>CM033321.1:71983634-72664947 GCA_019359835.1 Pharus latifolius
CTGTGGTCGTGTTTGCTGGAACATCCTCCTCTTTCGGCTTTCTTCCCCCATATTCTTCTTTTCTTCTACCTTTAAAGCTCTGTTCACTAGGGTTTGAAATTCCGTCAGTTCATGAGAAGCAATTTGATACTGTAAATAGTGTTGAAGTCCTTCTGTAAAGCGCTCTATCTTCTTCTCTTCAGTATCCACATCTCCAGGTGCGTATCGAGCCAAATGAGTAAATTGGTGTAGATACTCAGTAACTGACTTACTTCCTTGAGTTAAATTCCGAAATTCCCGACGCTTAGCTGCCATAACACCAGTAGGTATATGAAATTTCTGAAATTGATCCTTAAATTCCCTCCAAGAAATATTATCTTTATCAAGATGGGCTTCCTGGTAATTCATCCACCATGCAGCTGCAGCTCCTGATAACTGATGAGATCCAAACAAAACTTTCTCTTGTTCGCTGCATCGGACCGTGTCCAGTTTTCTCTCGATATCCCGTAACCAATCATCGGCAACCATGGGATCGGTCGCACTAGAGAATGTTGGTGGACGGGTCTTTTGGAAATCTGTTAATCTTGCTCCTATAGCAGAAGTAGTTCCTTCTGTTGTTCCAGTAGGCAGTTTCTGAACTATCTGAGCTAACAACTGGGTATGAGCTATCTGAGCTTCCTGTCGACTTTTCTCCATTGACAACAAAATTTCCTAAAGACTGGGTTGTTCATTCTGAGGTGGATTGGAACTCTGAGATCCTTGCTGAAACAAAGGGTCTCTTGTCATAGTTTCTTCTTCCTGCGGAGTCTGACCTATATCTTCTCTTCCACTTCGAGATCTCCTTCTGGTGTCAACCATGGTGGCTCTGAAAAAGGTTTAGACGGATCTAACTAACTAAGGCCAACTAAGACAGCAATGCAGAAATTAATGCAACTACTTTTATGCATAAAATTACTTAGGCTATTAGCCATAATACACAAATTAACCATTGCAAAAGCAACAGCTATTCACAAAGCTATTAAGAGCATCCACTAGCTCTGTCTACACCAACCTCTAAGACACTCTGAAACAACAGAACGCACTCTCACAATCTTACCGAATTTTAGAAAATCCAAATAAAATTTTGAAATGAAGGTTTTCAAGAGCTACAAAGCTCATTATTTTTACCAAAATAAAGTTTCCACAAATAGTTTCTAAATAAATTACGTCTTCCTGGCACGGCCAATTTCCTAAAGGTGTCGTCCTACAGTAAAGTTCTCATGTTGCTCTGATACCAACTTTTCTTGTCGCGCCCCGAGACTGGGACAACGACTACTCCTGTAGAGACCTAGCTCGCTGCAGCTAGTCCCAAATCACAAACCTTTGACTTCCCAGGATGAGTCAAACACAGGAGTATATTACATTGCAACAGAGTACTCACAAAATATTAAGCAGTGTGGCCTGCTGGCCTTAATATTACATAAAGAGGATTACAATGCCTACAAGGCATTCAGGGTTTAACAAAATATTTAACTACGCAGCAGAAGATAGGTGACCCTCCCACAAAAGAAGTTGACGGCAGAACAACACACTTCAGGGCTCTGGCGGAACTGATTCTCCTCCTTCTGGATCCACGTAGTACTCCGTGCCATCATCTTGATCAATGTAGGCTCCATCTATTGAGTTGAATGTTGCAAGGGTGAGAACTTACGTACTCAGCAAGTCATAGGTAAGAGTAGATACATATAGTAGTGATGATATGAACTTAGACTAGTCAAGAATTATGGATATTTGTAAAATAATCTTTTCCTTTCTCATCTCATCTTATGGCAGCACTTTTCATAATATACATCATCATTCATGTTCACTACATTATAGCACTACCGCGACACGTCGACACACGACAGCCCACGGCAGCACTCCTTATCATGACAACACATGTCATTTGGGTAATCTTGATTTAAACATATTTTATTTAGAAAATAGTACTTGTGTCACACCCCGTGGATTTAATCCACCGCAGCAGACTCCTATAAAACCCGGGAGCTCGGAGTATTCGAATACGTTTTTAACTCTGCAGAGAGGTACCAATTTACCCGCAAGATATTCCACTTTCAAACCTTTCCTATCATAACAAAATGATTGGACCCCTGACTCACTTCATATTGTGAGCGGAAAGGTGGAAATAACAAGAACTTTTGTTATGTATCACTTACAATTCACCCCCGACCCTGTGGCTCTCAGCGAGACACAGTTGTGGCAGGTTGTATCCAAACCTCCACCCCATTGCTTATTCCCATTACTGGGTCAGCATGCTTGATCACCTTCAGTGATATGTGTGGGAGCCGCGCTCCGTGTTTATCGTGCATCACTACACATCTCATGCAGGGGTTTCATGTGCGATCCACATAATTACTTGTTCAGGCCTGTCCCATACCAGGCTTGCGGTTAGCACGTTGTTCATGCCACTAGACGCACAACACAAGGTTCTAGTCCTTATATGCCAGTGACCAGACCATCCACAACCCTGCACCTTCAGTGCCTGCATTCCTTTGCAGTCTAGCACCTCCAGTGCTACAGCCATCCACACCATTTTTCTGGTCACGGCTATGGGTTTTATTTCATGAATATAAGTATATAGATACATATAATAGTTCATGGCTCAAAACTTGTTTATTTCACATTTCACAGATAACCAGTCTAGTACTGCCAATTCATAAATCAACCATTCTCAATCTTTCACATGCAATATTGCCTATATTCAAGGTTATGTTTTAGCAACATTTAAAATATAGGTTCAAGATGACCAAGGATATGACTTGCCTTCCGCGTCGTAAAATACAGCAGTCGATGACGGGTCAACAGCAAAATCTTCAAAGTCAGCTTCTGAATCTGCTCGACGACAAACAATCACACAATAATTACTTATAATATTTAAAATGTTTTATGACTTATATGCAGAAATGCTTAACAAGAATGATTGAACTAACTGGAGATAAGTTGAACTGCAAACTGAACTGAGTCGAGATTCTAGGGTTTCAAGGAATTTGGGCTAAGGATGGTCATTAGATAATCGTAGGGTTTCAGGATTGCAATAGGGATAACAATTTTGTGGCTGGTTTAATCAAAATAGCGAATGTCAACAGATCGACATTCGGATCAAAGTTTGGACATAGCTTTAAGAAAAGCTAGAGTGCTTATCTCAAATTGTGGTAGTAGGAGAAAATGTAGATCACAACTCTACAAATTCAGTGGACAAAGTGGATTTCAAATTGCACAACCAGAAGTGGGTAAACAAGGTCAATGCCACTGGCTGACAAGCTCTGGCATAGAGCTGACAATGCCAAAAACTAGGGCTTATCATAACTTTTGATCTGGAGCTCCAAATGATGCACCACTTTGTCTGGGAGGTAGGCTTGAGTACCAGGAACAATTAAGTCAACAGGATCTAGGGCAAGAAATGGCTGGAAAGCAAGAAATCTGATGATGAACAGAGATGAACTGGCTGCACTGGAGCAGTTCTGGACACAAACTTGGCAAAGCTATATCTTCCAATCTAGGCTGATCTAGGTGTCGGGCTAGGAGACAAAAATACTCAGGAGGCTAAGGAACATCTAAATGACAAGATTTCGAGGGCTGAAATGGCCGGGAACACTTTTCCGGTGAACTGTGCCGGAGAAGAAGCACTGCTGATTGGGGGTTCCTGCTACAGGCAACAAGAACTTAATTCATTGCTTGGAGAGCATCTAGGAGGTATAGGGAAGCTTCTGGTACAATTAGATGGGCCGGAGGATCACTGGAGAAGACTGGCGACGATCGCCGGTTTTCTGGTGAAGCTCGGTTTAGGGAAAAGGTTCGATTCTTGCTTAATTTCGAAATCCAACTTCACAGGCTTGCTTGATTTGGCTTACTGATAAATTTTGATTACAGATACGAAAGCTAATTTGGAGTAATTCGAGCTACATTGCCGGAACAGGGCAATCGGGAATTCCGGCGATCACCGGCGACTGGATGCAATATAACTCAATTAGTTGGTACAGCACAATGAGGGAGATTAGGGAAACTAACTGATGCGGTTAATTTGACAGAAGGTGCTGCGTAGTGTGCTGGCACCGTGAAGCTCTTCGACAGCTCGCCGGAGAAGACGACGACAATGAAGAAGGTTGAGAATTTGGTTAAGTCCTGGGGAAGAGGAGATGACACAGGGTACTGGTGGCTTAAATAGAGCAGTGGGCGAAGCTTGCAAGGATTAAACAGCATTGAATTGGTGTCAGTTGACATGAGTTGCCGGGCGCAGATGCAACAACGGCGAGCGGTGACACGACTGTGCACGGGCGAGACAAAGCTGTGCTACATTGGGACTCAACCATGTCGGGCGGTGCAAGGTGGTGGCGACAATGGCTGGCAAGGCAAGCTACGTGGCAAGAAGATGCTGACAACAGTCACTGCTGGTCGCGCGGGGAAGCAGGCGCTGGTCGTCGACACCGCCACGGTGTTGCCACGGCGATGGCTGAGACACTGACGCGTGCGCAACAGGAAGAGCAAGCATGCACGAGCACAAATGCAAGCGGAACTTGGCCGGCGGCGAGCGTGCACGGCGCATGGCAACCACGGCAATCTCTGGTCGTGCGCACAGTAGCTAGCCTGGTCGAAAATGTACTGAATTGCAGTTTTAATTCTTTGAGTTTTGGACTGAAATGTAAATCTAGAATTCTGGAAGGTTTAAACTGAAATTGATTTCACTAATCTGGTAGATTATATTCAACAAGGTATTTGGCAAAGGTAATTGATAAAATTTGACACATTTGAATAGTTTTTGATACAAACTGAAAATAGGGTAATTTAGGGTAAAAATAAGGTTTAAGTTTTGTCGATTTCGAATTCTGGCATTTAGGGTTCCATTTTGATATCTGCACAGAAGAGAAACTTGTGGCAAATAGCATTTTGAGAAGATTTGCCAAAGAAATTCTGAATTTGGAGTTAATCTGGAGATTTTAGCCTTTTTGGGTTTTCAGATCTCAGATAAGGACTAATTTGCGATAACTCTTGGACTGATTTGTGAAAAGAGTCTAGATGATAGAATCTGGCTGTCAACTTTTTAGATTAAGGTATTGACATACCCATGATTATATTCCAGGAATAATCTAGTCTGAACTTGGTCAAGATTTTGATTAAATCTGTATTTCTGAAACTTAGAGTATTTGGGTAATATAAGGTATTTCTGTTTTCGAAAACAGAAGAAGTTGATAATTCTGGGATTTAGAGATAGAATTGGATCTAGGTTCTGAAGGCTTTTAGATTCAGGATAACTAATAGATCACATCTGAACAATCTGATCTTGATTTGAGGTCACAGGATAGATTTTGGAGATTTTAGGGCTTGAGATAGAAACTGATCTGGCTATTACTACAGATACATGCATGCATGTTATTGATGAAAAAGGAAATTTTCACCCCTAACTCAGGGTGTTACAGTGAAAATCTATTCTATATACATATATAAAGCCAAAGAGCTATTCTTTGATAAATTCCCCCCCATCTATATGTACTTGCATTCTTATTTGGGACTTGTTGAGCACCATGTGAACAATGTGCTCACTCTTGCTTTTGCAAACAAATTTAAAAGAAGGATTCATCGACCCTGAATCTTACGGTCTTGAACCCAATGTGGAACAAGAAAAAGAAACTGAAGACCCAGCTTGTTAGAGGGTTATGTACCAAAGTAGAGTCCGATGTGGAAAAGGCCGTACAACACCACTGCTGCTGAAGGATAAGACTGATGAAGTCCTTTTGCTTATTATTACTGTTTCATCTTGTGCCGACCCTTGTGTCGAAAACTCCTTAATTTTGTATCAACATTTAAGTGCGTCATTTTGGCGCTAAATTATTGTAATGTTGGTCCCTGTGATCAGCACTTGTTTTTAATTACTCGCATTTTTATGTAATGCATCTTGTTGTTGTGAGCTGCAATGTGCCATTTCTGAGTGCAACCCACCTGGGCGGTTGCCACCGGATTCCTCAAATGAGGGTCCCACACTCTTCGAGAAGATACGGGCTGAGGTGCAGTCTGAGGTCGCACAAATGTGGGAAGAGTTTGCACAGTTGAAAGAAGCATTGCAGGCCAAGAGTGCAGATGCGGATCCCCAGGACGATGGTACCCCACGGGGTCAGATAAGCAGTTGCTCTTCGAGGGTCCTCGCGGATCCAGTGGATCTACTTGAGGTATTGCAAGCCTTCATCTGTGCACTTAAGTTGATGCCACTCCCATTCTGTTAGAGTTGTTTCGCTAACCAGTTTTAATTGTTACAAATTTGCGGAAGCCGGAGAGCTGCAGCCTACTGACTCACCTAGGCGACGGGCTGGAAGTTGTTGCACACGGGCTCGTATATCCGTCTGGGGAGGATGTCCAGATCCACTGCATACCTCTGTGGTTGGGGTTCGCAAAGGTACAGTTCGACATGGCCATGCCGGGCTGCGATGATTCTCCATTGCCAGTCCCAACAGAGGAAATACAGACACTTGCTGGGGCAGTGGGCTCGTATGTATAGTGGCCCAAGAAGTGTGTTCTAATACAACAAGTAAATCCTACACATTTTAGATTACATCCTGCTCAATACACTCAACTTGCAAAATCTAACATACGTGCGCCCCCAGCTCGGGGCATGAGGCCGGATCTCGTGCAAACCTGAACACAGCAAAGACGGCCTCGACCCCAGCCAGCGCATCCACGCCTTCGCCTCGGAAGAAAGCCGCCATCACCTCGCCTTTGCCTTCGAAGGTACGCGCTCAGTCCCCGACAAAAGGCAAGGGCAAAGGGCGAAAGCGACAGCCGGAGAGGTTCAGGAATGGGTTCCCACTCGTGTCGGAAGCAGCTTTGCGCAAATTGGATCGATCAACCAGAGTCCTCCACGAGTGTTACCTACACCGAGCTCGGTGCAATCTGAACTTAGTTCCCTACAGGCCTGGGTAGTTCCACCGTGAGCCTGGGAGGATATCCGTGGCACACGAGGATCTGTTCGACCTCTACAACTGGTGGGAGCTCGATATGTCCATCATACGGACTGGAGTCCTGTGAGTTTGCTGATCCTATATATTGCTGTTTTCTAACTCTGTTTGCTAACTTTGTATTGCTGTAGTTTATTTGAAATGTAGTAACTTTCTGTGCAATACTAATGTCGTCCTTTGCATGCAAGTGCATGTACAGGCTAGCATCAGAGGCTGCATGTGACAAGGCGGGTTTACTCGACCCAGAGAAAATAAGCCTCACGATGCTAGAGCACGACGCCGCGCATGCGGAGCACTACATATCCAAGGCGCTGATGGCGCAGTTGGATAGGGAGTTCATTCTGGTGCCTTCCACCAAAGGTTAGTGCATCTCATACTAATTTAACTCAATCTTGTATGCTATACCTCAGATATATTTTGAGCTAGCAGTCCTCTTTTACGTACAATGTAGGGGGCCACTGGATCCTCATCGTGATCTGTCCGTGGAGGAACGAGGTGTACTACCTTGATTTGATGCGTGACAGATTATCGAATGAATATGTGGTCAAGGGGAATATGGAGGCGTAAGTAACATATATGTTTGATTTAAATTTTGACCTCACTAGCTAATGATAATACATTAACCGGCAATGCTAACTGAAATGCAGGGTTTTTGAGAAATATATGTCTGCTGGAGGGAGGCATGCCGCACCGTAGTGCTCCCTACTAGCTTGGAAAGAATATGAGGTACTCACGAGACTTTTTGTTTATGCTTAATTAGTTTATGGAAACAATGGCTAGCATGTCTTCGCATATGCAATTATCTCAGTGCCATCAGCAGCCGCAATCGTGGGAATGCGGGTTTTATGTGCTGCGCTACATGTACGACCTAGTGCAGACAAACTTTGCCCAATTCCCCCAGGTAAGCATCGATAGCTAACTCAATTTGAAAATTGGGTGTCACGTTATTAGGAAGTTAGTTACTCAGTATTCACACATGCTTGCAGATCGCCATGTCCAAAGACCAATACGAAAATGCAAAGATTAGAGATCTCCGACAAATCTGGGCTCAATATGTTATGGAGGAAGTTGCGCCCAACCAACCGCCATGACAAGCTTTTCGCTCACTTGTTGTCAATTTTCTCTTTTTCGTGTACTATGTGCATAGATTGCTTATATATAGTCTTATTGGTTAGTATTTGTCCATATTGGATTGCAATTTGTATTGGTTCATATATATGTGAATAAATGTGAATAACTATCTAATGTGTCAATCTGTTCAATGTATATGTGAATTTACCCTTCTTTGCATCTGTACTGTATTGTGTATCCAATCTATACTATATTGCATCTGTACTGTATATGTGAATGTACTGTATTGTGAATGTAAAGAATGTACTGTATTTGTGATGTATTGTATTGCATCTATACTGTATTTCTATCGGTAAACTCATCCACAACCGAGAGAGTACTAAGGTTTCTTCTATCGGTACACTTGTAATTCACCATTAGAAGAGTGTAACTTTTCCTGCCGGTAAACTCATATACAACCGAGAGAGTACTAAGGTTTTTTCTATCGGTACACTCTTAATTAACCGTTAGAAGAGTGTAACTTTTCCTGCCCGTAAACTCATACACAACCGAGAGAGTACTAAGGTTTTTTCTATCGGTACGCTCTTAATTAACTGTTAGAAGAGTGTAACTCTTCCTGCCGATAAACTCATACACAACTGAGAGAGTACTAAGGTTTTTTCTATCGGTACACTCTTAATTAACCGTTAGAAGAGTGTAATTTTTCTTGCCGGTAAACTCATACAAAACCGAGAGAGTACTATCCTTTTTCTATGGGTAAACTCTTTCACAACCGTCAGGCTAGAATGGTTTTTCTACCAGTTTTCACCTAAAATGCCATTAGAATAGTTTACTTCTTCTAACGGTACAAAACATGTCATGTTCTATCGTGTCTATCTCTAACGGTACAAAAACCGATAGTAGAAAGCTGTTTTTTATTGATAGAAGAAAGTTTTTCTGTCCTAGTGTCTTAAGCATGTAGCATGCATCAAAATGAGTTGAAGTCATTAAAGGACAAGCATCATGTGAATGACCAATTTCATGACATCTATAACAAAATTTGTTGCATGCTTTTACAGAAATAGTTTTTTTGTTTGGTTTATTTTCTTTCTTTGGAAAGTATCCAAGTCCTTCTTTTCTTAATAAGCATTTTTGTTCACTAAGAAGAAGATCAAGGGATGTTTTCCCTTTGTAACAAATTTCTAAGCCTTTGCTAGGTTTCTTGATTTAAGCCTTTAGTTCATTGTTTTCATTTAATACTATTTCATTACAGGGTGGTACATGGCATTGCAAATCTTTATCACTAGAGCTAGATGAACATGGTGTATCATGTAGATTATTGTAACTAGTTGACATATCATTTTTAGAAACTACATTTGGTATATCATCAACTAAGTCACAAAAAATAGCTACATCTACCTTAGTTGGTGAGTTAGTGAGATCCTTGATGAGTAGACCGACATAAGATTCTTTTAAATCAGAGTAAAGTACAAGTAAAGAAGAGCGCTCTTCTTTAAGTGCTCTATACTTCTTTGTGATTCCAAAAGTATCATTTCAACTAGATCATCATATGAAGGGTCAAGAGAGTGTACCTTCTCATCACCTTTAGCCATAAGGAAAAAGGATGAACTTGTCGATCTATTGTTGTTGCCAAGAGCTAATTCGGCTACCTTCTTGGAACAACCCCCTTCATAATTGGAGTCGAAATTGGAGCTCTCTTCTCCAGACATCCATTCTCTGAAGCATGCTTCTTGGTTTCCGCCATTGTTTTTGAAGAATTTCTTCTTTTTTATGATCATTCTTCTTCTTATCCCAAGGCTTGTTCTTATTTGGGAATCTTGAAGCTATATGTCCCTTTTCATGACATTCATAGCATATGATTTCCTTGAAGTTTGCTTGCTTTGACCCCTTTAGTCTTGTGTCGATGTTGACTCCCTTCTTGTGCAACTTGCGACGAAGCTTTTTGGTGTTCTTTACAAGAAGGGCTAGATCCTCATCGGAGGAGCGATCGTTTGAATCACCTTTGGAGTTGGCTTTGAATGCCAAATTCTTCTTTTTCATCTCTGATGATTCTGCCGCCTCCTTCTTCTCCTTCCGATGCATCTCATGGGTGATGAGGTTCCTATAGAGATCGGTAGGTGTGGAGGATGGTAAGTTAGAGTTGGTGAGGACTGTCACAAGAGTGTCAAAACTCTCCGGAAGAGCCCTAAGCATTTTTCTTACAATTTCAATGTTAGGAAAAACAACTCTGAGTCCTTTGAGCTCATTCACAATGTTGTTCAACCTAGTGAACATGGAATCCACTGGCTCGGTTGGTGACATGGTGAATGTCTCATATCTTTGCCTATCCATTAGCAATTTTGCCTCCTTGACCCTAGTGGTGCCCTCATATATCTCCTCGAGGGTGGTCCAAACTTTGTGAGCGGTGGTAAGGTTGCTCACGCGGTTGAACTCATTTAGGGACAAGTCGGCAAAGAGAGCATTTTTGGCACGGGCATTTAAGTGGCGTTTTCTCCTATCATCATCGAAGTAATTTGCCAGATCAACCGGAGGAGTAAACTCAATCTTAACAATATCCCAAACATCAAGCCCTATGGCCTCTAGAAAAATCGTCATGCGCACTTTCCAATAGGGATAGTTAGTCCCGTCAAATATAGGCACACGCCCGGTGTGACCAAGATGAAAACACTCATTTGAAGCCATCCTCGCTGAAGCACTCAAATGAATGAGTCTTGCTTCAATATCCACGAAGGATTTTTTTATTTTTTCACTAAGGTTGCTCCTTCTCCACTTCGGATAGGCGAGCACCGATGCCTTTCACAAATATGCCGATCCTCTCTGACAACCACCGTTAATGGAGAGGTCAACGGCTACGCCTCTAAACCGTCTAGGTGAGGGCGTTAACCAATAGTAACAAGTTGCAAGATCTTCTCCTGGTCCCCAACAAACACTGAGAAACTTCTAAGGATGCAAATGATGCAAATGAATGCTCCCAGAAGATCTCTCTCAATCTCAATGATTGATAATTGATCAAAAGATCAAGATTTTAGCACTTGGGCTCAAGTGTATATCAAAAATATAACTCTTGGTTCTTTAGAAAAACTGCTCAAAAAATATTTATAAACACTGATCAAAATCTGCCCAAAAGTGTTTATAAAACTGATAAAAAATGTGAACAGAAGCTTCTCAAAAATCTTCTCAAACATTGCTCAAATATCTGCTCAAAAGTGTTTGTAAAACTGATCAAAAATCAGTTCCAAAATTGTTTATAAAACTGATCAAAAATCTACTCGAAAGGTGTTCATAAAACTGATCAAAACAATAGAGAAATCTACTCAAAAACTATTGAAAAACTGCTCAAAAATATGAACAAAAACTGCTCAAAACCTATTTATAAAACTGTTCGAAAATGTTTGTAAAACTGATCAAAAATGTATTCAAAAAACTGTTTAAAAATTGCTCAAAAATATGAACAGAAACTGCTCAAAACTTCTTGTAAAACTGCTCAAAGGACATAGCAGAAATTATGCTTGAAGGTGTATATGAGAATATGGCTTGAGATATGTTTGAGAATATTTTAGAATACTGCTCAAAGCACCTCTATTTATAGCCCAACCTCTCAGCTAGCCATTGTGGTCGATAAGGAAAAAAATCAGTACAGCTGGCAGCCAGCTATGACCACTAACAGCTAGTAAATAGCCATTGGAAAGTCTGGTTGAATGAACAATGTTACTGGTCATATGAACAGTGTCTGGTCAAATGAATAGTGCTATGATCGAATGAACAGTGTCTGATCAAATAAACAGTACTTGGATGACTAGTTTCAGTCCCTCTTTGAGATTCTCAACCAAGATTATGAATGAATACGAATGCAACATATGACCTAAAAGTTTCTCAGTTTTTGTCAGAACTAAAAGAGATTTTCCAACCCTTCTTAATAGTACGGTTAAACTAAAAAAGAATTTCTTATAAAACCCAGTCAAACTCCAAACTCCAAGACCGGTACATTAAACAAGCACTTACCTTAGGTCTTTACTGCTTTCTTCTTAGCGACCTTGCTCTTGCGACCTTGGCTCGCATCCATGGACTGCGACCTCGGGCGACACAGCGACCTTGCACTTGCATCATTGGATTGCGACCTTGGGTGACACTGTGACCTTTGAAGATCCTCCCGGATCACTTGCAAACTTTACAGAAATAATACTACTTACAAATAGCACAAAGACATACTTAGTCCAAGACACTCAATGTTATCAATAATCCAAATCAACCCAAAAAGGGCTTGCATGCAACACAGGGCACGCGTCATCCTCAGCTCTATTTTGAAAGCACAATTTGAGTAGCAGATTGAACCGAGCCCGACATGACCATGAGCATGGGTCGTGCCATTGGTCATGTTCGGCTCAGTTGTAAATTTTTTTTATTTTTTAGAAATTGTGCAAACTGAGCACTCAACGATTCGAGCATGGGTCATGCTTGACTAGGGCAAGGGTCGTGCTCAATTTTATTAGTTTTAAAAAAGATTTATTTTTTTGTTTTTTTGTTGTTTTTCAAAAATCTTAGCCCTAGTTTGAGTATGTTTTTCGAGAAATAGGTTTTTCATGGTCAAACGACATTGGAATTGAGTGATTCTTGTGTCTCTATGTTCATAAATGATAAACTATATGTTAGTATACCAGGTTGCCTCCCAACTCACATTGGATTAACATCCCACTTGGTGGAATGTTATCTGCCATTCAGAACTATACACAATTGAAAGAATTGACCAAGTTCAGCATACTTACCTGGTCTCCCGCGTTGTATAACTTGGTACGATGCATGTTTACCTCAAAAATGGTACCGTCTTGCAGTCAAAGCTCTACGACACCAAACGGGAAGAGTTTTTCTATTGCGTAAGGCCCAGTCTATCGCGATTTTGAACTTTCCTTAAAACAATTTCAACCGCATGTTGAATAATAAAATTAAATCACCTAGTTTAAACTCACGATTGAGGATTCATTTGTTGTGCCACTTCTTTGTGTTGTCTTTGTAAATTAATGATTCAGGAGGATCTTCGGGTCTTCCAGAATGAGTTCGCAAAGGCTTGGCGACCGCGACCTATTCGAGTTCAGCAAGGTTCTGCGACTTCAGAAGGTTCGCGACCTTGGAAGGTTCTGCGACCCCGATTCGATCTCTGATCGAAGTAGTAATCTGGTCAATATACATATAACTAAGTCTTACGTATTGAGGTTTAGTTAGTTGTCTGAGTCTAATACATTTAGGTTATTGAGTCTGATAAGTATTCATACGATTCAACTATAAATACTTTGTAATAGTTATAGTTTAGATCATCAAATATCATCGAAGAGATATTGAACTTATTTAAGTCTTAGACACATAGTTCATCGACGTAGGCGAGTGCATCCTAACGTTCGACGTGTACAAGATCCCTCTTTTAAATAAAGAGTTGTGCTATCTTTTGAACTGTGTTTTCGATCAACTTGGGTTTCGGTAATTCCAAATAAGATCCCGTTATTCTGCATATTAGCATCTGATCGAGTATAGCCGAAACCTGTCTATACTTCAACCAGAGCAACCAAAATCTGATTGAGGCTAGATCAAGACCTGGTCTAGCCCCTAATGAGATCAAGTTGGTATCAGAGCAACTATCCTATCCTGTGGATGGTGAAGACTCACTAGAATTACAAAACCTCCGGTGAAACTCCATGTGATCATTCGACGGTTCCTATAGTCGCGTCTCCGAAGATGTCTGATGATTCCTCCGTTCAAGCTATCCTAGTCGAACAAGTGGCTAAGCTCTCGACTAACATGGATACCATGCTTGCTTGGATTAAGCAGCACGCCATGGTAGTACCTTCTGAAGTTGATGCTTCAAAAGGCAAGGTTAAGGGTGTGAAGACTAGTGAAGACTTGCGTAGGACAGACGAAGATGAAGATGAAGTCGACCATAAGGCCGACGACCTCGCCAACACCTCCTTAGCTGTCGGATCTTTCAAAGTTGAAGCTAAGGTTGATATACCCATATATGAGGGGGTGATCGATGCCGAGAAGCTAGATTCTTAGATCGACCAGCTTCAGAACTACTTTGACCTACAAGGGTTCAGTAGCGCTCAAAAGGTGAATTTGCATCTTTGAAGATGAAGGACGATGCCAAGACATGCTGAAAGGCCCTTGTCGCCAGTGGTGAAGTTGACAACCTTGTGTGAGGTTAGTTCAAACGACTCGTATGAAAAGAATTCTACCCGATGGGTTATCTTGAGGAGAGATGGGATTGTTGGCACATATTGTATCAATGCCGCGACCAATCTGTCCTGGATTATACAACGGAATTTTGGAGACAAGCAATGATCATTGGTATCTCGCTCTCTAATCCTCAAGTGTTCTGAAATTACACATCTGGACTTCAAAAATTGATCAGCACTAAGCTAAGCCTGTTCGGCGTCTAGGATATCACAACTGTTCTGGCGATCAAGAAGAAAAATAAATCCTGCAACAACAAGGACAAGAAAGAGAATTTGATCTCGTTAAAAGGAAAGTTTAGTCCGAAGAAGAGTACTCTGAAGTCCAGTACGAGCATCTCTTGTGATCATTGTCACAGTATTGGGCACACAAAGGATAAGTGTTATAAGCTCCATCCTGAACTTTGACCAAAGAGGAATGGACCAGGAAAAATAATAGCTACTGCTACTACGGCTACACCCAAAGAAGGAGTAGTCCGAGTGAATTCGGTTGATGAGGCGGATACGGCTTTGTCTCTGATGGCAATGCCGAAGGAGAAAGGATCGGATTCACCTAAGGACCGTCACTCAATAGAGGACTTGTTCACTATCAATATCTAGGTGAAGCACGAAATGGTTGCAGCAATATTCAATCCCAAAAGTCAGAAGAATTTGGTCTTTGCTGTATTGGTTCAACGACTTGGTTTTGAAGACAACCAAACACCCACGACTGTACCCATTGGGTTGGTTTACATCCGACGTGAACCAACAGATCACGAGTCAGTGTGTTTTGAAGTTTGCGATCTCTACTCGATATATTGATGAGGTTCAATGCGATGTTGTCCCTATCAATATTTGTCAAGTGATCCTTGGGAGTTCGTATCTGTATGATCGAGACACCCACTTCCATCGATGAGCACAAGAGTATGAGCTCACTAAAGACGGAGTTAAGTTCGTGATCGGTAGAGATGTCCACGTCGACACTTTGAACTTGATTGCCGCAAATCAGGCTAAAAGAATCATCAATGCATGTCATAAATACGTGCTTGTTATGATTTGACAAGTTGGGCAAAGTGATAGTATTCGAGCAGCATTGTCATTAGCGTGCCGAGAAGATTCTGGTCGTTTGTCAGGACTGCTAGAGAAATACAGTGATCTATTTGAAAATACCCAGGGTCGACCACTAGAACGTCCAATTGAGCACGAAATTCAGCTTGTGTCTAATGTGACACTTCTCAATTTGAGTATGTATCGCAACTCGGTATTGGAGAATGAAGAGATCAAAAGAAAACTTGGGGAGTTACTGAATGATAGTGTCCTCCAACCAAGTAGTTCACCTTGTGGATCTCCTGTGGTGTTAGTGCCAAAGAAAGATGGAACTTGGCATATGTGCATCGACTATTGAGCACTGAACAAGATCACCATCAAGAACCGGTACCCCTTCCTCGTATTAGATGACCTGCTGGATCAATTAAAGCATGTTGTTGTCTTCTCAAAATTGGATCTTAAGTCAAGATATCATCAAGTCAGCATCAGAGAGGAGGATACGTGGAATACCGCGTTCAAAACGCGACAAGGTCCGTTCGAATAGCTAGTCATGTCCTTTGGCCTCTGCAATGCCCCAGCAAGTTTCATGCATCTTATGAATAGCGTATTATGATAGTTTATCGACGACTTTGTGATCTTTTACCTCGACGACATACTGGTCTATGGTCGTTCATGGGACGAGCACCTCATTCATGTCGAAAAGGTGTTCGAACAGTTGCAGCAACATCGACTTCGCCTCAACCGTAAGAAGAGCGAGTTCGGCCAGCAAACTCTACCGTAACTGGGATTCATGGTCGGCAACGGAACATTGGAAATTGACCTAGATAAGGTAAAAGTGATTTGCGAGTGGCTGCGATCATGAACAGTTACGGAAGTGCATAGTTTTGTGCGAGCATGCCAATACCTTCGGAAGTTCATATGACACTTCTTGTTGCATGCATTAACCAGGATCAATCAAAACTTTCAGTAGACAGGGAAACATGAAGATACATTTCTCTTGCTGAAGAAGAAGATCAGTGAAGCTCCTGTGTTAGCTTTTTCGAATCTACAAAAGCCATTCGAGCTAGAAACCGATGCCTCAGGTTATGCAATGGGCGCAGTGCTCATGCAAGAAGGTCGATCAGTAGCATATCACTCCAAGTTATTCCAGGGAGCTTAGAGGAACTATCCGACTTACGACACTGAGTTGTGTGTACTGCATCAGGCTGTAAAACATTGGTGGTGTTACCTTTTGGGTAAAGAGACTGTTGTCCACACCGACCACTAACCTTTGCAAAATTGGCAAATTTAGTCAAAGCTACAACAAGCTAGACATATGAAGTGGATGTCGTATCTGCAACAGTTCAATTTGGTGATTAAATACAAGAAGGGTGTACACAATAAACTGACTGACATGTTGTCGCGACCACCAGTTACGACCCCCTGATTATCAGTATTCATGTAGATCAAGCCTTCATGTCATGATGACTATGCCACAATGTACAGTGAAGATCCTGATTTTCGATCAACACTGGCTGAGCTCAAAACAGGGAAACCTACAGAGTTTGTTTGGCGAGAAGGACTTGTATACAAGGTACCTCGTGGAGCACCTCGAATACAATGTGTTCTGGCCGCGTATGCAGCAGGATGCGGCTAGTATTTTTTTAGGTTGTGGTTTTTGTAGCATCTCAAAACCAGCAAACTAGACATTAGATTTTTACACTCCTTTGCCAGTTCCGTCACGACCATGGGAAAACATATCAATTTATTTCTTGAGAAGATTGCCTAAGACCTAGGAACGACTATCTCTTTGTTGTCATTGATCGGTTCTCCAAAATGATAATTCTAATACCTTGTCGAAAGACTATCACGGGAGAAGAAGCGGCTTGGGTATCCTTTCAAAACATTTGGACACATTTCGAACTGCCGACTTCTATTGTGTCTGATCGTGATACTCAGTTCCTTAGTCACTTTTGGCGATCGCTCTAGACGATGATGGATACAAAGTTAAAGAGCAGTACTGCTTTTCATCCTCAGACTGATGGTCAAACCGAGGTGGTAAATCGAACAGTCGTTCATCTCTTGCGGGTCTTTAACTCTAAGCATCCGAAGACCTAGGATGAAAGCATACCGTACCTATATTTTGCTTTTAATGGAGCAGTGCATGGTTGACTGGGAAGTCTCCCTTTGAGGTTTGTTTGGGATTTCTAGCATAGAGTCCATTCGACATAGAGTTTGTGATCCCTACCTCAGCGCAAAGCAGCACGGAAGTCTCTCATCAGGATTGAGCTCAAAAGTTCCTAGAAGGTGTTCGATGGCTCCATGGTGAAGTTGAACAGAAAATGCCGAAAGCTCAACTCAAGTACAAGGCACGACATGATCGGCACCGTGTTGATGCTCAATGTCAAGAGGGTGATATGATCTGGTTACATTTGACTAAGGAGAGACTTCAAGGTGAAGGTAAAAAGCTTAAGCCCATCTGTTATGGCCCTTTTCGGATTTTGCAGAAAGTTTGTACTAATGCTTGTCAGCTCAAGTTACCTCCATACATGAATATTTACTCTGTTGTCAATGTTGAGCACCTCACACTAGTACAGAAAAACTATCTTCTATCGGTAAAAAACACCCTTCTACTATCGGTTTTCGTACCGATAGAGATAGACACGATAGAACAAGACAGAAATTTTCTATCAGTAAATAACCGACAGAAGAACTTCACAATTCTATCGACATATTAGGAGTGTACCGATAGAAAACCCGTCGTAGTCTGACGTATAGCAGTGGGAAAAGTACCACTATTCTAACGGTTAATTACAAGATTACCGACAGCAAAAAGCTTACTATTCTATCGGCACCTTATGAGTGTAGCGATAGAAATCCCGTCGTAGTCTGACGTGTAGCGGTGGGAAAAATACCACTATTCTAACGGTTAATTACAAGTTTACCAACAGAAGAAAGCTTAGTAATCTCTCGGTTGGAAATGAGATAACTGATAGAAAAAATCTTAGTACTCTCTCGGTTGTGTATGACTTCACCGACAGGAAAAATCATACTCTTCTAACGGTTAATTTCAAGTTTACCGATAGAAAAAACTACAGTAGTCTCTCGGTTGTGGATGAGTTCACCGGCAGGAAAAGTCACACTATTCTGACGGTTAATTTCTAGTTTACCCATAGAAAAAGTGGTAGTAGTCTCTCGGTTGTGGATGAGTTTACCGATAGAAAAGTGGTGGTAGTCTATCGGTTGTGAATGAATTTACCGATAGAACATTCACATATACAGTACGTTTTTTACATTCACATATACAGTACAGATGCAATACATTATAGATTGGATACACAATACAGTACAGATGCAAAGAAGGGTAAATTCACAAAACAAATTGACACATTAGACAGTTATTCACATTTATTCACATATATATGGACAAATACAAATTGCAATCCAATGTGGACATTTATTGAAAAATATATTTATTCACATGTATATAAACAGTCTATACATGCACCTGCATGCAAAGGACGACATTAGTATTGCACAGAGGGACAAACAGATTGACACGCAGCCTCTGATGCTAGCCTGTACATGCACCTGCATGCAAAGGACGACATTAGTATTGCACAGAAAGTTACTACATTTCAAATGAACTACAACAATGCAGAGTTAGAAAACAGAGTTAGAAAACAGCAATACATAGCATCAGCAAACTCACAGGACTCCAGTCCGTATGATGGACATATCGAGCTCCCGCCAGTTGTAGAGGTCGAACAGATCCTCGTGTGCCACGGATATACTCCCGGGCTCACAGTGGAATTGCCCAGGCCTGTAGGGAACTAAGAAGTTCAGATTGCGCTGAGCTCGGTGTAGGTACCACTCGTGGAGGTCTCTGGTTGATCGATCCAATTTGCGCAAAGCTGCCTCCGACATGAGTGGGAACCCATTCCTGAACCTCTCCGGCTATCCCTGTCGCCCTTTTCCCTTGCCTTTGCCCTTGCCTTTTGCCGGGGACTGAGCGCGTACCTTCGAAGGCAAGGGCAAGGTGATGGCGGCTTTCTTCCGAGGTGAAGGCGTGGATACACTGGGTGGGGTCGAGGCCGTCTTTGATGTGTCCAGGGTCGCACGAGATCGGGCCTCATGCCCCGAGCTGGGGGCGCAGTCCCCTGGTAGCCCAACGGCAGGCCACTTCAATTAATGAGCACGTATGTTAGATTATGCAAGTTGAGTGTACTGAGTAGGATGTAATCTAAAATGTGTATGATTTACCGGTTGTATTAGAAGACACTTCTTGGGCCACTGTACGTAGGAGCCCACTGCCTCGGCAAGTGTCTGCGGTTCCTCTGTTGGGACTGCCAACGGAGAATCGTTGTAGCCCGGCATGGCCATGTCCACCTGTACCTTTGCAAACCCCAACCGCAGAGGTACGCAATGGACCCGGACATCCGGCCCAGACGGATATACGAAACCGTGTCCAACCACTTCCTGCCTGTCGCCTAGGTGATTCAGTAGGATGCAACCCTCCGGCCTCTGCAAATTTGTAAATATTAAAACAGGTTAGCGAAACAACTCTAACAGAATGGGAGTGGCATCAACTCAAGTGCACAGATGAAGGCTTGCAGTACCTCAAGTAGATCGACTGGATCCGCGAGGACCTTCGAAGCGCAACTGCTTATCCGACCCCGCGGGGTACCGTCGCCCTGGGGTTCCGCATCTGCACTCTTGCTCAGCAATGCATCTCTCAACCGTACAAACTCTTCCCTCATTTGTGCGACCTCAGACTGCACCTCAGCCCGTATCTTCTCAGAGAGCTCCGCCTGTACCTCAGCCTGTATCTTATCGGAGAGCTCCGCTTCCTTTTCCTTCCAGGAGCGGCCCTTCTTCCTCGGTGGAGCCGGATCTGCGAAACCGGCCTTCCACGACACAATGGCTCCCACGGCCTGTGTCCGCCCGGGATGCTCCTTATTTCCTAGAGCCCGGGTGAGGATGTCGTTCTCCCTCTGTGGGGTAAACAGTCCCTCCACTGCCTCCTTCTCAAAAGAGATCTGTTACATTTAAAGGTACTTTGTGAGACAAATTGCCTTATATACACTTGTGCGCACATAGTTTACGAGGTTAGCCAACTTACCATTCGCCTCAAACGTCGACATCCCCAGGGGTTGCGAACTGCACATACCTCGTGGATGACACGGACCCCCTCCCCCTCCACCATCGCTTGCACCTCTCATCCCGGATCTCGGAGAGCGGCAACTCAGGGGTGTCGATGACAGGATTTTTCTCGTCTTCCTTCTTCCACTGCTCCTCCTTCCCCGCATAACCCCAGGATATGAGCCGATGCGGGTGGTCGTTCCTCTTCTGGATCGCCCTATTTTTCTCGCTAAGGGCCTTGAACTCCTCAGTCCCCTTCTGCTTGGTGAATTCCTCCCATATCTCCTCCGATATGAAGGGGTACTTCTCGCAAGGAGATTTCCCCGCAGTGAGGAAGTTACTGACGAGCCAGCTCTTAAAGGTTTGCCATGTCCCGTTCATGTCCTTCAAGCAGGCCGTCCTAGGTGTATCGTCGGGGATGTTCCACTTAGCCTGTTTTCAAAAAATGCATACAATTAATCACGAGTTAGTTAAACTTTAGTATAAGCCAAGAGAACGTGATTACGAAAGAGTTCAGCTATTTCAGTTAATTTAACCTTCACTTCCGCCCACAACCTATCCCTCTCGTCCGCCGTCACGTCCTTCCAACTCTGCACGGTGATCTTCACCCTTTCTTTCGCCAACAGCCCAACGTAGGCCGCGTACTTCCCAGCATTCTTTCCAATCGGCCTCCCAAATTGGTTGAACTCACAAGAAAGATCCGTGCGTTTGGCCAAACGGCCCAACGTCGTTGCGCCTCGTCCCACCCTCTTGCGCAGGGATGTAACAGCTGCATCTTCAGTTACGTTGGCGTTGGCCCTAGTTGAACCACTGGTACCATCTGATGAAGACGACGACATGTCTTTCCCTACAAAACCATCAACAAACCATCAAAAATTTAATGAAAACACAAACCAAATCATTTTACAAAGAAAAAGGACCTATTTTAAATATTTTTTCTATCGGTAAACACAAAAGCTACCATGCAATTAATACAAGATAAGATTCTATTTCTCAGCGTTTTCGTCTACACATTTTCATATAGGAAGCAGGCAACATATGGCAATTAATTCTTCTTGGAGTTCCATAACTCAGCCCAGGACTGGAATCTAATTAGGGCTGCAAAAGGGATGTCCGAACAAAATAATACTAAAAGATATACATGAATAAATTACTTCTTGAACTGTTCAGAAATACATGAATAAATTTTGTTGATAAGCCACTACTCACTGTCATCACATAACATTCTCAATGATTTTCTATACTAATATTCATGGGCCAGCATTTTTATTTCATACGTAAATATGCACACAAGCATCTAAGTGCCACTGTGCATAATCTGACAAACCTAATGCTAATGGAATATAAAGATATTGAAGTAGCACAGAAAGTAGGTCACAACCAAAAAAGGAATAATATGGTCTATAGCACCCTCTCTTGGTTATCTTTTGCATTACCTGTATGCAAGTCATCAGGACTTCATCACATCTATTAGTTTGGGAAAAGTCATATATGACATACAGGTAATGTAAAAGATAACCAAGAGATATGCATTTGAAACATATACATCGAAGACCCATCCACATTGCTATATATTCATACCAAGTGAGTAAAAATTCCCAACCAAACTAGTACGTACATGCATGCCTCATGTCCTTCCAGATCCAAAGTTTTAATAGTACGTTGTTCAGAAATATTTTCTATCGGTAAACACAAGAGCTGCCGATAGAGCAGACAAATTGTTTCTATCAGCAAATACAGGAGATACCGAAAGAATATGTGTACGAACAACTCCAACATATAATGTGCATTACATGGCAGTTGCATACAATTGATCACACATACAGCAGTATAGATAAGTTAAAATCTCAAAATAGGTTCATTACAGCACTGGAACATATTATGTCAACCCTAATTTAAATCAACATTGCCCGCGGAATGTACATAATCCAACACAATAGGGAACCCTAGTGTAATTGCAAAACTCGAAGAATTAGTACGTACAAAACACTAGGATCAAATAAGGAAGATGCTGGAAATAGAACGACGAATTAGGGTATTTACGGCGATCAGTGCTAGTGATGGAGAGGGGCTGTAGAACGCAGCGGCGGCCGGCGAAGGACGAAAATAAGAACCGGTGGCAGTGGCGAACCAGTGTCCAGCCGACGATCGTCGTGTGGGAGAGAGGAAGTGAGTGGTCACGGCGGAGGTTGTGGTTTTCTACGCTCTCGAAGAGACGCAGTGCTCTAGGTTGGAACTGTTCGACTGGAGGGAAACTCAAGGGCCGTGTACGAGTAATGAAGTAGTGTATGACCTTTTCTATCGGTACAACAAAATAATACCAATAGAATTATGTCCGTTTCTATCGGTACAACAAAATAATACCGATAGAAAAAGTAAATTTCCTGGAAAAATATTTGAATTAGTGGATTCCTTTTTTCTATCGGTATAAACAATAAATTCCCGTGAGACCAATTTTCCCCAGAAAATTTTTTTAATTAAGTTTACGAGATTATAGTATTGTGTTCCATTTTTGTATCGGTAAAAACAACAAAATACCGTCAGAAAATGAAAAGGTAAACACAATTTAACATCAAACAGACCGTGCTTGAAAGCTGCAGAATGATAAAGAAAGTGGGAAGATACCCGGAAAATTGGAAAATTGACATTAAAAGAAATTGTTCATTCATTATTGTTTTATCACTGAAAAAAAAATTAAAACCCAAAATGCTAGGTCAAGGGGTGGTCTTAGCCCTGGCTGCATGTAGAATAGAGTTAGTTTGATGATGCATGACACAGCACGTACATGAGTTTTTCTATCGGTAAATATGTGTATTAACCGTTAGATGATGCATGACACACGAACATGAGTTTTTCTGTCGGTAGATTTATGTATTTACCATTAGATGATGCATGACTGAGCAAATATATGTGTTTTCTATTGGTAAATATGTGTATTTACTGTTAAAGGAGGTACTTGTAATGCACATGACACCAGTTCTCACATCCAAGGAATCATACCAATGTAACATCAAACAGATCTTAACTACAAGATAAAACAATATTTCAAGAAATGCTAATTTGTGGATTAACTAGGAGTCACAAAAATACTTTTTTTAGGTACTCGGGACTTCATCTTGCCAAAGAAATTACACATGCCAGTTCACAAATTCAGGTACAAACATACATATGCCAGTTCACCAATACAAATTCAGGTACATGTCTGAAACAGCAGTACAAATACACACCTACCAACCAATACAATTAAATACACAAATACTCCCTACACATTCAAGTTCATGTCTCAATTAGCAATACATGATACACAAATATACAACAATATACAAATACAACAATTCACACATTCGATGTATATTAGAAAAGCCACGTCTGAAATTAACAACACATCACGACGAGGACCCAGTGGACCCACTAGTACAGAAAAGCTTTCTTCTATCGGTAAAAAAAACCCTTCTACTATCGGTTTTCGTACCGATAGAGATAGACACGATAGAACAAGACAGAACATTTTCTATCGGTAAATAACCGACAGAAAAATTAACAATTCTATCGGCATATTAGGAGTGTACCGATAGGAAACCCGTCGTAGTCTGACGATTAACGGTGGGAAAAATACCCATATTCTAACGGTTAATTACATGATTACCGACAGGAAAATATTACTTTTCTATCAGCACCTTATGATTGTACCGATAGAAAACCCGTCGTCGTCTGACGTTTAGCGTTGGGAAAAATACCCATATTCTAACGGTTAATTATAAGTTTACCGACAGAAAAAAGTGTAGCACTCTGTCGGTTGGAAATGACATTATCGATAGAAAAAATCTTAGTACTCTCTCGGTTGTGTATGAGTTCACCGGCAGGAAAAATCACACTCTTCTAACGGTTAATTATAGGTTTACCGATAGAAAAAACCACAGTAGTCTCTCGGTTGTGGATGAGTTCACCGGCAGGAAAAGTCACATTATTCTGACGGTTAATTTCAAGTTTACCGATAGAAAAATGGGTAGTAGTCTCTCGGTTGTGGATGAGTTTACTGATAGAAAATTTGTAGTGGTCTGTCGGCTATGAATGAATTTACCGATAGAACATTCACATATACAGTACGTTTGCATTTACAATACAGTACATTCACATATACAGTACAGATGCAATACATTATAGATTGGATACACAATACAGTACAGATGCAAAGAAGGGTAAATTCACAAAACAGATTGACACATTAGACAGTTATTCACATTTATTCACATATATATGGACAAATACAAATTGCAATCCAATGTGGACATTTATTGACATATACATTTATTCACATGTATATAAACAGTCTATGCACAGAGTACACGAAAAAGAGAAAATTATCATGGCGGATGGTTGGGCGCTACTTCCTCCATGACATATTGAGCCCAGATTTGTCGAAGATCTCTAATCTTTGCATTTTCGTATGAGTCTTTCGACATGGCGATCTGCAAGCATGTGTGAATACTTAGTAACTAACTTCCTAATTTAGAACGTGACACCCAATTTTCAAATTTGAGTTAGCTATCGATGCTTACCTGGGGGAATTGGGCAAAGTTTGTCTGCACTAGGTCGTACATGTAGCGCAACACATAAAACCCGCATTCCCACGATTGCGGCTGCTGATGGCACTGAGATAATTGCATATGCGAAGACATGTTAGCTATTGTTTCCATAAACTAATTAAGCATAAACAAAAAGTCTCGTGAGTACCTCATATTCTTTCCAAGCTAGTAGGGAGCCCTGTGGTGCGGCATGCCTCCCTCCAGCGGACACATATTTATCAAAAGACCTGCATTTCAGTTAGTATTGCCCGTTAATGTATTATCATTAGCTAGTGAGGTGAAAATTTAAATCAAACATATAAGTTACTTACGCCTCCATATTCCCCTTGACCACATATTCGATCGATAATCTGTCACGCATCGAATTGAGGTAGTACACCTTGTTCCTCGGCGGACAGATCACGATGAGGATCCAGTGCCCCCTGCATTGTACGTAAAAGAGGACCGCTAGCTCAAAGTATATCTCAGGTGTAACATACAAGATCGAGTTAAATTAGTACGAAATGCACTAACCTTTGGTGGTACGGCACCAGAATGAACTCCCTGTCCTGCTGCGCCATCAGCGCCTTGGATATGTACTGCTCAGCATGAGCGGCGTCGTACTCTAGCATCGTCACACGCAGCCTCCGATGCTAGCCTGTACATGCACCTGCATGCAAAGGACGACATTAGTATTGCACAGAAAGTTACTACATTTCAAATGAACTACAACAATGCAGAGTTAGCAAACAGAGTTAGAAAACAGCAATACATAGCATCAGCAAACTCACAGGACTCCAGTCGTATAATGGACATATCGAGCTCCCACCAGTTGTAGAGGTCGAACAGATCCTCGTGTGCCACGGATATAATCCCGAGCTCATGGTGGAACTGCCCAGGCCTGTAGGGAACTAAGAAGTTTAGAATGCGCCGAGCTCGGTGTAGGTACCACTCGTGGAGGTCTCTGGTTGATCGATCCAATTTGCGCAAAGCTGCCTCCGACATGAGTGGGAACCCGTTCCTGAACCTCTCCGGCTGTCCCTGTCGCCCTTTTCCATTGCCTTTGCCCTTGCCTTTTGCCGGGGACTGAGCGCGTACCTTCGAAGGCAAGGGCAAGGTGATGGCAGCTTTCTTCTGAGGTGAAGGCGTGGATGCGCTGGGTGGGGTCGAGGCCGTCTTTGATGTGTCCAGGATCGCACGAGATCGGGCCTCATGCCCCGAGCTGGGGGCGCAGTCCCCTGGTAGCCCAGCGGCAGGCCACTTCAATTAATGAGCACGTATGTTAGATTATGCAAGTTGAGTGTACTGAGTAGGATGTAATCTAAAATGTGTAGGATTTACCGGTTGTATTACAAGACACTTCTTGGGCCACTGTACGTAGGAGCCCACTGCCTCAGCAAGTGTCTGCAGTTCCTGTGTTGGGACTGGCAACGGAGAATCGTTGTAGCCCGGCATGGCCGTGTCCACCTGTACCATTGCGAAACCCAACCGCAGAGGTACACAGTGGACCCGGACATCTGGCCCAGACGGATATACGAAGCAATGTCCAACCACTTCCTGCCCGGCGCCTACGTGATTCTGTAGGATGCAGCCCTCCGGCCTCTGCAAATTTGTAACAATTAAAATAGGTTAGCGAAATAACTCTAACAGAATGGGAGTGGCATCAACTTAAGTGCACAGATGAAGGCTTGCAGTACCTCAAGTAGATCCACTGGATCCGCGAGTACCTTCGAAGCGCAACTGCTTATCCGACCCCGGGGGTACCGTCGTCCTGGGGATCCGCATCTGCAGTCTTGGCCAGCAATGCTTCCCTCAACCATGCAAACTCTTCCCTCATTTGTGCGACCTCGGACTGCACCTCAGACTGTACCATAGCCCGTATCTCAGCCCGCATCTCCACCCGTATCTCCTCCCGTACCTCAGCCCGTATCTTATCGGAGAGGTCAGCTTCCTTTTCCTTCCAGGAGCGGGCCTTCTTCCCCGGTGGAGCCGGATCTACGAAACCGGCCTTCCACGACACAATGGCTCCCACGGCCCGTGTCCGCCCGAGATGCTCCTTATTTCCTAGAGCCCGGGTGAGGATGTCGTTCTCCCTCTGTGGGGTAAACAATCCCTCCGCTGCCTCCTTCTCAAAAGAGATCTGTTACATTTAAAGGTACCTTGTGAGACAAATTGCCTTCTATACACTTGTGCGCACACAGTTTACGAGGTTAGCCAACTTACCATTCGCCTCACAACGTCGGCGTCCCCAGGGGTTGCGAACTGCACAGACCCCGTGGACGACACGGACCCCCTCCCCCTCCACCATCTCTTGCACCTCTCATCCCGGATCTCGGAGAGCGGCAACTCAGGGGTGTCGATGACAGGATTTTGCTCGTCTTCCTTCTTCCACTGCTCCTCCTTCCCCGCATAGCCCTGGGATCCGAGCCGATGCGGGTGGTCGTTCCTCTTCTGGATCGCCCTATTCTTCTCGCTAAGGGCCTTGAACTCCTCAGTCCCCTTCTGCTTGGTGAATTCCTCCCATACCTCCTCCGATATGAAGGGGTACTTCTCGCAAGGAGATTTCCCCGCAGCGAGGAAGTTACTGACGAGCCAGATCTTAAAGGTTTTCCATGTTCCGTTCATGTCCTTCAAGCAGGCAGTCCTAGGTGTATCGTCAGGGATGTTCCACTTAGCCTGTTTTTGAAAAATGCATACAATTAATCACGAGTTAGTTAAACTTTAGTATAAGCCAAGAGAAAGTGATTACGAAAGAGTTCAGCAATTTCAGTTAATTTAACCTTTACTTCCGGCCACAACCTATCCCTCTCGTCCGCCGTCACGTCCTTCCAGCTCTGGACGGTGATCTTCACCCTTTCTTTCGCCAACAGCCCAACGTAGGCCGCGTACCTCCCAGCATTCTTTCCAATCGGCCTCCCAAATTGGTTGAACTCACAAGAAAGATCCGTGCGTTTGGCCAAACGCCCCAACGTCGTCGTGCCTCGCCCCACCCTCTTGCGCTGGGATGTAACAGCTGCATCTTCAGTAGTTAAGATGGGGTTGGCCCTAATCGAACCACTAGTACCATCCGATGAAGACGACGACATGTCTTCCCCTACAAAACCTTCAACAAACCATATATATGGCAATTAATTCGCCTTGGAGTTCCATAACTCAGCCCAGGACTGGAGACTAACTAGGGCAGCAAAAGGGAAAATAATACAAAAAGAAAGACA
The DNA here is from genome assembly GCA_019359835.1 of Pharus latifolius. Lineage (NCBI taxonomy): Eukaryota > Viridiplantae > Streptophyta > Magnoliopsida > Poales > Poaceae > Pharus > Pharus latifolius. Next base: position 72,011,813 of record CM033321.1, read on the forward strand.
TGCATAAATTACTTCCTGAACTCTTCAGAAATATTTTCTATCGGTAAACACATGAGCTACCGATAGAATATGTGTAAGAACACCTCCAACATATAATGTGCATTACATGGTAGTTGGATACAATTGATCACACATACAGCAGTATAGATAAGTTAAAATCTCAAAACAGGTTCATTACAGCACTGGAACATATTATGTAAACCCTAATTTAAATCAACATTGCGTGCGGAATGTACATAATCCAACACAATAGGGAACCCTAGTGTAATTGCAAAACTCGAAGAATTAGTACGTGCAAAACACTAGGATCAAATAAGGAAGATGCTGGAAATAGAACGACGAATTAGGGTATTTACGGCGGCGATCAGTTCTGGTGATGGAGAGGCGGTGTAGAACACAGCAGCGGCTGGCGAAGGACGAAAATAAGAACCGGTGGCAGTGGCGAACCAGTGTCCAGCCGGCGATCGTCGTGTGGGAGAGAGGACGTGAGTGGTCACGGCGGAGGTTGTGGTTTTCTTCGCTCTCGAAGAGACGCAGTGCTCTAAGGTGGAACTGTTCGAGTGGAGGGAAACCCAAGGGCCGTGTACGAGTAATAAAGCAGTGGAGGAACTTCTCTATCGGTACAAAAAATTGATACCGATAGAATTATATAATTTTCTATCGGCACAACACAATAGTACCGATAGAAAAAATAAATTTCCCAGAAAAATATTTGAAGTAGTGGATGCTTTTTTTCTATCGGTATAAACAATAAAATCCCGTGAGACCAATTTTCCCCAGAAAAATTTTTTAATTAAGTGCTTGAGATTATAGTATTGGGTGCCTTTTTCTATCGGTAAAAACAACAAAATACCGTCAGAGTAATGAAAAGGTACACACAATTTAACATCAAACAGACCGTGGTTGAAAGCTGCAGAATGATAAAGAAAGAGGGAAGATAGCCGGAAAATTGGAAAATTGACATAAAAAGAAATTGTTCATTCATTGTTGTTTTATCACTTACAAAAAAAAATAAAACCCAAAATGCTAGGTCAAGGGGTGGTCTTAGCCCTGGCTGCATGTAGAATAGAGTCAGTTAGACTTGCAGCCAGGACGCAGGACTCCTCTAGCGACAAGTTGTCCCTAGGATCAACTACTACCGAGTCGAGAAGGCCTGCGACCTCCCTCAGCTTCGCTATGGTATCCTTCATAGTCAAACCGCAGCCAGCGATGGTCATATCCGCGGCTTTCTTCTCCTCGAGAAGACTCCTCGTCCTTGCCCTAGCATTGTCACCATCCGTCTTCATGTGCTTAATGCGCTGGAAGAGATCGTCAAGGTCAAGCCGTAGCTAAGTGTGCTTGTCTGTAAGGAGCTTGTGCTCCTCCTGGAGGGCCCTCAGGTCGGCCTTCAATTTGGCAGTGTCTTCCACGGCTACCATTCCCTGTGCAAATCAACAGGTCAAGAATGAACTGAACATGGATTAACAATACCGGGGTAAACCGAGGAGATTTAGAGTTCTTACCGGGGATGGCGTGGCTGACGATCCCATGGAGGTTGCCATTGTGAAAGAGAAGATGAGGAGTCGAACCGTTCGAGAATTAGAAAAACAACAAAATACCGCGACGCATGGCGAGGTACTTATAGAGTTTCCAAGGCGACGCATGGCGACACGGTTGAGAATTCAAAGTGGCAGAGTATTCTTCTATCGGTAAAAATAGGAAAAAACCGTCAGACAACAAATACCGTGAGACTAAAGAATTTATTCTAACGGTAAAATAGAACAATACCGATAGAAAACGTTTTGAAGTGCCTGAGAGAAGTGCCTGAGACACATGAAAGTAGCGAGTGTCCTTTTCTATCGGTATAAATAACAAAATACCGTCAGAAAAAAGGGATTTTTGCAGCACTTAATTTGAAGAAGCAAGAGGCTGCGATGAGATTTTTGCAAGTGCTATTTGAAGGGAAGAATTAAGTATTTACAGCATAAAGGTACTGTACATGTTAGAACTCATGCTGTGGAGTAAAATTGAGATGTATTAATGCTGTGAACTAGCTTATCATTAAGTTCTAAAGAAAAATGTACTGCCTGTGTATTAATGATAAGTTCCTCACCTTGCTGCAGAACTTGTGGGCTGTTTGCTTGGCATTTATCCCTGAAATAGAAATTAATCATCAATGGTTCTCAACCCATAATCCTTCTTCATGGTCATCTCGCAGATACGTTGTTTCGTCGATATCTTCAGTACAGATAGATTGAATGTCCTCTAAAAATGGAGGTATTTCATCGAATTGGTTATACTCCTCTTCGTCGACAACATCTTCGACCGCAACAATACGTCTCTTGCTGTGGAGGACAACATGCAAGTTTGGATTGGCCGGGTCAACGATGTAGAATACCTGTGTGGCTTGCTTTGCAAGTATGAATGGATCATCTTGGTGTCCGACTCTACCAAGATCGACGAGAGTAAACCCGTAACTCTCAACTTGAACACCTCGAGGGATTTCGACCCATTGGCATCGAAACAGGGGAATCTTAAGTAATCTGTAATCGAGCTCCCATATTTCATCAATAGCACCGTAATATGAGTTCAGCGCCCTTACTGACCTGGCATCCTCGGAAATAGCAAACAGTGTCACTCCGCTACATTGCGTGCTACTCTTGGCGTCTTGAGCTCTTGTGTAAAATGAATAACCATAGATGTCGTACCCCTGCCAAGTCCCTACAGTGAATCTTGGGCCTCTAGCCAACCATATCACAGTTTCACTTACGGAACCCTCGGCAGCTCGCGTGACTCTTTCTTGGATCCACTCAGCAAATTTCCTGTTATGTTCTCTGCTGACCCAAACGTCTGACTTCGAAGGATTCTGTGACCGTAACATTACCTTGTGCTCGTGTATGTATGGCTCGACCTCCGTCATGTGTTGTAAGACCCAAAAATGTGATTTTACGTACACATCACGAGCGGGGACGATAGCTTTGAATCCAATCATTCCGATTCCCTGAAGCCTACCCTCGTGTCGGGACCTAGGAACGCCAATTGGGTCAACCCCGGCCATATAATCTGTGCAAAATTCAATCACCTCCTCGGCGGCATAACCTTCCATGATACTCCCCTCGGGTTGACGACGAGTCCTTACGTATCCCTTCAAACACCTATAAATCTCTCAAATGGATACATGTAGCGCAGGTACACGGGTCCAGAAAACTTAATTTCTCTGATAAGGTGAACAATCAGATGGACCATAACATCAAAAAAGGATGGAGGGAAATACATCTCGAGCTGATAAAGAGTTGTAACCACGTCGCGTTGCAAAGCGTCCAGTCCATCGGGATCAATTACCTACGAGGACACAGTTGCGCCAAATATTCATATCAGAAAAATCTTCTAATTAAGCTCCACAAATGGAGGTAATGAACTTATAGTACGAGTGCACGTACTTACCTTGCAAGATATTGTGTTGAAGAAATAACATAGGTTTGTGATTGTCTCTCTGACTTTAACTGGGAGAATGCCTCTAATAGCAATGGGAAGCATCTGTGACATCAAGACATGACAGTCGTGGGACTTCATGCCAACCAGTCTTAGGTCCTTCATAGACACAAGTTTTTTCAAGTTCGCAGAGTACCCACATGGAACTTTAATACCGTGCAGGCACCGATAGAGTTCTGTTTTTTCGCTCTTGGACAACGTATAGCAAGCTGGGGGGAGGTATGTACGCTTTCCATTCTCTATAGGTGCAAGCTCAGTCCTTATCCCCATTTCCACCATGTCACGACGAGCTTTCACACCATCCTTTGTCTTTCCCGGAATGTTCAACAACAAACCAATCAAACTGTCACAGACATTTTTCTCTACATGCATGATGTCAATGCAATGTCGAACTTGTAAGTGCTCCCAGTACGGTAGATCCCAGAGAATCGATCTCTTCTTCCAAACATTTTTTTCTCGAGGTTTAGAATGCTTACCGAACTCAACTTTGATGTCGTTCACGCGCGAGTAAATCTCCTTACCGGTCAGAAACACTGGAGCTGATCCCTTCTCAGGCTTCCCGTTAAATGATTTCCTCCTCTTACGGTACGTGTGATGCACCGGAAGAAACCTGCGGTGCCCCATGTACACTGTTTTCTGGCAGTTTCGCAGCCACATGCTCTCAGTTTCATCTAGGCAAATAGGGCAAGCCTTGGCTCCTTTCGTACTATACCCCGACAAATTGCCGTAGGCCGGAAAATCATTTATGGTGCAAAATATCAGGGCCCGCAAGATGAAATTCTCTTTCTTGTATGCATCCCACACCTGCACACCCTCGCTCCACAATTTCTGTAAGTCCTCGATTAAAGGCGCTAGAAACACGTCAATATCATTTCCGGGTTGTCTGGGTCCTAAGATTAGTAACGCCATCATGATGTACTTGCGCTTCATGCATAACCAAGGAGGAAGATTGTAGATGCATAAAAGAACCGGCCAAGTGCTGTGCCGGCTGCTCATATTACCATGTGGGTTCATACCATCTGTACTCAGCCCGAACCTTACATTCCTAAGTTCGCTGCCGAACTCAGCAAATGTTCTGTTGATGTTTCTCCATTGAATAGAATCAGCTGGGTGTCTCAGTTTTCCGTCTTGTTTCCGGGCTTCAGCATGCCAACGCAAGTGCTTCGTGACTTTCGGATTTGCAAACAGCCGCTTCAATCTAGGTATCACAGGCAAGTACCACACAGTTTTTGCCGGGGGGTCCTTTCCTTACCTCGTGACGTTCACTGTTAATCCGGTCCCTACGCGTATACCTCGATGCACCGCATCTTGGACAAACATGCAAACTGGAGTACTCGTTACTGTACAACACACAATCATTTGGGCATGCGTGTATTCTTTCGATTTCCATTCCCAACGGACACAACAGTTTTTTGGCTTGGTAAGTAGATCTTGGCAACTCATTTCCCTCTGGAAGCATGTCCGCTAGAAGATCTAATAGTGCCGTGAAACTCTTATCACTCCAACCATTTCTGATCCCGGAGGATCTCCAAGTCCTGATCGCATACGGATTCGCGACCAAGTCCTGATCGCATACGGCTTTGCGACCTTAACCGTGTTCGGAAAGGTTTCGCGACCATGGATTGGTTCGCGACCAGGAAAAGGAATTCGTTCCCTGTTCGGAATTGTAATCCTATATATATAACTAAGCTTATCTGTTTAGGATTAGTTAAGTTAGTTATATGAGTCTAATACGTTTAGGATTACTAAGTCTGATACGTACTCATACGATTGGACTATAAATACATTGTAATAGGTCTAGTTTAGATCATCGAAGAGTCATAGAACTTATTTGAGTTTTAGACACTTATAGTTCATTCGACGTAGACAAGTGTGTCTAACGTTCGACGTGTAAAGCCCTCTTTGAAATAAAGAGTTGTGCAATTACTTTGGGTTTCGGTATTTCTGAGTAAGATCCCGTTATTCCGCATATTAGAATCTGGGCGAGCCTAGTGCGAAAACCAAGACTAGGTCTCAAACGGATCAGTTTCCTGCCTTCAAGTTATATAATCTCAGCACAGAAGACAGTTTTGTAAATGTTGCACATCCAGGGAACAGAGGCTTCTCAGAGTCAGCAATCAGTTTCTCAAATTCACAGAAGTCATTTTCGTTGTAATCTTCCTCTACATCACGTAACATCTCATCTAGATTGTCATCATCATCATCTACGTGCACATCGGATTGAACATTACCAAAATTGGGATGATCATCGATATTATTGCAATCCACATCCGAGTTGTGCTGATTGGTAGTAGTGGTGCTTGTTTCCTCAAGATCTTCGCCATGCCATATCCAACGGGTGTATCGCGCGTTAAAACCACGATGAATCAAATGACTCTTAATTTGATCAAAGTTGCTAAACCTCTTCAAGTTCATACAATCTGTACAAGGACAGAGCATATTTTTCTCTCCCTTCCTCTCCTTTTGTTGCTCAGCAAATTTAATAAACTCATTCACACCATCCAAATATTCAAGAGTAGTACATTTTATTCCATACATCCAATATTTCCTGTCCATCTACAATTAACAAAATTTAACGAGTAAGCCATGCATGAAACCTGCCCGATTAAGTTATGTATATGTACATGTACAGCCTCTTACAACAAATACATGTGTTGAACCCTAGCCTGACGAAATTAACACTAATTAACCTAGCTAACTACACAATACAAGCTAGTTAGCTCCTAAAACATGACGCATTTCCAGCTACCAAACTCCCAAGCTTAGAGCTACAAACTTGGAACTACACAATACAGCTAGCTTGCAAGTAGAGAGGAAGGGAGATCTAAGGGAGAGAGAGATAAGTGTCGACGATTAAGCGTACCTTAAAGAGAGGGGCGCAATCAACTTCCCTCCAGCCTGCGCTGATCACCCTAGCAGTGTAGCTGGAACTTTTATCACAAACAGAGGGACACAGAGTGCAACATAACAAATTAAAGAGCAGCACAGCAATGCACGAGTGGGGTTTTCCTTATAATGGACATTTTTCTAATGGTAAACACATGAAATAACCGTCAGACTAACTTAGGTAATTTGCCGCTCACATATTCTATCGGTAAAAACACACACATACCGTTAGAGAATGTGCATTACCGAGCAAGTACAGGACTTCTTCTTTCGGTAAATATGTGTATTGACCGTTAGATCATGCATGACACAGCACACACATGAGTTTTTCTATCGGTAGATATGTGTACGAACCGTTAGATGATGCATGACACACGAGCAAGAGTTTTTCTATCGGTAAATATGTGTATTTACCATTAGAATATGCATGACTGAGCAAATATATGTGTTTTCCTATCGGTAAATATGTGTACTTACCGTTAGAGGAGGTACTGGTACCAAACTGGGACAAACATGCACATGCCATTTCTCACATTCAAGGAATCATATCAATGTAACATCAAACAGATCTTACATCAAACGGATCTTAACTAGAAGATAAAGCAATATATTTCAAGAAATGCTAATTTGTGGATTAACTATGAGACACAAAAATACTTTTCTTAGGTACTTGGGACTTCATCTTGCCAAAGAAATTACACATGCCAGTTCACAAATTCAGGTACAAACATACACATGCCAGTTCACCAATACAAATTCAGATACAAACATACACATGCTAGTTCACAAATTCAAGTGCATGTCTGAAACAGCAGTACAAATACACACCTACCTACCAATACAATTAAATACACAAATACTCCCTGCACATTCAAGTTCATTTCCCAATTAGCAATACATGATACACAAATATACAACAATATACAAATACAACAATTCACACATTCGATGTATATTAGAAAAGCCACGTCTGAAATTAACAACAGATCACGACGAGGACCCAGTGGCCCATACATTTTACATAAAAGAGAACCTTTGCAGGTTGCCACAATGCAACTACCGACTAAAAGTTACACCTGATACATCACAAATCCATTCATCCAAAACAGCAAATGTCTGAACCACATTGGACTTAACCATAGGAGTTCAGTTCGAAGACGCCGGAGGAGCTGGAACTGCCGTCGACATACATTTGTACGTATTGGTCATTTCCTCGGACTCAAACTCGATCAACTCAACTCAACTCAACTCAACTCCATTAACAAAAAGAACCTACCTTCCAAGATGTTGTTCTGTGTAGTGATGGTGTAGAATGGCTGTGCAAATAACAACAATTCTTCTTCTCCAAGCAGGTAAGCATCTGGCCACAAGCTGGTGCATGCAAAAAAATGTAAGATGCTTTCTATAGGTCCTGATTTGAGAAACACACCAGGCTTAAGCATCTTCTCGACCGAGCCAACCAAGATCTCGCCCTTCACGTCCTTCCAGCTCTCGACGGTGATCTTCACCATTTCTTTCGCCAACAAGCCAACGTAGGCAGCGTACTGCGATGAAGAACCGTGAAATATGTTGCCCCTCATGAGCATCATCCAAGGACCTGAACAGATCATAATCATATTGAAAAGAAGACACATCAAAATGAAGGATACAAAAAAAGCAGAATTATTTCCATAATCGGATTAGAATAATCTAACAATATTGCAGAAATTTTACGTACCTTCCTTGGGATGCCGACGTCTAGAGGGCGTCGATGGAGGTGCGGAGGTCCAGCGGTCCCCTGTAGAGGTGCGCCGGCCGTCCATGGAGCTTACGGGTTAGGACTACGAGCCCCAGATGAACTGTGAGAATGAAAGAGACATACCCGTGTATTTATACAAATATATATTTTCTATCGGTACGAAAACAGAATACCGTTAGTAATAAAAACATCTGTAGAAGGCGAATGGTTCTATCGGCACAATAAATATTACCGATAGGAATTTTTGTACATACTCTATCGGTGTGTACGTACATTGCCGATAGAATATTACTAGTTGTAGAAGGCCAACAGTTCTAAGATATTTTTTGCAATATTCTACCGGTATAAACATTCATTACCGATAGAATAAAACTATTTGAAGACGAACAGTTCTAAGCAATTTTCTATATATTCTAACGGTAAAAGAATCCATTACCGATAGAATAAAAATATTTGTAGAAGTCCAACGATTCTATCGGCGCACTACATATTGCCGATAGGAATTTTTAATATACTCTGTCGGTATATTCATACAGTACCGATAGAATAAGTCTAGTTGTAGAAGTCGACCAGTCCTATCGGCGCACAACATTCTCCCGTCAGTACTTATGCATCTCTTCTAACGGCAAATATGTTCATCACCGCTAGAGTAAATCATAGTGTTTATTCTATCAGTAAGTTTCTTATAAACCGATAAGAAAAATACACCCGTCACCCTTTTATGACCGCGTGGCACATTTTCTATTAGTTTTCAACTAAATCGCTAATAACCGATAGAAGATAGTGGTTAGTAGACTGCATTTCTGTACTAGTGCCCATACATTTTACATAAAAGAGAACCTTTGCAGGTTGCGACAATGCAACTAGCGACTACAAGTTAGACCTGATACATAACAAATCCATTCATCCAAAACAACAAATGTCTGAACCACATTGGACTTAACCATAGGAGTTCAGTTCGAAGACGCCCGAGGAGCTGGAACTGCCGTCGACTTACATTTGTACGTATTGGTGATTTCCTCGGACTCAAACTCGATCAACTCAACTCAACTCAACTCCATTAACAATAAGAACCGACCTTCCAAGATGTTGTTCTGTGTAGTGATGGTGTAGAATGGCTGTGCAAATAACAACAATTCTTCTTCTCCAAGCAGGTAAGCATCTGGCGACAAGCTGGTGCATGCAAAAAAATGTAAGATGCTTTCTATAGGTCCTGATTTGAGAAACACGCAGGGCTTAAGGATCTTCTCGATCAAGCCAACCAAGATCTCGTATTTCACGTCCTTCCAGCTCTCGACGGTGATCTTCACTGTTTCTTTCGCCAACAAGCCAATATAGGCAGCGTACTGCGATGAAGAACCGTGAAATACGTTGCCTCCTCATGAGCATCATCCAAGGACCTGCAAAGATCATAATCATATTGAAAAGAAGACACATCAAAATGAAGGATACAAAAAAAGCAGAATAATTGCCATAATCGGATTAGAATGATTTACGTACCTTGCTTGGGATGCGGAAGTCTATAGGGCGTCGATGGAGGTGCGGAGGTGCAGCGGTCGCCTGTAGAGGTGCGCCGGCCGTCCATGGAGCTTATGGGTTAGGACTACGAGCCCCAGATGAACTATGAGAATGAAGCGACATACCCCTGTATTTATAGTACTAGATAAATTCTATCAGTACAAACACCGCATACCGTTAGTCATTTTATATATATTCTAACAGTAAAAAATCAATTACCGATAGAAAAAAACATATGTAGAAGTCGAATGGCTCTATCGGCACAATACAAATTACCGATAGGAATTTTTGTCCACACTCTGTCGGTATATACGTACATTGCCAATAGAATCATACTAATTGTAGAAGGCGAACAGTTCTAAAATATTTTTTCTATATTCTAACGGTATAAACATTAATTACCGATAGAATAAAACTATTTCAAGACGAACAGTTCTAAGCAATTTTTGATATATTCTAATGGTAAAAGAATACATTACCGATAGAATAAAAATATTTGTAGAAGGTGAACGGTTCTATCGGCACACTACATATTGCCGATAGGAATTTTTAAGATATTCTGTCGGTATATTAATAAATTACCAATAGAATAAGTCTAGTTGAAGAAGTCGACCAGTCCTATCGGCGCACAACATTCTCCCGTCAGTACTTATGCATCTCTTCTAACGGCAAATATGTTCATCACCGCTAGAGTAAATCATACTGCTTCTTCTATCGGTAAGTTTCTTACAAACCGATAGGAAAAATTCACCCGTTGGCCTTTTTTGGCCGCGAGGCACATTTTCTATCGGTTTTCTACTAAAGCGCCAATAACCGATAGAATATAGGGGTTAGTAGACTGCATTTCTGTACTAGTGTCAAACTCTTCGAGCCTTCAAGGCTAGATGATGAGCTGGATACCATAGTACCGTCTATTGAAGTCATGGTCTATCAACAAGAAGAACCTCTACCTGACGACGTGATCTTGGAGAAGAAGGTGACAACCACCCGTAGCGGCACACGAGTCTTTTCGAATCGAATGGAAAGATCAACGAGCGCGTGCGGCAAAGTGCTACTCCCAAGAAGATGGTTAAGCTCAATTTCCAAATATTTAGTTTTGATCACATGGTCACCAACGGGGGTTGGCTCCTTCTCAACAGGGGAGTCATGATCCAAGAGGATCTTTGGGTCTACCAAGATGAGTTCGCAAAGCCTTCGCGACCGCGACCTATTCAAGTTCGGCAAGGTTCCACGACCTCGACCATGGAAGGTTCTGTGACCTCGATTCGATCTCTGGTCGGAATAGTAATTCGATCAATATACATATAACTAAGTCTTACGTATTCAGGTTTAGTTAGTTGTCTGAGTCTAATATGTTTAGGTTATTGAGTCTGATACTTATTCGTATGATTGGACTATAAATACTTTATAATAGTTATAGTTTAGATCATCGAAGAGCCATTGAACTTATATAAGTCTTAGACACATAGTTCATCAACATAGGCGAGTGTGTCCTAATGTTCGACGTGTACAAGATCCCTCTTTCCAACAAAGAGTTGTGCTATCTTTGAACTGTGTTTTCGATCAACTTGGGTTTCGGTAATTCTGAGTAAGATCCCATTATTTCGAATATTAGCATGTGATCGAGTATAGTCGAAACCCGTCTATACTTCAATCAGAGCAACTAGAATATGATCGAGGCTAGATCAAGACCTTGTCCAGCCCGTAATCAAATCAATTAAGGTACTTTCGTAGGAGTTGTTCCAATTGAGTTCATCCAATTCGTGGAATCTCCTTTACCTTACTTTGTCGAAGTTCCAATTGAGTTCTCTTAACGCCCATGACACCCTGTGTGACAATTCAATAGGCAAATGGCAATTCTTACCAAGTACAATTTTTTAAGCTGTCATACCTAGTGGAGTTTTGAAAGCAGTGCGATATGCTCAAAAAATGTCGGAGAGTTTAAGTAGCCAATCCGTACGTGATAGTGCCACCATCTTCTGCAAGATTGTTTTGATTTCTCTGTTCAAGACTTCAACCTGTTCACTTGCTTGAGGGTGATATGCAAGAGCAACTTTATGAATAACTCCATATTTCATCAACAATTTCTGAAATTGGTAATTAGCAAAATGTGCACTGCCATCACTAATCACTGCTCGCGGTACACCAAATTGGCGAAGGATGACTGTTTTGAAGAGTTTAATCACATGTTTTGATTCATTTGTTGGCTTTGAAATAGCCTCTACCCACTTTGAAACATAATCAACTATGACTAAGATGTAGGAGTTGACCGTAAAAGATGGAAAAGGTCCTATATAATCTACTCCCCATATATCAAAATTTTCAATTATAAGAGAAAAAAGATGAAGCTCTGAAGGTTAATGATTTTAAGCAGATTTCACTTGTTAATAGTGTTATCAAATTAATTACAAAGATCCTAACATCTAGACTTCAAAAAGTGATTAAAACTACAGTTCATAATAATCAATATGGGTTCATTCAAAGTTGTTCTTGTTGACGATTGTGACCTGGGGCCCCTTCTGTCGAATTTATGCAGAATTTAGATGGGTTTTGAAGGGAGCCAATCTAGACAAGTACCAGGGAATTCAAGGTATCTATGAATCTAATGACACGAGAAATTATCTAGGTTCAGGCCCTCGTAGCTGAGTAATAACCTTACTCCTGTGTATTTATCATTGTGAATAAAGAGGATTACAAAGAGAATGTATTTTCTATTCCTATTGATATCTCTAATCAGTCGTCTCTCTGTGGATCGATCGTCGAACTGTCCCCCCCTTGATCCTTCCCTTGAAGGTCTTTTATACTTGCTGAAGAGATCGTTGGTTGTCCTTCTGAAGATGTGCTCCCGGATTGCTCATAACCTCTTTGTGATAGTTGCCGCAAGTCGCGTTTATTTGGTAGTTGCCATGAGTCGTGGCTATGTGGTAGTTAAGCAGCTTTGACCTAGCATAATGGAAACTACTTAACCCTCCTCATCTTCTTCGACAATTACCTTGTCAGGGACTTATGATTATTTCGGGAATAATCATAAGGATTAAGGAACAATTATCGAAACTTATAATGCATAAGTTTTGCATTGTACTACAAGTCTTCAATACTGTGATCGCGCACTTCTATGACCACATACTAATAGTAGGGTTTGTTCCTGTGATATGGGATGGTCATAGGCAGACGTCTTATGCGACCATACTACTTTTAGGTTATAATGTAAGACCATAGACCCTTTGATAATAAGCATTGAGACTTATACAGTTCCATAGACAAAATTAGGGGAATTAGATATTATTGATGGGCCATGTCCAGAAGATCCTTGGACCATGCCCGTTATCTCTTTGCTTGGCCTTCTGTGATCATACACTACTACAGAAATGCTTTTCACTATCGGTTAAAAATCCACTCTACTATCGGTTCTCTTACCGATAGTGATCGGCACGATAGTAGAAACGTAGCACACTACTATCGGTTAAAAATCGTTAGTAAAACATCTACATTCCCAACGTTCACTAATCGCTATCGACTATTTCTTCTATCGGCTCAAATCTAAACCGATAGTATTGTGTATATTTTTTCTATTGGCTCGGATATAAACCGATACTATTGTGTAGGTTTTTCTATCGGCTAGGGCCTAAACCGATAGTAATGTGTAGGTTTTTTCTATCGGCTGGGATCTAAACTAATAGTATTGTGTAGACACGTTTAGTACTGGAAACTTTATTCTATCGGCTGTTGTATATGAACCGATAGTACTGTAATATTTATTCTATCGGTTGTAGTATATAACCGATAGTACTATGTAGTTTTTCCTATCGGTTATGTACTCGACACGGTTAGTACTGGAATCTTGCACCTATACATACAGCAATACAGAGATACATTGGATCATTCACAAATACACCAATATTTACAAATATACAGCAATATTCACATATTGAATTTGTTCACAGATACACTAATACAGTAATATACACATGCATTGGACAAATTGAATTTATTCACATATTGATAGAGTTTATTCACAAATACATCAATGAATATATTCACATATTGAGTTTATTCACAAATACAGCAATCAACACATTCAATATTGAGTTTATTCACAAATACAGCAATCAACACAGTCAGTTACAATCGATCGTTGATAGCCACTTCTTCCATGACATATTGAGCCCAAATTGTTCGCAGCTCCCTCAACGAACCCAACTCATATTGCTCTTTCAACATGGCGCTCTGCATATATGCGTGTATGAAGTTAGTATCGTACTTCACATCCAATTAAAGTTCGACTTTGAGTCAAGAAAAATGGTTACCTTAGGGAATTGGGCAAAGTTTCTCCTGATCAGGTCATACATGAATCTCATGACATAGAAGGCACATTCCCACGATTGTGGCTGCTGATGACACTGGGAAAATTGCATATGCAAAGACATAAACCCACATTAACTCGAAAGAACTAATTAAGCATAAATTAAAAGACTCATCATGAGTACTTCCATCCGTATTAATTACCTCATATTCTTTCCAAGAAACTGTTGTGCCCTTCGACGCGTCATGCCTCCCTCCAGCACTAGCATAATTTTTGAAAGCCTTGTGTTTAATTTAGCATTGCAGGTTAATATGTTATCATTAATTAGCTAGTCAGAGAAAAATTTAAAACAACTATGTTACTTACGCGTCTATGTGCCATGTGAGGGTGAAAACATGCGCCACCTTGTCGCTCATCGAATCGAGGTAATAGACCTCATTCATCCATGGGCAAATGACGGCGAGGACCCAATGGCCCCTACATTGCATATATAAGCGAACCGTTTCATACATATGTGTCGCGCCCCGCACAGGGTACCACGACTACTCCCGTGGAGACCTAGCTCGCTGCAGCTGGCCTCATATATACATACCACTGACTTCCCAGGATAAGTCAAGCACAGGAGTTCATTGCAGCAGAGTAACTTACAAAATATCATTGATAAACAGTATGGCCTGCTGGCCTGATACAACAAGAGTAATACAATGCCTTCACGGCACAAATGGTCTAATTAAAGCATAAGACAACTACTCGGCGGAAGCTAGGCGAAACCCCCACAGTCGTAAGAAGTTGACAGCAGAACAGCACACTTCAGGGTTCTGGCAGAACTGGCTCTCTTCCTTCTGGATCCACGAAATCTCCCAAGCCTTCGTCTTGGTATTGTAGCACTCCATCTATTGTTGATAAGTTGCAAGGGTGAGCACTTACGTACTCAGCAAGTCATAGGTAAGAGTAGAGATACGTATAGTAGAGATGACATGATCCTATGCTATTGAGGGAAAAGAGGTGAGAGGGTTTTTCCAAAAATACTTTTCTTCCAAGCTTTTGAAATCTCATGCTCATGGCAGCATTTCATATACTTAGGGCACAATCCACATGCCTCTTAGATATCATATGATCACTAAATTATGGTACTACCGCGACACGTCAACACATGACAGCCCACGGCAGCACCCCTTATCATGACAACACATGTCATTTGGGTAATCTTGACTTAACAAATTTTAATTTATAAAAACAATACTTGTGTCACACCCCGTGGATTTAATCCACCGCGGCATACTCCTAAAACTCGGGAGCACGAAGTATTCGAATACATTTTTAACTCTGCAGAGGGGTACCAATTTACCCGCATGATATATCCACTTTCTTGCCCTTCCTATCACAAGGATTGGACCCCTGACTCACTTCATACTGTGAGCGGCAAGGTGGAAATAACAAGAACTTTTGCCATGCTTCACACACAATTCACCCCAGACCCAGTGGTTTTCTTCACGCAAACCACAGTTGTGGCAGGGTTTCACAACCCCCACTAATTGGCGTCTTCCCCTCAGGGTCAGCGTGCATGATCACATCCTGTGATATGTGTTGGAGTGCACCCCGTGTTAATCGTGAGTTTGCCATATAGGGGTTTCATGTGTGATCCACATACTACTTGTTCAGGCCTGTCCCATACCAGGCTTGCGGTCGGCACGTTAATCATGCCACTAGACGCACAACACAAGGTTCTAGGTCCTTATATGCCAGTGACCAGCTCATACCACAATCCATGCACTTCCAGTGCTGGCACATCCTGTGCGACCAAGCACCTCCAGTGCTTTCACCATTCCATACCAAAATACTGGTCACGGCTAGGGGTTTTATTTCATGAATATAAATATACATAATATATTAGTTCATGGCTCATTATTTGATCAATTCACATTTCACAGGCATCAGCCTGATGCTGCCATTTCATAATTCAACTATTCTCAATCTTTCTCATGCAATATTATTATTTTATAATCAAGGTATATTCTAGCAATTCATAAAATATAGGTTCAAGATGTTCAAGAATATGACTTGCCTTCCGCGTCGTAAGAAACAGCAGTTGATGTCGGGTCTGCGACGAAGTCTTCGAACTCGGACTCTTGCTCTGAACAAGGATCAAACAAGCAAACAGGTATTACAATCAATCCTACTCTTACTATTCCACTATATGCGATAATGCAAGGAGAAACACTTAGGCGATACAAGATTTGGAAGCGATTAGGGTTAAACTATGGAAACCAAGGTTAAGATTAGTTGTCAAGGGTTTACAAGGTTCCAAATGTTCCAAAATATCAGAATGATATCAAGGTTGCTGCTGGTTCGCTCAAAAACAGCGAATGTCTTTAGGTCGACATTCGGTTCAAGGCATTGACATAGGGTCGATGGATGATAGAGGGCTCAACTCAAGTTGTGACAGTAGAATAAAATGTAGATCACAACATCAGGAGTCTAAGGGACAAAGTTATGTTCAGTTTTCATACCCAGAAGGGGTCAAACTGGCCCAATGCCATTGGCTGACATAGGCTGTCAAGGGCTGACAATGCCGAAGAATGGCATTGACATGGTTTGGATAGTTCCCAGTGGCCAAAATGAGTTTTGATTCAAGCATATGGTGCACAAGGTAGTGAGGCGACTGTTTGACAAGGTAATTTTTGGTTTGCATGACCAGGGGTGGGTGAACAGGGCTAATGCCACTGGCTGGCATAGTTTGACATAGAGTTGACATGGCCAGAAATTAGGGTTTCCCATATCTTTTGATCTAGGGCTCCAAATGATGCACCACTTTGTCTGGTAGTTAGGCATTTGTAACAGGAACAAATGTCTCCACAGGATTTAGGGCAGGAGATGGCCGGAAAGTGATGAAAACTGGCAAGGAAGTTGACTGGCCTGGAGCACATGCAACATAAACAGTACAGCCAACTAGGGCATAGCTATATCTCACAATCTAGGCCGAATTAGAAGTCGTGATAGATGAAAAAGTTGCTCAAAATGGTCCAAAACATCTAAATGGCAAAGTGGTTAGGGCTGGATCGGCTGGATTTGGAAGATACTGGCTGGAGAAAAGATGAACTCAAATCTGATTTGGGCATTTCTGATTTAAAGTGATTGAACTCAATTCCTTGCTTGAGTATGGTCCTCAGGGTACTAGAAATGCATTGGTGAAGTTAGATTAACAGATTGCTCAACAGAGAAGCTAAATCAGCAAGTACAAGTTCATGTTCATGGCTGAAAATTGGGGGTTTTTGATTTACAACAAATTTGTTCAAACCAGTAGCTCAGGGGTCTTAAGTGAGCTATTCTAAGCATATTTCACTACTGGCTCGAAGATCAATTCATTCTTGAATGAAATTAATTGCTCGCCGGAGCTACAGGAGTAAAACTGAAATTGCCGGCGACTGAGGGTATTTAGACTAAATTCCAAGCTCGAGAAGCATGAGGGAGATGAGAGAAGCACACTGGGGGTGTTGGATCGAAGGAGGAAGCAGTGGTTGAAGCTAGCACCGAAGCTCCCTCTTTGCTGCTCACCGGAGGAGAAGAAGACACAGTGAACTGCTGGTTTTCTGGTGTTTTGCTGTGTGGTGGAGTTGGCTAAGTCCCAGGGGGTTTAAATAGGTAAGCTGGAGGTGCTTCAACGGTTGGAAAAGCTCGGGGAGTTGTAGCCGGCAAGGAAGTGACAGGAAGCGACTTCACGGCGAGCTGGCGTCGAGGGGACTGGTTCAGCGGCCGTGAGAGCTTTTGCAGGTGAAGCTGCTGCGAAGTGAAGGCGACTTGTTGGCTGGCCGCGGCAAGGACTCCACGTGGCTAAGCTTTCCTGCTGGAGCCGTTGCCGGTGGCGTGCAAACGGGAGAAACCAGCTAGTCGCGATCCTCGCTGGAGAAGATCCACAGTGGCCAACGTCGAGCACACATGTGGCAGCAGGCGAAGCAAACAGCAGTGGCGCGCTCGAGGTCGAAGGCTTCCGTGCTCGTGCGCTTGTTCCAGGTCGTGGTCGATTTGGCTGGGGAGCTGCGGTCGAAAACAGTAGAGCTGGTCGAAGACAACTTCTGGTCGTTTGCGCTGGTTGGTCGTGAACTGAGGGGCTGGTCGATCCAGGGGCATAAGTGTGAGAGTTTTAGTTGAAATCTGGTTTTAAAGAGGTTTAATTTGGAATTTGATTTCATGGATGAGTATAATATTTCTATTAATACTCATTTAGCTCAAATCTGGAGAAAATTTGATAAGGTTTGAGGGATTTCACCTATTTCCGAAAATAGGGTAAAATAGATCTGGATTTTGTCGATCTCAAATTCTGGTAGTTGGGGTGAGATTTTGAAGTCTGGACAGAAGGGAAATCTGTATCAAATAGCATTTGGGAGGTGTTCCCTGAAGAAATTCTGAGGTTGGAGTTGATTTGTGAATTTTAGCCTTTTCAGGCTTCCAGGTAACAGAAAAGGACTTATTCGCAGTAAAATTTGGGCTAAACTGCGAAAAGTGTTTAGATGAAACAATCTGGTTCCCAACTTTTTCGAGTAAGTTGAGGGTAAACCTAGGAACATATTCCAAAAGATACATGAGTCTGGATAGGGTTAAACCATGATAACTCAGTTATCTGGGATCTGGGGTACTTAGGGTAAATCTGAATTTCCTATTTTCGAAAACAGAAAGAGGCTTAGATACTGGGAGTTAGGGTTAGAATTCAATCTGGCTCCTGAAGACTTTTATCTTCAGAATAACTGGTAGGTTATATCTGGATGATCTGATCTTGATCTGGATCTAGAGAACAGATTTGGAGATTTTTAGGGTTTGGGAGAGATTAGGGTTTAGCTGATCTGGCTACTGCTACAGGGATACATGCATGCAGGATTTTATGCAAAAACTTTTCACCCCGAAAACCAGGGTGTTACAAGCCTACCCTCCTTAAAGAAATCTCGCCCCGAGATTTACCTAGAGAAGAGAAAAGATGGGGATAGGTCTGAAGCAAATCTTCCTTTTTCTCTTGAGTATCTTGAATGGTCTGCGCTTTGAGGTACACAGATCCTTCCTTGGTACCATACAATTCCTTGTTCGTCCTTAGAAAAATCCTGAGCCTTACCTAATCTAATTCGGCTCTTGATCTTGCAGATCTCTTTATCTTCCTTTGAGCACTCTCTATTTGTTCCTTGAGTCATGATATTACTGTGAGAGTGGCTAACCTCCCTGAGGGTACCACTTCTATCTCTAGTCCTTGCAATTCTTGCTGTAAGTGTGGGTTATTCAACACAACTTCTTGTAAAGTGTAGGCCTTTCTCCTCAAAGCGTCTGCTACCACATTGGCTTTTCTTGGGTGGTAGAGAATGCTGAGGTCATAGTCCTTGATTAGCTCTAACCAATGATGTGGGCGCATGTTGAGTTTTGCCTGGGTGAAAATATACTTGCAATTCTTATGATCCGTGTAGATTTCACACTTATTCCCAAGCAAGTACTGTTGCCGTATCCTCAAGGCATGTACTACCGCTGCTAACTCCAAGTTATGAATAGGGTAGTGCAGCTTTAGCTGTCGTGAAGCATAAGCTACCACTTGGCCTTTTTGTATCAACACACAGCCTATGCTTAGTCTTCAAAGCATCACGGAACACTTCGAAGTCATCCTTACTATCTGGCAATGTGAGGACTGGCGTGGTTGTTAACTTTTCCTTAAGTTTCTGGAAACTTTCCTCGCACTTGGCGGTCCATTCGAATGTGACTTCCTTCCTAAACCGATTGGTAAGGGATTTAGCAATCTGAGAAGATCCTCCAATAAATCTCTGATAGTAACCTGCTAATCCCAAAAAGCTTCTGATCTCTGACACGCTGGTAGGTTGCTTCCATTCCTTGATCACAGCGATCTTGGCCGAGTCCACTAAAATTCCTTTTTCTGTCAAAACATGGCCGAGAAATGCAATCTTCGTCATCCAAAATTCGCACTTGTCGGATTTGGCATAGAACTTGCACTCTCTTGGTCTTCTAAAGTCTTTGTGCAAGTGCCGCTTATGTTCCTCTGGACTTCTGGAGTAGATGAGGGTGTCGTCTATGAGCACAATAACAACTTATCGAGATGATCCATGAATGTGTTGTTCAAGATGTTCATGAAGGCTGCAGTAACCTCGTACAGCCCGTATCTTGTAGTGAAAGCAGTCTTGGTTATGTCCTTCTTCCTGATTTCCAGTTGGTGATAGCCGGGCTTTTGGGCTATCTTGGAGAGTATTCTGGCTCCTCGAAGTTGGTCGAATAGTTCATCATTCCTTGGCAGTGGATTCTTGTCCTTAATGGTCACCTCATTCAGCGCTTGGTAATCCACGCACATTCTTAGAGTTCCATCTTTCTTCAACAGCATTGGGGCTCCCCAAGGTAAAGCACTAGGTCAGTAAATCCTTTACTCTCTGGCTCCTCTAGCTGACTGTTCAACTCTTCTAAGTCTGCTACCGGCATCCTATACGGTCTCTTAGCTATAGGTGCCGCTCCTGGTTTAAGCTCAATGGTAAACTTTATCTCCCTATCAGGTGGCATCCCTGGGAGTTCTTTTTGGGAATACGTCCGAGTATTCCTGTACTATGGGCAATTGATCCAAGCATATCTTCTAAAGTGCTTGAATAGACCCTTGTGGTTTCTCGACTGACGACTTGTCCAGATGTAACAAGACTTTCTTTCCCTGGTTACTAACAAGGCTCAGAGTTTTCCTCTCACAATCCACTAGACTTTTATGTTGGGATAACCAATCCATTCCCAATATAATATCTAGGCCTTGCAGTTTTAGGACTAATAGGCTAGCCATAAACTCTTCCCCTTCCTCATTCTCGGCCTGCTATGGTTCCTCCTCTGTTGGGTGAACTTCCTCTGGGGCTCTGCAATGGTGGTGAAGCTGTGGTTCTGGATGTCATCGTCGGTGTTCCAGCTTGCGATCTTGCTATTGACGTTGGGAGCTGAATCCAAGGACAGCTGTCTTTGCGGTGTCCATACTGCCCACAGTGAAAACATTGAGTTCTAGCATGAGGGCAGTCCCTTTGGTAGTGAGCTCCTTTGCAGCTTGGACATGATGGTGTTGCTGGTGATCTTGGTGCTTGGTAGACTGGTCGGAAATTGGGAGATGTTGGGACTCTTCCCCTGGTTGGGTTGGCTGGCGGCCGTGCTTGCTGTAGAATCTTTCTTTTTCGACTTTCTTCTCCTATGCTCCTCTTTTCTTCCACCTTCAATACCCGATTGACTAAGGTTTGGAACTCTGAAAATTCGTGGGAGGCAATCTGGTACTGCAGATAGTGCTGAAGTCCTTCGGTGAAGCGCTCAATCTTTTTGTCCTCCGTGTCGATGTCTCCTGGCGCATAGCGAGCTAGATGGCTGAATTGGTGCAGATATTCCGTAACGGTCTGGCTCCCTTGTACCAAGTTTCGGAACTCTCGGCGTTTGGCGGCTATGACACCGATGGGTACATGAAATTTCCGGAATTGTTCTTTAAATTCCGTCCAGGATATGTTATCCTTGTCAGGGTGAGCCTCTTGATAGTTCATCCACCATGCGGCTGCTGCTCCTGTAAGTTGGTGTGATCCGAATAAAACTTTCTCTCGGTCGTTACAACGAACTGTATCCAACTTCCTCTCGATGTCCCTGAGCCAATCATCGGCGACGATGGGATCAGTTGCACTAGCAAATGTTGGTGGTCGGGTCTTCTGAAAATCTGATAGCCGGGTTCCAACAGCAGTTCCTTCGGATGTCCCTCCTGGCATCTTTTGAATGATCTGGGCCAACAACTGGGTGTGGGCAGCTTGTGCCTCCTGCCTGCTCTTTTCCATGGAGAGAAGAATTTCTTGGTGGGTTGGTTGATCTTCCTGAGAAAGGTTTGATTCCTGGGGTCTCTATTGAGATGAAGGTCCTCCCCTTGCAGGGTCTTCCCTGGGAGAAGCTTGCTCCCTGTCCTCTTGACTACCTTGCGATCTTCTCTTCGTGTACACCATACCGATTCTTCTGAAGAAAGAGCAGATAGGTCTAACTAACTAAGAGAGAACTAGGGCACTAATGCGGAAGTTAATGCAACTATTTAATGCACAAAACATTTTGGCTTCTAGCCATAGTAAACAAATTAACCATTGCGAAAGCAACGGCGGAGCACAAAAGCTAGCAAGAGCATCCACCTGCTCAATCTATACTACACTTTTCCCGGCTAATCCTCCACGACGGTCGACTAACTACTCAACCAGGGTTCTACCAGAAGAACTAGGCTATATGCCGTAGCAACGTAGCCCAACTCCTGAGGCACTCTATAAAAGCAGAACGCTCTCTCGACATCTTGCCGAATTTTTAGAAAAGCCAAGTAAGACTTTTGAAATCCAAAACTTTTAGAAGCTACAAGGCTCCTGTTTTCAAAAATAGTGTTTTTAGAAAATAGATTTTTAATAAACTACGCCTTCCTGGCGAGCCAATTCCTAAAGGTGTCGTCCTACAGTCAAGTTCTCATGCTGCTCTGATACCACTTTAATCAGTCGCGCCCCGCACAGGGTACCACGACTACTCCCGTGGAGACCTAGCTCGCTGCAGCTGGCCTCATATATACATACCACTGACTTCCCAGGATAAGTCAAGCACAGGAGTTCATTGCAGCAGAGTAACTTACAAAATATAATTGATAAACTGTATGGCCTGCTGGCCTGATACAACAAGAGTAATACAATGCCTTCACGGCACAAACGGTCTAATTAAAACAAAAGACAACTACTCGGCGGAAGCTAGGCGAAACCCCCACAGTCGTAAGAAGTTGACAGCAGAACAGCACACTTCAGGGTTCTGGCAGAACTGGCTCTCTTCCTTCTGGATCCACAAAATCTCCCAAGCCTTCGTCTTGGTATTGTAGCACTCCATCTATTGTTGATAAGTTGCAAGGGTGAGCACTTACGTACTCAGCAAGTCATAGGTAAGAGTAGAGATACGTATAGTAGAGATGACATGATCCTATGCTATTGAGGGAAAAGAGGTGAGAGGGTTTTTCCAAAAATACTTTTCTTCCAAGCTTTTGAAATCTCATGCTCATGGCAGCATTTCATATACTTAGGGCACAATCCACATGCCTCTTAGATATCATATGATCACTAAATTATGGTACTACCGCGACACGTCAACACATGACAGCCCACGGCAGCACCCCTTATCATGACAACACATGTCATTTGGGTAATCTTGACTTAACAAATTTTAATTTATAAAAACAATACTTGTGTCACACCCCGTGGATTTAATCCACCGCGGCATACTCCTAAAACTCGGGAGCACGAAGTATCCGAATACATTTTTAACTCTGCAGAGGGGTACCAATTTACCCGCAAGATATATCCACTTTCATGCCCTTCCTATCACAAGGATTGGACCCCTGACTCACTTCATACTGTGAGCGGCAAGGTGGAAATAACAAGAACTTTTGCCATGTTTCACACACAATTCACCCCAGACCCAGTGGTTTTCTTCACGCAAACCATAGTTGTGGCAGGGTTTCACAACCCCCACTAATTGGCGTCTTCCCCTCAGGGTCAGCGTGCATGATCACATCCTGTGATATGTGTTGGAGCGCACCCCGTGTTAATCGTGAGTTTGTCATATAGGGGTTTCATGTGTGATCCACATACTACTTGTTCAGGCCTGTCCCATACCAGGCTTGTGGTCGGCACGTTAATCATGCCACTAGACGCACAACACAAGGTTCTAGGTCCTTATATGCCAGTGACCAGCTCATACCACAATCCATGCACTTCCAGTGCTGGCACATCCTGTGCGACCAAGCACCTCCAGTGCTTTCACCATTCCATACCAAAATACTGGTCACGGCTAGGGGTTTTATTTCATGAATATAAATATACATAATATATTAGTTCATGGCTCATTATTTGATCAATTCACATTTCACAGGCATCAGCCTGATGCTGCCATTTCATAATTCAACTATTCTCAATCTTTCTCATGCAATATTATTATTTTATAATCAAGGTATATTCTAGCAATTCATAAAATATAGGTTCAAGATGTTCAAGAATATGACTTGCCTTCCGCGTCGTAAGAAACAGCAGTTGATGTCGGGTCTGCGACGAAGTCTTCGAACTCGGACTCTTGCTCTGAACAAGGATCAAACAAGCAAACAGGTATTACAATCAATCCTACTCTTACTATTCCACTATATGCGATAATGCAAGGAGAAACACTTAGGCGATACAAGATTTGGAAGCGATTAGGGTTAAACTATGGAAACCAAGGTTAAGATTAGTTGTCAAGGGTTTACAAGGTTGCCAAATGTTCCAAAATATCAGAATGATATCAAGGCTGCTGCTGGTTCGCTCAAAAACAGCGAACGTCTTTAGGTCGACATTCGGTTCAAGGCATTGACATAGGGTCGATGGATGATAGAGGGCTCAACTCAAGTTGTGACAGTAGAATAAAATGTAGATCACAACATCAGGAGTCTAAGGGACAAAGTTATGTTCAGTTTGCATACCCAGAAGGGGTCAAACTGGCCCAATGCCATTGGCTGACATAGGCTGTCAAGGGCTGACAATGCCGAAGAATGGCATTGACATGGTTTGGATAGTTCCCAGTGGCCAAAATGAGTTTTGATTCAAGCATATGGT
The DNA here is from genome assembly GCA_019359835.1 of Pharus latifolius. NCBI lineage: Eukaryota > Viridiplantae > Streptophyta > Magnoliopsida > Poales > Poaceae > Pharus > Pharus latifolius. Next base: position 72,036,354 of record CM033321.1, read on the forward strand.
GCACAAGGTAGTGAGGCGACTGTTTGACAAGGTAATTTTTGGTTTGCATGACCAGGGGTGGGTGAACAGGGCTAATGCCACTGGCTGGCATAGTTTGACATAGAGTTGACATGGCCAGAAATTAGGGTTTGCCATATCTTTTGATCTAGGGCTCCAAATGATGCACCACTTTGTCTGGTAGTTAGGCATTTGTAACAGGAACAAATGTCTCCACAGGATTTAGGGCAGGAGATGGCCGGAAAGTGATGAAAACTGGCAAGGAAGTTGACTGGCCTGGAGCACATGCAACATAAACAGTACAGCCAACTAGGGCATAGCTATATCTCACAATCTAGGCCGAATTAGAAGTCAGTGATAGATGACAAAGTTGCTCAAAATGGTCCAAAACATCTAAATGGCAAAGTGGTTAGGGCTGGATCGGCTGGATTTGGAAGATACTGGCTGGAGAAAAGATGAACTCAAATCTGATTTGGGCATTTCTGATTTAAAGTGATTGAACTCAATTCCTTGCTTGAGTATGGTCCTCAGGGTACTAGAAATGCATTGGTGAAGTTAGATTAACAGATTGCTCAACAGAGAAGCTAAATCAGCAAGTACAAGTTCATGTTCATGGCTGAAAATTGGGGGTTTTTGATTTACAACAAATTTGTTCAAACCAGTAGCTCAGGGGTCTTAAGTGAGCTATTCTAAGCATATTTCACTACTGGCTCGAAGATCAATTCATTCTTGAATGAAATTAATTGCTCGCCGGAGCTACTGGAGTAAAACTGAAATTGCCGGCGACTGAGGGTATTTAGACTAAATTCCAAGCTCGAGAAGCATGAGGGAGATGAGAGAAGCTCACTGGGGGTGTTGGATCGAAGGAGGAAGCAGTGGTTGAAGCTAGCACCGAAGCTCCCTCTTTGCTGCTCACCGGAGGAGAAGAAGACACAGTGAACTGCTGGTTTTCTGGTGTTTTGCTGTGTGGTGGAGTTGGCTAAGTCCCAGGGGGTTTAAATAGGTAAGCTGGAGGTGCTTCAACGGTTGGAAAAGCTCGGGGAGTTGTAGCCGGCAAGGAAGTGACAGGAAGCGACTTCACGGCGAGCTGGCATCGAAGGGACTGGTTCAGCGGTCGTGAGAGCTTTTGTAGGTGAAGCTGCTGCGAAGTGAAGGCGACTTGATGGCTGGCCGCGGCAAGGACTCCACGTGGCTAAGCTTTCCTGCTGGAGCCGTTGCCGGTGGCGTGCAAACGGGAGAAACCAGCTGGTCGCGATCCTCGCTGGAGAAGATCCACAGTGGCCAACGTCGAGCACACACGTGGCAGCAAGCGAAGCAAACAGCAGTGGCGCGCTCGAGGTCGAAGGCTTCCGTGCTCGTGCGCTTGTTCCAGGTCGTGGTTGGTTTGGCTGAGGAGCTGCGGTCGAAAACAGTAGAGCTGGTCGAAGACAGCTTCTGGTCGTTTGCGCTGGTTGGTCGTGAACTGAGGGGCTGGTCGATCCAGGGGCATAAGTGTGAGAGTTTTAGTTGAAATCTGGACTAATTTGTAAATCTGGTTTTAAAGAGGTTTAATTTGGAATTTGATTTCATGGATGAGTATAATATTTCTATTAATACTCATTTAGCTCAAATCTGGAGAAAATTTGATAAGGTTTGAGGGATTTCACCTATTTCCGAAAATAGGGTAAAATTAGGGTAAAATAGATCTGGATTTTGTCGATCTCAAATTCTGGTAGTTGGGGTGAGATTTTGAAGTCTGGACAGAAGGGAAATCTGTATCAAATAGCATTTGGGAGGTGTTCCCTGAAGAAATTCTGAGGTTGGAGTTGATTTGTGAATTTTAGCCTTTTCAGGCTTCCAGGTAACAGAAAAGGACTTATTGGTAGTAAAATTTGGGCTAAACTGCGAAAAGTGTTTAGATGAAACAATCTGGTTCCCAACTTTTTGGAGTAAGTTGAGGGTAAACCTAGGAACATATTCCAAAAGATACATGAGTCTGGATAGGGTTAAACCATGATAACTCAGTTATCTGAGATCTGGGGTACTTAGGGTAAATCTGAATTTCCTGTGTTCGAAAACAGAAAGAGACTTAGATACTGGGAGTTAGGGTTAGAATTCAATCTGGCTCCTGAAGACTTTTATCTTCAGAATAACTGGTAGGTTAAATCTGGATGATCTGATCTTGATCTGGATCTAGAGAACAGATTTGGAGATTTTTAGGGTTTGGGAGAGATTAGGGTTTAGCTGATCTGGCTACTGCTACAGGGATACATGCATGCAGGATTTTATGCAAAAACTTTTCACCCCCAAAACCAGGGTGTTACAATATGTTAGGCGTAACATACAAGAATGAGTTAATTAGTAGGAAATGCACTAACCTTTAGTGGTACGGCGCACGGATGAACTCTCGGTCCTGCTGCGCTAGTAGTGCCCTTGATATGTATTCCTCCGCATGTGCTTGGTCGTGCTCTAGCATCGTGAGGCTTATTTTCTCTGGGTCAAGGAAACGCACCTTGTCACATGCCCTCATCGACGCCAGCCTATACATGCACCTGGATGCAAAGTAGACATTAGTAAGTAGTGCATACAAAGTGATTAGATTTATGAAACGAGCTGTGATAACTTCATACAACAGCAAACTCACAAGACTCTAGTCCGTATGATGGACATATCAAGCTCCCGCCAGTTGAGGAGGTCGAACAAATCCTCGTGGGCCACCGATATGCTCCCAGGCTCACGGTGAAAATGGGCTGGCCTGAAGTGAACCAAGAAGTTGATGTGGAGCCTAGACCGGGTCAGGTACCACTCATGGAGACTTCTGGTTATTTGATCCATATTGCGCAGAAGGTACTCCGACATGAGTGGGGACCCGTTCTTGAACGTTCCCGGCTGGCTTTGTTTCGCCTTGCCTTTGGCCTTGCCCTTACCTTTGGGCGGGGAGCGAGTGTATACCTTTGAAGGTTGGGGTGTGGTGCCACCGGCCTCATTTGATGGCGAAGGGTTTGAGGCCGTCGGAGGATGCATGGGGGCCGAAGGAGCTCGCTCATGCATTGTGGCTGGGGTGGTGTCCTCAGGAAGTGAGCTGGTATCCATCGTCCACTGTAAGTACAAACGCATAAGTTAGATTTTGCAAACTGAGTATATTAACTGAGTTGTAAGCTAGAATGGCTAGGGTTTACCTCCTGTAGTCTAACACCCTTCTTGGGCCACTGTATGTACCAGCCCAATGCCTCGCCAATTGTCCGCATTTCGTCCGTTGGGACGGGCAACGGAAAAGAGCTGTAGCCCGGGAGGGCCATGTCCACCTGTACCTTTGCGAATCCAGGCTCCAGAGGTACGCAGTGGATCCGGACATCCTCCCAAGACTGGTATACGACCCCGTTTGCAACCACTACAGGTTTGTCGCCTATGTTGATCAATAGGCTACAGCTCTCTGGCTTCTGCAATTTGCAACAATTATAACAGGTTAGCGAAACAATTCTAACGTAACGGGAGTGGCATCAACCAAACTGCATATATAGCTCAAGAGTTGCAATACCTCGATCAGGTCCACCGGATCCACGTGAACCTTCGAGCCGCAACTACTAGGCCTGGCAGCGTCGACCTCGGCAGCTGGATCTAAACCCTTGGACTGCACAACTCGGCTGAGGCGTTCATACTTCTCGTTCATTTGAGCGAACATGTCCGCGAATTGTGCAGTCACATCTGCCCGTATCTTCTGAGATAGCTTCACTTCCCTTTCCTTCCAGCTGCCAGCCTTCTTCGCGTTTTGCCCGGGCTCCGAGAAGCCTTCCTTCCATGGCACCACAGCCCCCACGGTTCGCGTCCGCCCTGGATGCTCCTTGTTCCCTAGAGCCCGGGTAAGGATGTCGTTCTCCCTATGGGGAGTGAACAATCCCTCGGTCGCCTCCTTCAAGCAAGAGATCTGTTACATTGAAAGCTCTCCATTGTGAGGAAGAAATATATACAAACTTATGCGCACACTAGTGATCATAGTTTTTTCTACCACACTCTATGATTCCAACCAGGAAGTTAGCCAACTTACGAGTCGCTGCACGACCTCGACGTCCCTGGGTTTTGGGAACGCCACAGTCCCCGTGGCCGACACGGTCCCTCTGGCCAGACACCAGCACTTGCATCGCTGATCGCGGATCTCGGAGAGTGGTAGGTCAGGGGAGTCGACGAAATTCGACGCCTCGTCTTCAGCCTTCTTCCACTGCTCCTCCTTCCCCGCATAGCCGCCAGAGCCGAGCCGGTGTGGGTGGTCGTTCCTCCTCTGGATTGCCTTGTTCTTCTCGCTAAGGGCCTTCGTACCAGAAACAAGAAAATTAAAGCACCGCTGCTTACTGCATACAATGGTGTAACCAAGCAAAGGAACCATACATACCTTGAACTCAGGAGTCCCCTTCTGTTGGGCGAATTGCTGCCATACCTCCTCCGTTATGAAGAGGTACTTCTCGCATGGGGATTTGCCTTTAGCGAGGAAGGTACTGACGAGGACGCTCTTGAAGGTTTTCCACATGTTGTTCATGTCCTTCAAGCAAGCTATCTTGGAACCATCGTCGGGGATGTTCCACTTGTCCTGTTTCAAATGGTGCATATAAGCAGAACTTACCTAATCTCTGGGATAAACCAAGGGAATGTGATTACTCAAGAGTTCAGTGATTTTGATTAATTTTACCTTCACTTCCGCCCACAGCCTAACCCTCTCGTCGGCCTTGACGTCCTTCCAGCTCTGGACGGTGATCTTCACCCTTTCCTTCGCCAACAAGGCAACATAGCCAGCATAGTGGCCGGCGTTCTTCCCGATTGGTCTCCCGAACTGGTTGAACTCACATGAAAGATCCGCGTGTTTGGCCAAACGACCCAACATCGTCGCGCCTCGCGCCTTCCTCCTGCGCTGGGACGAGGCTGCGCCATCTATGTTCGCCCTCCCCGAATCACTACTATCAGCCGAGGAAGATGCCGACAGGGCTTTACCTAAAATTCCATGAATAGACCATCAATTGATATGAAGATTAGCAGTGCAAACTATGCTAGTCTCTCTGCAGGAACATAAAGTCTGTTAAAATTTAAATGAACTAAAATTTCAAGAGAAAATTAGAAAATGGGAAGTAATTAACAGAAATTCAGATTAGCAGTGCAAACTATGACAGACGCTATTTCCTATCGGTTTTCCAAGTAAAACCGATAGTAATCAAGTTTATATTCAGGAAAATTTATAATATTAGCAGTGCAAACTATGCTAGTCTCTCTGCAAGAACATAAAGTATGTTAAAATTTAAATGAACTAAAATTTCAGATGAAAATTAGAAAATTCAAATTAGTCTATTTCCTATTGGTTTTCCAAGTCAAACCGATAGTAATCAAGTTTGTATTCAGTAAAATATATAAAATTAGTAGTGCAAACTATGCTTGTCTCTCTGCAGGAACATAAAGTCTGTTAAAATTTAAATGATCAAAAATTTCAGATGAAAATTAGAAAATGAGAAATAATTAACATAAAATTCAGATTAGTCTATTTCCTATCGGTTTTCCAAGTCAAACCGATAGTAATCAAGTTTGTATTCTGTAAAATATATAAAAGTAGCAGTGCAAACTATGCTAGTCTCTCTGCAGGAACATAAAGTCTGTTAAAATTTAAATGATAAAAAATTTCAGATGAAAATTAGAAAATGGGAAATAATTAACAAAAAATTCAAATTAGTCTATTTCCTATCGGTTTTCCAAGTCAAACCGATAGTAATCAAGTTTGTATTCTGTAAAATATATAAAAGTAACAGTGCAAACTATGCTAGTCTCTCTGCAGGAATATAAAGTCTGTTAAAATTTAAATGATCAAAAATTTCGTATGAAAATTAGAAAATGGGAAATAATTAACAGAAAATTCAGTTTACGGTATTTACTATCGGTTCTAAATAATAAACCGATAGTGGACTACACTGTATGGCAAATTCCTAGTGATTATCATCAAATCTGTCATTCTCATAGCTATCAAGTTTGTAGTTCACGAATTTTATTCTAGTTTTATATTTGTAAACCATTGAACCACATATGAACCATTGCATATAAATTTAAGCAATTGACGCGAGCGGTTTGGTCAAGAACACTTACAGTCGTTCATGGAGTTGCCAGAGGTGGTGGCTCGATGCAATGGCCGGAGGCGGTGGAGAAGCTAGGGTTTTCCGGATTGCGATCGGCAATAGTGGCGCAGAGGAGCGAAGAAACGAACGTCGGGGAAGCTAGGGCTTTCGGTGCGTGAGTATTTGGAATGTGATCAGTTGCACTGTAGGAAAAATCGTGCGAGGTTATACCCTAATATATGAATATTTACTATCGGTTCATTACCACAAAACCGATAGTAAATACATGTAAGTTAGGGTTTAAAGTGGGCTTGTTCACTATCGGTTTTATTATTATTAACCGATAGTAAATTAAGAACAGGGGCCCATAACACAGTACAAATCACTATCGGTTATGAACAAAAAACCGATAGTAAATTTTAATTTCATATCGGTTTGGCAGTTGAGACCGATAGTAAACTACAATGTTATTGACCCTAAAGGATTCTCCTTAGAACAATTACGTATGATCTCAGCACATCATTTTTGCATTGTATTTCACTATCGGTTATTAACAATAAACCGATAGTATATGTTAATTTCATATCGGTTGGGAAGTTGAAACCGATAGTAGAATACTGTGTTATTGACTTAAAAAGATTTCCTGAGAACAATTACAGATGGGTCTCAGTACATCATTTTGCACTTGTAGAGACACCTAAAACCCCATGCAAATGACTTCCACTAATTTTGAAATAAATGAACAGTATAGACCAATCATGGAATGAAAATTTGCAGTTTTCATAATGATTTGTGAAAAGAATAAATTATTGCTCAAATCAAGTATATACTCCAATTGAAATGAAAATTTGCATAAATGATTCTCAATGCATCACGTATGTTTTCCCAAAGAATTTTTGAAAAATGATTTGAAGAATTCTTCGATTAAAGATCCAAGTAATATACGTCACTTACATATTGCAAATAAGTCAAGAATGGTTGTCCACCCATAATCCTTCTTCGTGGTCGTCTCGCAGGTAACTTGTTTCGTCAATATCTTCGGTAGGGACAGATTGAAGAATTCCATCTAAAAATGGAGGTAGTTCGTCAAACTGATCATACTCTTCTTCATCCACAACGTCTTCGACCCCAACAATACGTCTGTTACTGTGAAGGACAACGTGCAACTTTGGGTTGGCCGGGTCAACGATCTAGAACACCTGTGTGGCTAGCTCAGCAAGTATAAATGGATCATCTTGGTGTGCGACTCTAATGAGATCGACGAGAGTAAACCCATAATTGTCGACTTTAACACCTCGAGAGATTTCGACCCATTGGCATCGAAACAGAGGAATCTTAAGTAATACATAATCGAGCTCCCATATTTCCTCAATAACACCGTAATATGAGTCGAGTGCCCTTACTGCCCTGGCATCCTCCAAAATAGCAAGTAGTGTCACACCATTACATTGCATAGTACTCTTCTCGTCCTGAGTTCTTGTGTAAAATGAATAGCCGTTGATGTCATACCCCTGCCAAGTCCCTACAGTAAATCTAGGCCCTCTGGCCAACCATGTAACAACTTGATCTACGTCGCCCTCAGAAGCTTGCAGGACTCTATTTTTGATCCACCCAGCAAACTTCCTATTATGTTCTCTGGTGACCCAAATCTCTGGCTTCGAGGGATTCTATTTCTGTAACATTTCCTTGTGCTCGTGTATGTATGGCTCCACCCCCGTCATGTGCTGTAAGACCCAAAAATGGGCTTTTGCATACAGAACACTAGAGGGGATGACTGCTTTAAATCCAATCGTTCCAATGCCCTGAAGCCTGCCCTCATGCCGGGACGTAGGAACGCCAATTGGGTCAACCCCGGCCATATAGTTGGTGCAAAATTCGATCACCTCCTTGGTGGCATAACCTTCAATGATACTGCCCTCAGGCCGATGTCGATTCCTTACATATCCCTTCAAGATACCCATAAATCTCTCAAATCGATACATGTAGCGCAGGAACACGGGTCCACAAAACTTAATTTCTCTGACAAGGTGAACAATTAGATGGACCATAACATCAAAAAAAGATGGAGGGAAATACATCTCCAGCTGACAAAGAGTTGTAGTCACATCGCGTTGCAAATCGTCCAGTCCATCCAGATCAATTACCTGCAAGGACACAGTTGCAGCAAATATTCAGATCCAAAAAATCTGACAAATTCCACGAATGGAGCTAATTAACTTGCTAGGAGTACACGCTTACGTACCTTGCCAGATATTGTGTTGAAGAAATAGCATAGCTTTGTAATTGTCTCTCTGACTTTGACTGGGAGAATGCCTCTGAGAGCAATGGGAATCATTTGTGACATCAGTACATGACAATCATGGGATTTCATACCAACCAGTTTCAAGTCTTTCATGGACACAAGTTTTTTCAAGTTTGCAGAATACCCGCATGGAACTTTGACACCATGTAGGCACTGACAGAGTTCTGTTTTTTCTCTTTTTGACAAAGTATAGCAGGCCGGGGGGAGGTATGTCCGCTTTCCCTTCTCCAACGGTGCAAGCTCAGTCCTTATGCCCATGTCGAGCATGTCACGGTGAACGTTGATGCCATCTTTCGCCTTTCCTGGAATGTTCAACAACAAACAAGTCAAACTGTCACAAACATTTTTCTCTACGTGCATGACATCAATGCAATGTCGAACTTGTAAGTGCTCCCAATATGGCAGATCCCAAAGAATCGATCTCTTCTTCCAAACATTTTTTCCTGGAGGTTTAGAACATTTACTGAACTCAACTTTGATGTCCTTCACGCGCAAGTAAAGCTCCTTACCAGTCACAAACACTGGGGCTGATCCTTTCTCAGACTTCCCATTGAATGACTTCCTCTTCTTACGGTAGGCGTGATGAATCAGTAGGAATCTGCGGTGACCCATGTACACTATTTTTCTGCAATTCGATAACCACATGCTTTCATTTTCATCCAGGCAAATAGGACAAGCCTTGCCTCCTTTCGTACTATACCCCGACAAATTTCCATAGGCCGGGAAATCATTTATGGTGCAAAATATCATGGCCCACAACATGAAATTCTCTCGCTTATGTGCATCCCACACCCGCACCCCTTCGCTCCACAATTTATGTAAGTCCTCGACTAACGGTGATAGAAACACGTCAATATCATTCCCGAGTTGTCTGGGTCCTGAAATTAGTAACGACATCATGATGTCCTTGCGCTTCATACATAACCAAGGAGGAAGATTGTAGATGCATAAAAGAACCGGCCAAGTGCTATGTCGACTGCTCATATTTCCGTGTGGATTCATACCATCTGTACTCAGCCCAAACCTTATATTCCTCACTTCGCCGCCAAACTCACCGAATGTTCTGTTAATGTTTCTCCATTGAATGGAATCAGCTGGATGTCTTATTTTCCATCTTGTTTCCGTCCTTCAACATGCCAACGCAAGTACTTCGCATCTTTCGGATTTGCAAATAGCCGTTTCAATCTGGGAATCACAGGCAAATACCACACAGTTTTGGCCGGAGGCCCTTTCTTTACTTCATCACATCCATTGTGATAAATTCTGTCCCCATGCTTATACCGCGATGAACTATATCTTGGACAAACATGCAAATCCTCGTACTCGTTACGGTACAGAACACAATCATTTGGGAATGCATGTATTCTTTCGATTTCCATTCCCAATGGACACAATAGTTTTTTGGCCTGGTAAACCGATCTTGGCAACTCATTTCCCTCTGGAAGCATGTCCGCTAACAGATCCAATAGCGCCGTGAAACTCTTATCGCTCCAACCGTTGCTTGCCTTCAAGTTATATAATCTCAACACAGAAGACAACTTTGTAAATTTGCACATTCGGGGAACAAAGGCTTCTCAGAATCAACAATTAATTTCTCAAATTTAGCTAAATCGTTTTCGCTGTAGTCTTCTTCTACATCACGTAACATTTCATCTAAATTGTCATCATCTACATGGACTTCCGAATGAACATTACCAATGTTCTGATCATGATCATCATTACTGCAAACCACTTCCGGGTGCTGCTGAGTGGTAGCGGTGCTCGTTTCCTCAAGATCTTCACCATGCCATATCCAACGGGTATAGCGTACGTTAAAACCACGACGAATCAAATGACTCCTAATTTGATCAGAGTTGCCGAACCTTTTTAAGTTCATACAATCTATACAAGGACAATGCATATCTTTCTCTCCCTTCTTCGCCTTTTCTTGCTCAGCAAATTTAATAAACCCATTCACACCCTCCAAATACTCAACAATAGTACGTTTTATTCCATACATCCAATATTCTCGGTCCATCTACAATTATTTCACAAAATTGACAAATTCAAATAAATAATTAATGACTTAGGGCATGCATATATGCATGAAACATAATTAGCTAGGCCATATGTGTGTACATGAGCTGCTTAATTACATTAAATGGATTTGTATATATGAAACCCTAATTAACTTGATGCATGTATTAATTGGAAGAGCCAGCTAGCTAGTTGCTTAAATTCAGCAAGCTATAGCTAGCTAGCCAACCTAGCCTTCTAGCTAGTTTGGAGCTACATGTATCTAGTTTAATGAATTGCAAGTAGAGAGAGAGGGAGAGTGTGAAAGAGTGATAGAGAGAGAGAGAGAGAGAGGTGATGAGAAGATGACAATACCGAGCTAGGGGGATGGAATTATGATCAACTTCTCAGCTAGCTTCTCCAGATCACTCTAGCTTGGAGTCGTGCGCGGCTGAAATGATTCCAACATGCAGAGCGCAGAGCAGGGGTTGACCTAATTAAGTTGTACAATTTTACTATCGGTTCAAAAATACAAACCGATAGTAAAAATAAGGTCCCCACTGTCATAACCATTAGTTTATATGAAGTCATTTTACTATCGGTTTGTTTTATATAACCGATAGTAAACTGTACTATATTATATCGGTTAGTACAGTAAGAACCGATAGTAAAAAGTCAGTAATTTCACTATCAGTTATGCGAGAAAAACCGATAGTACTATTTAATATATTATATCGGTTGGTACAGTATGAACCGTTAGTATAAAGTGCGTAATTTTACTATCAGTTACGAATAAAAAACCGATAGTACTATTTGAATATATTATATCGGTTGGTACAGTTATAACCGATAGTATAAAGTGCGTAATTTTACTATCAGTTAAAAATGGAAAACTGACTAGGATTGACACCCGAGTCAGTTCAAATAAATGCACTGTTGGCTCAAGACAGATTCGAGCCAGACACGTGCCTAGCGGTGCGAACTCAAGTTATTCTGAGAAGCATCAGCTCAAGGTCGCAGGCTTCGCACGGCCAGGAGTTCTTATGCTATACGCGAATAGAATGTCGAGGATGTCGCGCGGTCAGTCAATATCCGCGCAGCCAGCCAACATCCCGTGGTTAGAATACTTTCGAATAAGGTACTTGGAGTTTACCTGTCCGGCTATCCTTATAGCGGGAATATCTCAAGTATCCCGAAGATTCTTCCATGTGGAAGATCAATCGTCAGGAAGTTAATACGTGCAGTTATCCATGAATAACACGTGTTTAACCTACGTGGAGGTTATGAGCGGTTCTCTAAAAACCGCATCCAACCGTCCGAACAACTGTTTGATGCAGTTAGGGCATGGCACCCTTTCGACCTGTATAAAGGAGTGGCAAGATGCATCAAACAAGGAGGGGGAGAGATCAACATCTCTGATACAAGTGAGATACAACACATCTCAACCACGAAAACAGCCAAGTATACGGCCCAGATTAGATAGTTCTTTACAAGCCTCTTTGGCTTTATTTTGTACACCTATAGAGGAAAAACCTTTGCCTGTAAAGGTCTTTTCCCGTTAGTTTGTAAATCTTTATTACACCTAGTGAATTCCCAACAGGACGTAGGGCTATTACTCCCATCATCAAGGGCCCGAACCTGTATAAATCTCTCTGTGCTCCTGTTTTTTATTTTTCTACATACCTTCCCGGAGGGTCATCTTGAAAGGTCTCACTATTACAAATTCTGCATAAGTTCCGCTGATGACCCCGAGTCCGAATCGTCGACAGCTGGCGCCCACCGTGGGGCCTCTCTCAAGGCGTCCTAATTTTAATCCGGAGGTTCGCTGAAACATGGCTGGAGCATATGATTCCGAGAACGATTTCGATCTCGAGGATTATGCTCACATTCCAATGCCTTCTCCAAGTGATCCTGTTCCGATGGAGGAGGTTGAAGGCCAGAATCTTCCAGAGGTGGAATCATCTCTCCAGGTCATGTCCATCGACCAGGGGGCGACTAGTGCAAGGTCAGAACCCACAGAGGACCTTAATGCGCTAGAGGATGAATCCGGTCCGTCATACGACCCCGCTGAGGGGAAGGGTGATGTCGACCTGGAAATCAGCCCGGGGAGATTCGACCCCGATAACCTTCACCGTCTCTTTGATTTCGAGTCGGACTCGGAACAAACTGAGATGTTTTCCCCATCAGCAACCTATCTCCCTAGACAGTTCGCTGCCTTGTCAGAGGAGACTCCCGATCAACAGGTTGCTAGGGAAGAGCGAGATCGCAAACAGAAGGAGGATCAAGATCTCGAGCAACAAAACAACGAACTGCGCAGAACTGCCCTAGAGGCTCTTCAAGATGCGCAGGCTCGTTACGATGCTGCTCCGAGTTCTTCTCGATGGTCGCGTGGTCGCAGACGCGACCAGACCCCTTCTTTGCCTCCGGAGTGCTTCCCGATGGACGAAGAAACAATAACGCCTGGTGCCCCTAGGAGAAGTACCCATGGCCGACTGTGATCTATCGCGGAAGTCATGCATAACTTTCCTCCTACGGTCACGGATGCGCAGAAACCGGCCTTTTTCAGGATCCTGGCGGAAAGACTGGATGAGGTCGCGTCTGAAGCGACCCCAACGGCCTCTTCCCGCTCGGTAACACATTCCCGCGAACGAGAGTGTCCTCACTCTGGTTCTGGCCGACGAAGTTACCCGCCACCCGTATTGTCCCGACAGGACAAGTACCGGCGAACACAGATTCTCGTAGTAGGGATCGAGTTCCTGTCCACTCTCGTTTGGGACCACAAGTAATTTCACCATTCCGTGAGGTCGCCCGAAACCCGGTCGAGAGTCACAGGGCAATCCATGGTCCCTACGTCGGTTGTAAAGCTTTCTCGCCCGGCCTATGTGCGGTCGTTTGGCCTGATAAGTTTCGACCAGGGGCCATTGAGAGATTTGATGGAACTCAGAACCCATCCGAGTTCCTTCTAATCTATATCACTGCCATCCAAGCGGCGGGGGGCGATGACAAGGTCATGACCAACTACCTGCCTACAGTCCTCGTAGGACTGGCTAGAACCTGGCTGTTTAATCAGCCTGAGGGTTCCATCTACAATTGGGAGATGCTGTGTGACGCCATCCTCAGCAATTTCCAAAACTGTTACCAAAAGCCAGGTAAAGAGGACGATCTTCATCGGCTACGACAAACTTCAACCGAAACTCTTCGGCAATTTGACAAAAGATTTGTCGGGGTGAGGAATACCATCCCGAACATATCCGATGGCTCCGTTATCAGGGCATTTAAACATGCCGTTCGATACCAGAGATTTACCGAAGACTTGCTTATCCACCCTCCTCGATCAGTGGCCGATCTGTTCGACATGGCCGATCGATACTCTGACGCAGCCGAAGCGGTCGAATGGAACCGGATGGTCGACAAGGGTGACCTACCACCTCAACCAGGTTTCAAGGACTCCAGGAAAGAAGATGCAAGCAAGAAGCCGGAATCTTCGTCAGGTGGGAAGTCAAAAAAGTCGAAGAGGAACCGCTCTGGACAATACGGCGAGGTCGCAGTCGCAGAGAATCCGCCTTCGACCAAAGGTAACAAGCCTTCATTTAAAAATAAAACTGCCTCTGGTGGTCGGAGTGCCGACCAGCCAGAAAAGTCAACTAATCCGCAGGAAGGAAAGAAGTGGTGTCCACTCCACAACTCCGCAGGCCACGACCTTAAGAACTGCAGGAGTTGGTTGAAGCAACTGGATGACTTCTACCAGGGAGTTGGGCCAATGCCAACCTTACCACCTAAAGAACAGGCATGCGGACTTAGAGACGCCGACGGAGACGAGGAAATGTCTTACCAGGTACCTCAAAATCATATTAATGTTATTTTAGGAGGTTCTTCTTCTTTCGTTTCCAAAAGGCAGTTTAAGGCCTTTTACCGAGAGGTTAACCAAACAGAGACATCCCTTGGAGAACCTCAATACCCCCGTTGGTCGGATACACCTTTGACATTTGATCGCACTGATTGTCCGGTGGGGTTAACACGACCATTGAGGCTCCCTCTGGTCATTACCCCGATCATCAGTAACGCGAGAGTTGAAAGGGTCCTGATCGACGGAGGGAGCTCCCTTGACATTTTGTTGGTCAAGGCACTCGACGAGATGCAAATTCCTCGTTCGAAGATTAAGCCCTTAATTCATCCTTTTTATGGGATAATCCCAGGCCCATCCATGATGTCGTTGGGACAAGTGGTCCTCCCGGTCACACTGGGAGAACCGGACAATTTTTGAACAGAATTGGTTACTTTTGACGTAATCAATTGTGATTCAGCTTACAATGCAATCTTTTTCAGGCCAACTCTTGCTAAGTTTATGATGGCAACGAACTATGCTTATCAGTGCGGTAAAGTGCCTGGCCCCAAAGGTGTCATCTCGGTCCGAGGCAGTCGCAACGTGGCACTCACGTGCGACCGGCTATCTTTGGAGATGGTCGATAACTTCCCCTCTGGGACGCTCAGGTCGCTACCGTCGCCACTGACGCAATCAAAGCTGCTCCTCGACCAGATGAGAAACTCAAACTAGTTCCTTTGTACCCAGACGATCCATCCAAGACAATTCGGGTAGGATCAGGTCTAGATGACAAATAGGAACTCGAGCTCATCGCTTTCCTCCGGGCTAATGCAGATGTGTTTGCGTGGAAACCGTCCGACATGCCCGGTGTCCCAACGGAAGTAATCGAGCATAGGTTAGCAATTCGACCTGGACAACGACCAATAAAG
The DNA here is from genome assembly GCA_019359835.1 of Pharus latifolius. Classification (NCBI taxonomy): domain Eukaryota; kingdom Viridiplantae; phylum Streptophyta; class Magnoliopsida; order Poales; family Poaceae; genus Pharus; species Pharus latifolius. The sequence goes on from CM033321.1 coordinate 72,051,462, forward strand.
CAAAAGCTCAGGCGTTTTGCTGTTGACCGACAGGAAGCCATCCGAGAGGAGTTGGACAAACTCCTGAAGGCGGGGTTCATTCGCGAAGTCGATCACCCGGAATGGCTCGCCAACCCGGTCATGGTCCGCAAGTCAAATGGCAAGTGGCGCATGTGCGTCGACTACACTAGCCTCAACGGTGCCTGTCCGAAGGATAACTTTCCCCTTCCCCGCATCGACCAGCTGGTCGACTCAACTGCAGGTTGAGAACTGATGAGCTTCCTGGACGCTTACTCAGGATATCATCAAATTAGCATGGCAGAAGAGGATGAAGAGAATACTGCCTTCATCACCCCGTTCGGCACCTACTGCTACGTCAGAATGCCGTTCGGTCTCAAGAACGCAGGTTCCACGTACCAGCGCTTGATGCAAAAGACCTTTCTTTCCCAGATAGGGCGTAATCTCGAAGCATATGTAGACGACTTGGTTGTAAAAAGTACCAAGAGATTGTCTCATTTGGACGATCTCGCTGAAACCTTCTGTAATTTAAATCGCTTTGGAATAAAATTAAACCCGGAGAAGTGTTCTTTCGGGGTTTCTTCAGGAAAACTACTTGGTTTCCTTGTGTGTTCCAGGGGCATTGAAGTTAATCCTGAGAAAATCAGGGCCATCGAACAAATAAGGTCGCCTTCGACCATGAAAGATGTTCAACGCCTGGCTGGTCGCATGGCGGCCTTGAGTCGTTTTATATCGCGACTAGGCGAAAGGGGATTACCTTTCTTCCAAGCCTTGCGGAAGTATCAGAATTTTACATGGTCGGATGAGGCCGAAAAAGCATTTCAGGAGGTGAAGAAATATCTATCCAGTCCGCCAGTATTGGTGTCTCCCGACAAAGGAGAACCATTGCTTCTTTATCTGGCGGCCACACCGCACGCGGTCAGCGCCGTTCTGATCGCGGATACGGAAGGAATACACAAACCCGTCTACTATGTGAGCGAGGTACTTCATGGTCCTAAGGAGCGTTACCTTGAGGTCCAGAAGATACTTTACGCGCTACTGATGGCTTCCCGTAAGCTACGACACTACTTCCAAGCGCACAAGATCACAGTACCCTCCTCCTTTCCTTTGGAGGATATTGTCCGAAACCCAGAGAAATCTGGTCGAATCGCCAAATGGGCGGTCGAACTCGGTGCCTTCGAGATCCATTTTACGCCCCGCACGGCGGTTAAGTCTCAGGTTTTGGCCGACTTTGTGGTCGAATGGACCAACCCTGAGCCACCCATGCAGGTGCCAGAGGAATTGGAGTGCCCTGATTACTGGACAATGTACTTTGACGGCTCCCGTAGTTTTCAACACTCGGGGGCTGGAGTGGTCTTAGTTACGCCCCAGGGCGAACAGCTTAAGTATGTCATCCAACTACACTTTGTTGCGACCAACAACGCGGCAGAGTATGAAGGTCTTCTTGCAGGGCTCCGGGCAGCAAAATTCCTCGGAGTCCGTCGACTAGTGGTGAGGGGAGACTCACAGCTGGTCGTAAACCAGGTAAACAAGGAGTACAGCACCTCCGATGAGACAATGGCTCCTTACCTGGGGGAAGTGAGGAGATTGGAAAAACACTTCAGTCATTTCGAAGTCCAATACATCCCGCGAAAGGACAACATTCTCGCAGACCAATTATCCAAAATTGGGTCCTCACGCACATCCGCTCCGGCAGGAGTGTTCATTGAACACTTGGACCGTCCTTCGATCATGACTTCGGTCGAGGATGATCCGGTAATAGACTGCGTTACCAACCTCGGTCAGGAACAGGATTGGACTCATCCATTGAGAGTCTATCTTGAACATGGGACCCTACCCGAGGACGAAACCAAAAGCGATCGGTTAATTCGAAAAGCGCGTCTGTACAAGCTTATAGATGGGATTCTGTACAGAAAGGATACTCAAGGAGTATTCATGCGTTGCATATCTCAGGAGGAAGGAAAATCCCTCTTGAAAGAAATACATGACGGTGTATGCGGTGCGCACGCGTCATATCGGACACTGGTCGGAAAAGCTTTTTGACAAGGATTCTACTGGCCTTCGGCACTCGATGATGCCAAGCATATGGTCAAGATGTGTCCTCAGTGTCAGTTCCACGCGAGACAGGTTCATCAACCTGCCTATGCGTTACAAACCATTCCCCTCGCATGGCCTTTCGCGGTCTGGGGAATGGATATTGTCGGTCCTATGCCACAAGCGGTCAACGGCTACAAGTTTCTGTTCGTAGCCATTGACACGTTTACCAAGTGGATCGAGGCCGAAGCGGTATGAAATATTACCGCATCAGCAGCACAAAAGTTCTTTCACAAAAACATTGTTGCTCGATTTGGTGTTCCAAACCGTCTTATCACCGACAATGGTTCCCAGTTCGCTAGTGGTCTTTTCCTAGACTATTGCGAGCAGATCGGAACTAAAGTGTGCTTTTCTTCTGTGGCGCATCCACAAAGCAATGGTGTTGTAGAACGGGCCAATGGGCAGATACTACAAGGCATCAAGAAACGTGTTTTTCATCGCCTTAAGAGTCGCTCGGGGGCTTGGGCAGACCAGCTCTATACCGTCCTATGGGCACTACGAACTACCTCTAGTCGAGCCACCGGTGAGACGCCCTTCCATCTGGTCTATGGGGCCGAGGCGGTATTGCCTATGAAAGTTAGTATTGGGTCTGTTCGGACAGAACAATTCGAACCGGTTAATCAGTTCGAACAGTGGTCACAAGGTCTCATCCTCTTAGAAGAAAGGCGTGATCGCGCTTTGGTCAAGTCCGCGGCATACTTTCAAGCTCTGCGCAAGTATCACAGCAAAAGGGTGCGACCACGTAGTCTTCACGTGGGTGACCTGGTTTTACGAAAAATCCAAGACCAGTCTAATCGCAACAAATTCTCTCCGAAGTGGGAAGGCCCTTACACTGTTGTCTCAATGCCGCGACCAGGATCCGCGTGGTTAGCCATGGAGGATGGTCGAATTTTGTCCAATACTTGGAATATCGATCAACTTCGCAAGTTCTACGTGTAAGTACTCAAACCCTTTTCCTGTTCAATTAGCATCTTTTCATAAAACAAAAAATGTTTTGGTTTCATACAATGAATATTTCCCGTTACGCCCATATGCTGCGAATTCGACTCGAGGACTGGTCGCCCGCGGTTAGATCATTATAACGTTCTAGTCGGATCCACTGGTCGATCTGATGACCGCTTCCAGACAAGTCACTGCTAAATAAGCCGTTTCTCAATGCACACGGGGCTTTCTGGCAAGTCTTCGGTTAACTGAGTGGCTGCTGGTTTGCAAACAAGGCTAGGCGCTACTTTGATCATAATTATTGGTTCGATCACACATCCTTGGTCGTTATATTCACTTTTCTCCTACGTTTGTAATTCTAAGTCTTCGGTATTTACAATCACAGGCGGGGGCTAGGGGGATATGTTCACAATATGAAATGAACACAAAACAAGAAGATATGTTTACAATATGAAACAAACACAAAACAAGAATGGTATTTTCAAAAATGAATCTCCGCATACATTGCATTGTATACAACTGATTCTGTACAGGTATAAGGATCATTCGATCCCAAGCTCAGTCAGGAGCTTATCTACAAGGGGCCTAATCTCCTCCATGACGGCTTCAAGTTGTTCTTCACTCTCGACCTCAACTGGTTCCACCAATGGGTTCAGATCTGCATCTGGGCCATGGTGAAGTCGAACCCGGCTGAGGATGGCGGAAGCGGCTGACTGAACTCTGGTTCTGATCGCCTCTTCTCGTCACTGTGTATCCTCAGGGAGATACTCGAGAAGTGACTCCACTTGGGCCATGACTAGTGCAGACCAGTCATCTTGGCTAAGATTATCTCGTGTGGTTTCGACCACATCAGCCTTCAGAAGATGAGCCACTGCCTTCAGTTTTTCGAAGATTGAACGACTCAGCTTTCCGATTGCCTTTTCGGAGGTATGAATAGAGTCCTGGAGGAGTTTATTGTCCTGACTGAGTTGTTTTATTGACCTGCTTGCGCTGCAACAAGAGAAAAGATTACTCGCATGTTATGAAGACAAGTCTTCCTAATCAGGAATTGACTTACTAGCAAATTGTGACCGCAGTTTGTTGTTTTCGATCTCTTGGTTCCTAACCACTGAGATCGAATGGAGTTTGACTGTGGCCACTTATTTGTCCAACAATGCCACCTTTCTCTAGTAAAACAGAAGGAGTGGTCATAACCAATTTGTATCTTTACAAGTTGAGGAGTAATGATCCTTACCTGCGCAAGTTGTCTCGTTCTTTTTGTATGGCTTCCATGCTTGCCACCGTAGCACACGATTGGGCCATCATCCAGGATAGTTCCTGTGATGCAAAAAAGGGAGTTAAAGGTGTCCTATGTACAATTCAGGCACCCAGAGAGAGGTTCATCGTACCTTCATAAACTCTTGTAAGGAGGCATCTTCCGGACCAACGGGAAGACTCGCTGAAGGCCCGGAGGCGCCTACAGCAGGGACAGTTGGTGGGAGTGCCCGCTGGGCACTGGCCCTAGTCGCCATTGGTTGCGACTGGGTCCTCGCGCCTACTTCTCCTCTCACGGCCTGGATGACTTCCTGGACCAAGGGGGAGGAGCTCTCCTTACTGGAGGCTCCTGCACCAGCAACGACTTCAACCCATCCCGAAGTGGTTGAAGGGCTGGGTGCTGTTTCTTTTCGCCTGACAAAGGGAAAGAAGAATCAAATGATCACAATTTGTGGTCATCATTTCTAATACAACCAGGATAAAGGTCCTTACCTTATTTGAAATCCCATTAGCCTTTGAGATTTCAGGGAAGGTTGCCCTCGAGAAAGGGGACAACTGTCGTCTGTCCTGATCTTCCTCTTGGAGAACAAGGCATCTCCCCCCTGGGTATGTTCCTCTGTGAGCACATTTCTAGGGGAAGATGAAGATGAATGAGAAGAATCTTTACCTGGGCAATCGGTCACATTGGCGGGGTAGCATCCGAAGGCCTCGATGGCTCCTGGACTTCTGGGGCCGGCACCTCGTGTGCAACCGCCACAGGATCTTGTGCAACCACCTCCACTCTTGTCTGCGGAGGTGGAGGATTTTCCTCCCTGGGACTCACAGGAGTCACAGGGGGAAGCTCTTCTCCCTGTATAAGCGTTAACTCATCGAATGCACAGGGGGAATTGAAGAAAACAAGACTGTGAGAGAATCTTACCACGGTCGTCCCTTCGACCAGGGAAGTAGAGGCGACTGGCCCTGAAGCTTCGGGGGCTTCAGGAGCCAGGGGATCATCTGCGACCACAGGGCTTTCGGTGGCCGCGGGGTCTGCTACAGCTGCCTTTGCGGTAGCAGTTGTCTTTGCGGAATGGGTTGGAGCGTCATCGGATGGAGAGCCCGTAATCTTCCTCCTCCGGTGAATCAAGGGGACGTCATCATCTTCCTCCTCCTCGCTCCCCTCTCCCTGTACGACGAAGAAGTAATTCTAGTTCGCACTGGAAAGATCAGAGGGATGTGATATCTTACCGCAGTTTTTCGGGCGGTAGGAGGAGTGCTCCATGAAGACCCTTCCCCAAGATTTAGCCTGGCTTTCTTGGGGGCGGGATTCCTCGTCCTGGGTCTCGAGGAAACCTTCTTCACGTATTTTGTCGTCGGCTTCTCCAGGGAACTGACGTTTTCGCTGGGAAATGTCGCCTCGGCCAACCTCCCTAGAGCTGATATCATTCCAATGGAATTATTAGTGCTGGACATACATAAGACCTGCAAAACAGAGGCCAAGTGGAAAATGTACCTTTCGGCGCTCCTGTTTAAGGTCGTCGCCGGCGTGAATTAAGCTTTGGGGGCGAGGCGATCCCTTGGGGCCCTCTACCTCGGCGTTGTATGCCCTGAGGAGGTAGTTAGTCCGCCTCTCGATCTCAGCTGAGGGCAGGACTGTTCCCAAATACAAGTTAAAATTGGTGCATTCCAGAAATGACATAAAAAGATTTCAGTGCCAGAAACGAATACCTTCATTATAGTCCAGGGTACCGTCTGCCATGGACTTGATCTCCCAAGCCGGATGAGCCCTTTCACGCAGGGGGCTCACCCGGTTCTTCACAAAGTCTCCGATGACGTTGCGTGCTGTCAATCCTTCTCCGACTAAGTGAAGAATCACCTCGGCGTGCTTCATGAACTCCGCGTTCATTGCCGGGAGAGTATCCAACTCGCTTGGCTTCTCTTTCGGCGGGGTGCAGTAAAACCATTTCTGATGCCACCCATGCACTGAGTCTCACAGGGGTGGAAAGGGATACTCCTTCTTATCCCTTAGCCGGAAGTAAATGCATCCGGCGGCGTTGGTGCTCTTCGACCATGCCGAAAAATAGAATCGTCGGAAGAGATCCACGCTGGGATACACTCCGACGAACGCCTCGCACAAGTGTTGAAACACCACCAGTATCAACACTGCGTTTGGATGAAGGTTGATCAGCTCCAACCCGTAGTGCTCGAGGACGTCCTTCAGAAACTGACTCTCAGGGAATCGGAATCCGCAGTGCAAATACTCTTCAAAAACCACCAACTCACCCTCTTGGACAGTTGGGGTTTCTTGGTCCTTCTCCGCGGGCCGCCAGTTGATTAGTAGCCGCGGAGGAAGGATCTCCTCCTTCTCCAACACCACTAAACTCTCCTCAGAATGGTGGATCGATCGGCTCTAGGACACCATTTTTTTGTGGAGAGTCGAAGGAAAAGTTGGCGACTTTTGGGGAAGACGAAGGCTGAGAAGATTGAGGGTTTTGTGCGGCGGAAATGATGAGGGTTTTTGGCTGTATGGCTTCCTCAAGAAGACACCTGCTCCTTTTATAGACCCGAGGAGACGCATTAATGTGAGTAACGTTCTATGCAAATGTTCTCCTGGGTATTTTATTCATTTCCCATAATGGATACTGTCTCTGGCGAACCCGTTAAAGTATTCCAGGCATCGGATCTGAAACAAAAAGGCTCTTTTGTTTCTGAAACTGAAAGTGCAAAAGCCTGAAAAATTTCTCAGAGTTTTTCAGAGGACGTTTTTCCTTTATGTACCCTGAGAACTTTTACAAAAATATCTTACAAAAATTTCACATTCTAAGTGCCTCAGGTTCTTAAAAGCATTTACAATTTTACCTTGGGTTAAAAAACATTTCGAACAGCGCCATCATTACCTGTCACATAGTACCCAGAGCCCGTCTCGGGGAACCAACCGACCTACTTAGTGCGCCACTACGTGGGGGATTTGAAGAGTCGGGTTAATAATCTGATGCATTTCTTTAGATTTAAAGTGAACACGTCCCTTCGTTTTCTTTAAATTTGGGGGCTAGCTGACGAGGATTGACACCCGAGTCAGTTCAAATAAATGCACAATTGGTTTAAGACAGATTCGAGCCAGACACGTGCCTAGCGGTGCGAACTCAAGTTATTCTGAGAAGCATCAGCTCAAGGTCACAGGCTTTGCGCGATCAGACCGCAGCTTCGCGCGGTCTGGAGTTCGTATGCTATACGCGAACAGAATGTCGAGGATGTCGTGCGGTCAATCAATATCCGCGCGGTCAGCCATCATCCCGCGGTTAGAATACTTTCGACCAAGGTACTTGGAGTTTACCTGTCCGGCTATCCTTATAGCGGGAATATCTCAAGTATCCCAGAGATTCTTCCACGTGGAAGATCAATCGTCAGGAAGTTAATACGTGCAGTTATCCATGAATAACACATGTTTAACCTATGTGGAGGTTATGAGCGGTTCTCTAAAAACCGCATCCAACCGTCCGAACAACTGTTTTATGCAGTTACGGCATGGCACCCTTTCGACCAGTATAAAGGAGTGGCAAGATGCATCAAACAAGGAGGGGGAGAGATCAACATCTCTGATACAAGCGAGATACAACACATCTCAACCACTCAAACAGCCAAGTCTACGGCCCAGATTAGATAGTTCTTTACAAGTCTCTTTGGCTTCTTTTTGTACACCTATAGAGGAAAAACCTTTGCCTGTAAAGGTCTTTTCCCGTTAGTTTGTAAATCTTTATTACACCTAGTGAATTCCCAACAGGACATAGGGCTATTACTCCCATCATCGAGGGCCCGAACCTGTATAAATCTCTCTATGCTCCTGTTTTCCATTTTTCTACATACCTTCCCGGAGGGTCATCTTGAAAGGTCTCGCTATTACAAATTCTGCATAAGTTCTGCTGAGGACCCCGAGTCCGAATCGTCGACAAAAACCGATAGTACTATTTAATATATTATATCGGTTTGTACAATAATGACCGATAGTAAAAAATATTTGCATTTCTCTAACATTGGACTAGTGTGTAACCGATAGTAAAATGCCTCTTTCCCGCCGCTGTCGTCCTATTCTATCTGATTTTTCCCAGATTGTTTATAACCGTTAGAAGATATGGGTTAGTGCAATGCACTCCTGTAGTAGTGATAGAAAGGTATGTGCGACCATGGGGCGTTATCCACGACCATGGGAAGATATGTGTGACCTTAACTCGGATAATATCCCTCGTCAGCTAGCCCCCAAATTTGAAATGACAAAGCCCCCATTAGTGGTTGTGTCATTTCGAATTCCGAAATAGTAGTCCGTCACTTCAAATTTCAGCGCAGTACTATGTCGCTTCGAATTCCTACAAAAACCGAGGAGAAACCTTTGGGAGCGGTTACCAAGCAGGCATGTGGGAAAATCTCAAGGGCTTTTTGCAGTACCCGAGGCCGGGACCTCAAAATGTGATGCGCACGGTGGCCCGATCTTCCGACAGGTAGAGGTAAGTCGATTGGTGGAGACTCGACGTTGACGATCCAGCTTCCGATCAGAACCGATCCGAACCCAGCAATCGCTACACCACGGCTCCGTTGGTTATCAACCATGCACAAACACGATTGACCTCGCCAAGAAGGCTTATCCCTGCATGCGAATCGAGAACACAAGCAAGAACGAGAAAGATGCAACTGAATTTGCAATTGAGGATGAAGCTCACGAGTTGGGGTCTCACAAACCGATGAACGGCGATACTGTTCAAAGACAGAATTGATCTAAGCAAAACCCAAGTCTAAACGGCAGCCATGGCGGCCATATATATACTGTATGGGGCGGCCATGGGGTGGAGGAGGAAACCCTAGGGGTACATGGGCCTTGGGCCCAAAGTGGAGCGTCGCAGCGCACGTCAGATTCTGGTCGTAATTTTATTTTGATGATTCCTGTTGATTCGTAAGGAATTTGGACATGCGACTGGATCCGTTGGAAAGCTCTCGTCGTTCTCTTGTCCGTAGAGTCCAAGAACGTCGAAAACAGACTTCGTATGTGGCCTGTACATCCGTTTGAAGTTGGACTACGCGCAGATGGTCGAACCGGACTCGCGGATGAATTGAGCTCACTTGTGGGCTGGCCTTGGAGCGACGTGGCTTGTGCGACCTTAGAGGTGTAGAGGCGCCTTTCTTGAGCACGTCTTGTGTTTGGGGAGGTGGCCAAGGTGGAGGCCGAACTTGTGGTGGCGACAGCACAAAATCCAGACGACATACGTGCTGCCAGCTTTCGCGTCCTGGCCAAGGTGGCGGACGATGACATCTTGATGACCACCATGTTGATGTCGTCTTGGTCATAACCATGATGTACATGGTCTCATCATTCTCCCTTTCTTGATGTGGAGTCGTCCTCGACTCCATTGTGTTTTTCTGCAACATGTTAGCACCAACAGAGAGCACAGCAATATGCATATCTTTGATAATCAAATCATTAGACACAGAACCATTAACATTTATATACTCCCTTTCTTGAAAAAGTTCATGTGCCCTAAAAATTGAACCGGATGTACTCGACATGGAATGATTGGTGATAGTATAGCTCTCTAGTTCATCACATGGTTGTACATTATAAGCAAAATTCATATTTGAGCAAATGTACACTCGATTAACCATGTACTTTCCATTATCATTATATTTGCCTATAATATGAAAAATGTTTCTTGATAAGCAAGGAAAATTATATGGATCAGTAAGTCTCTCCTCTAAATTGTCTAGATCACATAGAACATCAAATTCAATATAACCCAGAATATTTAAAGAAGACAACAATTTCAGCTCATCATTTTCGTTTGCAACGTGAACAACATGTTTATTTTGAGCACAAGTGGTATTATGTTCCAAAGTAAGAATAACATGTTCATTCACTAGTTGTGGCATGAATATAAGTGAAGCATTATCACACAAGTCTTCTTTATCCCAAGAAACATCGAGCAAATCTTCTTGTGACAAAGGGAAATCAGCAACTGGTTCCACAATTTGTTGCTCTAACAAAGCATGATTCGTGGAAAGTTTCAGCACATCAATATCGTTCTCATCTTGAATGAGTGTGGTACCTTTTTCATTACCTTTGTTTTCCTTCTCAGCTGATGTAGGTACATCTTCAGTTGTAGGTGATGGAAGCAGGGGTGCTGCAACAAGCATCTCTTCATTCTCCTCATTCTCAATTTGATCATGTGCACTTGCCTGCAGAACGTTAGTCGTGCAAGGATACACACCATTCTTGCAAACAGATGTATTAATTTTCCGTACAACTTTCTTACGTTTTATTTTATTTTCAGCTGCACAAGCAAGAGCAAATATTTCAACAGAGAAACATATTCTTTATCAATAACAATATTGTATATTTTCTCATTAAGTCCACGTAAGAATCTAATCTCTTTTTCTCCATCAGTTTCTTCTAAATCACATCGAGACATGCATATCTGTAACTCTTGATAGTACTCCTCTACAGATTTTCTACCTTAATTCAAGCATTCTAATTTCTTATGCATATTACGTTTAAAAGAAGGAGGAACAAAACGTTGACACATAGCTTCTTTTAACCTAGCCCATGTGTCAGGTTGTAAGCGGAGAGTAGCAAGTTCATTCCACCAGATGATAGCAAAGTCTTTAAATTCACTAGTGGCTTGCCTAACCCAATGGATTTGAGGAACTTGATGGGAATTAAATTTTTGTTCAACTATCATCTCCCAATCAAAGTAAATTTCACCATCATATGCACCATAAAAAGAAGGTAAGGCTATTTTACCATTGGCATTGTCACCTCCATTATCTTTTCGATCGTGATTCCAGCGTTGATATAGTTGTACATTTTCCCCAATGATCCATGAACCTGCCATTGTCAGTAGAAAACAAAAGATAACACAAAAGTATTATCCCTATCAACTACCAGGTTAGATCTCACGCTCTCAAGCAATATTACCAAGTTCTTACCCGGTTCTTACTAACACAGCGAGGGACGGTGCAACCGGTGGCTGGTTCGTGACACCGTGAGGGCGTGATGAAGCGATTGCAAGGGTCAATAACCTGTGCTGATCAGAAGGATGTATTTGTGGAGCTTGGATATGCAATATTTAGTAGCAAGGAATATGCAATCATCGAAATCAGAATAGCAAAGCTGAATAAATATCCAAAGTACTTGTCAAAGTTGCTGGCTTAAACTCGTTCTCAGACCTAGCTCAAGCAAGCAAAACGAATGACGTAACACTGTCGATACAAAGGATACAAGCACTTTTGATTTTTTTTTCCTTGCTTTTTATTTATTTATTTTTTTATCTTTGTGCGGCTTCTTTTTTTTTGCACTTGCCTTTTTCACCTTTTTTTTAAATATCAATAGTGCCGCATATGAGAGATTACAAGATATATACACAAACACTCAATTTTCTCTCGCTGGAAAAACAGATCTACTATGCAGAAACTTCCTATGCTGTTTTCGGATTTTTGGAGGCCTCAAACACTAAAACGTATAACAGAAAAGTTGTAGATCGTTTCGTGTTGATCAATTTGCATATATGGAACACCAATTTTGGATAACGGATCTAGGCGATATGGGCCCCGCAATACAGTCTGTGTAGAAAATCCGAAATCAAACAGATTCACTTTCAACGCGATTTTGGACTTGAAAACGGCGTTTCTAGAACTTCTCACAATGGACAAAGTTGTAGAGAATTTTCGGAGCTACAATTTAGACTCGAATTTGTCCAATTTGGTGTTCAGACGAAGGAGATAAAAGCAAAATACCGAACTTGACAGATTGACACCCGATTTGGACGCGGCGGCGACGACGACGTGATGGCGTTAGACTCGACGTCAAGATGCAAGACTCAAACTAGATCAAGAACTTACTCTAAACCAGCGACAAGACGATGACGATGGATACAAATTTAACAACGCGAAACTGAAAACGAAATCGCGAAGGGCACAAAGTGGCTTGGACGATGGATATGACGGCGAACTCAAATATTTTTGTGGGGCAATTTTCTGGACTCTGGGTGAAAGATGAATAATGAACAAAGGGGATACAAGTATACCTAACGGGCAACCGAGGCTCTGATACCACTTGATGCGCACAGTGGCCCGATCTTCCGACAGGTAGAGGTAAGTCGATTGGTGGAGACTCGACGTTGACGATCCGGCTTCCGATCAGAACCGATCCGAACCCAGCAATCGCTACACCACGGCTCCGTTGGTTATCAACCATGCACAAACACGATTGACCTCGCCAAGAAGGCTTATCCCTGCATGCGAATCGAGAACACAAGCAAGAACGAGAAAGATGCAACTAAATTTGCAATTGAGGATGAAGCTCACGAGTTGGGGTCTCACAAACCGATGAACGGCGATACTGTTCAAAGACAGAATTGATCTAAGCAAAACCCAAGTCTAAACGGCAGCCATGGCGGCCATATATATACTGTATGGGGCGGCCATGGGGTGGAGGAGGAAACCCTAGGGGTACATGGGCCTTGGGCCCAAAGTGGAGCGTCGCAGCGCACGTCAGATTCTGGTCGTAATCTTGTTTTGATGATTTCTGTTGATCCGTAAGGTATTTGGATGTGCGACTGGATCCGTTGGAAAGCTCTCGTCGTTCTCTTGTCCGTAGAGTCCAAGAACATCGAAAACGGACTTCGTATGTGGCCTGTACATCCGTTTGAAGTTGGACTACGCGCAGATGGCCGAACCGGACTCGCGGATGAATTGAGCTAACTTGTGGGCTGGCCTTGGAGCGACGTGGTTTGTGCGACCTTAGAGGTGTAGAGGCGCCTTTCTTGAGCACGTCTTGTGTTTGGGGAGGTGGCCAAGGTGGAGGCCGAACTTGTGGTGGCGACAGCACAAAATCCAGACGACATACGTGCTGCCAGCTTTCGCGTCCTGGCCAAGGTGGCGGACGATGACATCTTGATGACCACCATGTTGATGTCGTCTTGGTCATAACCATGATGTACATGGTCTCATCAAAATGTCTCCTTTGGAATTCTATAAATAGCCATCCTCCTGTTGTGAAATCCTCAACCTTTCACCAATTCTCTAAGTCTCAGATTCTTTGTCTTCTTAACCTTTTCCCTTCTCCTTTGTTTCGATGGCATTCCCAATCCAGGAGCGTTTTCATGAAGAAGAAGGTTTGGCTGCAAAGGGCAATGTTGAGGCATTGGAACTACAACAGGTCAGCGTGGATGATGTTGCACAGTCGTCTCAATAGGTAATTCTGTTTGGTAGATTTGTGTAGGTTTTTTCTTCTTGAGCGCGGATTTCCCAAGCGCTTTGGTCTTTGTAGTTACTTGACTGCCCAGTAGCTTCAAGGAAGTGATCTGCTGATGATTTGGATCATCCAGTGGATTCTGTCCAAAAAGAATGGTCAGGGCCCCTTTCCTGGCTGCACAAAGTGACTATGATAGTAGGAACGAGGCCTCAACCCCTCAGCTATTAGCTCCAACTGTGGCTCAGGCCTCATCCAGGGCCAGAAAAATTGCCCCCCATTGCTTGAGGTAGAGATTTGTCCTTTTGCTAACTAAGTTGAGTCATTTAGTTAGGAACGACTTATCTGATCCTAAATTGCTTCATACAGAACAAGCTGGACGACTTCCTCTCCTTCTGCAGCATCTCTATCATTGTCTGAGGAGGATGTGGAAGTTATGGATCCTGCTGTAGCCCAATCAGCATTGGTCTCACAGGTAAGGATTCTCACTCTATTATTTATCAAAAATACTTTTAACTGTTTTATTTGTTGTGTTCATGACTTGGAATTATCTCATGGTCGTATAGGGAGACGAAGGTGAGAAGGCAGTCAGCGAAGAGTTGGTTGAGGCCTTGGTAACCTTGAAGGAGAATACTGCATTGTGTAGCTTCCTTCAGGAGGAGAACGAGTGACTTGAGGAGAACTTCATCCGACGAGGACTCGACCTAGACTCTCTCCTTCAAGTCATTGATCGCTACAAGGCAGCCAACAAGAGGGCTCGAGAGACTGCAAGGCTTGCTCAAGACGCCGAAAGGCTTGTCCACAGAGAAAAGGATGCCTTAGATACTTTGATCAAAGGCTGCAGTCTCACTGAGGGGGATACCTTGAGGAAACTGAAGGTGGTTGCAGACTCTCTTGAAGCAGAAGTTGTTAATCCTGAAAGGGTTAACTTATCTCTTGAAGAGTCTTGAAATTTGGTTGCGGCTCAAGCTAACTCGCTGGTCGATAATATTCTAGAGTCTGCGATGAGGTACATGGAGAAACTAAGAACCGAAGTAGGTGCCATAGTCTCTACTGTCCTCTGCAACCTTAGGCTTCACCACGGTCCAAATTTAGATCTAAATCTAGTTGTGGGAGATGCAATTGTTGGTGGCGAGGTTCAGCTAAACGCAACCAGGGCCGAGGTCAAGCCCTTAGTAGATAGATTGTTACATGACCTTGACCTCGCCTTATGTATCCCTTCTCATTGTAAATTTTTGTAAATTGTAAGATAAATGAAAATATTTTGCTTATCGTGGTTTGTCGATGTTTTTGTACCTTGCAAATATATAGAGTTAGCAAAGATTTCGATGATTGAAAAATAAAATGTAAGGATTGAAACAATGTTAAGTACTTGGTTTCTTGACTTAATGCTATAGTTGTATTTCCCTAGCCCCCTCCTGTGACCATGCATAGTGAAGGTGTGGTATTATGGTCGCAGGATTAAACTATGGCATAAATGATCGATAACATACAAGTCACTATCTTATGAATTAGAAGACGGCTTAAAAAGAGAAACTTTGGCTATATGTGATCACATGGTTGCGAGGATAAACATTTGAATGTAAATGCATAAGCTTGTTGCGAATTGACAGCCCCTCGGGTGATCTGTGACATGCTGGTACATCCCTTATGCGTTAAGAAATGGCTTACAAAGAGATGTCTTGACTAGATGCGGCCATGAGATCGGCCAGCGAATCCACTTAAACATTATGAGAAAAATGCTTATTGTGACCAACCCCCGGGTGTGGCCTGAGAAAATAAAGGTAGGGATACAAAATAGGGAGATAACTACCACATAAAGTGAAAAAAGTGCTTTATTGAATGTAAAGATGCGCAATTGGTCTATGTTTCAGGTGTTAGATAGAACCCTTCCATCTTCCATAGCTAATCGAGCCGATCCAGGTCGCGGTATTGAGACCACAGTGTAGGGATCTTCCCATTGAGGTTAGAATTTGTTGCAACCAGATTGGTTTTGGATATTCCTTAAAACCAAGTCTCCCACGTGAAGGCTACGTGGTCGCACCCTTTTGCTGTGATATTTACACAAATCCTGTAAATACACTGCGGACAAAATAAACGCTTGATTACACTTTTCTTCTAGAAGAATGAGTTCATGTTCGCGTGTCTCGCTTTGATTGATGATATTTAAGGTATCCACGCGAGTAGAGCCAAGTTGGATTTCATTTAGCAGCATGACTTCTGGACCGAAGACCAGTTGGAAAGGCGTTTTGATGAGGACATCCCAAGCACATATACACCTTCACGAATAGCACCTATGCATGGTGATGCTACACACACACTTGGTGATTCTGACTCAGAGAATTCAAAGGAAGCATACTATGGTCCAATTAGACGCAATTGTGCTAAACACATCCAAAACCAGGTGAAAGCTAACTTGAGTTTAATTTCTAATTTTAACGACTTAGCGGTGGTGCCGGTATATTCTTCTTTTGTGTTACTTAGGTACATGGGAGAGGAACCAATGCATAAGAGTTTTAGCGAAGAGAAGAGGAGCTACTGTACACTTGCTTGTGTGCGGTTAAACCAGCTCAAGACAGATTTGACCAAAAAAGTTTTGCTCGGCATGCAATCTGTCGACCAAGCGATAGTCCAACTTCGACCAAGCACCATTCTTAGCACAGATATCTAATTTGACCGTGCGCATACTTGTTAGAAAGGTATTCAAAAGAGCTTTGTAACGCGTCCAGAATCATTAAATTACTACATTGTATGCAACTAGGAGACCAAAAAGAGTAACGACCATATGAGAGGAAAAAATCCAATCCGAATCCGAGAAAAATGATTCCGGAATTCTTTTATCTCTTATAGTTTGTTAGGATTTGAATTAGATTAGGATTTTATTTCTAGTTTAAACCTTCTATCTTTTTTAAACACCATCCTCTGTAAAATAGAGGCATGGTCATGGTTTTAGGCAGATCATGACTATTGGAGATTATTTTGGTTAGACACTATATGATTTTTATAAGAACCAAGAGAGAGTTCTTGCTGCCATGTTCTTGTGAGTCCCTGTGAATTGCACCTAATCTGTGCTACTACACCTTCGAGCGTCGTTTGTGTGGGTTAGTTTTTTTGGTTTGTGGACTAGCGATTGTTTGGATAGCAGGCTACGATTGGCTTCCTCAGCGTCGGGTCACAATTCCACCAAGTTATCCAAGAATCCTACGCCGTGAAGATCAGAAATCCCGTGTACTGATTTCTCACGTACTTGGTGCATATCATATTTCACCTATAGCTCTACTAGGTGTGGTACGGAGTGTCCACAGAATGGAGTAGAGTTCGTCTACCCAAACCCCTGAGTGTACTTTTAGGCGGTCGAATAGACATTTCTTAACCCCTTGTATTATCTACTCATTGGCGCGTTCAACTGCACCGTTGCTTTGCGGATGAGCCACTGATGCGAAGCAGATTTTGGTCCCGATATCATCACAATAGTCTAGAAAAATACCACTAATGAATTGGGATCCATTATCTGTGATGAGACGACTTGGAACGCCAAATCATGTCACAATGTTCTTATGAAAGAACTTCTTCGCTGCTGCGGCGGTAATGGTTCAGACTGGTTCATCCTCGATCTATTTGGTGAACGATTTTCGATGGCTATGAACAGAAACTTATATCCATTGATAGCTCGGGGCATTGTCCCCAGAATATATATTCCCCATACGACAAATGGCCTAGTCAAGGGAATAGTTTGTAATGCATACATTGGCTGATAAACTTGCTGAGCATGAAATTGACACTGCGGCCTTGTCTTGACCAATTTCTTGGTATCATTTAATGCCGAAGGCCAGTAATACCTTTGTCGAAAAGCCTTTTCAGCCAGTGCTCTGTAGGATTGACATTTACTCGATTTGCCTCATTTTGGAAGGGGAGAGCTTCTGAAGGCTCCCCCTCTGGGGTCTGCCCCTGTTGGCCCCCCGCGGAAGCAGGAAGGCCCGAGACAGCTGGCCGAGGGGGCAAGGAGACCGGAGTCCCCCCCTGCCCATGCTGGTCGAGGAACGTCGTGAAGTGTTGCAGCAGCTGGTGGCAGTCTCGGGTAGCATGGGTACTGGACCCGTGGAAGCTGCACCACGGTCCTTCCCTGCCTCTTCCCGCGGGGCCTTCCTGGCCGAGCGAAGACTGTCCTCCCCCATGGCCTTTCGGCTTGGGGAAGGGGCGGTTGCCCCTCGGGGGGTCGCACGAGCCGCCTCCGCCCTCAAGGACAAAGGTGTCCCGAGGCCGTGGCTCGTTACGCCCCCCCTGTTTGGGGCGCTTGAGGGGGTCCCTGGCCCCCCGGTCGGCGGGGGCGGGAGCCCCCTGGGTCTTCTTCCAGAGGTCGTCTTCCTCCGCCCGAGCGTACTTTTCGAGTACGTTGAAGAGCTCGTTTGCGGAGGTGGGGCCGCTCCGGCAGAGCCTCCGGTGGAGCTCCCCCGGGAGGATCCCGCTTTTGCACACTTCGATGACCGTAGAGTCGGGGACGTGAGCCACTTTTCTCTTCACTTGAGCGAAGCACTTGAAGAAGCTTCGGATGGTTTCCCCAGTCCTCTGCCGGACGGTGTACAGCTGCGAGGAGTCCAGGGGACGCACATAGTTCCCCTGGAAGTTTGCGCAGAACTCACGCTTGAACTGTGAGAAAGACTTGATGGAGCCGGCCTTCAGGTTGTAGAACCAGGAGCGGGCGATGCCGGTGAGGTAGAGGGGAAAGACGTTGCATTGCACTGTCTCGTCCCCCCCAGCCGCGGAGATGGCTGTGGAGTATACCTGCACAAATTCGTAAGGGTCGGCCTCACCGTTATAGTGCTCGATGTGCGGCCGGCGATAGGGCCGCGCCCACCGAATGCTGCGAAGTCTGCGGCATAGGGGCTGATTAGCCCCCTGCACCGGAGAGAGTCCTGGTCGCTGTCTTCCTTGACAGTGGACACGCCCTCATTGTCGGAGTCGGGAAGCGGCCCAAGGGGTCCGCCGGAGTGGCGGTAGCGACGCTTCTCTTCCGGGCAGGGGCTGAGTTCCCAGACGTCCGGGCTCTCCTCTGGAGAGGCTGGCTCTTCGGCGGGTGTCTTCCCCCGACCGGTGCGAGAGCGAGGCTCTCCGCGCCCCCGGCTAGGGGGAAGTTCTTCCCCGCGCTTGGGTGAATGCATTCGTTCGACCTCCCCCCGGGAGAAACGGACCTGTTCCGCCGGAGGAGGGAGCTCATGCACTGTAGATACTGGCCTGGAGGATACCGGGGCCGGCTGGGGGGAGCCCCCTGCGAAGACCCCCGGAATCGGAAAGGGGGAAGCCCCTGTAGCATCCGGAATCGGGGAGGGGGCTCCCGCGGCGACGTTCGGAACTGAAGTGGAGGGAGCCCCCACGGCAACGGCTGGAACCGGAAAGGGGGAAGCCCCTGTAATATCCGGAACCGGCGAGGGGGGAGCCGATGCGGGGGGAAGTTCGCTGACGCACGGGAGCTACTCTGTCGACCGCGCCCGGTGCGGTAAATGCGACACGCGGGGCGGGACTGGCTCCCGGCGCAGGGAAAACCCCCGGCATGAAGTGGGCCCCCGGCCCCGGGAATAGGCCTGGAACGGGGTATCCCCCCGGTGCCACGAAGGGCTCGGGCATGAAGAAGCCCCCCGGCACCGGGAAGGGCCCGAGTGCCGGGTAGGGTCCGGACGTATAACCCGCAGGGGGAGGGAACCCCCCGGCGGGGTCATACAGGGCGGCCAAACCCCCGGAGACAGGATGGCCCGCCGGGTGACCCATAAACGGGGGCACAGCCCCCGGGTATGGGTGAGGAGCATATATGGGGGCCGGCGGCCACGCCAACACGCAAAGCAACTCGTCCATAGAGCGTTGGGCGCGGAGCTGGCCCTCCACTAAAGCCTCGAGTAGGGCGTCCTGGGGAGCCGGGGGAGCCGTCGGGGGGGACTGGTCCCGGCCGAGGTCCCCGCAGTCACCGGAAGTGACCTGGAGGCAGAAGCACCTAAGTTAATAGAGGAGGTGGGAGGAGGTGTAGACGATCCTAGCGAAGAAAACGCGACGAGGGCTGACCGGGTTACCGGTCCTCCCCAGCCGGACAAACACAAGAATTGACACGAGGATTTATATAGGTTCGGGTCCCAGTGGGGCCCTAGTCCTGTCGGCGTGCTCCCAACTGGAGTCGGCTGGGGAGGCTCTCTCGGGGGAGAGGCTTCCGGAGCACACCTGTGAGTTTTAGCTACTTAACAATAATGAATCACTTTCCTTTACAACAGGGGGTACAAGGGCTATTTATAGCCCCAAAAAGAAGCAAAAAGACTAAACTACCCCGGACTCTACCGTCGGATTGAGGGGTAGCAATGTCCTTCTCCCGGTCAAGCGCCTTGGATGCTTGACAGGTGGTCGCTGATTCTCGAGGCGCTCCTCGCGTGACTTGCAAGTGATCAACAACCAGAAACTTTACCTTTAGAAGGGCGATGCGGCCCGGGACATGCACCGGAGGCTAGGTCCCTGGGCCAAAGGCGGCTCCCGGGACCGGCACCGGGGGCCAGGTCTCGGGAGCCAAAAGGCGGCGCCCGCGGAGGTACCGGGGGCCACGTCCCCGGGCGAATGGCGGCGCCTGGGACCGGCACCGGAGGCCTGGTCCCGGGAGCCAAAAGGCGGCACCCGGGACAGGCTCCGGAGGCCACGTCACTAGGCGAATGGCGGCCCTCGGGACCGGTGCCGGAGGCCAGGTCCCCGGACGAATGGCGGCGCCCGGGACCGGCACCGGAAGCCAGGTCCCGGGAGCCAAAAGGCGGCGCCCAGGGCCGGCACCGGAGGCCCGGTCCCGGGAGCCAAAAGGCGGCGCCCGGGGCAGGCACTGGAGGCCACGTCCGCGGGCAAATGGCAGCGCTTGGGACCGGCACCGGAGGCCAGGTCCAGGGAGCGAAAAGGCAGCGCCCGGGGCAGGCACCGGAGGCCACGTCCCCGGGCAAATGGCGGCGCCCGGGACTGGCGCCGGAGGCCAGGTCCCCGGAAGAATGGCGGCGCCCGGGACCGGCACCGGAGGCCAGGTCCCGGGATCCAAAAGGCGGCTCCCGGGACCGGCACCGTAGGCCCGGTCCCGGGAGCCAAAAGGCGGCGCCCGGGGCAGGCACGAGTGGCCACGTCCCCAGGCAAATGGCAGCTCCCGGGACCGGCACTGGAGGCCAGGTCCCGGGAGCCAAAAGGCGGCGTCCGGGGCAGGCACCGGAGGAAACGTCCCCAGGAAAATGGCGGCGCCCGAGACCGGCACCGGAGGCCAGGTCCCGGGAGGCAAAAGGCGGCGCCCGGGGCAGGCACCGGAGGCTACGACGGACGTAAACTCAATTTAACAAACCAAAATTAACAGATCGAAAGGCACAAACAGGTTTGGACAGCGGAAATTTTTTTGTTACGCAAATTTTTTGGACTCTAGGACGAAGAATGTAATTAATCTAAACAATGATAGGATACAGTGTTACCTATCAGGCATCCTTCATTCTGATACCAACTGATGCGTCAGTGGCCCGATCTTCCGATAGGTTCTACTTTGCGGAACGAAGACGTTCGCGTTTCAAGGCTTCCAATTAGCGGGGATTGAATGCTTGCAATCGTTACACCCACACACCTGTCGTTATCAACCGTGCTCACACCCTGATGACCTTACCACGAAGGTTAATTCCTGCACGCAGTAGAGAAATGAGCAAGAACAAGATGCAAAGCAATCTGGAATTTCAGAATAACAAATTGAGGTTATCTTTCATCACACCAGGTCTGGGGACACTACTCCGATGAACAATTGTCTCTGACACAACGGGGGAACAAATTTAGCAAATAACATAACCGAAAAAAATAGGGGGTGGCGGGCATATGTAGAGGTAGGCCACCAGCCAGAGAACCCATCCCCAGGTAACCCCAGGGATACACGGGCCTTGGGCCAAAAGTAGAGATGGCCTAGCACTTGGCAGGTTCCATCCGCGGATTGTTTCATTGATTGCGGACGATCTAGACGGAATTTGGCCATGGACCCAAGTCCATTGGAAAGGTGTCATCATGGGCTTCTCCTGATGAGGTCATCCCAGCACGTCTTGTACCTTCGCATGTAGACCAAAGATCTGATCAAGAATACAATGGACCGATCACTCGACGTCGTGCAATGAATCTACAACAAGAGGTGACTTCACTCCTTGCTTAAATTGACATTACAAATGATGAGAATTTTGTACTACCTAAAGTTCTACACTTTTGCTACTTAGGTTCACATACGAGGAGATAGAAGATGGTCCAGCTATGAAGGCCTACGTGGAGGACATGGAGGATAAGGAAGATTGCGTGGAGGCAAACATGGGTGCTGCCCAAAGTTGAGACGTGTCACGTGACAAGTACTGCAACTTTCACAATTCGTACGACCCAATATTTTGATGTTTCTGGATGTATAATGCACATGGATGGAAATCTTATTGAGTTTACTTTCCAACGCAACAAACGGCTCGTCTTTTGGACTTCCCAATTAGGAGTAATCACCATTTTAGTGCTGGCTGCACAGAAGCCAAACAGCCGCGCGCGATTACTTCGTGGTGACCTTTTAGCTAGCTTATCTTCAGAGTCTTAAGAGTCTTTTCACACCTACCTAGAAGGGTTGTTCTCTAGTATGAATATCCACTATGTATTGTGTTAAGAGGAATTATTTTTGGAGAAGCAAATACCAATCCCTTTTGTTCAGCTGTGTGCTAATAATTTCCGAGAGTGATCTCTACCCCTTTGCTCTTGTGATTTCCTCGCGAAATTACAGAAGCGGTCGCATCATCGACTCCCAATCGGTGCTCCTGCTCCGTTTGATTGCAGGTTGTGTTGGTTGGTTTCATAAGAGTGTGGTTGGACGAATCCTCGATTCAGGTTGCCGTATTGCGACGGTGGTTGGCTTCAAGTTTTATTTGTCAGGTTGCACTAGTTATCTTGGCTGTTTTCAGTAAGTTATCATGTTCGTGATCCTACCCCGTGAAGATCGGGACCAAAGGACGCATCATCTGGTATCAAAGCTTTTGTTGCTACAGTAGGATTCTTTACCCTTAGCTACATATATTTGTGTTCTGTCCTATCCACTAAAAAGCCTTAAAAAAAATTGTTTTAGCCATTCTTCAATCTGTTATTTTGGTGAGTTTAGTTAAGTTTCTGTCCATTAGAGTCTTTGTTCTTGTTGCTGATCATAATTTCCTTTGCGTGTCCCTTGAGCCATTTATCTCTCCATATCATTTGTATCTACATTTGAAAACCAAAAAAAAAAAGAGTATTAGTCCATTTCCTCCTTCGCGAAAACTTTGCTCTAGCCTCTGGTTGTGCTGAGATTATATGTTCAAGTTGTGCAAGTGCTATATCTGTTAGTTGCTTTCAGTTTGTTAAAAAAAAAGTTAAAAAAAAAGTGCAAAAAAAAAGAGTTGAAAAATGAAGAGAAAGAATAGATCGTATTGTTTATATGCACAAGTGTTGAAATCTCCACAAAAAAAAAATGTTGTGCAACCAGATTGCTATCCTTCTTTGGTGAAATTTTGCTAGGTATATCTCAAGAACCATCAATCCCTAGCATAATCCTTGTTTGCATCAAAATCAGAATTTCCTTTGTGTGTGAGTTGCTCATATACATCATTCCTAACTTGTGATCAGTGCTAGACATTGGGCTGCTAGTTTGGATTGTTACTTAGCTTTACAATATCTGAAATTCAGATTGTTATTTGTGCATCATTCCCTACTAAGCTCCACAAAGAAACCATCGTAGACAGAACGCTGGTCGTGTATTCGTCTAACCATCACTTACCACCACACATATACTTCTGTAATTTTCAGGGAAAGCATAAGAGCTTCAGTTGGTAAGAGAAGGTGAGGTTGAGAGATCCACAAATTAATTTTCATACATATACTTGCTGCTCGTGTTCACTAATAGTGCAGAAAGGATGTCCAAAGAACCAGAGATTGATGATTGTGTCACAATGGCACAATTCAATGAGCTGAGACAAAGATTGGAGGAGAGACAAGAGAGAATGTCCCAAGATCTTCAAGCTCTTCTAGCTCAGCTTCGAGATCAAGGACGTGGTGCCAACAGTACAACTAACCAAGATGAAGAAGTAGACGAAAATGATGACGAAGTTTCTGCCCAACCTCCAATACCACCGCGAGCATGAAGAGATCGAGCTGCTGCCCGAGCCATGAGACCCCCAGGTCCAGGTCGTGGGAATGGGGAAGAAGCTTTTGGTCGTGGAAGAGGAAGAGGTCGCGGCCAACGAAATGAAAACGCTGCTGAATTTGAAGATGAATCAGAGGAAGATGACCCCTACCAGCCCCAAAATAATGGTAATCGCCGTCGAGGCCATAACCAACGTCGTCGGGCCGAGGAGGAGAGGTTTGGTAAGATAAAATTCACCATGCCAAAATTTAATGGTGAATCTGATACTGAAGCCTATCTCTCATGGGAGTTGAAGGTTGATAAGATTTTTCGCCTGCATAACTACTCTGCAGAGAAGAAGATAGCAATGGCTTCTCTTGACTTTGAAGATTATGCCCTAATCTGGTGGGAACAAGTCCTGAATGAGCGAGAAGACGCTGGAGAAGGTGTTGTTGCTACCTGGGCTGAAATGAAACGGGAAATGCGAGCGAGATTTGTCCCTAAGCATCACCGTCGTGATCTTTTTAACAAGCTGCAGAATTTGAATCAAGGAAGTCTCTCAGTTGAAGGATATTATAAAGCAATGGAGAAGGCTATGATCAGGGCCAATGTAGTCGAAGATGAAGAGCAAACTATTGTACGCTTCATGTCAGGATTGCATCGCAACATTCAACGAATTGTTGAATTTCAGCCATATCGCACACTTATTGAATTGGTACACCAAGCTACTAAGGCTGAGCGTCAATTGCAGCAAGATACTAAGTCAAGTAGAGCTGGTTCATTCGGTACAAAGGTGACAACAAATGGAAACAAGTTTACCCCAAGGTTTGCTGAAGGCCGAGCTACCACCACAAGTGCAAATGGTGGTACACGCTCTAATACTCAAGGAGATTTCAGCAGCAAAACCACAGCTGCTCCAAGTGCAACGAAACCCGCTTCATCAGCAACCTCAGCAGTCAGTTCTACAGCCCGAAGTAGCCAAATTCAATGCTTCAAGTGTGGAGGCCGTGGTCATGTTATCAAGGAGTGCCCAAACAACCGTGTGGTACTTGTTAATGACCTAGGGGAGTATGAATCAGCAAGTGAAGAAAAACAAGATGCTGATGAAACACCATTAGAAGAAGCACAAGAAAATGATGGCGAAAAATATTGTGAATTTGAGAGAGGGACTGCTCTTGTAGTCACTCAAATCTTGAGTGTGCAGCTGAAAGAAGCTGAAAATGGACAGCGCCATAAGCTCTTTCAAACAAGAGCCAAAGTTGAAGACAAGATATGCAAGGTGATCATTGATGGTGGAAGCTGCCATAATCTTGCAAGCAAAGAGATGGTTGAAAAGCTTGGATTGAAGCTGCTGCGACATCCTCACCCATATCATGTGCAATGGTTGAATGATTCTGGTTCCATCAAGATTGCACATAGAGTGAAAGTATCATTCAAGATTGGTGAATATGTTGACACCGTGGAATGTGACGTGGCACCCATGACAGTGTGTCATCTGCTGTTAGGAAGGCCATGGCAATATGATCATTCATCCCAACATTGTGGCCGCACAAACAATTTCACAATCAAGTGGAAGGGAAAGGACTTGGTTCTTAAACCTATGACGCCTCAACAAATCATGGCTGAACATTTGCAAAAGAATTCAGAAGTGAAGGTGATTAGTGAGAGTGAAAAGCAGCAAAAGAATATGAATGCCCTCCACAAATCAGTGAGTGAGCGCCACAAGCCAAATATGAAAGGTAAAAAGAAGATAGAGGGAGAGAATTTAGTCATGATAGCCACCAAATCTGAAATGAGAGATGTGAGGAATCACCCAGACCAAGTACTCATTGTACTTGTGTACAAAGACACATTGCTTTCAGCTAATGACATAACATCTCTTCCTAGTGCTATGTCTCATCTTTTGCAGGATTACCAAGATATTTTTCCAGAAGAATCACCTGCTGGACTTCATCCTTTGCGTGGCATTGAGCACCAAATTGATCTCGTTCTGGGAGCTGCACTACCTAATCGGCCACCATACCGCACCAACCCTGAAGAAACCAAGGAAATACAAAGGCAAGTGCAAGCACTTTTAGATAAAGGTTATGTGCGAGAGAGTTTAAGTCCATGTGCTGTCCCTATGATCTTGGTGCCAAAGAAAGATGGTTCTTGGAGAATGTGTGTTGATTGTAGGGCCATGAATAACATAACTGTTCGTTATCGTCATCCTATTCCTAGGCTTCATGATATGCTTGATGAATTGAGTGGTTCTATGATATTTTCTAAAATTGATGTGAGATGTAGTTACCATCAAATAAGAATGAAAGTTGGAGATAAGTGGAAAATTGCTTTCAAAACAAAATTTGGATTGTATGAATGGTTAGTTATGCCTTTCGGTTTTACAAATGCACCTAGTACATTCATGAGATTGATGAATCATGTTTTGAGAGTATTCATAGGAAAATTTGTTGTTGTTTATTTTTATGACATCTTAATTTACAGCAAGACATTTGAGGAGCATATTGATCATATTCGACAAGTTTTGGATGTGCTTAGAAAGGAGAAATTGTTTGCTAACCTAGAGAAGTGCACATTTTGTACAGAACAAGTTGTGTTTCTTGGCTTTGTTGTTTCAGGTCATGGAATTCAAGTTGATGAGTCAAAGGTGAAAGCAATCAAGGAATGGCCAGCTCCTGTGAATGTAAGCCAGGTGAGAAGTTTCCATGGTCTTGCTAGTTTCTATAGGAGATTTGTGAAAGATTTCAGCACCATAGCTGCTCCTTTGAATGAATTGACAAAGAAAGGAGTTGCTTTTGAATGGGGTGAATCACAAGAAAATGCTTTTTAACAAATAAAAAAACTTTTGACTGAAGCACCATTGCTTAATTTACCTGATTTCACTCAAACTTTTGAAATTGAATGTGATGCTAGTGGAATTGGGATTGGCGGTGTTCTCATGCAAAATGGAAAACCTGTATCATACCTTAGTGAGAAACTAGGAGGGGCGCAATTGAATTATGCTGTGTATGACAAGGAATTATATGCTTTGGTGAGAGTGCTTGAAACCTGGCAACACTACTTATGGACAAAAGAATTTGTAATTCATTCTGATCATGAGGCTTTGAAGTACTTGAAAGGCCAAGCTAAGCTAAACCGACGCCATGCCAAATGGGTTGAATTCATTGAAACATTCCCATATGTTGTGAAATATAAGAAAGGCAAGGACAATGTTGTTGCTGATGCCTTGTCTCGTAGAAATGTTTTGTTGAACCAGCTTGAAGTGAAAGTACCCGATCTAGAGAGCTTGAAGGAGATGTATCCTGCTGATCATGAATTTTCCGAACCATATGAGAAATGTACAAGTGGGAAAGGATGGGAAAAATATCATGTGCATGATGGATTCTTGTTTAGAGCTAACAAGTTGTGTGTTCCAAATTCTTCTGTTAGACTCTTCTTCTTGCAGGAAGCTCATGCAGGAGGACTGATGGGTCACTTTTGATGGAAAAAGACCTACGAGCTGCTGGCTGATCATTTCTATTGGCCACAGATGAGAAGGGATGTGGAGAGATATGTGCAACGCTGCAACAATTGCCACAAAGCTAAGTCAAAACTGAAATCCCATGGTTTATATACTCCATTACCTGTTCCTAGTGTGCCTTGGGAAGACATTAGCATGGACTTTGTTTTGGGTTTACCTCGGACAAAGAGGAGGATGGATTCCATTTTTGTAGTGGTTGATAGATTTTCCAAGATGTCACATTTTATACCCTGTCATAAAAGCGATGATGCTTCCCATGTAGCCTCTTTATTTTTCAGGGAAATTGTGAGATTACATGGCATGCCAAGAACAATTGTTTCCGATCGTGATGCAAAGTTCATGAGTTACTTTTGGAAGACGTTATGGGCAAAGCTTGGAACGAAGTTATAGTTTTTGACAACTTGTCATCCGCAAATAGATGGACAAACAGAAGTGGTGAATAGGACACTCTCCATGTTGCTGCGGACAATGATCAAGAAGAACTTGAAAGAGTGGGAAAAATGCTTGCCGCATGTGGAATTTGCTTATAATAGGACTATCCACTCCACTACCAACATGTGTCCTTTTGAAGTTGTTTATGGATTCAAACCAATTGCTCCTATAGATTTGTTGCCGCTGCCATTGCAAGAAAGGAGTAACATGGAAGCCTCTCAGCGTGCTGCATATATAAAGAAGATACATGAGAAGACGAAGGAAGAAATCAAGAAGAAAACCAAGTACTATGCTGAGAAGGCAAACAAGAACAGAAAGAAGATGATATTCAAACCCGGCGATTTAGTTTGGATACATGTACGCAAGGAGCATTTTCCTGAGAAATGCAAATCAAAGCTGATGCCACGAGGAGATGGGCCATTCAAAGTTTTGGCCAAAGTCAATGACAATGCATACAAGATTGAGCTTCCTGGAGACTATGGTGTTAGCACGACATTCAATGTTGCTGATCTCACACCGTTCTTTGGCTCGGAAGAATCCCCAGCACGTCTTGCACCTTTGCATGTAGACCAAAGATCTGATAAAGAATACAATGGACCTATCACTCGACGTCGTGCAAAGAATCTACAACAAGAGGTGACTTCACTCCTTACTGAAATTGACATTACAAATGATGAGAATTTTATACTACCTAAAGTTCTACACTTTTGCTACTTAGGTTCACATACGAGGAGATAGAAGATGGTCCAGCTAAGAAGGCCTACATGGAGGACATGGAGGATAAGGAAGATTGTGTGGAGGCAAACATGGGTGCTGCCCAAAGTTGAGACGTGTCACATGACAAGTACTGCAACTTTCACAAGTCGTACGACCCAATATTTTGACGTTTCTGGATGTATAATGCACATGGATGGAAAGCTTATTGAGTCTACTTTCCAACGCAACAAACGGCTCGTCTTTTGGACTTCCCAATTAGGAGTAATCACCATTTTAGTGCTGGCTGCACAGAAGCCAAACAGCCGCGCGCGACTTACTTCGTGGTGACCTTTCAGCTAGCTTATCTTCAGAGTCTTAAGAGTCTTTTCACACCTAACTAGAAGGGTTGTTCTCTAGTATGAATATCCACTATGTATTGTGTTAAGAGGAATTATTTTTGGACAAGAAAATACCAATCCCTTTTGTTCAGCTGTGTGCTAACAATTTCCGAAAGTGATCTCTACCCCTTTGCTCTTGTGATTTCCTCGCGAAATTACAGAAGCGGTCGCATCATCGGCTCCCAATCGGTGCTCCTGCTCCATTTGATTGCAGGTTGTGTTGGTTGGTTTCATAAGAGTGTGGTTGGACGAATCCTCGATTCAGATTGCCGTATTGCAACGGTGGTTGGCTTCGAGTTTTATTTGTCAGGTTGCACTAGTTATCTTGGCTGTTTTCAGTAAGTTATCGTGTTCGTGATCCTACGCCGTGAAGATCGGGACCAAAGGATGCATCATCTCCGTGAATTACTCATTTTCCTGAAACGAACTCCGTACATGGCCTGGGCATCCATTTGAAGTTGGATTGCTGCTGGATGGCCGAGCTGGACTCGCGGACGTGTTGGGCTTGATCTTGGGCTGGGATTGATGCGTCGTGGGGTGCTCCACCTTTAATGTAGCTCACTGATCCTCTAGTGTGGGCCTACTGAATGGCTCGGCACATGGATTCATGTCGACTCGCCGTTCTCCTTGATCTTCTCGTGGTCGCGAGAAAGTAGTGGAAGTAGCGGAAGGAGTGGATGGAGCCTTGTTCATATCCGAGCTAGTGATGTCCTCATCAAACAGGAAGTAGGGCTATTACTCAATTCTTTGAGGGCCTGAACCTGTATAAATCCTGTGTCAATAGATTCATAGATATCGTGATTTACTTGGCACACGTCTGGAATCGCCTCCATACTAAACAACAAAAATTTGCAAAATTTTGACTGGGAACCCTTGTTCCAATCATCGATAGCTGATGCCCACCGTGGGGCCCTTTCAAGATGTTGTTTTTCGCCAAGAATCTCGGTAAGTTATTGTCGACAATTGGGACTCGGGGTCCTTAGTCAATCTTACGCAGATTTGTGAGTATAGAGTGAGACCTTTCAGGGCGCTTATCAGGTAAGTTAAGGTAAGTATGAGTCGGTGACACACAAAATTATACAGGTACGGGCCCTCAACCGATTGAGTAATAACCTTATGTCCTGTGGTGCTTGTACTATGTATAGGAATGTTTACAACGAAGGAGAGATTGTTACAGAGGTTGACAATCTCCCTCAATACATCTATTTATTGTCTATCAGTATCCTTTGATATATCTCATATACCTCTATTGATGTGTATCTTCGGATCCGTCGTTCTGTGCTTCCTTCCTTCCTTTTATAATGAATGAAAGGATGCCAACATGAAGCAGTTTGGACGGTTTATATATCATATTCGTCGTCCTGTGCTTCTATGACCATAGTGGCTGCTAATGCACAGGTTTATATATCATATTCAAAATATCTTGAATATGATATATTAAATAAATAACTAGCCCGGGTAACAATCCTAATCAGCTAGCCCCCAAATTTGAAGTGATAAAAGATTGTGACTTTGAATTTTAAAAAATTCGTAGATATAGTAACCGATGCTTCACCTTCTTCTGTGGCACTGTACACCATGTGGCAGTTTGTTTCCCAACGAAAACTCTGGGTTTAACTTGATAGGTAATCATGAAGTCTTTTACCACATAATCGAGGCAAAACATAAGTGCGTTTAGGAGCTCGAGGCCTCTGTGAATACGACCGTCACCTCCGGGCTCTATAAATAGCGAAGCTCTTCAGTTATAAGACTCACAAGTTTTCTTTGGCTAAGGCTTTTAGAACTTTTTCTTATCTTCTTACTTCACTTTTCCATCTCTACTCTCATCTTAATGGCGAACCGAGACTTCAAAAAGATTGTTGGGAGCGATGAGGAAGAAATAGAGATAGAAGACAAGATTGAACAGGCTCTTCAGAAGGTAATTCTCTTCTGAAACATCTGTGTGAAACTTTTCTTTGCAGTTTGAGTATTTCCAAAGCAATGCATTTTGGAATTCTCAGATGTTCGAGGACCCGACACCTTCGAAGAAGTGGTCTGGAGATGACGTAGAATCTTCTAGTGGAGCTTCATCCAGAAAGCTAATGGGAGCAGAGAACTGGGTTGCCACATTACCCTCAGCTCTTTCTTTGCATCCAACTTCTGTTCTACCCTCAACTCTTTCTTTGCATCCATCTTCTGGTGTGTTAGGTATCACTATGCCTACAGTGCCTTTGCCACCAAGTCCCCTTCCATCCTCAATTTTTTCCATCCAACCTGTGACCCGGGTTATCATCTTTGTCCTCTCTACTTGTTACATACTTTTCGGAACTGACTCATATATGCACAGGAGGACAAGTCTCTCTGGGTCCTCAGCGAATAGCTTGCTGAGATCCAAGTTTTTCTGAGGGAGAAAACTGCTTTGTGCAGAACTCTCGAAGAAGAAAAAGAGGAGCTGCAGGAGCACTTCAACAGACAAGGACATAACCTTGAGACTGCTCTCTTGGTTATGGAGCGTCTGTCAGAGTGCTATGATGGAGCTCGCAAAGAGGCACGATCAGCCCGCATAGAGAGGGATCTTGCTCAAGACCAGAGGGACCTCTCAAATGCAATTAGGGACAACTGCTTCTTCACAATAAAAGACGATGTCGATAGACTAAGGGACGTCGCGGGTTCCCTTGGGGCAACTAGTGTTGATCCCACTAATATCAACCTGCACCTTGGAGAACTTTGTAAATTACTTTCGGATCAGGTTGATGCTTTGGTCGCCTGCATCCCTTTTTTATGTAAAGAATGTAAGAAATAAAATTCCTTTTCTTTACATCTCGAATTCTTTTAATGATTACGCATAATCTATAATCATCAGTCGGAATTCTTGAATAAATATCTCTATGTGAAAAATGGTTACAGGTAAATGTCTCTACGACCATCACAGGTAATAAATACTTTGTCCATGATCAGACCAGGACAGTACTAAGGTCACAGAATAGCATTGAGACCATAAAGAGCACTAAGGTCACAGAGTAGCATTGCAATCACAGATTGCACTGAGACCATGCATAGTACTGAGATCACAAAATTTACTTTGAGATCATAACAGTATTGGAATTACAAGATTACCCCGAAATCATAGGGTATTAAAACAGCAAAAAATTCCCATATAATTACTTGTACCGTAGCCCCCGAATTTGAAATAAAATGAACTTTTAATTTCCAAAAAGATGAATTTTGTTTCAAATTCCACAGGGTAACGATGTGGTTTCACGTTCAATCCGTGAAAAGCCCATTATGACGAAATATTAAAATAATGAAAATAGCAGGTAGTGGCCTTGGGCAGATAAAAGGAACGTACCTTGCTTGAGAAGCTTCAGAAAACCCTCTTTTGCATTAGCCACTCCACCGCCAAAAACTCCTCGTTGTTCGCTTTTTCTCTCATCGCTACCAAGAACCTTCATCTTTTCATAGATTCTTACAGCGATGGTGTCTGGGAGCCGATCAAGTCATTGTGATACTGAGATTTTAGCAGCATTGGAGAAAGAGGAAATTCTTCCCTCATAGCTACTAATCAACTAGCGAGCCGCGGGGAAACGAAACCCCCAATGTCCAGGAGAGTGAACTGGTAATTTTCGA
Organism: Pharus latifolius; assembly: GCA_019359835.1. Classification (NCBI taxonomy): domain Eukaryota; kingdom Viridiplantae; phylum Streptophyta; class Magnoliopsida; order Poales; family Poaceae; genus Pharus; species Pharus latifolius. Next base: position 72,083,750 of record CM033321.1, read on the forward strand.
AGACTTTCTACGATGCGGATTCCACTTGCCAGAAAGCAAATTTCTGCATGATGTTCTGATGCACTTCAACTTAGGGCTGGTAAATCTCCACCCCAATGCTATCCACATTCTGGCTGTCTTCCAACACTTGTGTGAGGCTTTTGTAGGAGTGTTACCGTGCATAGATCTGTTTTGACGGTTTTATTCTCAGCATGGTCGAAAAGTCCCAGTGCGGCAAGGTGTGTATACTTCCTCTTGCGGGAGAAAAAAGAATACTCCTCCTTCCGGCTGCATGATTCTATGCACGGATGGAACCAAAGATGGTTCTACTACTCTACACTGGCGGAGAGCAACCTATGGTTTGAGAACCGGCGGCCGATGAAAAGCAGCGAAATGGACACCAACCCAGTGTTAGGCACTGACTTGCAAAAACAAGCGCAAGTAATTCTTCACTTAGTCCGCCAGGGATTGTGTCGCGTCTGCCACGACTGTGACATCACCTGTGAGGGGCCTAGCTCGGTGCAGCTGGTCCCATAAACCACTTGACTTCCCAGGATGAGTCAATCACAGGATTACATTGCAGCAGCAAAATAGTACAATAGTCATAATTGTATGGCCATCAGGCCTTAGTACAAAACGAGGTACAGTGCCTTACAAGGCACAAGGGTCTAACAAAATAACATATCTAGTCGGCGGAAGCTAGGCCCAAAAGCAATCCACAGGAAATAGAGGTTGACAGCAAGACAGCACCACATCAGGGCTCTGGAGGGAACTGCTCATCATCTCCTGGGTCCGCAACATCTTCAGGGTATCCTCCAAGGTCGTAGAACGCTCCATCTATTGATGAGTTGTTGCAAGGGTGAGTACTTACGTACTCAGCAAGTCATAGGGAAGGTAGAGATACATATATATATGACATGAACCTATGCTATTGGGGAAAGAGCGAAAGGTTTTTCAAAATACATTTCTTTCTCTTTTCTTATTCAAATCCCGATCATACCCATGGCAGTAAAAAAATCATATTGATGGTGATACATATGTCCCATATCCAAGGCGATATATCCTCATATCACATTATTTTTATTCAAGCCATTCAATCTTATACTCATAACAGTATTTCATAACTTAGGGCATAACCCACATGCCTCTTAATTATTATATGATCTCTATATTATGGTATTACCGTGACACGTCAACACATGACAGCCCACGGTAACGCCCCTTATCGTGACAACACATGCCACTTGGGTAATCTTGAACTAACAAATTTTAGTTTATAAAACAGTACTTGTGTCACACCCCATGGATTTAATCCACCGCGGCACACTCCTAAAACTCGGGAGCACGAAGTATTCGAATACATTTTTAAACTCTGCAGAGATGTACCTCTTTTTAAATCCACTTTTTCACTCGACTTCCAAGTCGGGCCAACTCCATGCGACTTATACGCATGTGACAAGGCCGAGATCACACAACGTTTTTGCAGTCTAGTATTAACAGTATCCCTGCCCGGTAAATGGACAATACCGTCCCAAGTACCGTTGTGGGTCCTCCCCACTGCCTTACTTCCTAGCCTGGGTCTATGTTCCCGCAAGGACACATAACCTCTTTTGATTACAGTCGCACACGACTTAATCTGGCGTAGGGCGTCTTCCTTCTTTACACCTTATCCTCTCATAATTTTTCTGATCTCACATCACTCATGGACGAACTGCGTCCCACCAGTTTCCACGCGAGAAACCGGATCGACAAGCCATGCAGGGAACTGATAATACTAAGAAAGCTACTAGGTTGCGCCTGTCCCATACCAGGTAAGTGGTTGGTACGTTTTTCATGCCACTAGACGCATAACACAAGGTTCTAGTCCTTACATGCCAGTGACCAGATCATACCACAACCATGCACCTTCAGTGCCTACACATTCAGTGCAGCCAAGCACCTCCAGTGCTACCACCATTCCATACCAAAATACTGGTCACGGCTAGGGGTTCTATTTCATGAATATAAATGTACATGTTTATACTTTTATTAGTTCGTGGCTTACTATCTTATCAAGTTCACATTCCTCAAGTATTCAATCTATCACTGCCATAATATCATTGATCTCAACACATGCAATATTAATGAGATATCTATTCATGGAATAGCATAGCAATTCAGAAAATATGGGTTTCAATATGATCAAAGTATGACTTGCCTTTCGCGTCGTAAGTATCAGCAGTCGATGACGGTTCAGCGACAAGATCTTCAACCCCGGACTCTTGCTCTGAACAAGATCAAACAAGCAAACAGGCATTACAATCAATCCTATTCTTACTAATCCACCACATTCAAAGATGCAAGGAGAAAATACTCTGGTGATACAAGGTTTGAAAGCGATTTGAGTTTAATTATGGAAACCAGGGTTAAAATTAGCTGTTAAGGTTTACAAGGTTCCAAAATATCAGGGTAATATCAAGGTGGTGACTGGTTCGCCCAAAAACAGCGAATGTCTTTAGGTTGGCATTCGGTTCAAGGCATCGACATAAGGTCGATGGGTGATAGAGGGCTCAACTCAAGTTGTGACAGTAGAGAAAAGTGTAGATCACAACATCAGGAGTCTAAGGGACAAAGTTATTTCCAAAGTTCATGGCTGGAAGTGGGTGAAAAGGCTCAATGCCACTGGCTGACATAGGCTGACAGTGCTCTAGAATGGCATTGACATGGTTTGAACAGTTTCCAGTGGCCAAAGTAGGTTTTGATTCAAGCATATGGTGCACAAGGTAGTGAGGCAGCTATTTGACAAAGAAATTTCTGTTTTACATGACCAGAGGTGGGTGAACAGGGCTAATGCCACTGGCTGACATAGCCTGGCATAGGCTTGACACGGCCAGAACTAGGGTTAGCCATATCTTTTGACTCAGGGCTCCAAATGATGCACCACTTTGTCTGGTGGTTAGGCATTTGCAATAGGAACAAATGTCTCAACAGGACCTAGGGTAGGAGATGGCCGGAAAGTGATGAAAACCGGCGAAGAACACGATGGCCGAGCTGTTCTCAACAGTTTCTGGACAAAACTTTGGCATGGCGATACCTCTTCATCTGGGCCGATCCAGGTGTCGAGCTAGAAGGCAAAAATACTCATGGGGTCGAGGCACATCTACTAGACAAGGTGGTGGGGGTTGAAACGGCCGGGAACAAAATCCGGCGACCGGAGCTAGGGAAGAAGACACCAAAATTGGGCATTTCTGTTTTAGGGCAAATAAACTTAATTCCTTGCTTGAGGATGGTCTCTGGGGCATAAGTAAGCTAGGTGTGAAGCTAGATTGGCTGGGGAAACACCAGAGAAGCTTAACAGCGAGCTCCAGCTTACATGCAAGGTGCAAAGTTGGGATTCTTCATATTTTAGCAAATTCTTCGATTCTGGTTGCTTAGAGATGCTTAGATAAGTTCACTAATCAAGATTGATCACAGGCTCAAGAGCTAATTCACTCTGGTTAGAGTTTAATTGCTCGTCGGAGCTGCTGGAGAGAAAAGGAAATTGCCGGCGACTGGAGAGGTTTGAAGTCAATTACATGCTCGAGTATGATGAGGGAGGTAAGAGGAGCTTACTGAAGTAGCTGGAATCGAGGAGGAAGCAGTGTAGAGGCTTGGCACCGTGAGCCTCTTCTCGAGCTCGCCGAAGAAGACGAAGAGGATGACAAGGTTAGAGACTTGTGTGGTTCTGGCGTGTGTGTGGTGGAAGGAGATGGCCAGAGCAAGTTTAAATAGGCGAAGTGAGCAGCAACGGTTGAAAGTGCCTGGAGACTTGGAGCTGTGAATCGACGGCGAATTGACTGGCCGGGCGGGACAGCAGCGAGGTGACGCGCTCCAGCGGCCGTGCCGGCTTTGCAGGCTGGCGTGCGCTGTCCCGGGTGATGCAACGGCGAACTGACGGGCTCCTCTGGCATGCTTGCAACGTGGCACAGAGCTTCTGCAGTGGCTGCAGCGATGGCGTGCGTGCGCGGGCAAAATTGGAGATGCTGGTGCGGCCGCGGTGGCTCCACGGTGGCGAACGACGTGCGCACACGTGGCAGGAACGCGGAGGCAGGGGTGGCGACCACGGGGCTTCACCGGTGACGAAGCTCCTGGCGTGGCAGCGCGGTGGTCGCGGTCGTGCACAGCTGCTGGTCGTGCACAGTGTCTCTGGTCGAACCAGGGACCAAATTGCAAGGATTCTTATTTGAAATCTGGACTGATTTGCAATTTCTGTCTTAGAGATGGTTAATTTGAGATTTGATTTCATGGCTGAGTATAATATTTCTATTAATACCCATTTAGCTCAATTTTGGAGAAAGTTTGGTAAGATTTGAGGGATTTCACCTATTTTTGAAAATAGGGTAAAATTAGGGTAAACTAAATCTAGATTTTGTCGATCTCGAGTTCTGGTGATTGGAGAGAGATTTTGAAGTCTGATCAAAAGGGAGATCTGTATCAAATAGTATTTGGAAGGTGTTTCCTGAAGAAATTCTGGAGTTGGAATTGATTCGTGGATTTTAGCCTTTTCAGGCTTCCAGGTAAACAGAAAAGGACTTATTCGCAGTAAAATTTGGACTAAACTGCGAAAAGTGTTTAGATGAATTAATCTGGCTCCCAACTTTTTGAAGTGAGTTGAGGATGAACCTAGGAACATATTTCAGGGGTTACTTGAGTCTGGATAAGGTTAATTCAAGATAACTTAATCATCTGGAAACTGGGGTACTTAGGGTAAATCTGAATTTTCCTGTTTTCGAAAATAGAGAGAGCCTTAGGTACTGGGAGTTAGGGTCAGAATTTGATCTGGCTCCTGAAGACTTTTATCTTCAGGGTAACTGGTAGGTTAAATCTGGATGGTCAGATCTTGATCTGGATCTAGAGAATAGATTTGGAGATTTTTAGGGTTTGGGAGAGATTAGAGTTCAGCTGATCTGGCTACTACTACAGAGATACATGCATGCAGGGTTTTTATGCAAAACTTTTCACCCCCAAAACTAGGGTGTTACAAGCCTACCCTCCTTAAAGAAATCTCGCCCCGAGATTTACCTAGAGAAGGGAAGAGGTAGGGATAAGCCTGCCGCAGATCATCCTCTTTCTCCCAAGTCGCTTCTTCCTTTGAGTGATCTTCCCATTGAACCTTGCAAAGCTTGATTTTCTTCCTTCTGAGTTGACGCTCATCGCTAGGCAGTATTTGCAGTGGTTGAGTGTGGTAAGTGAGATTCTTCTGAAGCGGGATCCCCTGGTGTTCTAGCTGATCCGTTGGTTCCTTGAGGCACTTACGGAGTTGCGAGACATGAAACACGTCATGAATTTCTCCGAGATCTGATGGTAAATCCAGTTTTTAAGATACCTCTCCTTTCCTCTTAAGGACTTTGAATGGTCCAATGTACCTTGGGGACAGTTTTCCTCTCTGATGGAATCTTCTCAATCCTTTTAACGGTGTAACCTTGAGATAAACTGATTCGCCTGGTGCAAACGACAATTCCCTTCTTCGGTTGTCGGCATAGCTCTTCTGGCGTGACTGTGCTGCCTTTAATCGTTCTCTGATGAGCTTGACGTGTGCTTCAGCTTCTTCGATTAGTTCGGGTCCAATGACTTGCCTTTCTCCTGGCTCGTCCCAATGTAGTGGAGTTCTGCACTTGCGCCCATACAAAGCTTCAAAGGGTGCCATTTGCAGACTAGCTTGGTAACTGTTATTATAAGTAAACTCCGCAAATGGTAAGCACTTTTCCCAAGAGGTTCCATAATCTAAGATGCAAGCTCTGAGAAGGTCTTCCAAGATTTGATTTACACGTTCCGTCTGTCCTCCTGTCTGTGGATGATATGCAGTGCTAAACTGCAATTGGGTTCCCAAGGCTTTGTGGAGTCAGTTCCAGAATTTGGATGTGAATTGTGTTCCTCGATCTGAAACGATCTTCTTCGGGATACCATGCAGTGTCACTATTCGCTGCAGGTATAGCTCCGCTAATTTGTTGTCATTATATGTTTTCTTGACTGGTATAAAATGAGCAACTTTCGTGAGTCTGTCCACAATGACCCATATGGAATCATATCCCCCTTGTGTTCTGGGAAGTCCTGTGATAAAATCCATACCAATCTCTTCCCATTTCCAAGTTGGCACTGGTAAGGGTTGCAGCTTTCCGGCTATCTTCTGATGATCGGCCTTAATCCTTTGGCAAGTGTCACATCTTGCGACATATTCCGCGATTTCCCTCTTCATTCCATTCCACCAGAATTGCGTCTTCAGATCCTTGTACATCTTGGTGTTCCCAGGGTGTAGTGAGTATGGGGTTTTATGAGCTTCGAAAAGAATTAATTCCTTAAGGTCTGTATTTCGGGGTACACAAATCCTTCCCCGATACCACACAATTCCTTGATGATCTTCAATGAAATCCTGGGTTTTTCCTGATCTGATGTGGCTCTTGATCTTATGTATCTCCTCATCTTCTTTCTGAGCATCCTCAATCTGCTTTTGGAGTTGAGACTCCACAGTCAATGTAGCTAACATCCCAGATGGCACTATGGTTACTTCAAGATTCTGAAATTCCTGCCGTAAGCACGGGTTTTTGGGTGTAGCTCCTTGTAGGGTATAAGCCTTTCTGCTCAAGGCATCTGCCACTACGTTGGCTTTCCCTGGATGGTAGAGTATGCTGAGGTCGTAGTCCTTGATTAGCTCGAGCCATCGGCGCTGACGCATATTGAGCTCCGTCTGTGTGAAGATATACTTGAGGCTTTTATGATCGGTAAAGATCTCACACTTATGTCCAATGAGATAATGCCGCCATATCTTTAAAGCATGCACCACTGCTGCTAACTCCAAATCATGAGTCGGATAATTTTCCTCATGTGGTCTCCATTGACGTGAAGCATAAGCTACTACTCGACCTTGCTGCATTAGCACACAGCCTATTCCTTGCTTTGAAGCATCACAGTAAACTACAAAATCTTCTTTGCTGTCTGGTAATGTGAGGACCGGTGTTGTTGTCAATTTCTGCTTCAGCTTCTGAAAACTTTCTTCACACTTGATGGTCCATTCAAATGTAACATCCTTCTTTAGCAGGTTCGTAAGAGGTTTGGCTATTTGGGAAAATCCTTCAATGAATCTCCTATAATATCCTGCAAATCCCAAGAAACTTCTAATCTCTGAAACTGAGGTAGGTTGCTTCCACTCCTTGATTGCGGAGATTTTAGTTGAATCCACTGAAATTCCTTCTGCTGTCAACACATGTCCAAGAAATGAAATTCTTGACATCCAAAATTCGCATTTGTCAAACTTGGCATAAAATTGCCTCTCTCGTAGCCTTCCCAAGACTAGGTGTAAATGTTGCTCATGCTCTTCCGTACTCTTGGAATATATTAGAATGTCATCTATGAATACTATGACAAACTTGTCAAGATAATCCATAAACGTACTGTTCATGATATTCATGAAAGCTGCCGGAGCATTGGTCAATCCAAAGGGCACTACTGTGAATTCATATAGCCCGTATCTTGTAGTGAAAGCAGTCTTCGGTATATCTCCCTTCTTGATTTTCAGCTGATGATATCCAGATTTTAAATCTATCTTAGAAAATACTTTGGCTCCTCGAAGTTGGTCGAACAAGTCATCAATTCTTGGCAATGGGTACTTGTTCTTAATAGTGACTTCATTCAAAGCTCGGTAATCTACACACATCCGTAAAGTTCCGTCTTTCTTCCTTACAAACAAAACTGGGGCTCCCCAAGGTGAAGCATTGGGTCGGATAAATCCTTTACCCTCCAGTTCCTCTAACTGATTTTTCAACTCTTCTAAGTCCGTTACCGGCATCCTATATGGTCTCTTAGCTATAGGTGCCGCTCCTGGTTTAAGCTCAATGGTAAACTCTATCTCCCTGTCAGGTGGCATCCCTGGGAGTTCTTCTGGGAATACATCCGGGTATTCATGTACTGTGGGCACTTGATCCAAGCATACTTCTTGAAGTGCATGGACTGATCCTTGCAGTTTTTCGACCGATGATCTTTCCGCATGGAATAGGACTTCCTTCCCTTGGTTACTAACAAGGCTTAGAGTTTTCTTTTCACAATCCACTAGACCTTTATGCTGGGATAACCAATCCATTCCTATTATAATGTCTAGGCCTTGCAGTTCTAGGACTAATAGATTAGCCCAGAACTCTACCCCATCTATTTTGAAGGTTAAATGACGACAAGCTGAATATACAGGCAGCTTAGCTCCTGGGGTCTGTATAGCCATAGAGTACTTTAGAGGTACCATAGGTATTCCCACTTTAAATGCAAAATCTTCTGATATGAATGAGTTTGTAGCTCCAGGATCAAACAGTATTAAAGCAGATGCAGACTGGATCAAGAATCTACCTAGGAGAATGTCAGAGGCATTGTCCGCTTCTTGAAGGGAGGTGAAGTTCAGTCGGCCTCCTCGGCCTGCCATTTGTCTTCCTCCTCGCCCTCGTCCTCGGCCTGCTGCATTTCCCCCTCTGTTGGGCAAACCTCCTCTGGGGCTCTGCAATGGTGGTGAAGCTGTGGTTCTAGGTGCCATCGCTTGTGTTCCAGCTTGCGATCTTGCTATCGCCATTGGGAGTTGGATCCACGGGCAACTGTCTTTGCGGTGTCCCATCTGTCCGCAATGATAGCATTGAGTCCTTGTCTGAGGGCAATCCCGTTGATAGTGTGCTCCTCTGCAGTTGGGGCATGTCGGCGTGAATGGTGGTCTTGGCGCCGGGTAGGGTGGACGAAAATTTGGAGATGTTGGGGCCCTTCCCCTAGATGAGCTGGCTGGCGGTCGCGACTGTTGCATCATCTTCCTCTTCCGATTTTCTTCTCCGAGGCCTCGCTTTTCTTCTATCTTTAATACTCGATTCACCAGGGTCTGGAATTCTATGAACTCATGGGAGGCAATCTGATACTGCAAATAGTGCTGAAGTCCCTCGGTGAAGCGTTCAATCTTCTTATCTTCCGTGTCGAGGTCGTTGGACACATACCGAGCTAGATGGTGGAATTGGTGCAGGTACTCAGTGACAGTCTGGTTCCCTTGAGTCAAGTTCCGGAATTCTCGGCGTTTGGCTGCCATGACGCCTGTAGGGATATGGAATTTTCGGAATTGGTCCTTAAATTCCGTCCAGGTGATGTTGTCTTTGTCCAAGTGTGCTTCTTGATAATTCATCCACCAAGCAGCTGCTGCTCCAGTGAGTTGGTGTGATCCGAATAACACCTTCTCTCGATCATTGCAACGAACAGTGTCCAGTTTCCTTTCGATGTCCCGCAGCCAGTCGTCTGCGACGATTGGGTCGGTCGCGCTTGCGAAGGTTGGCGGTCGCGTCTTCTGGAAGTCTGAGAGTCGAGTTCTGACGGCAGTACCTTCAGCAGTCCCTGGCATTTTCTGAATGACTTGAGCTAGCAACTGGGTATGTGCCGCTTGGGCTTCTTGGCGGCTCCTCTCCATTGAAAGGAGAATTTCCTGGAGACTTGGTGAGTCTTCTTGTGGTGGTAGTGAGCTCTGCGATCCTGGATGAGGTGTGGATCCTCTTCGTGGTGTAACTGGGTCTTGGCCCTCTTGGTCATCTTGGGTCCTTCTCCTTGTGTGAACCATTCTGATCTTCTGAAGAGAGAAGCAGACAGGTCTAACTAACTAGAGAGAATTAGGGTACTAATGCAGAAATTAATGCGAAGCTGATTCATTAATGCACAAGTAGTTGATACAAAAGCGGCTAAACGCCTTAGTCTGATACAATCAAAATACAAGTAATGGTGATGATAACAACCCAAAAGCATCACCAAACCTAGAAGATCTACCCTGGCCTGAGGATCTAAAAGAACAGGCAACTAACTGCTCCCACAGGGCTCAACCTCCTCTGGCTCCATCTCGCCGTCGGACTCCTCCAGAGTGACAACCCCGGGTGGTCCAGACTCATGGAACAGCAGAGCAGACCCACTGCCCTCTGCCTGGCGGGTGCTAGGGGTAGAGAATGAGCGTCGGTACCCAGCTGCATTAGCAACCCTCCGAGGAATCAAGCTAGGTCCCGTACTGGGTCCAAAGGTACGAGCTGGGGAGACAACTGTCGAAGCAACCTCCTCAACTGTGCGGCGTCTCTGAGCTGCAGGCTGAGAAGTCAACGACGGGGAAGCGGTTCGGCCACATTTCTTCTGCTCCTCCAACTCCTTGCGGAGCTCCTGATGCTCAGCAAGCAAAGTGGAGTAGCGCGAGTCGAGGGTCCTCAACAGACCTACGGTGCCTGCCAGACACGGGTCCGGGTACTCCACGATGGGTGACAACCCAGAGGGAGATGAAGGCACGTGACGGAAAGGTGACTCCTGGAGCCGACATGAGTACACCTGGCGTACCCGATGCACAGCCTCTCGAGCTGCGTCCTGGATAGCATCCAGTCGGCTTGCCCTGCTGGCCTCCACCCTGATCACCTGTCCCTCACAACTATCGAGAGCGTGCACCAGCACTTTGGCCTTGAAGCCATAGCGACGCCCCTCATAATAGTCCCAAATAGTCTCGTAGATCGGGCGCTCATCAATCCCTAGGAATTGAGCAATATGCCACAGCAATGTAGCCCATCCACCGAGACGCTCGATGTAGCTGAAACGCTCCTTGGCCATCCTGCCGAGAATTTTGGAAGCAAAATAAGATTTTGAAGTCAACATTTTTATAAAAGCAAGAACAACCTTTGCAAAATAAAATTTTTCAGAAATAATTTTTTTAAATAATTTACGAGGTCCTGGCGCTACCAAGCCCTGAGGGTACCGTCCTACAGTCAAGGTCTGTGCTGCTCTGATACCACTATCTTTGTCGCGTCTGCCACGACTGTGACATCACCTGTGAGGGGCCCAGCTCGGTGCAGCTCGGTCCCATAAACCACTTGACTTCCCAGGATGAGTCAATCACAGGATTACATTGCAGCAGCAAAATAGTACAATAGTCATAATTGTATGGCCATCAGGCCTTAGTACAAAACGAGGTACAGTGCCTTACAAGGCACAAGGGTCTAACAAAATAACACATCTAGTCGGCGGAAGCTAGGCCCAAAAGCAATCCACAGGAAACAGAGGTTGACAGCAAGACAGCACCACATCAGGGCTCCGGAGGGAACTGCTCATCATCTCCTGGGTCCGCAGCATCTTCAGGGTATCCTCCAAGGTCGTAGAACGCTCCATCTATTGATGAGTTGTTGCAAGGGTGAGTACTTACGTACTCAGCAAGTCATAGGGAAGGTAGAGATACATATATATATGACATGAACCTATGCTATTGGGGAAAGAGCGAAAGGTTTTTCAAAATACATTTCTTTCTCTTTTCTTATTCAAATCCCGATCATACCCATGGCAGTAAATAAATCATATTGATGGTGATACATATATCCCATATCCAAGGCGATATATCCTCATATCACATTATTTTTATTCAAGCCTTTCAATCTTATACTCATAACAGTATTTCATAACTTAGGGCATAACCCACATGCCTCTTAATTATTATATGATCTCTATATTATGGTATTACCGCGACACGTCAACACATGACAGCCCACGGTAATGCCCCTTATCGTGACAACACATGCCACTTGGGTAATCTTGGACTAACAAATTTTAGTTTATAAAACAGTACTTGTGTCACACCCCATGGATTTAATCCACCGCGGCACACTCCTAAAACTCGGGAGCACGAAGTATTCGAATACATTTTTAAACTCTACAGAGATGTACCTCTTTTTAAATCCACTTTTTCACTCGACTTCCAAGTCGGGCCAACTCCATGCGACTTATACGCATGTGACAAGGCCGAGATCACACAACGTTTTTGCAGTCTAGTATTAACAGTATCCCTGCCCGGTAAATGGACAATACCGTCCCAAGTACCGTTGTGGGTCCTCCCCACTGCCTTACTTCCTAGCCTGGGTCTATGTTCCCGCAGGACACATAACCTCTTTTGATTACAGTCGCGCACGACTTAATCTGGCGTAGGGCGTCTTCCTTCTTTACACCTTATCCTCTCATAATTTTTCTGATCTCACATCACTCATGGACGAACTGCGTCCCACCAGTTTCCACGCGAGAAACCGGATCGACAAGCCATGCAGGGAACTGATAATACTAAGAAAGCTACTAGGTTGCGCCTGTCCCATACCAGGTAAGTGGTTGGTACGTTTTTCATGCCACTAGACGCATAACACAAGGTTCTAGTCCTTACATGCCAGTGACCAGATCATACCACAACCATGCACCTTCAGTGCCTACACATTCAGTGCAGCCAAGCACCTCCAGTGCTACCACCATTCCATACCAAAATACTGGTCACGGCTAGGGGTTCTATTTCATGAATATAAATGTACATGTTTATACTTTTATTAGTTCGTGGCTTACTATCTTATCAAGTTCATATTCCTCAAGTATTCAATCTATCACTGCCATATATCATTGATCTCAACACATGCAATATTAATGAGATATCTATTCATGGAATAGCATAGCAATTCATAAAATATGGGTTTCAATATGATCAAAGTATGACTTGCCTTCTGCGTCGTAAGTATCAGCAGTCGATGACGGTTCAGCGACAAGATCTTCAACCCCGGACTCTTCCTCTGAACAAGATCAAACAAGCAAACAGGCATTACAATCAATCATATTCTTACTAATCCACTACATGCAAAGATGCAAGGAGAAAATACTCTGGTGATACAAGGTTTGAAAGCGATTTGAGTTTAACTATGGAAACCAGGGTTAAAATTAGCTGTTAAGGTTTACAAGGTTCCAAAATATCAGGGTAATATCAAGGTGGTGACTGGTTCGCCCAAAAACAGCGAATGTCTTTAGGTTGGCATTCGGTTCAAGGCATCGACATAAGGTCGATGGGTGATAGAGGGCTCAACTCAAGTTGTCACAGTAGAGAAAAGTGTAGATCACAAAATCAGGAGTCTAAGGGACAAAGTTATTTCCAAAGTTCATGGCTGGAAGTGGGTGAAAAGGCTCAATGCCACTGGCTGACATAGGCTGACAGTGCTCTAGAATGGCATTGACATGGTTTGAACAGTTTCCAGTGGCCAAAGTAGGTTTTGATTCAAGCATATGGTGCACAAGGTAGTGAGGCAGCTATTTGACAAAGAAATTTCTGTTTTACATGACCAGAGGTGGGTGAACAGGGCTTATGCCACTGGCTGACATAGCCTGGCATAGGCTTGACACGGCCAGAACTAGGGTTAGCCATATCTTTTGACTCAGGGCTCCAAATGATGCACCACTTTGTCTGGTGGTTAGGCATTTGCAACAGGAACAAATGTCTCAACAGGACCTAGGGTAGGAGATGGCCGGAAAGTGATGAAAACCGGCGAAGAACACGGTGGCCGAGCTGTTCTCAACAGTTTCTGGACAAAACTTTGGCATGGCGATACCTCTTCATCTGGGCCGATCCAGGTGTCGAGCTAGAAGGCAAAAATACTCATGGGGTCGAGGCACATCTACTAGACAAGGTGGTTGGGGTTGAAACTACCGGGAACAAAATCCGGCGACCGGAGCTAGGGAAGAAGACCCCAAAATTGGGCATTTCTGTTTTAGGGCAAATAAACTTAATTCCTTGCTTGAGGATGGTCTCTGGGGCATAAGTAAGCTAGGTGTGAAGCTAGATTGGCTGGGGAAACACCAGAGAAGCTTAACAGCGAGCTCCAGCTTACATGCAAGGTGCAAAGTTGGGATTCTTCATATTTTAGCAAATTCTTCGATTCTGGTTGCTTAGAGATGCTTAGATAAGTTCACTAATCAAGATTGATCACAGGCTCAAGAGCTAATTCACTCTGGTTAGAGTTTAATTGCTCGTCGGAGCTGCTGGAGAGAAAAGGAAATTGCCGGCGACTGGAGAGGTTTGAAGTCAATTACATGCTCGAGTGTGATGAGGGAGGTAAGAGGAGCTTACTGAAGTAGCTGGAATCGAGGAGGAAGCAGTGTAGAGGCTCGGCACCGTGAGCCTCTTCTCGAGCTCGCCGAAGAAGACGAAGAGGATGACAAGGTTAGAGACTTGTGTGGTTCTGGCGTGTGTGTGGTGGAAGGAGATGGCCAGAGCAAGTTTAAATAGGCGAAGTGAGCAGCAACGGTTGAAAGTGCCTGGAGACTTGGAGCTGTGAATCGACAGGCGAATTGACTGGCCGGGCGGGACAGCAGCGAGGTGACGCGCTCCAGCGGCCGTGCCGGCTTTGCAGGCTGGCGTGCGCTGTCCCGGGTGATGCAACGGCGAACTGACGGGCTCCTCCGGCATGCTTGCAACGTGGCACAGAGCTTCTGCAGTGGCTGCAGCGATGGTGTGCGTGCGCGGGCAAAATTGGAGATGCTGGTGCGGCCGCGGTGGCTCCACGGTGGCGAACGACGTGCGCACACGTGGCAGGAACGCGGTGGCAGGGGTGGCGACCACGGGCCTTCACCGGCGACGAAGCTCCTGGCGTGGCAGCGCGGTGGTCGCGGTCGTGCACAGCTGCTGGTCGTGCACAGTGTCTCTGGTCGAACCAGGGACCAAATTGCAAGGATTCTTATTTGAAATCTGGACTGATTTGCAATTTCTGTCTTAGAGATGGTTAATTTGAGATTTGATTTCATGGCTGAGTATAATATTTCTATTAATACCCATTTAGCTCAATTTTGGAGAAAGTTTGGTAAGATTTGAGGGATTTCACCTATTTTTGAAAATAGGGTAAAATTAGGGTAAACTAAATCTAGATTTTGTCGATCTCGAATTCTGGTGATTGGAGAGAGATTTTGAAGTCTGATCAAAAGGGAGATCTGTATCAAATAGTATTTGGAAGGTGTTTCCTGAAGAAATTCTGGAGTTGGAATTGATTCGTGGATTTTAGCCTTTTCAGGCTTCCAGGTAAACAGAAAAGGACTTATTCGCAGTAAAATTTGGACTAAACTGCGAAAAGTGTTTAGATGAATTAATCTGGCTCCCAACTTTTTGAAGTGAGTTGAGGATGAACCTAGGAACATATTTCAGGGGTTACTTGAGTCTGGATAAGGTTAATTCAAGATAACTTAATCATCTGGAAACTGGGGTACTTAGGGTAAATCTGAATTTTCCTGTTTTCGAAAACAGAGAGAGGTTTAGGTACTGGGAGTTAGGGTCAGAATTTGATCTGGCTCCTGAAGACTTTTATCTTCAGGGTAACTGGTAGGTTAAATCTGGATGGTCAGATCTTGATCTGGATCTAGAGAATAGATTTGGAGATTTTTAGGGTTTGGGAGAGATTAGAGTTCAGCTGATCTGGCTACTACTACAGAGATACATGCATGCAGGGTTTTTATGCAAAACTTTTCACCCCCAAAACTAGGGTGTTACAGATTGACTGCGCGAGACATCATCCGTAACTTTGTGAAGATTATGATAAGCCCTCTAAAGAAGAGGGAGCACCCTACCTGGGAGGTGCAATCCATGGAGGATAATACTCTGGGCTATCATAATGGTAATTTTTACTTGTTCACAAAATACGTGTTATTACTAATGATCAATGTCATGCTGAGTAATTCCAATTTTGAAACAGTATTGTCCGTATCAGAAATTGATAGGAGGACAAACAGCCTTCTGAAGCCATACAATGCGACGACAGAAGGAGCTCTAGGTTCGCCCCGTCCTCAGAGCTTAATCAACAACAGTGACGATTTGAGGCAACAACGTCAAAAGGTAAGACTTCTTTTGAGAAACTTGTCCATAAATGTCTATTGATATCAATGATCAAATCACAAATCATGAAATGATGCAGCTACTGATGGGGCAAGTTATTAGGAAACAACATCCTGGGGATGATGTTGGACCTTCTGGGAGGCCAGAATCAAAGAGAATAAAAGTCATCTCTTCTAAAGCCAAGAAGATGAAGGAGCCAACCCCTAGAGCATCCAAGGTAAAGACCATAGGAGGGGCTTCATCGAAGGCAAAGAAAACCACCATGAAAATTGCTACAGTAAGGTTTTCTTTTCCCCCTGTTATACCATGTACGAATAGGAGTCACTTCTTACTCGTACAGGGTGAGGGGCGCGAGGATGACGAAGACGACGTGCCTCTCATCTGCCGAAAGAGAAGAGCAGTGAACCCCCTAGAGATTGACATTTCAGAGAGGCCATCCTCCCCCACCATTGCCAACATACTATCCTCAATGGCGGAAACAATTGTTGAGGCAGGGGATCTCATGGCCGCGGGAGAATTCGCGATCACAAAGGAAGCTACTAGCCTTGAGGCCAACATTTCAACATCCATGGTCGCGGGAGACTCTGCGGCCATAGTTTCAACAAGTTCAGGCCTGGTGACACCTCCTTCAAACACCGAACGAGTTGTTGTGGTAAGAACATCACACTCCATGAGTCCTACTCCATTGCATATATTAATCATGTTGGGGGAAATCTCTGCCCGATCGAACCTAGTGATTAGCCTCGGGGACAGAGGCCCCAGTGACCTGTGTCCCGGGCGCCGCCTTTGGCCAGGGGACATCGGCGGCCCGGGCGCCGCCTTTTGCCCTGGCATAAAGGCCCCGGTGACCCCTGTCCCAGGAGCCGCCTTTGGCCCGGGGACCATGGCCCCGGTGGCCCCATCCTGGGCACCAGGTCACACATGGATCACGTGAGGAACGCCTCGGGAATCTGCGAGGTCACTTGTCAAGCATCGGGCTTCCTTGGCCAGCAAAAGGACACTAGTGCCCTCCAATCCAACGGCCTCAACCGGGGTAGTCTAGTCTTTTTGCATCTTTTGGGCCTACATATGCCCTTGTATCCCTCTTTTGTAACTAAGGAAAATTCATTTGCATCAATACACAAAAACGAATAGGCGTCCTTAGGAGCACTCTCCCCACGAGAGAGCTCCCCTAGCCAACCCTTGTTGGGAGCACGTCGACAGGACTAGGGTCTCCACTGAGACCTGAACCTGTATAAACCCTCATGTCACTTGCTGTGTTTGCGCGACGGGAGAAGACCAGTAGCACGGTCAGCTCGCGTCGTCTTTGCTTAGCTAGGAACCTCCACTAAACCTGCTGGGGTATTCGCAATACCACAATAGTAGGCACCGTCCGTGTGGAATTCGTGACGAATCGCCATGGCTCCCTCAAGAACGAGGGCTCGTGCCCTACCCGGTGACGCCGGTCCCAGTGACCTGGTGCCACCCCCTCGAGACACGACCCTCCCTGCGCTTCCAGCCGGACACGGCCAAACCCAGGTACCACCTTTGACCCTTCCGGTTATCTCCAGTGGACAGACCTCTGGGCCCGGCCCGGTGACCACAGATGCCTCGGCGGGGACTAGCCTCCCCCCAACGACACCCTCGGTTTCCCGGGACACCTTGCTCGAAGCTCTTGTTGAGGACCAACTCCACCGCAGTTCCTGTTCATGGGGGCCATGCCCCCGTTTATGGGACACCCAGTGGCCCCTCTGATCCCCAGAGGCTCGGTCAATCTCAGGACCTACGACCCCACTAGGGGCTACGTCCCTCCAACGGGTCCGACGTCCGGAGCTTTCCCGGTGCCGGGAACCTTCCCGATGCCGGGGGCTTACCTTATGCCCGGAGCCTTCGCCATGCCGGGGCCTCACCCCGCACCGGGGATCTTCCCGAGACCGAGGGGCCATCTTGTGCCGGGAGTCTTCCCCACACCGGGAGCCGGTTCCGCCCCGCCGGTCGCGTCTCCCGCGCTGGAGGCGGTCCACTGCTGGACCTCCCCCGTGAAGGACCCCCCTCTCCAGTTCCAGACGTCGCGACGGGGGCCTGCCCGGCGGCGAATCCCGCCCGCGCCCCGGTAGTACCCTTCGAGCCGGTAATCGCTGCGCACGAGCTCCCTCCTCCCCTGGGGCCACCCCCGAAGGCTCCCCCGATGAATCAGGTCCGCTTTACCCTGGAGGAGTTTGAGCAAATGCGTACTATGAAGTCCAGAGAGGCTCCCTTACTCCAACGGACGGAGCTCCCCCCTGCTCGCAGCCACGATGGGCCACGCTCCCATCCTAGTCGGGGGAAGAGACCGGCCGAAGAAGTGACCGCCACCTCCGGGGGGTGCCCAGATGTCCAAGAGGTTAGTTCGACCAACCCGGAGGAGAAGAGACACTACCGTCGCGCCGAGGACCTATTGGACCCCTCCCCGACTCCGACAACGAACGCGCGTCCCCCATCAAAGGGGACAGTGATTGGGACTCCCCCCGGGAGGTGGAGGGGACCAACCAACCGCTGTGCTGCCGACTCCGGTGCATCCGGTGGCCGCGACCTTACCACCCACCACACATCGAGCACTACAATGGTGAGGCCGATCCTTAAGAGTTTGTGCAGGTGTACTCCACGGCCATCTCAGCTACTGGGGGGGATGAGATAGTGTAGTGCAACGTCTTCCCCCTCTACCTTACCTAGATCGCCCGCTCGTGGTTCTACAATCTAAAGGCCGGCTCCATCAAGTATTTCGTGCAGCTCAAGCGCAAATTCTGCACAAACATTCAGGGTAACTACCTGCGTCCCCTGGACTCATCGCAGCTCTACACCGTCCGGCAGAGGACGGGGGAGACCATCCGTAGTTTCTTCAAGCGCTTCGCTCAGGTCAAGAGCAAAGTGGCTCACGTCCCTGACTCCACAATCATCAAGGCGTGCAAGAGTGGGATCCTCAATGGGGAGCTCCATCGAAGACTCTCCCAGAGTTGCCCCTCCTCCGCCGATGATCTCTTCACTGTGCTCAAGAAATACGCTCGGGCGGAGGAGGACGACCTTTGGAAGAAGAACCATGGGGCCCCCGCCCCCACTGACCCGGAGGCTAGGGACCCCCTCAAGCGTCCCAAAAGGGGCAACCGCAGCGAGCCACGACCTTGGGACACCTTTGTCCTCGAGGGCAGAGGTGGCTCGCGCGACGCCCCCAAGGGCAACCGTCCCTTCCCCAAGCCAAAAAGCCGTGGGGCAGACAGCCATCCCGCGGCCGCGAAGCCCCTACGGCGGGAGGCGAGGAGGGCCTGTGGTTCACGTTCCACAAGTCCAATACTCACGCTACCCAAGAATGCCACCAGCTTCTCCAACACTTCACCGCATTCCTCGACCAGCGTGGACAGGGGGGAGGGAGTCTTGCCTCCTTGCCCCCCCAGCCAGCTTTTCCGGCTCTTCCTGCCCCGTCGGGGGAGCAGCAAGGACAAGCGCGGGAAGGGGGCTCAATAGAAGAGCTCCCCTTTCAAACCTCCCAAAGGCGTGTCAACGTCATCACGGGGGGGTCCGCCTCAGGGTGAGACTCCAAGCGCCAGCGCAAGGAGTATGCACGAGAGGTAAAGGTTGTGGGGGTGCTTCACATGTCTCAGCCACCAAAGTGGTCGAACGTCCCCCTCACTTTTACTGCAGAAGATGCGTGTGGGGTTCACTTCCCCCATGACGACGTGCTTATCGTCTCCTCCACCGTCTACAATTGCCAGCTGGCGCGTATACTCGTCGACATCGGGAGTTCCACTGACGTCCTATACTTGAAGGCATTCAGGGAAATGCAGGTCGACGAAAAGTTGCTGCAACCCGCGGTGGGGCCATTGCAAGGCTTCGTCCCTGGGAAGACGATCCACCCGATGGGGAAGGTCGATCTCCCCATGACCTTCGGCTCCCCGGACAACTACCGGATTGAGCTGGTCCAGTTTGACATTGTGGACCTCCCCTCTTCGTAGCACGCGATTATGGGAAGGACCACCATCAACCGTTTGGGGACCGCAATCCACCAAAACTACCTCTGTGTGAAGATCCCTGGGTCTCGCGCAGCGATCACCGCTCGAGGCGACCAGGACATGGCTCGCACTCTTTATGAGCGCACCACCGCAGCAATCAGGAGCGTCAATGTGATCAAGGCCCCGGGGGAAGAGAACTCTTCCCCGGCGCCGGACGCCACGGCCGTCCCCTCCGGGAGGTTTGCCCCCAAGACACGTCCGAAAGGGGACCTCTGGAAGGTCCCGCTGTCCCTGGACGACAGGGGTGGGACCGTAAAGATCAGGGCGGCCCTCTCCGAAGAGCACGCAGAGCAACTCGTGGCCTTCCTACACAAAAACTTTGACTTCTTTGCATGGAAGCCTGCCGACATGTAGGGCGTCGCCCGGGAGGTTATCAAGCATAAGCTCACTGTGACCCCCGGTCACCACCCGATCAAACAGAAATTAAGAAAGCTCTCCCTTGAACGCCAATAGGATATCAAGGTTGAGATTGCCAAGCTCCGAGAGGCAGGGTTCATTCGGGAGGTCTTGCACCCTGAGTGGCTGGCAAACCCTGTCCTCGTGAAGAAGTCGAACGGCAAGTGGCAAATGTGCGTAGAGTTCACCGACATTAACCGCGCTTGCCCAAAAGACAACTTCCCACTCCGGTGGATCGACCAACTAGTCGACTCGACCGCGGGGTGCGAGCTGATGAGCTTCTTGGACGCGTATTCGGGCTATCACCAGGACCGGATGGCAGAAGGGGCCGAGGAAAAGACGAGTTTTATAACTCCCCTCGGGACCTTCTGCTACGTCCACATGCCCTTCGGGCTGAAGAACGCTGCAGCAACATTCCAGCGACTCATGTCGTTGGTCCTCAAGGACCAAATTGGCTGCAACGTCGATGTCTAAGTCGACGATACGGTCATCAATAGTCTCCGTGCGGCCGCTCACCTCGATGACCTGGCAGAAACCTTCCACAACCTCCGCAAATATGGGTTGAAGCTAAACCCGAAGAAGTGCGCCTTTGCCATACGCGGGGACAAGCTGCTTGGCTTCCTCGTGTCCCAACAGGGCATAGAGGCCAACCCCGAGAAGATTCGGGCCCTGCTGGACATGACCCCACTGCGTTCCATCAAGGACGTACAGTGGCTGACCAGCTGTATGGCCGTGCTCAGCCGCTTCGTCTCGCGGTCGGGGGAATGTGGCCTCCAGTTCTTCAAGCTCCTTCAAGACCTCGAGGGGTTCAGGTGGACCTCTGAGGCCCAGACCACCTTCGATGACTTGAATAAGTATCTGACAAGCCCCCCAATGCTCGTGAGCCCATCTCCAGGGGAACCTCTGCTCCTCTACCTTGTAGTGACCCTGGTCGTTGTAAGTGCAGTGCTGGTGAAGGAGCAAGATGGGCACCAGCGCCCCATGTACTATGTGAGCAAGGCCCTTCAGGGGGCTAAGACTTGGTACACGGAGATGGAGAAGATTTGCTACGCCCTCCTCATGGCGTCCCGGAAGCTTCGTCACTACTTCTTGGGACACCCGATCACGGTCCCATCATCTCTCCCTTTGGGGGAGGTGTTACAGAATAAGGAGGCCACCTACAGGATAGGGAAGTGGGGAGCCGAGCTCGTTCCCTTCTCCCTCTCCCTCACAGGGCGTTCTTCCATCAAGTCACAAGTCCTTGCTGACTTCGTGGCGGAATGGACCCCCACTCCCCAGACAGAGGGGGAGGGTCACCGCGAGCCACCCTGGTGCGACGACCATTGGACACTCATGTTCGATGGCTCCTTGTGTCTCGCTGGGGCCGGCGTGGGGCTGGTCCTCCGGAGCCCCGAGGGGAAGGCGCTGGAGTACGCAGCAAGGCTCGAGTTCCCTGTAACAAACAATGTCGCCGAATATGAGGCCCTTCTCCTGGGAATGCGCCTCGCGTGCTCCCAGGGGATCCGTCGCCTCCTTTTCATAGGAGACTCCCAGCTCATGGTTTTCCAGATGGACAAGTTTTACTTGTGCCAAGACGCGAACCTGAGCCTGTACTTGGGGGAGGTTCACAAAATGGAAAAATACTTTGAAGGCCTGGAGGCCCGGCACATCCCCCGGAGGGATAACGACAGGGCCGATGCCCTGGGCCAGGCAACTATTGCTCGGGAACCTCTCCCCGGAGGTGCCTTCCTAGAAATCATCGCGAAGCCCTCAGAGACCTCCCCGGACACGGACCCTGAGTCCCATGTCCCGGAGGTCTCCGAGATCACCCGGGTGGCATCCTGGATGGTTCCCCTCGTCTCTTTCATAAGGGGGGAAGGGGACCCTCCCAGCGAGACCGAACCGAAACGACTCCGTGCCAAAGCACGAGCATACCTTCTACTAGAAGGGAAGCTCTACAAGAGGGGAGCCTCCGCCCTGCTCCGTTGCCTCCCACGGGTGGAAGGCTTTCAACTCCTCAAGGATATCCACTCGGGGAGTTGTGGGTCTCACCTGGCCCCACTCGCCGTCCCAGCAAAGGTTCTTCGCCAGAGCTTCTATTGGCCCACAGTGGTCCACGACGCGCGAGACCTTGTCTCCGCGTGTGAGGCCTGCCAGAAGATGGCCAAGGATTTCAGTTTGCCCTCCACAGCACTGCAGGCCATCCCCATCACTTGGCCTTTCGCGCACTGGGGGATGGACCTCCTAGGTCCCTTCCCCCCAGCAGTGCAACGGTTTTTCTAGAAGAATATCGTGTGTTGTTTTGGGGTCCCCCGGGAAATCACTGTTTATAACAGGACCCAATTCGACTCAGCATATTTTCGGGAATTCTGTGAAGGCTTGGGGGCTACCCACCACTTCACCTCGGTAGCTCACCCCTAGAGCAACGAGGCCGTCGAAAGGATCAACAGCGTGATCCTGTAGGGGTTACGCTGACGACTAGAGCAAGCCGCCTCCAGATGGGGCGCGTGGGCAGAGGAGCTTCGGAGCATCCTCCGTTCCATGCGCACAACACTGAGCTGGGCGATGGGGTGCACGCCTTTCTCGCTCGTGTACGGGGCTGAAGCAATTCGCCCCCCCGAGATTGGTTTCCGGTCGCTGCGGGTCGAGCTCCTAGATGGAGCTACGACCATAGCGTACCAAGCCAAAGAAAGCAAACCAGTGGTTAGAAGTCGACCTCGTCGAAGAAGAACGCGATTGAGCGCTTCTCCGCCACACCATCTATGAGCGTGAAATGGCGCGCGCGTACAACTGCCGCGTCCGCGCGAGAGCTTTCCGCCTCGGAGACCTCATCCTCAAGCGCCTGACCGACCCCCAAGCCCAGGGTAAACTCTCGCCCAAGTGGGAAGGCCCCTATAGGGTCTCTGCAGTCCTGCGTTCGGGGACTTACAAGCTCTCCAACCTCCAAGATCAAGAGTTGAAGCATACATGAAATGTAGGCTTGCTTTGTAAGTTCTATACCTAACCTCCGGGCCTACTCCCTCCCCCTTCGCGACTTCACAGGGGGAGGTGCTGTATCCCCCACGGTGGTCACGCGGGGGGAGACGTTGTATTCACTTTCCCTCCCCGGCCGCGGCTTTGCGGGGGGAGGAGTTGTATTTCAAGTTCTATCAATACAAGTGGTTTTTTCTCCAACTCAAGTTTATTGCAAGTCCTTACCGTCTCCTAAGACGATACACTCCTCTCGAGGATGACCTCTCCGTGAGGATGTAGGTTATCGCAGCTTAAGAGTCCTTATGACGGGAGCCCCGCTCCCATAGGGTGGCTTACAATCACCCCTCGTGGACTGAGGGGGTAAGCGGCAACCCAGTTCTCAAGGACTGTGGTAACGAGTCAATTTAAGAGGCTAGTCCCCCCCTCAAACACTCACACCCTTCATCGGGCTCGTCTCCTCAGAAGTAACTGGTCAAGTTGCAAAATAGGCAGTAGAATTTGGAGCATTTGATCTCCACTTCACAGCCCAGGCAGCAATCAAATCCCAAATTCTTGCAGATTTCGTGGTCGAATGGACTAAATCCCGAACAACTTGTGCAAGAATGTGCAGATTCAGAAAATACCAAGCACTGGACGTTGTATTTCGATGGCTCTCAGAGTTTCAAAAACTCAGGGGCTGGAGTGGTCTTAATTACTGATCTGGGAGGATCTCCAAGTCTTGATCGCATACGGCTTCGCGACCTTAACCGTGTTCGGAAAGGTTTCGCGACCATGGATTGGTCCGCGACCAGGAAAAGGAATTCGTTCCCTGTTCGAAATTGTAATCCAATCCAAATGTGTATAACTAAGCTTATCTTTTTAGGATTAGTTATATGAGTCTAATACGTTTAGGTTATTGAGTCTGATACATACTCATACAATTGGACTATAAATATCTTGTAATAGGTCTAGTTTAGATCATCGAATACAATCGAGGAGTCATAGAACTTATTTGAGTTTTAGACACTTATAGTTCCTTCGACGTAGACAAGTGTGTCTAACGTTCGACGTGTGAAGCCCTCTTTGAAATAAAGAGTTGTGCAATTACTTTGAGCTGTGTTTTCAATCAACCTTTGGGTTTCGGTATTTCTAAGTAAGATTCCGTTATTCCGCATATTAGAATCTGGGCGAGCCTGGTGCGAAAACCAAGGCTAGGTCTCAAACAGATCAAGTTGGTATCAGAGCAACTTTCCTATCCTATGGATGGTGAAGACTCGCCAGGGTTACAAAACCTCCGGTGAAAATCCAGGCGATCAATCGACGGTTCCTACAGCCGCGTCTCCGACAATGTCTGACGATACCTCCGTTCAAGCTAACCTAGCCGAACAAGTGGCTAAGCTCTCCACCGACATGAAAACCGTGCTTGCTTGGATTAAGCAGTAGGCCATGATTGTACCTCCTAAAGTAGGGAAGGTTACGGGTGAGAAGACTGGTGAAGACTTGCGTAGGGCAGACGAAAATGAAGACGACGGCGACCACAAGACCGACGACCACGCCAACACTTCCTTAGCTGTCGGATCTTTTAAGGTCGACGCTAAGATTGATATACCCATATATGATGGGGTGATCGATGCCGAGAAGCTGGATTCTTGGATTGATCAACTTGAGACATGGTGAAGTTTGCACCTTTGAAGATGAAGGACCACGCCAAGACATGGTGGAAGGCCCTTGTCGCCAGTGGTGAAGCTGACGACCTTGCGTGGGGTCAATTCAAACGACTTCTGCGACAAGAATTCTATCCGATGGGCTACCTTGAGGAGAGATGGGAGAGTTGGCACAGATTGTACCAACGGCGCGACCAGACCGTCAAAGACTATACGACAGAGTTTCGGCGACAAGCAATGGTCATTGGCATCTCACTATCCGACCTCAGGTATTTCGGAAATACACATCTGGACTTCAGAAATCGATCAGTACTGAGCTAAGTCTGTTCGGCGTTCAAGACATCGCGACCGCGAGCACAACTGCTATGGCGATCGAGAAGAACAAATCCCGCAGCGACAAAAGCACAAAGGAAAGTGCGACCTCGACAAAGAAACAACCGAGTCCGAAGAAGAATGCTTCAAAATCAGGCACGGGTGCTTTTTGTGAACATTGTCAAGTCGCGGGACATACGAAGGACAAATGCTACAAGCTTCATCCTGAACTTCGACCAAAGAAAAATGGACCAGGGAAAAGAACAGCCACGGCTACTGCGACTTCACCCGACGAAGAAGTTGTCCGAGTGAATTCGGTTAATGAGGCGGATACGACCTTGTCTCTGATGGCAATGCCAAAGGAGAAGGGTTCGGATCCACCGAACGACCATCACCCAACAGAGGACTTGTTCACCATCAACATCCAGGTGAAGCACGAAGTGGTCGCAGCAATATTCGTGTGAGACCCCCATTTGAGGGTCACCTTGGCAACCGCCCAGGTGGATTGCGCACAGGTAGGTTCATTACAAGCTCACAACAACAGGATTCACTTTAAACAATAAAGCTGGTAGATAAAGCAAGTACAAGGTCACGAGGACCGCTATTATAATATCATAATGCCAAGGGTGGCACTAATTAAAGTTGATACAAAAGTAGAGAGTTTTTCAAAATCAAGGATTGGTATCGAAGCACCGAACACAGAGAGACAACACAAAAAGCAACCACAAGGGTCTTCATTTTCTTCTGCAGCGGCTCTGGAAGGGCTTCCTCCACATCGGACTCAACTTGGCTCATGACCCTTCTAGAAACTCAAATCGCCTGGGAAGGCTCCTTCCTCTTCTTGGTGCTCGCAGTCAAAGGAATCAGGATCCTTGAATCCTTTCTTCTGAATTTGTTTGTAAAGGCAAGGGTGAGCATGTTTTTACACAATGCTCAGCAAGTCTCGTTACAAGAATGCAGGCATATAGATGAGGAGTGATCAAGAAAAGGGTTTAAGACTTATAATTATTTTCAACAACGGGGTTTTGTAAATCTTAAGTTATACTTTAGAAATCGTTATGTGTGATGGTCTCCCATGAGTCATCACTTTTATCAACCATATTATGAAAACATTCCAAATCATTACTTGTGCTATAACCCATGGATAACATCCACTGCGAAAAGACTCCTGAACCTGGGAGTACAGAGTATCTGATACTTCTTTTACACTTTGCAAAGGTGTACCTCTTTTTAAATCCACCAGTTCACTCGGCTTTCAAGTCGGGCCAACTCCATGTGACTTATACACATGTGACAAGGCCGAGATCACACAACGCTTTACAGTTCAGTATTAACAGTATCCCCGCCCGGTAAATAGACAGTTAAGTCTCAAGTACCGTTGTGGGTCTTCCCCACTGCCTTACTTCCTAGCCTCTCTGGTCTATGTTCCCGCAGGACACATAGCCTTGGTCTATGTCCACGCAAGACATACGACCGTTTAAGATTACAACCGCTCACGGCTTAATCAGGTCTAGGACGCCTTCCTTCTTTTACGCCTTTTCCTCTCATTATTTTTCTGAACTCACATCACTCATGGCCGAACTTTGGCCTTCCAGTTTCCACGCGAGAAACCAGATCGTCAAACCATGCAGGGAACTGCTAATACCAAAAAGCTACTAAGTTGTGCCTGTCCCATACCAGGCAAGTGGTTGGTACGTTTACAATTCGCATAGAGAGACACAGCACAAGGTTCTCGTCCTTATGAACCAATAGTGAGGAACATTCACATTCCCTGGTGCGCACCGCACCCTCCCCATACAATCCAATCCTCACTACTGATCCCTTTTATCAGTTTTCTTGACAAAACGTGTCGTGGTATTAAGAATACCCCGGCAGGTTTTGAAGACGATCCTAGCGGAGATTACACAGCGCGGGTTGACCGGGCGACCGGTCCTCCCCCGCCGGACAAACACAAGAAAAGACACGAGGATTTATACAGGGTCGGGTCCCAGTGGGGGCCCTAGTCCTGTCGACGCGCTCCCGACCGGAGTCGGCTGGGGGAGCTCTCTCCGGGGGAGAGGCTTCCGGAGCACGTCTGTGAGATTAGCTATTCCAAATAATAATGAAGTGATCCTTTACAACAGAAGGGTACAAGGGCTATTTATAGCCCCAAAAAGAAGCAAAAAACCTAAACTACCCCGGGAGCCACCGTCGGATTGAAGGGTAGGACCGTCCTTCTCCCGGTCAAACGTCTTGGATGCTTGACAGGTGGTCGCTGATTCCCGAGGCGTCCCTCGCGTGACCTGCACGTGATAAACAAACAGGGATTTTACCTTTTAGGAGGGCGGTGACGTCCGGGACCTCTTCCGGAGAGCAGGGTCCCGGGAGCCCAAAAGGCGGCGCCCGGGGCAGGCACCGGAGGCCACTCTCCCCGGGCAAATGGCGGCGCCCGGGACATGCCCGGGGGGCACGGTCCCGGGGGCCAAATGGCGGCGCCCGGGACATGCCCGGGGGACACGGTTTCGGGGGCCAAATGGCGACACCCTGGGACATGCCCGGGGGGCACGGTCCCGGGGGTCAAATGGCGGCGCCCGGGCCATGCCCGGGGGGCACGGTTTCGGGGGCCAAATGGCGGCACCCGGGACATGCCCGGGGGGCACGGTCCCGGGGGTCAAATGGCGGCGCCCGGGCCATGCCCGGGGGGCACGGTCCCGGGGGCCAAATGGCGGCGCCCGGGGCCGGCACCGGAGGCCACTATCCCCGGGCGAATGGCGGCGCCCGGGACATGCCCGGGGGACACGGCCCCGGGGGCCAAATGGCGGCGCCCGGGACATGCCCGGGGGGCACGGTCCCGGGGGCCAAATGGCGGCGCCCGGGACATGCCCGGGGGGCACGGTCCCGGGGGTCAAATGGCGGCGCCCGGGACATGCCCGGGGGGCACGGTCCCGGGGGCCAAATGGCGGCGCCCGGGGCCGGCACCGGAGGCCACTATCCCCGGGCGAATGGCGGCGCCCGGGACATGCCCGGGGGGCACGGTCCCGGGGGCCAAATGGCGGCACCCGGGACATGCCCCGGAGGCACGGTCCCGGGCGCCTAAAAGGCGGCGCCCGGGACATGCCCCGGAGGCCCGGTCCCGGGCGCCTAAAAGGCGGCGCCCGGGGCAGGCACCGGAGGCCACTGTCCCCGGGCAGTCATGAACTTACCTGGACTTGACCGCGTGGAGATTTCCCCCAACAAAACGGTTTTCATTACAACTTCTCATGTATTTGACCATTTCAAGTTTAATGTGGATATTCAGTATATGAGTCCTAGGGTGACAAAAGCATATATATGAAGGTTCAATAACAAAAAGGGGTTTCATGATCCACTAGGTAATATCTACTCATGTCATTCAAACATAACTTGTATTTCAAATAAGCATGCATAGTAAGAAACAGTGAATATACTTCATATGAAAATATTGGGTGAGACATGATCAAAGGAATGAGGCTTGCCTTGCACTTCTGGGTCTAATTACTCAGACGAACCTCGAAGACTTCTTCCGCTCCTTCACTTCGGGCTCTGCGGCGGACACAAGCAATACAACACATACACTACATAAGCATACCTAAAATAGTTGCAATAGAAAATAATAAGTAAATACATCATGCATGCAAGGGAAAAGATTTGGACAAAGTCACTTGGGGTGCTGGTCGAAGAGATGGGCTCAAAACAAGTTGAATGTCAAAGGCCGACATTCAGTCCACGGCTAGACATAGCCATAAGTTGGTCTTAGGTAGGTTTTCTGGAGAACTGGCAGAAGGGAAAGATGTAGAACACAACTCCAGGAATCTAGGGGACAAAGTGACATTTCCATTGCTCAACCAGAAGGGGTCAAACAAGGCTAATGCCAGTGGCTGACATGCACTGACATAGTGCAGACATTGCCAAAAACTAGGGCAAGCCACAACTTTTGATACAGGGCTCCAATTGTTGCACAACTTTGTCTGGGAGGTAGGCATTGATAACAGGAACAATTAAGTCAACAGGATCTAGGGTAAGAAATGGCTGGAAAGAAGGAAATTTGATGATGAACTGAGATGAACTGGCTGCACTAGATCAGTTCTGGACAAAAACTTGGCAAAGCTATATCTTCCAATATAGGCCGATCTAGGTATCGGGCTAGAAAACAAAAATGCTCAGGAGGCTAAGGCACATCTAAATGACAAGGTGATTTGGGCTGAAACGGCCGGGAACACTTTTCCGGTCATCGGCGCCGGAGAAGAAGCACTGCCAGCTGTGGGTTTCTGCTACAGGCCGAAAGAACTCTAATCCAAGCTTGGAGAGCATCTAGGAGGTATAAGGAAGCTGTTGGCACGGTTAGTTTGGTCAGATACTCACCGGAGAAGCCTGGCGACGATCGCCGGCGACTGGTGAAATCCGGATTTGGGGAAACCATCAATTTAAGCTCAATCTGGAAATCTAAGTACACAGGCTTGCTTGAAATAACTCACTGATCATTTCTCTTCACAGGCTCGAGGGCTAATTCGAGGTATATTGGCCAGCATTGCCGGAACAGGGCATTTAGCAATTCCGGCGATCACCGGCGATGGGGATCGATCTGGTGCAATTGGGAGCTATGACACAGAGAGGGAGAAGAGAGGAACTTACTGGTGGCCTTGGATTGGAGATTGGGGCTGTGGAGAGCTCTGGCAACGGCGGCCTCGAAAACAACTCGCCGGGGAAGAAGCTGTTCGCAGCGGCGCTGGAGAGTTGGTGGTTTTCTGGTACTGGAAACTGAAGCAATGCACTTAGGAGTATTTATAGGCGCTGAAGCAATCCTCTGGTCGACAAATTGGGGAACAGAGGCGACAAAGTCGACCGCGAAGCGACTGGACACAGCGGGAACTTGTGCCGGCGATGATGGCGAGGCATTGGCGTGCAGCGGTGCAAGCTTTTGGCAGTGGATGGCACTGGCGCAAGCGACGAGGGAACGGTGAAGTGAAAGCTCCGTCGACGCGTGGCCGAGACGTGTCAAACGGGTGAAGCTGGACTTGCTGGTTCGCGGGCTCGCGCGCGGGGAAGACATTGGTTGTGCTGGCGCGGCCGAGGTGGCGTCCACGGCGGTGCCACGAGTGCGCACGGGTGTCAGCTACGTGGCTGAGGTGTTGGCACGGCAGGAGGTTCACCGGCGGCGAAGAACACGGCGATGCACTGCGGCGGGTTCTGCTGAGACACGGCCAGGGGCCTAAATTCAATGAAAGGACTGATTTGCGATGATCTTTCTTTGGAGTTTGGACCTGATTGCAATTCTGGAGATTTGGGGGTCCAAATTGAACTTTGATTTCACAGCTGAGTGACACTAAAATGCTGGGACTCATCTGGCAGGAAATTTGGTGAAATTGAACAAGATTTGAGGGTTTCGACAAAAATCCGAAAACAGAGTAATTAGGGTAAAACAGGGTAATTAGGGTTTCAAAAACGGGAAAGGTCGAAACTCAGGTTTAGGGTAAGATTTGGAAATTCTTCCAGAAGGGAAAAATGTTCAGAATAGCGAAAGGAAGGTGTTCACTGAATCAGATCAAAGTTTGGAGATGGTCTGAGACTTTTAGTCTTTTTGGGCTTCTGACATTCTGAAAAGGGCTGATTTGTGATACACTTGGGCTGATTTGTGAAAAGGTATGAATGACAAGAGTTTGATTGCCAACTTTTTGGGGTAAGATACTGGCATAACTGGGATCTCATTCTGATATAGGGAGGGACGAGGTAAGCCAAGATTTGGGAAAAATCGGGGTGTTACAATTCGATCCCGGAAGTCAGAAGAATCTGGCCTCCACTGGACTGGTTCGGCGACTTGGTTTGAAAACAACCACACACCCGCGACCATATCCACTAGGTTGGTTTACATCCGACGTGAACCAACAGATTACGAGTCAGTGTGTATTGAAGTTTGCGATTTCTGCAGGATATATCGATGAGGTGCAATGCGATGTTGTCCCTATCGATATCTGTCAGGTGATATTTGGGAGTCCGTATCTGTATGATCAAGACGCTCATTTCCATCAGCAAGCGCAAGAGTACGACCTCACCAAAGACGGAGTTAAGTTCGTGATTAGTAGAGACATCCACGTCAACACTTCGAACTTGATTACCGCAAATCAAGCCAAACGGATTGTTAATGCATGTCATAAGTATGTGCTTGTCATGATTCGACCCATTGGTCAAAGTGAGAGTACTCGACCAGCATTGTGGTTGGCGTGTCGAGAGGATTCTGGTCGTTTGTCGGGACTACTGGAGAAATACAGTGACTTGTTCGGGACTACCCAGGGACGTCCGCCGAAACGTCCAGTTGAGCACGAAATTCAGCTTGTGTCCGATGCGACACTGCCCAATCTGAGTATGTATCGCAACTCAGTATTGGAGAATGAAGAGATCAAAAGACAACTTGGTGAGTTGCTGAACGATGGTGTCATTCAACCAAGTAGTTCACCTTGTGGATCTCCTGTGGTGTTAGTGCCAAAGAAAGATGGGACTTGGCGTATGTGCATCGACTACCGAGCACTAAACAAGATCACCATCAAGAACCGGTACCCCCTTCCTCGTATTGATGACCTGCTCGACCAATTGAAGCATGCTGTTGTCTTCTCCAAATTGGATCTTAAGTCAGGATATCATCAAGTCAGCATCCGAGAGGAGGATACATGGAAGACCGCGTTCAAAACATGACAAGGTCTGTTCGAATGGCTAGTCAGGCCGTTTGGTCTCTGCAACGCCCCGTCAACTTTCATGCGTCTTATGAATGATGTTTTGAGACAGTTCATCGACGACTTTGTGATCGTTTACCTCGACGACATACTGGTTTATAGTCGATCGTGGGATGAGCACCTCATTCATGTCGAAAAGGTGTTCGATCAGCTTCAGCAACATCGACTTCGCCGCAACCGTAAGAAGTGCGAGTTCGGCCAACAAACTCAACTTTACCTTGGATTCCTGGTCGGCAACGGTACGTTGCAAATCGACCCAGATAAGGTAAAAGTGATTCGCGAGTGGCCGCGACCACGAACAGTTACGGATGTGCGTAGTTTTGTGGGAGAATGCCAATATCTTCGGAAGTTCATCCGACACTTCTCGATTGTGCCTTCACCATTGCATGCATTAACCAGGATCGATCAGAAGTTCGAGTGGACAGGGAAACATGAGGACACGTTTCTCTTGCTGAAAAGGAAGATCAGCGAGGCACCTGTGTTAGCTTTGCCGAATCTCCAGAAACCATTCGAGCTAGAAACCGATGCCTCAGGTTACGCGATGGGCGCAGTGCTCATGCAAGAAGGTCGACCAGTGGCATATCATTCCGAGTTATTCCAGGGAGCTCAGAAGAACTACCCGACTTATGATAAGGAGTTATGCGCACTGCATCAGGTCGTGAAACATTGGCGGTTTTACCTCTTGGGTAAAGAGACGGTTGTCCACACCGACCATCAACCATTGCAATATTGGCAAACTCAGTCCAAGCTACAGCAATCTCGGCACATGAAGTGGATGTCGTATCTGCAGTAGTTTAATCTGGTGATTAAGTACAAAAAAGGCGTACACAACAAATTGGCGGACATATTGTCACGACCACCAGTTACGACCCTCTGTTTATCAGCATTCATGCAGATCGAGCCCTCATGTCATGATGACTATGCCACTATGTACAGTGAAGATCCCGATTTTCAAACAGCATTGACTGAGCTTGCACCGTTGGAGAAAGGAAAGCGGACATACCTGACGAGGATTGACACCCGGGTCACCTCTAATAAACTTCTAGTTCAAGACAGGTTCGAACTAGACATGTGTCTGGAGATGCGAACTCAAGCTATTCTGAGGGGCATCACCACGAGGTCGCAAGCTTTACGCGATCAAGTCGCAGCTTTACGCGGTCAGACCGTAGGCCTTGCGCGGTCAGAAGTTCGTGGGCTATACGCGAACTACACATTCGGGATATTACGCGGTCAGCCTAATCCCGCGGTCAGAACATCTGCCGATCAGGATACCTGGGATCTATCTATCCGGTTGTCCATACGACAGGATATTCTAGGTATCCCGAAGATTCCTACACGTGGAAAAACAACCGTCAGGAGGTTAACACGTACAGTTATTCATGAATAACACGTGTTTAACCTGCGTGGAGGTTAAGAGCAGTTTCAAAAACCATATCCAACCGTCCGTGCAACCGATTGATGCAGTTTCCTTCACATGGCACCCTTTCAAGCAGTATAAAAGGATGGCATGAAGTATCAATCGAGAGAGAGGAGAGGATCCAAGTTAGCCAAGTCTACGGCACACCTCATATAGCATTTTTAAGTCTTCTTTAGCTTATCTTTGTACATTTTTACAGGAAAAATCCTTGCCTGTGAGGACTTTTCCTTCCATTTGTAAACATTTTACCACACTTAGTGAAATCTCAACAGGACGTAGGGCTTTTACTCCCACCATCGAGGGCCCGAACCTGTCTAAATTCTCTGTGCTCCTGTCCACCATTGTTCAGCATACCTTCCCGAAGGGTCATCTTGAAAGGTCTCACTATTACAAATTCTGCATAAGTTCGGCTGAGGACTCCGAGTCCGAATCATCGACAGCTGGCGCCCACCGTGGGTCCTTTCTCAAGGCGTCTTAATTGAAATTCGGAGGTTTACCGAAACATGGCTGGAGCATATGATTCCGAGAATGATTTCGATCTCGAGGATTATGCTCATATCCCAATGCCTTCTCCAAGTGATCCCGTTCCGATGGAAGAGGTCGAAGGCCAGAATCTTCCACAGGATGAATCATCTCCCCAAGTCATGATAATCGACCAGGAGGTAACTGGCACAAGGTCAGAACCCGCAGAGGTTCTTAATGTGTTAGGTGATGAATCCGGCCCGTCATGCGATCCCGCTGAGGGAAAGTATGATGGTGACCCCGAGGTTAGCCCAGGAAGGTTCGACCCTGATAACCTCCACCGTCTCTTTGATTTTGAGTCTGACTCGGAACAGACCGAGATGTTCTCCCCATCAACAACTTCTCTCCCTAGGCAGTTTGCTGCGTTGTCGGAGGAAACTCCCGATCAACAGGCTACCAGGGAAGAACAAGATCGCAAACAGAAGGAGGAGCAAGATCTCGAGCAACAAAACAACGAACTACGCAGAACTGCCCTAGAGGCTCTTCAAGATGCACAGGCTCGTTACGATGCTGCCCCGAGTTCTTCTCGACGGTCGCGTGGTCATAGACGTGACCAGACTCCTTCCTTACCACCGGAGCACTTCCCAGTGGACGAGGAAACAATAACACCTGGTGCCCCTAGGAGAAGTACCCACGGTCGACTGCGATCTATCGCGGAAGTCATGCGCAATTTTCCTCCTACGGTCACGGATGCGCAGAGACCGGCCTTTTACAGGATCTTGGCGGAAAGATTGGACGAGGTCGCATCCGAGGCGACCCCAACAGCCTCTTCCCGCTCAGTGACACATTCCCGTGATCGAGATGGTCCTCATTTTGGTTCTGGCCGACGGAGTTACCCGCCGCCTATACCGTCCCGGCAGGACAAATATCGGCGAATGCAGGACTCTCGCAGTAGGGATCGAGTTCCCGTTCATTCTCGTTTGGGACCCCGAGTAACCCCGCCATTAAGTGAGTTTGCTCGAAACTCGACCGAAAGTCGTAGGACGGTTCACGGTCCTTACGTTGGTTGCAAAGCTTTCTCGCCTGGCCTACGAGCAGTCGTTTGGCCCGATAAGTTTCGACCAGGGGCCATTGAGAGGTTTGATGGAACTCAGAACCCATCCGAGTTTCTTCAGATCTATATTACTGCCATCCAAGCAGCAGGAGGCGATGACAAGGTCATGGCCAACTACCTGCCAACATTCCTCGTAGGACCGGCTAGAACCTGGTTGTTCAATCAGCCTGAGGGTTCTATCTATAATTGGGAAATGCTATGCGATGCCATCCTCAGCAATTTCCAAAACTGTTATCAAAAGCCGGGTAAGGAGGACGACTTGCATAGATTGCGGCAAACTTCCACCGAAACGCTTCGGCAGTTTGTCAAGAGGTTTGTCGGGGTAAGAAATACCATCCCGAACATATCTGATGGCTCCGTAATCAGGGCATTTAAGCATGCCGTTCGATACCGGAGATTCACTGAAGACTTGCTCATCCACCCTCCTCGATCGGTGGCCAATCTGTTCGATATGGCTGATCGATACTCCGATGCAGCCAAGGCAGTCGAATGGAACCGAATGGTTGACAAGGGGGACCTACCGCCCCAACCAGGCTTCAAGGACGCCAAGAAAGAAGATTCGAGCAAAAAGCCGGAGTCTTCACCAGGTGGGAAGTCAAAAAAGTCGAAGAGGAACCGCACTGGACAGTACCGTGAGGTCGCGGTCGCGGAAAAACCACCTTCAACCAAAGGTAATAAGTCTTCTTTTAAAAGTAAAACTGCTTCTGGTGGCCGGGATTCCGACCAGCCAGAAAAATCAACTAATCCGCAGGAGGGCAAAAGGTGGTGTCCACTACACAATTCCGCAAGCCACGATCTCAAAAACTGCAGGAGTTGGTTGAAACAGCTGGATGATTTCTACCAAGGAGCTGGGCCAATGCCAACCTTACCGCCCGAAGAGCAGGCGTGCGGGGTTAGAGACGTCGATGGAGACGAAGAAATGGCTTACCAGGTACCTCAAAATCATGTTAATGTCATTTTCGGAGGTTCCTCTTCTTTCGTTTCCAAAAGGCAGTTTAAAACTTTTTGCCGAGAGGTTAACCAAACGGAGACATCCCTTGGTGAACCTCAATATCCCCGTTGGTCGGATATGCCTTTGACGTTCGATCGCGCTGACTGTCCTGCGGGGCTAACTCGACCATTGAGGTTACCTCTGGTTATTACCCCAATCATCAGTAACGCGAGAGTCGAAAGGGTCCTGATCGACGGGGGAAGTTCCCTTGATCTTTTATTGATCAAGACACTCGACGAGATGCAAATTCCTCGTTCGAAGATCAAGCCCATAATCCATCCGTTTTATGGGATAATCCCAGGCCCCTCCATGATGCCATTGGGACAAGTGGTCCTCCCGGTCACTCTGGGAGAACCAGATAACTTCCGAACAGAATTGGTTACTTTCGATGTAATCGATTGTGATTCAGCTTATAATGCAATCTTTGGCAGGCCTACTCTCGCTAAGTTCATGATGGCAACGCACTATGCTTATCAGTGCGGGAAATTGCCTGGCCCCAAAGGTGTCATTTCGGTCCGAGGTAGTCGCAACGTGGCACTCACGTGCGACCGGCTATCTTTGGAGATGGTCGATCAACTTCCCCTCCAGGACGCTCAGGTCGCCACTGTCGCCATCGATGCGATCAGGGCTGCTCCTCGACCAGATGAGAAACTCAAACAAGTTCCTTTGTGCCCAGATGACCCATCCAGGACAATTCGGGTTGGGTCAGCCCTGGATGACAAATAGGAACTCGACCTCGTTGCTTTCCTCCGAGCTAACGCAGACGTGTTTGCGTGGAAACCGTCCGACATGCCCGGTTTCCCAAGGGAAGTAATTGAGCACAGGTTAGCAATTCGACCTGGACAACGACCAATAAAGCAAAAGCTCAGGCGTTTTGCCACCGACCGACAGGAAGCCATCCGAGAAGAGTTAGACAAACTCTTACAAGCCGGGTTTATCCGTGAAGTGAATCACCCGGACTGGCTCGCCAATCCGGTCATGGTCCGCAAGTCAAATGGCAAGTGGCGCATGTGCGTCGACTATACTAGCCTCAACAGTGCCTGACCGAAGGACGACTTTCCCCTTCCCCGCATCGACCAGTTGGTTGACTCCACTGCGGGTTGCGAACTGATGAGTTTCCTGGATGCCTACTCGGGATATCATCAAATTAGCATGGCAGAAGATGATGAAGAGAAAACTGCCTTCATCACCCCGTTCGGCACATACTGCTACGTCAGAATGCCGTTCGGTCTCAAGAACGCTGGTTCCACATACCAGCGCTTGATGCAAAAGACCTTTCTTTCCCAGATAGGGCGTAATCTCGAAGCATATGTAGACGACTTGGTTGTAAAGAGTACCAAAAGATTGTCTCATTTGGACGATCTTGCTGAAACCTTCTGTAACTTGAATCGCTTTGGAATAAAATTGAACCCGGAGAAATGTTCTTTCGGGGTTTCTTCTGGAAAGCTTCTTGGTTTTCTTGTGTGTTCCAGGGGCATTGAGGTTAATCCTGAGAAAATTAGAGCTATTGAACAAATGAGGTCGCCCTCGACCATGAAGGATGTTCAACGCCTGGCTGGTCGCATGGCGGCTTTAAGTCGCTTCATATCGCGATTAGGCGAAAGGGGACTACCTTTCTTTAAAGCCTTGCGGAAACATCATAACTTCACGTGGTCAGATGAGGCCGAAAAAGCGTTTCAGGAGGTAAAAACATATCTATCCAGTCCGCCAGTATTGGTGTCTCCTGAAAAGGATGAACCATTACTTCTGTATTTGGCGGCCACCCCACACGCGGTCAGCGCAGTTCTGATCGCGGAAAGGGAAGGAGTGCACAGACCCGTCTACTATGTGAGCGAAGTACTTCATGGTCCTAAGGAGCGCTACCCTGAAGTCCAGAAGATACTTTACGCGCTACTGATGGCTTCCCGTAAGCTACGACATTACTTTCAAGCACACAAGATCACAGTACCCTCCTCTTTTCCTTTAGGGGATATTGTCCGAAATCCAGAAAAATCTGGTCGAATCGCCAAATGGGCGGTCGAATTCGGTGCCTTTGAGATCCATTTCACCCCTCGCACGGCGGTTAAGTCTCAGGTTTTGGCCGACTTTGTGGTCGAATGGACCAACCCTGAGCCACCCGTGCAGTTGGCAAAGGAACTGGAGTGCCCCGATTATTGGACAATGTACTTTGACGGTTCCCGTAGTTTTCAACACTCGGGGGCTGGAGTGGTCTTAGTTACGCCTCAGGGCGAACAGCTTAAGTATGTCATTCAACTACACTTTGTTGCAACCAACAATGCAGCAGAGTATGAAGGTCTTCTTGCAGGGCTCCGGGCAGCAAAATTCCTCGGAGTCCGTCGATTAGTGGTGAGGGGGGACTCACAGCTGGTCGTAAACCAGGTAAACAAGGAGTACAGCACCTCCGATGAGACAATGGCTCATTACCTGGGGGAAGTGAGGAGATTGGAAAAACACTTCAGTCACTTCGAAGTCCAATACATCCCGCGAAAGGACAACATTCTCGCAGACCAATTATCCAAAATTGGATCCTCACGCTCATCCGCTCCGGCAGGAGTGTTCATTGAACACTTGGACCATCCTTCGATCATGACTTCGGTCGAGGATGATCCGGCAATAGCCTTCGTTGCCAGCCTCGGTCAGGAACAAGATTGGACTCATCCATTGAGGGTCTATCTTGAACATGGGACCCTACCCGAGGATGAAACCAAAAACGATCGGTTAATTCGAAAGGCGCGTCTGTACAAACTCATAGATGGGGTTATGTACAGAAAGGGTACTCAAGGAGTATTCATGCGCTGCATATCTCAGGAGGAAGGAAAATCCCTCTTGAAAGAAATACATGGCGGTGTATGCGGTGCACACGCGTCATACCGAACACTGGTCGGAAAAGTTTTTCGACAGGGATTCTACTGGCCTTCGGCACTCGATGATGCCAAGCTTATGGTCAAGATGTGTCCACAGTGTCAGTTTCATGCAAGACAGGTTCATCAACCTGCTTATGCATTGCAAACTATTCCTCTCGCATGGCCTTTCGCGATCTGGGGAATGGACATCGTCGGTCCTATGCCACAAGCGGTCAATGGATACAAGTTTTTGTTCGTAGCCATTGACACATTCACAAAGTGGATTGAGGCGGAACCAGTACGAAATATTACTGCATCAGCCGCACAAAAGTTCTTTCACAAGAACATTGTGGCACGATTTGGTGTTCCAAACCGTCTCATCACAGACAACGGTTCTCAGTTCGCTAGCAGTCTTTTCCTAGACTACTGCGATCAGATTGGGACCAAGGTGTGCTTTGCTTCCGTGGCACATCCACAAAGCAATGTTGCCGTAGAACGGGCCAATGGGCAAGTATTGCAAGGTATCAAAAAACGTGTTTTTGATCGCCTCAAGACCCGCTCGGGGGCTTGGGCAGACGAGCTCTATACTGTTCTATGGGCACTACGGACTACCTCTAGTCGAGCCACCGGTGAGACACCCTTCCATTTGGTCTACGGAGCCGAGGCTGTGTTGCCTATGGAAGTAAGTATTGGATCTGTTCGCACGAATCAATTCGAACAGGTCAACCAATCCGAACAGCGATCGCGAGATCTCATCCTCCTGGAAGAACGGCGTGATCGCGCCCTGATTAAGTCCGCGGTATACTTGCAGGCTCTACGCAAGTATCACAGTAAAAAGGTGCGACCACGTGATCTCAATGTGGGCGACTTGGTTTTACGAAAAATTCAAGACCAGTCTAACCGCAATAAATTCTCCCCAAAGTGGGAGGGACCATACACTGTCGCCTCAGTGCCGCAGCCAGGATCTGCGCGGTTAGCCATGGAGGATGGTCGGATTTTGTCCAATACTTGGAACATCGATCAACTTCGCAAGTTTTACGTGTAAGTATTCCAATCACTTTTTTCCTGTTCAATTAGCATCTTTTCATAAAAAACATGTCTTGTTTTCATATAATGAGTGTTTTTCTTTAAGCCCAAATTATACAAATTCGACCTGGGGCTGATCGCCGGCGGTTAGGTTATTACAGCATTTTTCAACCGGATTCGCTGGTCAATCTCATGATCACTTCCAGATAAGTTACTCCTAAATAAGCCGTTTCTCAACGCACACGGGACTATCTGGCTAGTCTTCGGTCATTTGGGTGGCTACCAGTTTGCAATAAGGTTAAAATGTTACTTTAATCTTGACCATCGGCTTGAAGCACATATCCCTGGTCATCATACTTATGTTTTCCCCTCTGCTTAAAATACTAAGGCTTCAGTATTCACAAAACAGAGGCGGGGGCTAGAGGAATATACTTATAGTATGAAACTTATGATGTGAATATGCACTTTCTTTTGAAAATACTTTTACATACATAGCATTGTAATTACAAAATGTAAGGATCATTTGATCCTTAGCTCAGCCAAGAGCTTGTCAACGAAAGGCTTAACTTCTTCAATAAAGGTGTCAAGCAGTTCTTCACTCTCGACCTCAACCGGTCCCACCAGTGCGCTCAGATTCGCATCTGGGCCATGGTGAAGTCGAACCCGGCTGAGTACGGCAGAAGCGGCTGATCGGACTCTCGTCTTGATTGTCTCTTCACGTCGCCGTAAATCTCCAGGGAGATATTCGAGCAGTGATTCTGCTTGAGTTGTAAGTAGTGATGCCCAATCGTTGACATTTGGGTCGTCCTTCCTCAGCTCTACCACATTGGTATTCAAAAGGCTGGCTATGGCCTTTAGTTTTTCGAAGACCAGTCGGCTCAACTCTTTGACCACTTGATCGGTGTGGTCGAGCGAGGAGTCGAGAAGCATCTTGTCCTGGCTGAACTGTTTAATGCGACGTGCTTGCGCTGTACAAAGAAAAGAGGTTATTAACAAGAAACGTCTTTAAGTCTTCTCAAGTTGGGAATCGACTTACCAGCATTCTCAGACTGAAGTCTATTGATTTCAGTCCGTAGTTTCTGGAACTCTGTAACTGAGTTCAGCTTTATCTTGGTTAACTCTTTATTCATGAACGTAACCTCTCTGCAGCAAAATCAGGTTAGTCACAATTAAAGCCTACTTATATTAACAGAAGAATGACGATCCTCACTTGCTCAAGCCGTCACGATCTTTTTGAACAGCCGCCATGCTAGCCATTGCAGCATGCGACTGGCTCGTCACCCATGACAAGCCCTGTGACACAAAGCAAGAGAGTAAAGTATGCTCTAAAGGCGATTCAAACGCCGAAACAGGGGTCATCATACCTTCATAAACTTATTTAAAGCAGCATCATCCATGCTAGCAGGAATCCTTGCTAGCGCGCCTGAAGTGCCTGCGACGGGGACAGTTGATGGGAGTGCCGGCCGGACGCCACCCCCAGAGGCCACCGCTGGTGACCTAGTCCCTGTACTTGTTTCACCTCCCGCGGTCCGGACGACTTCCTGAACCACGGGAGTAGAGCGCTCTTCATTAGAGGCTCCCTCATCAGCCCTAGCTTCAACCTCTCCAGTGGCGGTTAAAGGTGTAGGCGATGTCTTCTTTTGCCTAACAGGAAGAATGGGTCAGACAGTTTTTATCTAAGATTACTGTCAAGTAAGAGTTCTTACCTTATTTTAAATCCCATTCGTTCCTGGGACCTCTGGGACAATTCCCCTTGCGAAGGAGAGCCGTCTCCGGTTCTTGCCTTCCTTATGGTAAATAAGACAGCACCCCCCTGGAAATGTCATGTTATAGGCATATTCTTAGGGAACGGGCAAAAACACATAGAAAGGTCTTTACCTGGGCCACCGGACTAATCGGTGGGGCTGCATCCGAAGGCCTTGGCGATTCCTGAGTTGCTGGAACCGTCACAGCCGGCCTTTGTTCGTCTACCTCCTCCTCTGTCCGCGGAGGAGGAGGATTCTCCTCCCTGGAATCCCCAGTGGACCCAGGGGGAAGCTCTCCTTCCTGTATGTACATTAACTTGTCAAATGCGCAGAAAGAGCCATGGAGGGAATGTTCGAAAAGATCATTTACCTTAGTCGTCCCTTCGACCAGGGAAGCAGAGATGACTGACCCTGAAACCCCGGGGGTTTCAGGAATTGGAAGGTCATCCGCGACCACCAGATCTTCGGTGGTCGCAGGGTCAGCCACGGCCACCTCTTCGGCAGCTGTGGTCTCTGCGGGGCAGCCTGGGGCATCGCTGGATGGAAGATCCGCGATCTTCCTCCTTCGAAGGATCAGGGGAACGTCATCCTCTTCCTCCTCGCTCCCCTCTCCCTGTACGACGAAGCAGTGATTCCATGTCGCGCCTGAAAAAGTAGCAGGAATGCGATATCTTACCGCAGTCTTTCTTGCGGGACGAGGAACGCTTCGTGAAGACCCCTCTCCAGGGTTCAGCTTGATCTTCTTAGAGGCAGGACTCTTTGTCCTGGGTCTCTGAGAGACCTTCTTCACGTTCCTCGCTATCGGCTTTTTCAGAGAGCCGACATTTTCACTTGGGAATGTTGCATCCGCAAACCTCCCTAGGAGCTATTCTCATTCCAATGGGATTGATTAGTGCTGGACATACATGAAACCTGCAAAACAGAGGCCAAGTGGAAAGTTTACCTTTCGGCGCTCCTGTTTAAGGTCGTCGCCAGCATGAATCAAGCTTTGGGGGCGAGGCGATCCCTTGGGGCCCTCTACCTCGGCGTTGTACGCCCTGAGGAGGTAGTTAGTCCGCCTCTCAATCTCAGATGAGGACAGGACTGTTCCCAGATACGAGTTAAATTGATACATTTCAAAAATGACATAAAAGGATTTCAATGTCAGAAATAAGTACCTTCGTTATAGTCCAGGGTAGTGTCCGCCATGGACGTGATCTCCCAAGCCGGATGAGCCCTTTCACGTAGGGGGCTCACCCGATTCTTCACAAAGTCTCGGATGACGTCACGTGCCGTCAGCCCTTTTTCGACTAAGTGAAGGATCACCTCGGCATGCTTCATGAACTCCGCGTTCATCGCCGGGAGAGTATCCAACTCGCTCGTTTTCTCCGGCCGCGAGTTCTCAAACCACAGCCCGCTCTCGGTCGGCGGGGTGCAGTAAAACCATTTCTGGTGCCACCCGTGCACTGAGTCTCGCAGGGGTGGGGAGGGATACTCCTTTTTATCCCTCAGCCGGAAGTAGATGCATCCGGTGGCGTTGGTGCTCTTCGACCACGCCGAAAAGTAAAATCGTCGGAAAAGATCCACGCTGGGATATACTCCGACGAAGGCTTCACAGAGATGCTGGAATACTGCAAGAATCAGCATCGCGTTGGGGTGGAGGTTGATCAGTTCCCACCCGTAATGTTCAAAGATATCCTTAAGGAAC
The DNA here is from genome assembly GCA_019359835.1 of Pharus latifolius. Taxonomy (NCBI): domain Eukaryota; kingdom Viridiplantae; phylum Streptophyta; class Magnoliopsida; order Poales; family Poaceae; genus Pharus; species Pharus latifolius. Next base: position 72,126,716 of record CM033321.1, read on the forward strand.
CGACTCTCAGGGAATCGGAACCAGCAACGAAAATACTCCTCGAAAACCACCAACTCGCCTTCTTGGACAGTTGGGGTTTCTTGGTCCTTCTCCGCAGGTCGCCAGTTAATGAGCAGCCGCGGAGAAAGGATTTCCTCCTTCTCAAGTGCCATCAGGCTCTCCTCAGAATGATGAATGGATCTGCTCCAGGACGCCATCTATGGTGTAAAATTAAAGGGGAAGCTGGCGATTTGGGGAAGATGAAGGTTGAAGAAAGTGAGGGTTTTAAGCGGCGGGAATTCTAAGGGTTTTTTCGCGGCTGAGTGGCTTCCTCAAGAAGCTACCTACTGCTTTTTATAGACCCAAGGCGACGCATTAATGGGTAAACGGCTCGTTTCAAACGTTCCATTGAATGCTTTATTCATTTCCCATAATGGATACTGTCTCTGATAGACCCGATAAAGTACCCAGACGTCGGATCTGAAACAAAAAGGCTTCTTTGTTTTGGAAACTGAAAGTGCAAAAGGACTGAAAAATTTTCAGTACTTTTCAGAAGGCGTTTTTCCTTTTTATACTTTGAACATTTTCTTCGAAAAAATCATATAACTCGATTTTTGATGTATTGGAATGTTTCTAATTGGGTTATGGTTTTATCGAAATCATGTTTTAAGCTGAAACCTCAATTCTAATCGGAATGACGGCCTGACCGAGTCCCAACTCTGGTCGCACTTTAGTTCTGACCACAGCTCTGAAACTGATCGCGGAATCAGGGCAGGTCGCGGTGCCTTTTTCTTAAAAATGATTCTGATCGCAGAACTAAAGTTTCCTGTGTATGAATGGTCGCAAACGTAAAGTTTATGGCTATATTTTCGCACAGAAGATGTGAAGAATATTCGTGAGAAATAAGAAACTTTTTATTTCTTACATTCTTTACATACAAAAGGGATGCAGTCGATCAAAACATCGACTTACTCTGAAAGAAGTTTACAAAGTTCCCCAAGGGACATATTGTTGTCAGTAGGATCTACACTGACAACCCCCAAGGAACTAGCGACTACTCTAAGTCTATCTATATCGTCCCTAACAACGGACGCACTATTGTCCCTAATCAAGTCAGAGAGTTCTCGCTGTTGCTGAGCGAAGTCTCTCTCTCGACGGAAATGGTGCACCTCCTCTCGGGATCGATCAAGACATTCTGCTAAACGCAGAATCTTCGAGGCCATCTCCTCGGTTTTCTTCTCCAGGGCATTCTTCTCTTCCAGAAGAGTCTGTCCGGAAGGAAGAGATGGAGCAGCAGAAGGCTGATCGCTGGGGCCTCCTACCTCCTGCATTTTGCAAAAGTTAGTCATATTAACTAAAATTATCAACAAAAAAGGAGAAGAATTGTTACCTGTCCCGGTGCATAACCCGTTGATACACCCATCTTGGGAGGAAGATCATATGGTGGAAGAACAACCTTCCCAGAAGAAAATTGCTTCGCCAACCCAATAGGGCAATCATCTGGTCGAGGGATAGTCACCGCTTGCCGACCAGGATGTTGATCACCCATAAGGATGGGAGAATTGAATGTGATGGGATCTTTCTCTAAGGATAAAGGCCTAACTTGCTGAGAGGCATGGACGGGGAGGGTCAAAGGAACTGAAGGAAGAAAGAAACTTGCTACATTCTTCACCTTTGTTCCACTGGAAGATCCTTCGTCAACCTTGGGTTTCTTCCTTAAGGGAGACAGGACTTCATTCGACCCTTGTTCGACAATTTCCCCTTCATCGCTCTCAATCTCGATGATTTCGTGATCTGCCATTAGGAAGAGTAAGTGAAAAGGAAGGAGGCCAGGTAACAAGAAAAAGACTTAGGCGTGACAGGGAAATTGTAGATCTTTACATGTCCAGGGGTCTGGTATTTATAGCCGCCAGGTCGACGGTTCGCCTCCCAGACACCTCGAGTTTCGTTAAGACATTTACAATTTTACCTCGAGATAAAAATCTCTACGGCGCCATCATTGCCCGTCACGTAATGTCAGAACCCGTCTTGAAAAACCAACCCTTTTCACTTAGTGCGCCACTAAGTGGAGAAGTTAAAGGGCCGGGTTAAAAATCCAATGCACGGTTTTTAAATTTGAAATAAACACGTCTCTCCGTTTTCTTCGAATTTGGGGGCTAGCTGACGAGGATTGACACCCGGGTCACCTCTAATAAACTTCTAGTTCAAGACAGGTTCGAACCAGACATGTGTCTGGAGATGCGAACTCAAGCTATTCTGAGGGGCATCACCACGAGGTCGCAAGCTTTACGCGATCAAGTCGCAGCTTTACGCGGTCAGACCGTAGGCCTTGCGCGGTCAGAAGTTCGTGGGCTATACGCGAACTACACATTCGGGATATTACGCGGTCAGCCTAATCCCGCGGTCAGAACATCTGCCGATCAGGATACCTGGGATCTATCTATCCGGTTGTCCATACGACAGGATATTCTAGGTATCCCGAAGATTCCTACACGTGGAAAAACAACCGTCAGGAGGTTAACACGTACAGTTATTCATGAATAACACATGTTTAACCTGCGTGGAGGTTAAGAGCAGTTTCAAAAACCATATCCAACCGTCCGTGCAACCGATTGATGCAGTTTCCTTCACATGGCACCCTTTCAAGCAGTATAAAAGGATGGCATGAAGTATCAATCGAGAGAGAGGAGAGGATCCAAGTTAGCCAAGTCTACGGCACACCTCATATAGCATTTTTAAGTCTTCTTTAGCTTATCTTTGTACATTTTTACAGGAAAAATCCTTGCCTGTGAGGACTTTTCCTTCCATTTGTAAACATTTTACCACACTTAGTGAAATCTCAACAGGACGTAGGGCTTTTACTCCCACCATCGAGGGCCCGAACCTGTCTAAATTCTCTGTGCTCCTGTCCACCATTGTTCAGCATACCTTCCCGAAGGGTCATCTTGAAAGGTCTCACTATTACAAATTCTGCATAAGTTCGGCTGAGGACTCCGAGTCTGAATCGTCGACAATACCTCCCCCCGGCCTGCTATACTTTGTCAAAAAGAGAAAAAAAGAACTCTGTCAGTGCTTACATGGTGTCAAAGTTCCATGCGGGTATTCTGCAAACTTGAAAAAACTTGTGTCCAAGAAAGACTTGAAACTGGTTGGTATGAAGTCCCATGATTGTCATGTACTGATGTCACAAATGCTTCCCACTGCTATCAGAGGCATTCTCCCAGTCAAAGTTAGAGAGACAATTACAAAGCTATGTTATTTCTTCAACACAATATCTGGCAAGGTACGTAAGCGTGTACTCCTAGCAAGTTAATTAGCTCCATTCGTGAAACTTGTCAGATTTTTTGGATCTGAATATTTGCTGCAACTGTGTCCTTGCAGGTAATTGATCTGGATGGACTGGACGATTTGCAACGCGATGTGACTACAACTCTTTGTCAGCTGGAGATGTATTTCCCTCCATCTTTTTTTGATGTTATAGTCCATCTAATTGTTCACCTTGTCAGAGAAATTAAGTTTTGTGGACCCGTGTTCCTGCGCTACATGTATCCATTTGAGAGATTTATGGGTATCTTGAAGGGTTATGTAAGGAATCGACATCGGCCTGAGGGCAGTATTATTGAAGGTTATGCCGCCGAGGAGGTTATCGAATTTTGCACCAACTATATGGTCGGGGTTGACCCAATTGGCGTTCCTACGTCCCGGCATGAGGGCAGGCTTCAGGGCATTGGAACGATTGGATTTAAAGCAGTCGTCCCCTCTAGTGATTTGTATGCAAAAGCCCATTTTTGGGTCCTACAGCACATGACGGGGGTGGAGCCATACATACACGAGCACAAGGAAATGTTACAGAAACAGAATCCCTCAAAGCCAGAGATTTGGGTCACCAGAGAACATAATAGGAAGTTTGCTGGGTAGATCGAAAATAGAGTCCTGCAAGCTTCTGAGGGCGACGTAGATGAAGTTGTTACATGGTTGGCCAAAGGGCCTAGATTTACTGTAGGGACTTGGCAGGGGTATGACATCAACGGCTATTCATTTTACACAAGAACTCAGGATGAGAAGAGTACTATGCAATATAGTGGAGTGACACTACTTGCCATTTCGGAGGATGCCAGGGCAGTAAGGGCACTCGACTCATATTACGGTGTTATTGAGGAAATATGGGAGCTCGATTATGTATTACTTAAGATTCCTCTGTTTCGATGCCAATGGGTCGAAATCCCTCGAGGTGTTAAAGTCGACAATTATGGGTTTACTCTCGTCAATCTCAGTAGAGTCGCACACCAAGATGATCCATTTATTCTTGCTGAGCAAGCCACACAGGTGTTCTACATCGTTGACCCGGCTAACCCAAAGTTGCACGTTGTCCTTCACAGTAAGAGACGTATTGTTGGGGTCGAAGACGTTGTGGATGAAGAAGAGTATGATCAGTTCGACGAACTACCTCCATTTTTAGATGGAATTCTTCAATCTGTCCCTACCAAAGATATTGACGAAACAAGTTACTTGCGAGACTACCACGAAGAAGGATTATGGGTGGACAACCATTCTTGACTAATTTGCAATATGTAAGTGACGTATATTACTTGCATCTTTAATCGAAGAATTCTTCAAATCATTTTTCAAAAATTCTTTGGGAAAACATACGTGATGCATTGCGAATCATTTATGCAAATTTTCATTTCAATTGGAGTATATACTTGATTTGAGCAATAATTGATTCTTTTCACAAATAAATATGAAAACTGCAAATTTTCATTCCATCATTGGTCTTTACTGTTCATTTATTTCAAAATTATTGGAAGTCATTTGCATGGGGTTTCAGGTGTCTCTACAAGTGCAAAATGATGTACTGAGACCCATCTGCAATTGTTCTCAGGAAATCCCTTTAAGTCAATAACACAGTATTCTACTATCGGTTTCAACTTCCCAACCGATATGAAATTAACATATACTATCGGTTTATTGTTAATAGCCGATAGTGAAATACAATGCAAAAATGATGTGCTGAGATCATATGTAATTGTTCTAAGGAAAATCCTTTAGGGTCAATAATATTGTAGTTTACTATCGGTTTCAACTGCCAAACCGATATGAAATTAAACTTTACTATCGGTTTATTGCTCATAACCGATAGTGATTTGTACTGTGTTATGAGCCCCTGTTCTTAATTTACTATCGGTTAGTAATAATAAAACCGATAGTGAACAATCCCACACTCTAAACCCTAACTTACATGTATTTACTATCGGTTGTGGTTATGAACCGATAGTAAATATTCATATATTAGGGTATTACCTTGCTGTCTCGCACGATTTTCCTCCAGTGCAACTGATCACATTCCAAATACTCACGCGCGGAAAACCCTAGCTTCCCTGACATTCGTTTCTTCGCTCCTCTGCGCCACCATTGCCGATCGCAAGCCGAAAAAGCCTAGCTTCTCCACCGCCTCCGGCAACTCCACGAACGGCTGTAAGTGTTCTTGACCAAACCACTCGCGTCAATTGCTTAAATTTATATGCAATGGTTCATATGTGGTTCAATGGTTTACAAATATAAAACTAGAGTAAAATTCGTGAACTACAAACTTGATAGCTATGAGAATGACAGACTTGATGATAATCACCAGGAATTTGCCATACAGTGTAGTCCACTATCGGTTTATTATGTAGAACCGATAGTAAATACCGTAAACTGAATTTTCTGTTAATTATTTCCCATTTTCTAATTTTCATATGAAATTTTTGATCATTTAAATTTTAACAGACTTTATGTTCCTGCAAAGAGACTAGCATAGTTTGCACTGCTACTTTTATATATTTTACAGAATATAAACTTGATTGCTATCGGTTTGACTTGGAAAACCGATAGCAAATAGACTAATCTGAATTTTCTGTTAATTATTTCCCATTTTCTAATTTTCATCTGAAATTTTTGATCATTTAAATTTTAACAGACTTTATGTTCCTGCAGAGAGACTAGCATAGTTTGCACTGCTACTTTTATATATTTTACAGAATACAAACTTGATTACTATCGGTTTGACTTGGAAAACCGATAGGAAATAGACTAATCTGAATTTTCTGTTAATTATTTCCCATTTTCTAATTTTCATCTGAAATTTTTGACCATTTAAATTTTAACAGGCTTTATGTTCCTGTAGAGAGACTAGCATAGTTTGCACTGCTAATTTTATATATTTTACTGAATACAAACTTGATTACTATCGGTTTGACTTGGAAAACCGATAGGAAATAGACTAATCTGAATTTTCTGTTAATTATTTCCCATTTTCTAATTTTCATCTGAAATTTTAGTTCATTAAAATTTTAACAGACTTTATGTTCCTGCAGAGAGACTAGCATAGTTTGCACTGCTAATCTTATAAGTTTTCCTGAATATAGACTTGAGTACTATCGGTTTTACTTGGAAAACCGATAGGAAATAGTGTATGTCATAGTCTGCACTGCTAATCTGAATTTTCTGTTAATTACTTCTCATTTTCTAATTTTCTTCTGAAATTTTAGTTCATTTAAATTTTAACAGACTTTATGTTCCTGCAAAGAGACTAGCATAGTTTGCACTGCTAATCTTATAAATTTTCCTGAATATAAACTTGAGTACTATCGGTTTTACTTGAAAAACCGATAGGAAATAGAGTATGTCATAGTTTTCACTACTAATCTGAATTTTCTGTTAATTACTTCCCATTTTCTAATTTTCATCTGAAATTTTGGTTCATTTAAATTTTAAAAGACTTTATGTTCCTGCAGAGAGACTAGCATAGTTTGCACTGCTAATCTTCATATCAATTGATGGTCTGTTCATGAAATTTTAGCTAAAGCCATGTCGGCATCTTCCTCGGCTGATAGTAGTGATTCGGGGAGGGCGAACGTAGATGGCACTGCCTCGTCCCAGCGCAAGAGGAAGGCGCGAGGCACGACGATGTTGGGTCGTTTGGCCAAACGCGCGGATCTTTCATGTGAGTTCAACCAGTTCGGGAGACCAATCGGGAAGAACGCCGGCCACTATGCTGCCTATGTTGCCTTGTTGGCGAAGGAAAGGGTGAAGATCACTGTCCAGAGCTGGAAGGACGTCAAGGCCGACGAGAGGGATAGGCTGTGGGCGGAAGTGAAGGTAAAATTAATCAAAATCACTGAACTCTTGAGTAATCACATTCCCTTGGTTTATCCCAGAGATTAGGTAAGTCCTGCTTATATGCACCATTTGAAACAGGCCAAGTGGAACATCCCCAACGATGGTCCCAAGATAGCTTGCTTGAGGGACATGAACAACACGTGGAAAACCTTCAAGAGCGTCCTCGTCAGTACCTTCCTCGCTAAAGGCAAATCTCCATGCGAAAAGTACCCCTTCATAACGGAGGAGGTATGGGAGCAATTCGCCCAACAGAAGGGGACTCCTGAGTTCAAGGTATGTATGGTTCCTTTGCTTGGTTACACCAATGTATGCAGTAAGCAGCGGTGCATTAATTTTCTTGTTTCTGGTATGAAGGCCCTCAGCGAGAAGAACAAGGCAATCCAGTGGAGGAACGACCACCCACACCGGCTCGGCTCTCGCGGCTATGCGGGGAAGGAGGAGCAGTGGAAGAAGGCTGAAGACGAGGCGTCGAATTTCGTCAACTCCCCTGACCTACCACTCTCCGAGATCCGCGATCAGCGATGCAAGCGCTGGTGGCTGGCCAGAGGGACCGTGTCGGCCACGGGAACTGTGGTGTTCCCAAACCCCAGGGACGTCGAGGTCGTGCAGCGACTCGTAAGTTGGCTAACTTCCTGGTTGGAATCATAGAGTGTGGTAGAAGAAACTATGATCACTAGTGTGCGCACAAGTTTGTATATATTTCTTCCTCACAATGGAGAGCTTTTAATGTAACAGATCTCTTACTCGAAGGAGGCGACCGAGGGATTGTTCACTCCCCATAGGGAGAACGACATCCTTACCCGGGCTCTAGGGAACAAGGAGCATCCAGGGCGGACGCGAACCGTGGGGACTGTGGTGCCATGGAAGGAAGGCTTCTCGGAGCCCGGGCAAAAGTCGAAGAAGGCTGGCAACTGGAAGGAAAGGGAAGTGGAGCTATCTCAGAAGATACGTGCAGATGTCACTGCACAATTCGCGGACATGTTCGCTCAAATGAACGAGAAGTATGAATGCCTCAGCCGAGTTGTGCAGTCCAAGGGTTTAGATCTAGCTGCCGAGGTCGACGCTGCCAGGTCGAGTAGTTGCGGCTCGAAGGTATTGCAAGTTTTGAGCTATATATGCAGTTCGGTTGATGCCACTCCCGTTGCGTTAGAATTGTTTCGCTAACCTGTTATAATTGTTGTAAATTGCAGAAGCCGGAGAGCTGTAGCCTATAGATCAACATAGGCGACAAACCTGTTGCGGTTGCAAACGGGGTCGTATACCAGTCTTGGGAGGATGTCTGGATCCACTGCGTACCACTGGAGCTTGGATTCGCGAAGGTACAGGTGGACATGGCCCTCCCGGGCTACAGCTCTTTTCCGTTGCCCATCCCAACGGATGAAATGCGAACAATTGGCGAGGCATTGGGCTCGTACATACAGTGGCCCAAGAAGGGTGTTAGACTACAGGAGGTAAATCCTAGCCATTCTAGCTTACAACTCAGTTAATATACTCAATTTACAAAATCTAACTTATGCGTTTGTACTTAAAGTGGACGATGGATACCAGCTCACTTCCTGAGGACACCACCCCCGCCACAACACATGAGCGAACTCCTTCGGCCCCCATGCCTCCTCCGACGGCCTCAAACCCTTTGCCATCAAATGAGGTCGGCGGCACCACACCCCAACCTTCGAAGGTATGCACTTGCTCCCCGCCCAAAGGCAAGGGCAAGGCCAAAGGCAAGGCCAAACAAAGCGAGCCGGGTACGTTCAAGAACGGGTCCCCACTCGTGTCGGAGTACCTTCTGCGCAATATGGATCAAATAACCAGAAGTCTCCATGAGTGTACCTGACCCGGTCTAGGCGCCACATCAACTTCTTGGTTCACTTCAGGCCAGCCCATTTTCACCATGAGCCCGGGAGCATATCAGTGGCCAACGAGGATTTGTTCGACCTCCTCAACTGGCGGGAGCTTGATATGTCCATCATACGGACTGGAGTCCTGTGAGTTTGCTGTTGTCTGAAGTTATCACAGTTCATTTCATAAATCTAATCACTTTGTATGCACTACTTACTAATGTCTACTTTGCATCCAGGTGCATGTATAGGCTGGCGTCGATGAGGGCATGTGATAAGGTGGGTTTCCTCGACCCAGAGAAAATAAGCCTCACGATGCTAGAGGATGACCAAGCACATGCGGAGGAATACATATCAAGGGCACTACTAGCGCAGCAGGACCGAGAGTTCATCCTTGCGCCGTACCACCAAAGGTTAGTGCATTTCCTACTAATTTAACTCATTCTTGTATGTTACGCCTAACATATGTATGAAACGGTTCGCTTATATATGCAATGTAGGGGCCACTGGGTCCTCGCCGTCATTTGCCCATGGATGAATGAGGTCTATTACCTTGATTCGATGAGCGACAAGGTGGCGCATGTTTTCACCCTCACATGGCACATAGACGCGTAAGTAACATAGTTGTTTTAAATTTTTCTCTGACTAGCTAATTAATGATAACATATTAACCTGCAATGCTAAATTAAATACAGGGCTTTCAAAAATTATGCTAGTGCTGGAGGGAGGCATGACGCGTCGAAGGGAACAACAATTTCTTGGAAAGAATATGAGGTAATTAATACGGATGGAAGTACTCAAGATGAGTCTTTTAATTTAAGCTTAATTAGTTCTTTCGAGTTAATGTGGATTTATGTCTTTGCATATGCAATTTTCCCAGTGCCATCAGCAGCCACAATCGTGGGAATGTGGCTTCTATGTCATGAGATTCATGTATGACCTGATCAGGAGAAACTTTGCCCAATTCCCTAAGGTAACCATTTTCCTGAATCAAAGTCGAACTTTAATTGGATGTGACGTACGATACTAACTTCATACACGCATATATGCAGAGCGCCATGTTGAAAGAGCAATATGAGTTGCCTCAATTGAGGGAGCTGCGAACAATTTGGGCTCAATATGTCATGGAAGAAGTGGCTATCAACGATCGATTGTAACTGACTTGTGTAATATATATTGAATGTGTTGATTGCTGTATTTGTGAATAAACTCAATATATATGTGAATAGATTCATTGATGTATTTGTGAATAAACTCTATCAATATGTGAATAAATTCAGTTTGTCCAATGCATGTGTATATTACTATATTAGTGTATCTGTGAACAAATTCAATATGTCAATATTGGTGTATATTTGTAAATATTGGTGTATTTGTGATGATCGAATGTATCTCTGTATTGTTGTATGTATAGGTGCAAGATTCCAGTACTAACCGTGTCGAGTACATAACTGATAGGAAACACTACACAGTACTATCGGTTATATACTACAACTGATAGAATAAATATTACAGTACTATCGGTTCATATACAACAACCGATAGAATAAAGTTTCCAGTACTAAACGTGTCTACACAATACTATCAGTTTAGATCCCAGTCGATAGAAAAAACATACACATTACTATCGGTTTAGATCCTAGCCGATAGAAAATACCTACACAATACTATCGGTTTATACTCAAGCCGATAGAAAAAACCTACACAATATTATCGGTTTAGATCCGAGCCAATAGAAGAAATAGTCGATAGCGATTAGTGAACGTTGGGAATGTAGATGTTTTACTAACGGTTTTCAACCGATCGTAGTGTGCTACGTTTCTACTATCGTGCCGATCACTATCGGTAAGAGAACCGATAGTACAGTGGATTTTTAACCGATAGTGAAAAGTATTTCTGTAGTAGTGTATGCAGAATATGGGATCTTACTTAGAATTACCAAAACCCAAGTTGATCGAAAGCACAGTTCAAAAGATAGCACAACTCCTTATCGAAAAGAGGGATCTTGTACACATCGAACGTTAGGACGCACTCGCCTACGTCGATGAACTATGTATCTAAAACTTAAATAAGTTTGATGACTATTCGATGATCTAAACTAGAACTATTACAAAGTATTTATAGTCCGATTGTATGAATACGTATCAAACTCAATAGCCGATTAACCTAAACGTATTATACGCGGACAACTAACTAAACCTAATTAGTTTAATTATACTCAGTTATATAGATATTGATCGGAACACCATCTGACCAGGCAGTTCGAAAACTTTACGCATTCGACCTGCGACCTAAAGTATTCGACCTAAAGGACCCGAAGATCCTCCCAGATCAGGCGACCACAAGTGGCCCATCCCCTGCTGTGGGGAAATCAACAATTGGTTTATCAACCAAAAAGGTTGTTCCGTAAGAGCCTTCACCTCTCAAATTTTACCACATATGACTAGGAACTATCTCATGGTTGTACAAGTAGACGGGAGTGATGTGGAGGAGGATATGGAACCTTCCTTATTTGTTCTAACGAAGAGGTCTGTCCTGATGATTCCTTGCCAATGGCACTATATTCGCTTTTATCTCCCAAAGGCGGATCATCAAGCTCTCGCAATCATTTGGGCCTTACCATTAGGTAAATTCCATCTCTAACTAAATCTTTTTAGTTAGGCACAGCTTTATCCAATTATGAGTTGGATATGCAGGACTTCTTCTACCTCTACTACACCTGCTCCAATGTAAGAAATTGAACCAACTATTGTAGAGGATGAGACTGCCATGGCAAAGTTGCCTGCCATCAGTGAAACTACTGCAGATCCAGCGTCTATGGACGAAGTCGCTGTGACTGTAGATCCTGCATCTATCATCGACGAGGTGGTTCAAAATCTTCGATCTAATGAACCCGTCGATGTTAGTGAGGCTGAGGTTGCTGCTGTGACCACGACCTTGGGGATAGACGAACAGGCTAACACATCTGCTCCCCCTCTGGTCAAAGACATTGTGTCTCCCTCCCGTCTGGAAGAACAAGGAGCGGAGAAGGCACAAGAAATGATGGTGCAACCCGTCGATATCCTTCACCCTGTCCCTGATTTGAGCTTTAAGTCTTAATTATTAGATAGGATGGGGCAGGCACGGGATCACTTGGCATCCTCCAGCCAATTGGCCGAACTCGAGGGCCTCCCTGAGAGGTACCTTGAGGAGTTCATGGAGATAAGTAAAGAATCTTTACTTCATTGCAATACTTTATCTGAGAATTTTCTTCAGATTTGTTCTTTTTGTTTTATTCAGAGTTCTACTCGTAGCACGACCATATTTGGTCGGTTGGTGGAGCAACTCAAGGTCGCACAAGAAGAATGCAACAAGTTCAAGCAGTAAGTTACTTGCTTTAATCTCAGTCTTTATGAACTAGAATAATAATTTATTTTGTCGCAAAGAGAACTCTACTTTACTAGAAGAGGTCGCCAGCGAGCGCAACATCAGAGAAGTTGCATCTATTGAGCAGTCTCTTCCGGAGAACAAGATGGCTGAAGCCCAGAGGATAAACAATGAAAAACTTGGTAAATCCCTGGTGCTTGAGGCCAAATTGAAAGATGCTGTTGAGAAGGCAGTGACCTTGGAGCAAAAAGCCCAATCATTTGATTCTCTCCAAGGGAAAACCGATTGCCTTCAACTGATTGATGGTAAGTTCACTTTAGCAGAATTTTACCTTGGTTCTATGAACTTGCACAAATTTCATGAACTCAATCCAATTCATTCTCTCCCCTGCTCAGAGCAAAGAGAGGTAAATAATAGGCTAACCCAAGAAAAGGACCATTATGAGCAAAAATTTATCGAGTGAGGAAACAACCTCGATAAGCTTCAAAACATTGTCAGCCCGTCATTAGCCATTACAAGACGGTCTCAGAGAAGACCAAGGAGACCGCAAGGCTCGCCCATAAAGAAAAGGGAGCCTTGAAAGAAATCATCAAGAGCTACAGTCTTGCTGAGCAAGATACCCTCTCAGAGTTGCGGGAGATCACGGACTCTCTTAAGGCGGATATTTTTTTTTGAGAGAGATAGTAGGGTATCGCCGATTCGGCCCTACAGGAATAAATGGTAGAGGTGGGGAGTCGAACTCAAGACCTCTAGCTTGCCACGTAGTGACTTTACCACTACACTAGAGAGCCACCTCTTAAGTCGGATATTATTGATCCTAAGAAGGATGATTCTACCCTTGAGGAGTCCTGCAAGTTGGTTGCTACTCAAGCCGACATCTTGGTCACAAGCATTCCTGAAATTACAAATAGGCATAAGGATGCACTGAGGAGCGATGTTGCAACTATAGCCTCTAGCATGCTTCGTAAACTTCAACTTCGCCATGGTCCGAACATAAATCTGAACCCGGTGGCGGAAGATGCGACCTTTGATAGCCAAAGACAACTTGATGCGATCATGGCCAAGGTCAGGCCCTTGATTGAAAAGCTATTGCACGACCTCCGCCTTTCTTAATTGTAATTCCTCTCATTGTAAAATCATTATCAATGGAATGGGAAAACTTCTTTCTATATTGGAATTCTCATTTCATATACCTTGCAAATTCACATGATTAGCAAAGAAACGAATGAACAAATGAAAAGAGAAAAATACTTAGTTTATTGACCGAATGTTATGATTATATTCCCCTAGCCCCCTCCTGCGACCAGTGATACTGGTGAAGTAGTATAATGGTCACAGGATAGTTTCTTTGTCAAAGAAGACCATAGCTTTGACGAGGATTATTACCCAAGCTAGTCATTTATTTATTTACATCATGTCTAAGATATTTCAGATATGGTGCGGGGTCTTGAATTCGAATACTCTGACCGTGGGGATTATCTTCCCGTCACCAGAAGGTTGCAGACTCAAGACCAGATTATGGTCACAGACTATGCGCGATCAGGATACCACTAGAGCTTAAATAGTGACTGAGTATTCCGGTCACGATTCAAGCATAAGATAATTTCCTCTCCCATTTTTGAAGAAAACCGTCAAGAGGTTAAGATGTGCGGTTATCCATAACTGTACATGTTAACCGGTGAGGAGATAAAGATTAAAGTGCAGTTATGCAACTGCATATTAGCAACCATCTAAACCCCCAGAACTGCTCTACATTGGCGTCCTTTCAGTTAGTATAAAACGGTGACAGATGTACAGGAGCAGGGCATCAAATACAGAGGAGAACAAGACTTGAACAACTCAAGCAATAGACAATAGGCAAAAACACTGAGAGAGATTGCCAACTTCTGTAACAATCTCTTTTTCCTGTAAACATTCTCATACATAGTGAAACCACCACAGGACATAGGGTTGTTACTCAATCTATTGAGGGCCCAAACCTGTATAATTCTATGTGTCTCCATTTCATACTTGTCTTAACTTACCAGATAAACACCCTGAAAGGTCTCCACTTCCTACTTACAAATCTGCGTAAAATCGACTAAGGACCCCGAGTCCCAATCATCGACAAGCTTATATGATCAGAACATTCTAACAAGTCTCTTATGCGATAAGAATCAGCTTAAAAGAGATGTCTTAGCTAGATGTGACTATAAGATCGGAAATAACTGACTCAGTACAAAGATATAAGCTTTTTGCTAACTAACAGCCACTTGAATAATCAAAACATGCTAGCAAGTACCTTATGCAGTAAGAACCGGCTTAAAAAGAGAAATGCTTGACTAGATGCGACCATGAGATCGGCCAGCAAATCCACTTATACTTCATAGTAAGGCACTTATTACGACCATCCCCCGGGTGTAACCTAGTAGAAAATGAGTCTCAAGATTGAAATACGATCACAGCATAGGGTGATAAAATACTAATAAGAAATTCATAATAGAAAAAAAAAAGACTTACACATACAACTGGTCTATGATCTAGGCGTTGCATAATATGCTTCCATCTTCCATCGCTAATCAAACCTATCCTGGTCGCGGCATAGCAACCACAGTAAAGGGTCCTTCCCACTCAGGGGAGAATTTATTGTGACCAAACTGGTTTTGAATTTTTCGTAAAACCAAGTCTCCCACATTTAGCGTACGTGGTCGCACCTTGTTACTGTGATATTTATGCAAAACATGTAAATATGCTGCTGATCGGATCAGGGCTTGATCGCGCTTTTCTTCAAGAAAAATAATTTCATGTTGGCATTTTTCACTTTGATTTATGATATCTAAGTGATCCACACGAGCAAAACCAATTTTGATTTCAATTGGAGACATGGCTTCTGCACCATAAACCAGTTGGAAAGGCGTCTCACTTGTAGCTCGACTGGCTGTAGTGCATAATGCCCATAGAACGGAAGAGAGTTCATCTACCCAAGGCCCCAAGCGTAACTTAAGGCGATCGAAAACACATTTCTTAACCTTTGTATTATCTACCCGCTAGCCCATTCAACTGCACCATTACTCTACGGATGAGCAATGGATGGGAAGCAAATTTTAGTCCCAATATGGTCATAGTAGTCCACAAAAAAAACACAAACAAACTGGAATTCATTATCTGTTCTTAAGAGACTTGGAACACCAAATTGCGTTATAATGTTCTTTTGAAAGAACTTCTTCGCCGCTGAGGCGGTAATGTTTTAGACTGGTTCAGCCTCAATCCATTTGGTAAATGTATCAATGGCTACAAAAAAGAACCTGTACCCATTGATCGCTTGAGGCATAGGTCCTACAATATCTATTCCCCATGTGGCAAATGGCCATGTTAAAGGAATAGTTTGCAATATATATGCCAGCAAATGAACCTGCCGAGCATGAAATTGACATTGCGGGCATATCTTAACCAATTGCATGGCATCATTAAGTGCTATTGGACAGTAATAACCCTATCAAAAATCCTTTTCGACCAGTGTTCGGTAGGATGCTTGTGCACCACACATACCCCCATAAATTTCTCTTAGAAGGGATTTGCCATCTTCTTGAGACATACAAAGCATTAGCACTCCTTCAGCACCTTTTCTATACAGGGTTCCTTCAACCAATCTGTACAGTCGCACTTTTGTAACTAACCATTCATTCTTGATTTTTTCCTCAAGCATGGTCCCATGCACAAGATAGTTCCTCAATGGTAGCATCCAATCTGCTTCATGTTCAGGAGTGGCGACGTTAGTCATTGCCTTGGGTGCCTCGGCGGTGGTCACGATTGAGGGTTGTTTTAAGTACTTGATGAACACTACTGCTGGGGCGGATGAGCGTGAGGAACCAATCTTTGACAATTGGTCTGTGAGAATATTTTCTCTACATAGAACGAATTGGACTTCAAAATTACTGAAGTATTTTTCCAATTTCCTCACTTCGCCCAAGTATAGAGCGATTGTCTTATTGGAACATTAGTATTCCTTATTCACCTGGTTTACGACTAGCTATGAATCTCCCTTCACCACTAATCGATGGACTCCAAGGGATTTGACTGCTTGAAGCCCAGCCAGAAGACCTTCATACTCTGCAGCATTATCGGTAGCAACAAAGTGTAATTATACGACATACTGGAGGTGGTCGCCTTGAGGCGTAATTAAAATTGCTCCAGCCCCTGAGTTTGTAAAACTCCAAGAGCCATTGAAATACAACGTCTAGTGGTCGGTATGTTCTAAATCCTCTGATTCTTGCACAAGTGGTGCGGGATTAGTCCATTAATTCGACCACAAAATCTGCAAGGATCTGGGATTTTATTGCTACTCGGGCTATGAAGTGGAGATCAAATGCTCTCAATTCTATAGCCCATTTCGCAACTGGACCTGTGACTTTCGGATTATGGAGAATGTCCCCTATGGGAAAGGACGAGGGAATAGTAATCTTTTGCGCTTGAAAGTAATGTCGTAGCTTTTGTGAAGCCATTAAGAGAGCATAAAGTAATGTCTGGACTTCATGGTATCTCTCCTTTAGTCCATTTAGCACTTCATTTACATAGTAAACCAGTTGTTGCACTCCCTCCTTTTCCGCGACCCGGACAACGCTGACCGCATGAGGGGTAGCAGCCAAATAGATTAATAAAGGCTCTCCCATGGTCGGGGAAACCAATACTAGAGCACTGGCTAAATATGTTTTCACTTCTTGAAAGGTTTTTTCGACTTCAACTGACCACTTTGACGAGGATTGTTACCCGAGCTAGTTCGAAGTAGTGCACATCTGGTTCAAGACAGATTTGAACCAGACGAGTGTCTGGAGGTCCGTTGCTATGATCTCAGACAACCTGAGAAGCGCGGACACATGGTCACAGGCTTTGCTTGATCACGAGATCGCAGATGCTACGTGGTCAGGAGGTCGCAGGCATTACGTGATCATGAGATCGCAGGCAGTGTGTGGTCAGAAGGCCGTAGACGATTCGCGGTCAGAGGGTCACTGACTACTCTCAACCAGGATGACTCGGGATTGCTTATGCTCTACAACAGGCATATCCCGAGTATCACGAAGATCCTTCCATGTATGAAGACAACTGCCAAGGAGTTAACATGTGCGGTTATCCCTTAATTGCCCGTGTTAAGTCTATGTGGGAGTTAAGTGCGGTTGTCAAACTACACCCAAGCAACCGTTCAAAGCCATTGTGCATTGGCGCCCTTTAGACCAGTATAAAAGGGTGAGCAGATGTACAAGAAAGGGGGATTCGACAACGGTTCGAACTGATCGACGATAGATCAACCACAAGCTTTCATAGGTTAGTTTAGTCGTGTTTTAGACAATCACACAGAAAAGATCTTCGCCTGTGATGATCTTTTCTACAACTTTGTAACCTTTTTCCCATACATAGTGAAATCGCAACAGAACGTAGGGCTATTACTCTCACCATCGAGGGCCTGAACCAGTATAAATCTCTCTGTGCCCCAACCGACATTGCTCATCATCCCTTTCCAGAGGGACACCCTGAAAGGCCTCATAACTCACAAAAATCTGCATAAGTTCGACTAAGGACCCCGAGTCCGAATTGTCGACAGCTGGCCACCATCGTGGGGCCTTTCTCAAGGCGTTCTTATTTCTATCCGAAGGTTCGGTGAGCCATGTCTGGAGCATACGATTCCGAGAACGATTTCAATCTCGAGGATTATGCCCACATCCGGATGCTTTCACCTAGTGATCCTATTCCAATGGAGGAAACCAGATGTGAAGACGTGCCAGAGGTCGATTCGACCACTCAGGTCATGTCTATCGACCAGGAGACAACCCAATCAGAACCAGAGCCCAATGTGGTACCTACTGCATTAGAGGTTGAATCCGGTCCATCGCACAACCCTGCTAAGGGTAAAGGCGATGTTGATCAGGAATTTAGCCCAGGGAGGTCTGATCCTGATAACCTCCACCATCTCTTTGATTTTGAGTCCGACTCGGAACAAACAGAGATGTTTTCTCCATCAGCGACCTCGTTCCCTAGGCAATGCGCTGCCTTATCAGAAGAAACTCCCGATCAGTGGGCTGCTAGGGAAGAACAGGAACGCAAATAAAAGGAGGATCAAGATCGTGAGCAACAAGATAAAGAACTTCACAGAACAGCCCTAGAGGCTCTTCAAATGCGCAAGCTCGTTACGACGCTACTCCTAGTTCCTCCAGTCGGCCGCGAGGTCGCGTCATCTTTACCCCCGAGACATTTACCGGTGGACGAGGAGATGGTGACACCTGGTGCGCCCAGGAGGAGCACGCATGGCTGGCTTCGATCCATCGCAGAGGTCCTGCGTAATTTTCCTCCTATGGTCACAGATGCGCAGAAACCCGCCTTCGCCAGAATCTTGGTGAAGAGGTTAGACGAGGTCGCATCCGAAGCAACCTCTACAGCTTCTTCCCGGTCGGTGATACGTTCCCACGAAAGAGAATATTCTAACTCTAGTTCTGGTCGACGGAATCGTCCACCACTAGACCCATCTCGGCATTACAAAGTCAGACGGGCAGGAAATTCTCGTGATCGAGAACGAATTCCTGTCCACTATCGCCTGGGACCACGCGTGGCCTCTCCTTCGTGTGAGGTCGCCCGAGATCAGGTCGAGAGTCGCAGATCCATCCATGTCCTTATGTTGGCTGTAAGGCTTTCTCGCCCGGCCTTCGTACAGTCGTTTGGCCAGACAAGTTTAAACCAGGGGGTATAGAAAGATTTGACGGAACTCAGAATCCATCGGAGTTCCTTCAAATTTACATCACTGCTATTCAGGCAGCGAATGGCGATGACCGGGTCATGGCCAACTATTTGCCTACAGTCCTCGAGGGACTAGCACGAACCTGGTTGTTCAACCAGCCTGAGGGTTCGATATATAACTTGGAAATATTGTGCGATGCTGTCCTCAACAATTTCCAGAATTGTTATCAGAAGCTGGGAAAAGAGGACGACCTCCATCGACTACGACAAACATCGACCGAAACTCTTCGTCAGTTTGTCAAGAGATTTGTCGGGGTGAGAAATATCATCCCGAACATATCTGATAATTCCGTTATCAGGGCGTTTAAACACTCCATTCGATATCGGAGGTTCACTGAGGACTTACTCATCCATCCTCCCCGATCAGTAGCCGATCTTTTTGATATGGCTGATCGATATTCCGACGTGGTCGAGTCCGTTCAGTGGAATCGGATGGTGGACAAAGGGAACTTACCGCCTCAACCAGGTCTCAAGGATGTGAAGAGGGAGGATTCGAACAAGAAGCCAAAATCTTCATCAGGCGGGAAGACAAAAAAATCAAAAAGGAGTCGATCTGGACAATACCGAGAGGTCGCGGTCACAGAGATACCTCCACCGACCAAAGGTAACAAACCTTCATTTAAAAATAAAACTGCTTCTGGTGGTCACAGTGGCGACCAGCCGGAGAAGTCGACTAACCCGCAAGAAGGCAAGAGATGGTGTCCACTCCACAACTCTGCAGGCCACAACCTCAAGAATTGCCGGAGCTGGTTGAAGCAGTTGGATGACTTCTACCAGGTGATCGGACCTATGCTGACCTTGCCACCAAAAGAACAAACTTGCGGGCTAAGAGATGCCAGTGGGGACGAAGAGATGTCTTACCAGGCCCACTCTTGCTAAGTTCATGATGGCTACGCACTATGCTTACCAATGCGGCAAGTTGCTTGGCCCCAAGGGCATTATTTCGGTCCAAGGCAGCCGCAACGTGGCATTGACATGTGATCGGTTATCCCTAGAGATGGTAGATCAGCTTCCCCTCTGAGAAGCACAAATCGCCACAATGTCTACTAATACGATCAAAGCCGCTCCTCGACCAGATGAAACATTAAAGTTGGTTCCATCGTACCCAGATGATCCATCCAAGACCATTCGGGTTGGATCAGGCTTGGATGACAAATAGGAACTCGAGCTCGTTACTTTCCTCCGAGCTAACGGAAATGTGTTTGCGTCAAAACCATCCGACATGCCCAGTGTCCCAAGGGAGGTAATTGAGCACAGGTTAGCAATTCGAACTGGACAGCGACTAATAAAGCAAAAGCTCAGGAGTTTTGCTGTTGATCGACAGGAAGCCATCCAAGCGGAGTTAGATAAGCTCCAAAAGGCCGGATTTATTCATGAAATCGATCATCCTGAATGGCTTGTAAATCCGGTCATGGTCCGCAAGTCAAATAGCAAGTGGCGCATGTGCGTCGGCTACACCAGCCTAAATAGTGCCTGTCCGAAGGATGATTTTCCCCTTCCCCGCATGGACCAGCTGGTCGATTCTACTGCGGGCTGCGAACTGATGAGTTTCTTGGACGCTTACGTAGGATGTCATCAAATTATCATGGCAGAAGAAGATGAAGAGAAGACTGCCTTCATCACACCATTCGGCACCTACTGCTACGTCAGAATGCTGTTTGGTCTCAAGAACGCTGGTTCCACGTACCAGCGCTTGATACAAAAGACCTTTCTTTCCCAGATAGGGCGTAATCTTGAAGCTTATGTAGACGACTTGGTTGTAAAAAGCTTAAAAAGTTCGTCTCATTTAGACGACCTTGCTGAAACCTTTTGTAATTTGAATCGATATGGAATAAAACTAAACCCGGAGAAATGTTCTTTCGGGGTTTCTTCTGGAAAACTTCTCAGTTTTCTTGTTTGTTCCAGAGGAATCGAGGTCAATCCTGAAAAAATCAGGGCTATTGAACAAATGAGGTCTCCCTCAACCATTAAAGATGTTCAGCGCCTAGCAGGTCACATGGCGGCATTGAGCCAGTTCATGTCGTGACTAGGTGAGAAGGGACTACCTTTCTTCAAAGCTCTGCGCAAACACCAAAACTTTACTTGGTCTGATGAGGCCGAGAAAGCATTTCAGGAGGTTAAAGCATATTTGTCTAGTCCGCCGGTCTTGGTTTCCCCAACAAAGAGGAACCATTACTCCTTTTCTTGGCGGCCACACCTCACGCGGTCAGCGTTGTCTTGATCGCAGAAACAGAGGGTGTGCACAAACCCGTCTACTATGTAAGTGAAGTACTTCATGGTCCTAAGGAGCGATACCCTGAGGTCCAGAAGATACTTTACGCGCTACTGATGGCTTCCCGTAAGCTACGACATTACTTTCAAGCACATAAGATCACAGTGCCCTCGTCTTTTCCTTTGGAGGACATTGTCTGGAATCCAGAGAAATATGGTCGGATCGCAAAGTGGGCTGTCGAACTCGGAGCATTCGACATCCATTTCACGCCTGGCACCGCGGTCAAGTCTCAGATCCTAGCCGACTTCGTGGTCGAATGGACTAATCCTGAACCACCTGTGCAGGCATCCGAAGATTTGGCATGCCCCGATCACTGGACAATGTATTTTGATGGCTCTCGCAGTTTTCAACACTCGGGGGCTGGAGTGGTCTTGGTCACGCCTCAGGGCAACCAACTGAAATATGTCATTCAACTACACTTTGTTGCGACCAACAATGCAGCAAACTATGAAGGTCTTATTGCTGCGCTCCGGGCAGCAAAATTCCTCGGAGTCCGTCAATTAGTGGTGAGGGGAGACTCACAGCTGGTCGTAAACCAGGTAAACAAGCAGTACAGCACCTCCGATGAGACAATGGCTCATTACCTGGGGGAAGTGAGGAGATTGGAAAAACACTTCAGTCATTTCGAAGTCCAATACATCCCGCGAAAGGACAACATTCTCGCAGACCAATTATACAAAATTGGGTCCTCACGCACATCCGCCCCGACAGGAGTGTTCGTCGAACACTTGGAGCATCCTTCGATCATGACTACGGCCGAGGATGATCCGGTAACAGTCTGCGTTACCAACCTCAGACAAGAACGAGATTGGACCCATCCATTGAGGGTCTATCTCAAACACGGGACCTTGCCCGAGGACGAGACCGAAAGCGATTGGTTAATTCGAAAAGCGCGTCTATACAAGCTTATCGAAGGAGTTTTGTATAGAAAGGGTACTCAAGGAATATTCATGTGCTGTGTGTCCCAAGAGGAAGGTAAATCCCTCTTGAAAGAAATTCATGACGATGTATGTAGTGCCCACGCGTCATTTCGTACACTGGTCGGAAAGATTTTCCGACAAGGATTTTACTGGCCTTCGGCACTTGATGATGCCAAAGATATGGTCAAGACGTGTCCTTAGTGTCAATTTCATGCGAGACAGGTCCATCAACCAGCCTACGCTCTACAAACTACCCCTCTATCATGGCCCTTCACGGTTTGGGGGATGGATATTGTTGGTCCAATGCCACAGGCGGTCAATGGTTACAAGTTCTAGTTTGTAGCTATTGACACGTTTACAAAGTGGATTGAGGTGAACCAGTACGGAATATCACTGCTGCTGCTGCAGAAAAGTTCTTTCATAAGAACATTGTGACTCGATTCAGTGGTCCAAATTGTCTCATCACTGATAACGATTCTCAATTCGCTAGTGATCTATTTCTGCACTATTGCGACAACATTGGAACCAAGGTGTGCTTTGCTTCTGTAGCTCATCCATAGAGCAATGGTGCCGTTGAACGTGACAACGGGCAAATATTGCAGGGCATCAAAAAGCATGTTTTTGATCAACTTAAGACACGCTCAGGGGCTTGGGTAGACGAGCTCTATACCGTTCTATGGGCACTACGTACTACTTCTGGTCGAGCCACCGGAGATACACCTTTTCATCTAGTATACGGAGTTGAGGTTGTGTTACCCATGGAAATCAGTATTGGTTCTGTCCGAACAAATCAATTCGAACAAGTTGATCAGAACGAACAACGATTACAAGATCTAATCCTCCTGGAAGAAAAGCGTGATCGAGCTTTGGTCAAGTCCGCGGTGTATTTGCAAGCTTTGCGCAAATACCGTAACAAAAGGGTGAGACTACGTAGTATTTACGTCGGTGATCTAGTTTTACGTAAAATACAAAACCAATCTAATCGCAATAAATTCTCCCCTCAATGGGAACGTCCCTACACTATTGTCTTAGTGCCGCGACCAGGATCGGCTCGGTTAGCGATGGCGGATGGTCGAATCTTATCCAATACATGGAACATCGATCAACTACACAAGTTCTACGTGTAAGTTTCCCAACCATTTTCCTTTTCAATTAGCATGATTTCACAAAACCGGTACTTTTAGTTGTTTCATGTGATAATTATTCCTCTTCCCCATATGTTGCGAGTATGATTCGGGAGCTGGTCACCGATAATAATATCACTATAATACCTTCATTGGATTCGCTGGCCGATCTCGTGATCACTTCCAAACAAGACTCCCCTCAATAAGCCGTTTCTCAACGCACACGGGGCTTGTTGGCATGTCCTTGGTCATTAGAGTGGCTGCCAGTTTGCAATAAGGTCGGGTGTTGTATCAAACATGATTATCGATCTGATCGGCTATTAATACCTAAAGTCACAGTACTCTCTAGGTATTCCTGATCGTCGTTACATCCATATTTTTCCTGTGCTTATAATACTAAGTCTTCAGTATACAGAATCTTAGGAGGGGGCTAGGGGAATATGGTCGCAACATGAAACAAAAAGAAGTGCTTTTCAAAAATTAAGGCATACATATGCATTGTAGAATTACATCTGTACAGGTACAAGATTTACAATAGGCCAAGCTCTTTCAAGAGATTTTCTACTAGAGGTCTGACCTCCTCCATAATGACCTCAAGCTGGTCTTCACTCTTGACCTCTGCTTCGCCCACTACTGGATTTAGATCAAGATCCGGGCCATGGTGAAGACGAAGTCTACAAAGGATGGTGGAGGCTGCAGATTGCACTTTTGTCTTGATCGCCTTTGTTTTCCACCTTGTATCTTCAGGAAGATACTCGACGAGTGACTCTGCTTGGGTCGCGACCAGTGTGGTCCAGTCGCTAAGGCTAAGGTCGTCCTTTTCGGTTTCGATCACATCAGCCCTTAGCAAACCGGCCACCATCTTTAGTTTTTCGAAGATGTCTTGCTGAACGCTGCTGCAGGCTGAGAGCGATGAGTTTAGGTCCTTGTTCTCCTGGCAGACAGAATCAACTTTCGAGTTTTGTAACTCGATGGTCGCTTAGAGATTTTTCTTCTCTTGGCTGAGCTGGCTTATTCGGTCATCTCACGCTGTAATAAGAGACCATCACAAACAGTTCGTATAACAAGTTGGTTCATCCTGGTCGAAAGTATACTTACAGGAGAGCTGCGACCATAGCTGTCGGAGTTCCTCCTCCAGGCAGGAGATCCTGGCGACTGCCTTGACCTCCTGGTTTTCCCGATCAGCGAGGCCCTTGATCAGAATGGCATTTTCTCTGTGACAAAAGAGACAATTATTAAAATAGGGCTGAAATTCAGGCAAATAAGGAAACATCTTTCTTACCGCTGCAGGCGACTTGTTTCTTGTTGAGCGACCTCGATATGCTTCGCTACAGCTATTGACCTGGTCGCCACACAAGTCAGTTCCTATGATATGGAAGGAGATCAATTTCAAAACCTGGGTATTCCTATGCTAATGCAAACTTAAAAAGTACATGAGGTGTTCCGCATACCTCAACATACTGGCTGAACGAGCCGCTTTCCAATTCAGCCAAAGGCTGAGTCTCTAGACTCACCTTATCCCCAGCTGGAGTAGCAGATGAGTTTGCCTGCTGAGCCTCCTCCGTTGCTGGGGTTATAGATTCCAATCTCTGAGATTGGACTTTTGTAGATATCCCATCTATAATGGCACGAAGAACTTCCTCGGCCCTGGGCATGGGACTTTGCTCACCCGTGACCTCTGCAGTAGGAGAAGCTTCGACACTTGCAGAGGTCACTGGGGTTCTTGGCGCTGCATCTCTGCGCCTAAAGCAAGTAAGGGAATCGTCGGTTAGAATCTCTTCAGTTGATCATTATGATACGACCCTGTTCGAACGGGAGAGATTCTTACCTTACTCGAAACCCTGCCCATTTTTGGGATTTTGAGGATGGTTCCCCGAGAAAAAGAGGACAGTCGTCATCTGTCCTGGTCTTCCTTTTCTTGAATAAGACCTTGTCCTTTTCTCCCTGTGTGCATGCAAATCTATAAGAATGCACATGAGAAATGACGGAAACCAAAATTGTAAGGGTCCCTACCAGGGTGACTTCTTCTGTCGGTAGGGATGAAGCCGTTGGTCTTGGAGCTTCTTGGACCACGGGCACTGGAACTTCATCAGTGACAATGAGGTTGGTAGTGGTCGCGGAATCTTGTTCAGTTATTCCTACTCCTGTCAACAGGAGTGGAGTACTGGCTGCCCCAGGACTGGCAGGAGTCTTTTCGTGGTGGAAAAGAGGAATGTCATCTTCCTCTCCCTGTATGAACATTACTCAATAAATGTGCATAGATGAATGGAAACATTCAGGATCGTGAGAAATCTTACCATGATCGCCCCTTCTATTAGAAGGGGAGGTGTTGTAAGTCCTGAAGCTTCATAAACTTCAGGCACTAGGGTTTCACCCGCGATCACAGGATTATGAGTGGTCACGGGGCCCCTCCTAGTCGTCTCTATCCCTGCGGTCAGAGACATGACCTCACTGGTTTGAGGAACAATCGCCTTCCTCTTACGGCGAACTAGAGGAATGTCATCTGTTGGGGGAAATCTCCGCGAGACTAAGTCCAGGTAAGTTGCGTCACATTTGCCCGGGGATGTGGCCTCCGGTGCCTGCCCCGGGCGCCGCCTTTTGGCTCCCAGGACCCGGCCTCCGGCGCTGGTCCGGGCGCCGCCATTTGCCCGGGGACGTGGCCTCCGGTGCCTGCCCCGGGCGCCGCCTTTTGGCTCCCGGGACCCGGCCTCCGGCGCCGGTCCCGGGCACCGCCATTTGCCCGGGGACGTGGCCTCCGGTGCCCGCCCCTGGCGCCGCAATTTTCCCGAGGATGTGGCCTCCGGGGCCTGCCCCGGGCGCCGCCTTTTAGCTCCCAGGACCTGGCCTCCGGCGCCGGTCCCGGCAGCCGCCTTTGGCCCGGGGACCTGGCCTCCGGTGCGTGTCCCGGGCCTCGTCGTCCTTCTAAAGGTAAAGTCTCTGGTTGTTTGTCGCGCCCCGAGACTGGGACAACGACTACTCCTGTAGAGACATAGCTCGCTGCAGCTAGTCTCAAACCACAACCCTTTGACTTCCCAAGATGAGTCAAACACAGGAGTATATTACATTGCAACATAGTACTTACAAAATATTAAGCAGTGTGGCCTGCTGGCCTTAATATTACATAAAGAGGATTACAATGCCTACAAGGCATTCAGGGTTTAGCAAAATATTTAACTACGCAGCAGAAGATAGGTGACCCTCCCACAAAAGAAGTTGACGGCAGAACAACACACTTCAGGGTTCTGGCGGAACTGATTCTCCTCCTTCTGGATCCACGTAGTACTCCGTGCCATCATCTTGATGAAAATAGGCTCCATCTATTGAGTTGAATGTTGCAAGGGTGAGCACTTACGTACTCAGCAAGTCATAGGTAAGAGTAGATACATATAGTAGTGATGATATGAACCTAGACTAGTCAAGAATTATGGATATTTGTAAAATAATCTTTTCCTTTCTCATCTCATCTTATGGCAGCACTTTTCATAATATAACATCATCATTCATGTCCACTAGATTATAGCACTACCGCGACACGTCGACACACGACAGCCCACGGCAGCACTCCTTATCATGACAACACATGTCATTTGGGTAATCTTGATTAAACATATTTTATTTAGAAAATAGTACTTGTGTCACACCCCGTGGATTTAATCCACCGCAGCAGACTCCTATAAACCCGGGAGCTCGGAGTATTCGAATACGTTTTAAACTCTGCAGAGAGGTACCAATTTACCCGCAAGATATTCCACTTTCAAACCTTTCCTATCATAACAAAATGATTGGACCCCTGACTCACTTCATACTGTGAGCGGCAAGGTGGAAATAACAAGAACTTTTGTTATGCTTTACTCACAATTCACCCCCGACCCTGTGGCTCTCAGCGAGGCACAGTTGTGGCAGGTTGTATCCAAACCTCCACCCCATTGCTTATTCCCATTACTGGGTCAGCGTGCTTGATCACCTTCAGTGATATGTGTGGGAGCCGCGCTCCGTGTTTATCGTGCATCACTACACATCTCATGCAGGGGTTTCATGTGCGATCCACATAATTACTTGTTCAGGCCTGTCCCATACCAGGCTTGCAGTTAGCACGTTGTTCATGCCACTAGACGCACAACACAAGGTTCTAGTCCTTATATGCCAGTGACCAGACCATCCACAACCCTGCACCTTCAGTGCCTGCATATCCTTTGCAGTCCAGCACCTCCAGTGCTACAGCCATCCATACCATTTTTCTGGTCACGGCTAGGGGTTTTATTTCATGAATATAAGTATATAGATACATATAATAGTTCATGGCTCAAAACTTGTTTATTTCATATTTCACAGATAATCAATCTAGTACTGCCAATTCATAAATCAACCATTCTCAATCTTTCACATGCAATATTGCCTATATTCAAGGTTATGTTTTAGCGACATTTAAAATATAGGTTCAAGATGACCAAGGATATGACTTGCCTTCCGCGTCGTAAGATACAGCAGTTGACGTCGGATCCGCAGTGAAGTCCTCGAACTCGGGCTCTTGATCTGCTCTCCAATCAAACAAACAACCAATAATCATAATCTTTTCCATACATTATTATACTATATGCAATGATGCAAAGATGAAGTCTTGATGATTCTGAAATGATTGGGTTTAGAGGCTGATTAGGGTTAAGTTAAGGAACCAATGTTAAGATTAGCTGTCAAAGGTTTACAAGGTTCCAAATGTCTCAAAATATCATAATGATATCAAGGTTGCGACTGGTTCGGTCAAAAACAGCGAACGTCTTTAGGTCGACATTCGGTTCAAAGCATCGACATAGGGTCGATGAATGATAGAGGGGTTATCTCAACTTGTGGTAGTAGAATAAAATGTAGATTACAACTCTACAAATTTAGTGGACAAAGTGGTTTTCAATTTACACAACCAGAAGTGGGTAAACAAGGTCAATGCCACTGGCTGGCAAGCTCTGGCATAGAGCTGACAATGCCAAAAACTAGGGCTTAGCATAACTTTTGATCTGGAGCTCCAAATGATGCACCACTTTGTCTGGGAGGTAGGCTTGAGTAACAGGAACAATTAAGTCAACAGGATCTAGGGCAAGAAATGGCTGGAAAGCAAGAAATTTGATGATGAACAAAGATGAACTGGCTGCACTGGAGCAGTTCTGGACACAAACTTGGCATGGCTATAACTTCTAATCTAGGCCAATCTAGGTGTCGAGCTAGAAGACAAAAATGCTCAGGAGGCTAAGGCACATCTAAATGACAAGGTTTCGAGGGCTGAAATGGCCGGGAACACTTTTCCGGTGAACTGTGCCGGAGAAGAAACGCTGCTGATTGGGGGTTTCTGCTACAGGCAACAAGAACTTAATTCCTTGCTTGGAGAGCATCTAGGAGGTATAGGGAAGCTTCTGGTACAATTGTATTGGCCGGAGGATCACTGGAGAAGCCTGGCGACGATCGCCGGCGACTGGTAGAGCTTGAATTTGAGGATACCTTCGATTCGAGCTCAACCTGGGGATCTGGATGCACAGGCTTGCTGGAAATGACTCACTTATCAACTTCTTCTACAGAAACAAGAGCTAATTCGAGGTGATTTGGCCTGCATTGCCGGAACAGGGCAATCGGGAATTCCGGCGATCACCGGCGACTGGATGCAATATAACTCAATTAGATGGTACAGCACAATGAGGGAGATTAGAGAAACTTAATGATGCGGTTAATTTGACAGAAGGTGCTGCGTAGTGTGCTGGCACCGTGAAGCTCTTCGACAGCTCGCCGGAGAAGACGACGACAAAGAAGAAGGTTGAGAATTTGGTTAAGTTCTGGGGAAGAGGTGATGACACAGGGTACTGGTGGCTTAAATAGAGCAGTGGGCGAAGCTTGCAAGGATTAAACAGCATTGAATTGGTGTCAGTTGACATGAGTTGCCGGGCGCAGATGCAACAACGGCGAGCGGTGACACGACTGTGCACTGGCGAGACAAGGCTGTGCTTCATTGGGACTCAACCATGTCGGGCGGTGCAAGGTGGTGGCGACAAGTACTGGCGCGGCGAGGCTACGTGGCAATGGATTGCTAACAAAGTCGCTGCTGGTCACGCGCGGGAGCAAGCGCTGGTCGTCGACGTAGCAGCGACCTTGCCACGGCACCAGCTGGAGCGAGGACACGTGCGCAACAAGAAGAGCAAGCATGCACGAGCACAAATGCAAGCGGAACTTGGCCGGCGGCGAGCGTGCACGGCGCATGGCAACCACGGCAATCTCTGGTCGTGCGCACAGTAGCTAGCCTGGTCGAAATTGGACTGATTTGCAATATTTGATTTTCACATTTGGACCAATCTGTAATTTTGGAGATTTGGAAGGTTAGAGTTGAATTTGATTTTGCTGATTTCGCAAACTTGATTCAACAAATGATTTGGCACAGATTGAAGATAAAATTTGAAATGTTCGGATGATTTTTGATATGAACTGAAAATAGGGTATTTTAGGGTAATTGAAATCTGAATTTCAATTGATTTCGAATTCTGGGATTTAGGATAAGATTTTGGAATCTGAACAGAAGAGAAACTTGTGGCAAATAGCATTTTGAGAAGATTTGCCGAAGAGATTTTGAGTTTGGAGTTAATCTAGAGATTTTAGCCTTTTTGGGTTTTCAGATCTCAGATAAAGGACTAATTTGCAATAACTCTTGGACTGATTTGCGAAAAAGGTTTAGATGATAAAATCTGGCTGTCAACTTTTTAGATTAAGGTATTGACATACCCATGATTATATTCCAGGAATAATCTAGTCTGAACTTGGTCAAGATTCGGATTAAATCTGTATTTCTGAAACTTAGGGTATTTGGGTAATATAAGGTATTTCTGTTTTCGAAAACAGAAGAAGTTGATAATTCTGGGAGTTAGAGATAGAATTGGATCTAGGTTCTGAAGACTTTTAAGTTCGAAGTAACTGATAGATCATATCTGAACAATCTGATCTTGATTTGAGGTCATAGGATAGATTTTGAAGATTTTAGGGCTTAGAATAGATACTGATCTGGCTCATACTACAGATACAAGCATGCATGCTATTGATGAAAAAGGAAGTTTTCACCCCTAACTCAGGGTGTTACATTGTTGATCACGTGCAGGTCACGCGAGGAGCGCCTCGGGAATCAGCGACCACCTGTCAAGCATCCAAGGCGTTTGACCGGGAGAAGGACGTTGCTACCCCTCAATCCGACGGTGGCTTCCGGGGTAATTAGGTATTTTTGCTTCTTTTGGGGGCTATAAATAGCCCTTGTACCCCTCAGTTGTAAGCAAGTGATTCATTTATTGGAATAGCCAAAACTCACAGGTGTGCTCTGGAAGCCTCTCCCCCGGAGAGAACCTCCCCAGCCGACTCAGGTCGGGAGCACGCCCACAGGACTAGGGCCCCCACCGGGACCCGAACCTGTATAAATCCTCGTGTCAATTCTTGTGTTTGTCCGGCGGGGGAGGACCGGTCACCCGGTCAGCCCGCGTCGCGTTCTCTTCGCTAGGATCGTTCACAAAACCTGCCGGGGTATTCACAATACTACGACATCATCCTCCTCGTCCTCATTCCCTTCACCCTTTACGACGAGAAAGTAATTTCTACCCGTACCTGGGGTTACAGGGGGTACAGAATATCTTACCGCAGTCCTTTTCGTGGTAATGGTTTTATTTTGCGAAGAAGCTTCTCCCAGAATCTTCTTGGGTTTCTTGGGAGCAGATTCCTTCGCTGCGCTCTTCGAAGGGGTCCTCCTCACCCTCTTCGTAGCTGGTCTCCCCAAGGGACCAACGTCCTTGCTTGGACGCGTCGCCTCAGCAAACTTCCCTAGAAGCTGTATCATTCAAATGCTCTTAGTAATGCAAGACAAGTAGATGATTTGCAACAGAGCTTGTTAGGAAAGGTCATACCTTTTGGAGCTCTTGCCGAAGATCGTCGCCGGCGTTGATCAAGCTCTGGGGGCAAAGCGATCCCTTGGCTCCCTCTGCAGTGGCGTTGTACGCCTTGAGGAGGTAGTTTGTCCATTTTTCAATTTTGAACAAAGTTAGAGCTGCGTCGCAAACAAACATGTTAACAAATACAACATTTTTAGTCAATAAAAATGTGTGTTTTGTTAGAGGACATACCATTATTGTAGTCCAAGGTACTATCCACCATGGACTGGATTTCCCAAGCCGGATGAGCCCTTTCACGCAGGGGGCTTACCCAGTTCTTCACAAAGTCGTGTATGATGTCGCGCGCAGTCAAGCCTTGCTAGACTAAGTGAAGAATGACTTGGAGTTGCTTCTTCTGCTCTGCGCTCAGAGCAGGAAGGGAGTCCAACTCGCTGGCCTTCTCCGGTCGGAAGTTCGCGAACCACAGTCCGCTCTCCGACGGAGGGGTGCAGTAGAACCATTTCTGGTACCACCAGTGTACCGAATCCCAGAGGGGCGGGAGAGGTACTCTTTCTTCTCCCTTATTCAGAAGTAGATGCACCCGGCGACATTGGCACTCTTCGACCAAGCCGAGAAATAAAAGCGTCGGAAAAGCTCCACGCTTGGAAGCACTCCGACGAAAGCCTCGCACAGATGCTGGAAGATCGCCAGAATGAGGACAGCATTGGGATGGAGATTCACTAACTCCAACCCATAATGCTCCAAGATTACCTTCATGAACTTACTCTCCGGGAATCAGAATCCGCAACGCAGGTACTCCTCAAAGATCACCAACTCGCCCTCTTGGACGATTGGGGTTTCTTGGTCTTTCTCCGCTGGCCACCAGTTGATCAGCAGCCACGGAGGGAGAATCTCTTCCTTCTCAAGTGCCACCAGACTTTCTTCAGTATGGTGGACGGATCGGCTCCAGGATACCATTTCTTACAAAGGATCGAGAAGAAAGGTGGTGACTTTCGAGGCGATGGAGATAAGGAATGCAAAAGAGGGTTTTGTGCGGCGAGAAACTCTAAGGCAAATGAAGGGTTTCTGGTTGTGTGGCTTCCTCAGGAAGATGCCTTCTCCTTTTATATGCCCGAGACAACCCTTCGTTGAATACTTTATTAATTTCCCATAATGGGTGCCTTCTCTCTGGAAACCCGTTATGCACTCCATACAGTGAATCAGGAGCAAAATGTATTTTTATTATTTTTTGTTTCGAATTCGGGGGCTAGGGTCCACACAAAAACACAAAAATTTTGCAAAGATTAGGGAGGAAATGATCCCTCCCATCTTTTGTAAATTAATTTTCATATGTTGATCATAATGCATTTATGTGATCGTCTCAAGATTCGTGTGCTGATCGCAATGCAATTCTGTGATCGCTGAAGGCAGGTAATCGCAACATGTACGGTTACCATCCGACCAAGGTATTATGTTTTGATCGCGGTTTCAGTTCTGATCGCAATACCGTACTGGTCACGGTACAACACCTCAATGCATTTCTGATCGGAAAGATAGTTACTTCGGATTTACCTGTGTATGGGTGATCGCAATAGCATTCTTGTGATCATGTTTTCACACAGAGATGGTGAAGAGTTTCAATTTGGATTATAAGTCTTGCATAATCCCTCTTAAGCCAAGGTATGTAAGGTAAAGGAAATTTTTATTTCTGGTAGTCTTTACATACAAAAGGGATACAGGCGACCAGAACATCGACCTGATCCGAGAGAAGTTTACAAAGTTCTCCAAAGGACATATTTGCGTCAGTAGATCCCTACACTGACCGCCCCAAGAGAACTAGCGACTGCCCTAAGTCTATCTACATCATCCCGAATCAGAGAAGCACTACTATTCCTGATCGTATCAGAGAGTTCTCACTACTGCTGAGCGTAGTCCCTCTCCAAGTAGAATTGGTGCGCCTCTTCGCGGGAGTGGTCAAAACATTCTGCCAGATGCAGAATGGCCGAAGACATTTCTTCAGTCTTCTTCTCCAGAACCTCTTTCTCCTTCTGGAGAGTCTGTTCGAGGGAAAGAGGTTGAATCTCAGCAGGATGGTCGCAGGGGGCTCCAGAAATCTTCGTCTCATTGCATAAATGTATTAGTTTTACAAGATAAAACGACCAACAGAGGAGATGAAAATAATTACCAATTCTCACAGGTGAGAGGATGAAGTATTTCCCCCATAAAGTAGATCACCCGACAAAAGTCGTGGATCATCTGGTCGCGGAAGTGCAACCTTCCCACCAGAAAATTGATCACCCAACAAAAGCTGAGAATCGTTTGATCGCAATGGAGAAAGCTGAGAAGAAAGCTTCGAAGGATTGTTATGGGTCTCCAAAGGTGGAGATGAGGGTTCGACCTGCCGAGTTGCATGGGTAGGAAGAACTACATGCGACAAGGAAGGAGAGCGCAATGATACATCCCCAACCTTTGTGCCACTGGAGGATCCCTCGTCAACCTTGGGTTTCTTCTCTGGAGGAGCCAGCTCTTCAGTCACCTATGATTTCCCCAAAAAGCATTTTTTGGAAATGATCAGAATATAAGATGGCAACTTGAACCCAAAAATTCTAGAAAAGACTTACCTTCTGGAAGTCCTGGTCGAGTTCGAGTGTCACTTCCTCTTCATCGCTCTCGATCTCAATGATCTTCTTGGAGCTCTGATCTACCATTGAGGTGGAAACAGAAGAGAAGGAAAGATAGCTTTGGAATGGACTTAGCCAAGAAAAAACTTGTGAAGTTTTAGGGCTAAGAGGCTTCGGTATTTATAGCCCCCAAGGGTGACGGTTCATTTTTCGAATGCCTCGAGTTCTTAAAATATACTTACAATTTTATCTTTGGTTAAAAAATAATTCAGCAATGCTATCATTACCTGTCAAAAACAACCCGGAACCCACCTCGGGAAATAAACCGCCACACTTAGTGTGCCACTAAGTAGAGAAGTTGAAGCGTCGAGTCACTTATCCAATGTATGATTAAAATTTGAAGTAAATATGTCTCTTCATTTTCTTCAAATTTGGGGGCTAGCTGACGAGGATTGTTACCCGAGCTAGTTCGGAGTAGTGCACATCTGGTTCAAGACAGATTTGAACCAGACGAGTGTCCGGAGGTCCGTTGCTATGATCTCAAACGACCTGAGAAGCGCGGACACATGGTCGCAGGCTTTGCGCGATCATGAGATCGCAGATGCTATCCGGTCAGGAGGTCGCAGGCATTACGTGATCATGAGATCACAGACAGTGCGCGGTCAGAACGCCGTAGACGATTCGCGGTCAGAGGGTCGCTGACTACTCTCGACCAGGATGACTCGGGATTGCTTAAGCTCTACAACAGGCATATCCCGAGTATCACGAAGATCCTTCCACATATAAAGGCAACTGCCAGGGAGTTAACATGTGCGGTTATCCATTAATTGCACGTGTTAAGTCTGCGTGGGAGTTAAGTGCGGTTGTCAGAACTGCACCAAGCAACCGTTCAAAGCTGTTGTGCATTGGCGCCCTTTCGACCAGTATAAAAGGGTGAGCGGATGTACAAGAAAGGGGGATTCGACAACTGTTTGAACTGATCGATGACAGATCAACCACAAGCTTTCATAGGTTAGTTTAGTCGTGTTTCAACAATCACACAGAAAAGATCTTCTCCTGTGATGATCTTTTCTACAACTTTGTAACCTTTTTCCCATAAATAGTGAAATTACAACAGGACGTAGGACTATTACTCTCACCATCGAGGGCCCAAACCTGTATAAATCTCTCTGTGCCCCAACTAACATTGCTCATCATCCCTTTCCGGAGGGACACCCTGAAAGGCCGCATAACTCACAAAAATCTGCATAAGTTCGACTAAGGACCCCGAGTCCGAATCGTCGACACACTTGAAACCATTGTGCTTTTGTAGAATCTTAAAGAAAGGTAATCCATGTTCACCCAACCTCAAAATAAAACAGCTCAAAGCCACCATTCGGCTGGTCAAGCTTTGTACCTCCATAGTGGTCGATGGAGATCGCATTTGCTCAATGGCCCGAATTTTTTCGAGATTAACCTCAATGCCTCTTGAACAGACAAGGAGCACTTCTCAGGATTCAACTTTATTCCATACTGATTCATGTTACAGAAAGTCTCAACTAGATCATCTGTATGACCATAGTTTTTCACACGCTTTACAACCAAGTCATCTACATAAGCTTCTAAATTATGCCCTAATTGAGATTGAAAGTTCTTCTGCATGAAGTGCTGATACGTGGAACCAGCATTCTTGAGACCAAATGACATTCTGACGTAGCAATATATACCACATGGTGTGATGAAGGCAGTCTTCTCTTCATCTTCTTCTGCCATGCTAATTTGATGGTATCCTGAGTAAGCATCCAGGAAGCTCATCAGTTCACAACCCGCTGTTGAATCAACAAACTAATCGATGCGGGGAAGGGGAAAATCATCCTTCAAACAGGCAGCATTAAGACTGGTGTAATCGACGCACATGCGCCACTTACCATTTGATTTCAGGACCATGACCGGGTTTGCGAGCCATTCAGAATGGTCGACCTCACAAATAAAGTCAACTTCGTGGAGTTTATCTAACTCCGAATGAATAGCTTCTCTCTGATCAGGGGAAAAATGCTTGAGCATTTGCTTTATAAGTTGTTGTCCAAGCTGGGTTGCTAGCCTGTGCTCAATCACTTCCCTTGGGACTCCAGGCTTGTCGGATGGTTTCCACATGAACACATCTACATTAGCCCAGAGGAAAGAGATGAGTGCGAGTTCCTATTTGTTCTCCAGTTCTGAGCCTATCCGAATGGTTCTGGACAGATCATCTAGTTATAAAGGAACTTGCTTAAGTTTCTCTTCTGGTCGCGAAGTTACCTTGACCGCATCTGGCTCTATTACTTTGGTCGTAGCCTAAACATCCATGAGGGGAAGTTGATCAACCAACTCCAGGGAAATGCGATGGCAAGTAAGGGCCGAAGATGGGCTACCCCGTACCGTGATCGTGCCTTTTGGTCCTAGCACCTTTACACATTGATAAGCATAATGGATTGCTTCCATGAATTTGGCGAGCGAGGACCTACCAAGAATTGCATTGTAGGCTGAATCAAAATCAATTACATCAAAAGTAACCAATTCTGTTCGGAAGTTCTCTGGTTCTCCGAACGTTACCGGTAGAACAATCTGAGCGATAGGAGTATACAGATGACCAGGAATAATCTCATAAAATGGGAGGACCACATGCTTTATCCTTAAACGAGGGATTTGCATCTCGTCAAAGGTTTTGGCAAAAATCAAATCAAGGGAACTACCTCTGTCGATTAAAACTCTGCCCACCTTAGCATTGCTGATTGTGGGAGTAACGATCAGAGGAAGTCACCGTGGTCGTGATAGTCCCTTGGGACAATCTTCCTAGCTAAGGGACATGGACGTCTCCGACTAGCGGGATATTAAGGTTCTCCTGGAGGAGCCTCAACATTATTCAGCTCACAGCAAACAAATTTAAAATGACACTTTGAAAGATATGATGAAGAACCACCAAAAATTACGTTAACGTGATTATTGGGTACCTGGTATGGCATATCCTCATCTCCATCAGCGTCTTTACTCCCAACAGGTTGTCCTTTTTCTGGTATTGTTAGCATAGGGCTTTACGTTGGTAAAATTCCTCCATACGCTTTAACCAATTTTGATAATTCTTTAAGTCATGTCTCAAAACATCATGCAACAGACACCACTTCTTGCTTCCCTGTGGGTTAGATTGTTTTTCTGTGTGGTCGCTGTTACGTCCACCAGAAGAAGACTTATTATTTTTGAATGGAACTTTGTTACCTTTGTCATGTGGTCGCTTTTCGATGTTCGCAACCTCACGGACAGGGTTCGCTCCATCCTCTTTTTATTTCTTCCCACCTGAAAGTCGCCCATACTTCTTGTTAGAGGTTTCCTTCTTCTCAGAATCTAATCCTAGTTGTGGTGGTAGATCACCTTTATCCACCATCCTATTCCATTCCTCTGCCTCGGCAACATCGAAATAACGATCAGCCATGTCGAAAAGTTCTAACACTATAATCTTGGTGGGTGTATACTGAGATCCTCCATGAATATTTTATATCGAATGCTGTGTTTAAAGGCTCTGATAACCAAATTGTCAGAGATGTTGGGATAGTATTTCTTACCCCCACGAATCTCTTCACAAACTACCGGAGAGTTTTGTCGCGCCCCAAAACTGGGACTACGACTACTCCTGTGGAGACCGAGCTTGCTGTAGCTAGTCCCATATATGCATACCTTTGACTTCCCAGGATAAGTCAAGCACAGGAGTATATTCACATTGCAGCAGAAAAACTTACAAAATATTTAAGCAGTGTGGCATGCTGGCTTTAATATTACATGAAGAGATTACAATACCTTCGCGGCATACATGGTTTAGCAAAATAACATCTACATAGCAGAAGATAGGTGACCCTCCCACAGTGAGAAGTTGACGGCAGAACAACACATCAGGGATCTGGCAGAACTGGCTCTCCTTCATCTGGGTCCAAGAAGTTCTCTACGCCTTCTTCTTGATCATGGTACGCTCCATCTACTGATTTGTAGGTTGCAAGGGTGAGTACACACCCTTGCAAGTCATAGGTAAGAGTAGATACATATAGTGGTGTTGTTATGAACCTAGACTAGTCAAGAATTATGGAGATTTGTAAAATGATCTTTTCTTTCATATCTCATCTCATGGCAGCAACTTTCCATAACATAGCATCGCTATTTATGGTCACTAAATTATAGCACTACCGCGACATGTCGACACACGACAGCCCACGGCAGCACCCCTTATCATGACAACACATGTCATTTGGGTAATCTTGACTTATCAAATTTTATTTAGAAAACATACTTGTGCCACACCCCGTGGATTTAATCCACCGCAGCAGACTCCTATAAACCCGGGAGCTCGGAGTATTCGAATACGTTTTTAACTCTGCAGAGAGGTACCAATTTACCCTCAAGATATTCCACTTTCATGCCCATCCTAGCAATATGATTAGACCTTTCCTCACAACCATGTGTGAGTGGCAAGGTGGAGATAACAAGAACTTTTGTCATGTTTCACACACAATTCACCCCCGACCCTATGGATCTCTCGCGAAGCACAGTTGTGGTGGGTTGTAGCCAAACCCCCACCCCGAATGCATATTCCCATTGCTGGGTAAACGTGCATGATCACCTTCAGTGATATGTGTGGGAGCCGCACTCCGTGTAAATCGTGCATCACAACGCATCTCATGCAGGGGCTTCATGTGCGATCCGCATAAGTACTTGTTCAGGCCTGTCCCATACTAGGCTTGCGGTTAGCACGTGTTTCATGCCACTAGACGCACAACACTAGGTTCTAGTCCTTATATGCCAGTGACTAGACCATCCACAAACCATGCACCTTCCGTGCCTGCTATCCTTTGCAGTTAAGCACCTCCAGTGCTACAGCCATCCATACCAAAATTCTAGTCACGGCTAAGGGTTTTATTTCATGAATATGTATAAATACATATATAATAGTTCATGGTTTACTATTTGATCTTTTCACATTTCACAAGCATCCAGCTTAGTACTACCAATTATATATCAACCATTCTTTCACATGCAATATTACTTATATTCAAGGTCATATCATAGCAACTCTTAAAATATAGGTTCAAGATGATCAAGACTATGACTTGCCTTCCGCGTTGTAAGAAACAGCAGTTGATGTCGGATCAGCAGTGAAGTCCTCAAACTCTGGCTCCAACTCTGAGCAAAGATTAAACAAACAACCAAGAATCACAACCTTTTCAATACATTATTATACTACATGCAATAATGCAAAGATGAAATGTCTCGATGATTCTGGAATAATTGGGTTTTGAAGCTGATTAGGGCTAACTTACAGAATTAGGACTGAAGATGGGTACTAGGGACTTTTAGGGTTCCAGGGTATGGAAATGACATTAAGTCCGCAGCTGGTTTGCCCAAAATCGACGAATGTCTTCAGGTCGACATTCGGTTCATGACGTCGACATAGGGTTAATGGTTGATAGAGGGCTCAATTCAAGTTGTGACAAAAGAAGAAATTGTAGATCGCAACATCAGGAGTCTAAGAGACAAAGTCATGCTCAAAATGCATGACTGGAAGTAGGAAAAAAGGTTCAATGCCACTGACTGACATAGATTAGCATTGGGCTGACATGGCCAGAAACTAGGGTTTGCCATATCTTTTGATCTAGGGCTCCAATTGATGCACCACTTTGTCTGGGAGTTAGGCCTTGATAACAGGAACAAATAATACAACAGGTTTCAAGGTTGAAGATAGTCGAAATGTGGTGAAAACCGGCGAAGAACATGGTGGCTGGAGTTTCAAGTCATGGCACTGGACAGAAATTAGGGCATAGCCATAACTTTCAATTTAGACCGAATTAGATGTCGAGTTAGTAGACAAAATTGTTTAGGAGATCAAGATGCATCTAAGGGACAAGGTGGCTGGAGCTGGATCAGCCGAGAACAGATTTCCAATGGCCGGCACCGGAGAAGATGACACTGGATTTGGGGATTTTCGTTATACAGGATTTGATCTCAATTCCTTGCTCGAGGAGTACGAGGGAAGAATATGGAAGCTATTGGCACGATCAATTTGATCGGAGCATCACCAGAGAAGTCTGGCGACGAGCGCCGGCGACTGGTGAAGCTCAAACTTGGATATTGCTTCAATTCGAGCTTAATTTCAAAATCTGGATTCACTGGCTTGCTAAATAAAGCTCACTGATCATTTTACTCTACTGGATCGAAGGCTAATTTGGATTGAATCAAACAGCAAGGCTGGAACAGGGGTTGTAGCAATTTCGGTGATCACCGACGATGTGGGGCACGGGGATCCAATTAAATGATACAGCATAGAGAGTTTGATGAGAGGGACTCACTGATGGCTTCAATTTGGAGTTTGGTGAAGCGAGGCGAGCTGGCGTCATCGACCCCCTCGGCGGCTCGCCAGAGAAGAAGACAACAGCGAAGAAGATTTGGTTATTTGCTGAGAAGCTCTAAAGAGCAATGCTGATGACAAGGGGAGCTACTCGGGACTGCTATTTAAAGGCAAGGCAAGGTGAAGAGAAGCTCACTGCTTGGAGCTAAGATGCTTGCGCCGGTGAAGGCTTCGGGTCGAAGGAACGGTGAGCAAACGAGAAGGTGCAGCTTCTCTCTGGCGCGCGAGCTGCTGTTGTGCTGGACAAGGATTGCCACGGCAATAACTGAGGTGCAAACACGTGTGCGCGTGCAAACACGTGTGCGCATGCAAACACGGTTGTGAAAAAGCACGGGCTAGAGCGGCGCTGATAGGCGGAAAAAGGCACAGCAATACGGCGCTCTGGTCGCGGTCGCAGCGGCGCTGATCGAAGCGAAGCACTGCGCTGCGGTCGAGATCGCTGAAGCTACTGATTTGGTCGCAGGAGATTGCTCCGGTCGTGAACAGCAGGTGTGGTCGAAGAAGCTGATCCCTGGTCGTGAACTGCAAGTGTGGTCGAGCTAGGGACCTGGTTGCAAGGATCTTTGATCGAATTCTGGACTGATTTGTAATTTCTGGCTTAGAGATAGATAATTTGCAATCTGATTTCATAGATGAGTATAAACTTATACCTTATACTCATCCAGCAAGAAATTTGGTAAAATCTGGCATGATTTGATGATTTTCGATATAACCCGAAAATAGGGTATTTAGGGTAAATTAAATCTGAGTTTTGGTCGATTTCAAATTCAAGGTAATTGGAGAGAGATTTGGGTATTCTGATAAAAGAAGATTTTGTATTAATTAGCATTTGGGAGGTGTTCCCTGAAACATATTTGAATTTGGAGTTGATTTGAGGATTTTAGCCTTTTTGGGTTTCTAGAGATATCAGAAAAAAGGACTGATTTGCAATATAATTTGGACTGATTTGTGAAAAAGGCTTAGATGAAGAAATCTGACTGCCAACTTTCTGGATTAAGGTATTGGCATACCCATGATCATAATCCAAGAATAATCTGGTCTGGATTAGGTCAAGATTTGGCTAAATCTGAGTTCAAAGTATTTAGGGTAATTAGGATATAATTAAATTCCTGTTTTCGAAAACAGAAAAGGATTGCAAGATCTGAGAGTTAAAGATGGAATTGAATCTGGCTTCTGAAGACTTTTATGTTCAAAGTAACTGATAGATCATATCTGAGCAATCTGATCTTGATTTGAGTTCACAGGAAAGATTTTGAGATTTTAGGGCTTAGAATAGATTAGGGTTGAACTGATCTTGCTACTACTACAGAGATACATGCATGCATGACTTTTATGGAAAAGAAAGTTTTTACCCCTAAACTTAGGGTGTTACAAGTTTCACTCGAAGTCTAGCGTAAATGATGAAGATCATCCTCCTTGTCAGTTTCTGGTAACAATTTTGGAAATTGCTAAGGATAGCATCCCAATTGTAAATAGATCCTTCTGGCTGGTTGAACAACCAAATCCGTGCCAGACCTTCAAGGACCGTTGACAAGTAAGCTTCCATTACTTTCTCATTCCCCCTACCACCTAGATAGTGATAACATATAGTTGGAGAAATTCAAATGGATTTTGTGTCCCATTGAACCTTTCAATCGTTCTTGGATTGAATTTATCTGGCCAGTAATTGCTCTTAATCCATGTGAGAAAGCCTTACAACCAACGTAAGAGGTACGCAGTTGTTGATCATCATGACCATCCTCCTGGTCGCGAGAAAGACTTGCAGGTGGAGGGCACGATGCGGTCCCAAATGTGATTGTATCAGCTCATGATCGCGATCACACGATCGTCAAATTCTCTGAACCTTGTCATAACTAATGACGAGTCGGGGAAGCTCGAGCACGATCATTCTTCTCTGGCTATGTCGAGCACTATTACCTTCTCGTGAGTTCATTACTGAACGTGAGGAGGCAGTTGGAGTTACATTAGATGCAACTCCATCAAGATTCTCCGCGAGAACTCTTGCAAAAATGGCCCCATTATCATTAGTAAAACCAGTGGGAGGGTTACAGAGTGTTTCTGCGATCACATGGATACACTCCTGTGTGCTTATTCTTGGAGCCAAAGGAGTTTTTTCCATCATCGCCTCACCCATCAGAGAACACT
Source organism: Pharus latifolius (assembly GCA_019359835.1). Taxonomy (NCBI): domain Eukaryota; kingdom Viridiplantae; phylum Streptophyta; class Magnoliopsida; order Poales; family Poaceae; genus Pharus; species Pharus latifolius. Next base: position 72,169,184 of record CM033321.1, read on the forward strand.
CTGGATCTGTGAGGGGTGATTGGTCACACCTACGACCAACGGGTTGTTGTTGTTGAGACGTGCCTGGGCCGAAGTTCGCAGTGTGTTGGCAAAGTTGCACAAGACGCAAAGTTTCCTCTATTGTTATGCGAACCTCATCCTCTCGATGTATGCGAGCTTCATCTTCCAACCATTTGTGGTCTCTTTCCTCCCTAGCAAGCCGTTGCTCGGGAGCCTCCTCAGAAAGTACTGTGACTTCGCATGGAGTTGATACCACAGAGGTGGAGAACATCTCCTCTTTATCCGAGTTGAACTCGAAATCAAAGAGAGAATTTAAATTATCTAGAGTTGAATCTCCCAAATAAGGCGAATGGTGATCGTCGGGATCATCCATATTGGACATGGATGCATCGGGATCCTCATTGCCTCCGTTATGCTGAGATACATATTCACCTTCGAGTGCAATAAGATTCTCCGAAGGCGAACGAATTGCTTTCCCAGGTTCTTTGTCGATGGTCATAACCAAAACTGCAGAAGAATTTTCCTCTGTATAGGGCTCGGAAGCGACATCGATCTCTTCCATAGGGATGTCATTTCCATCCGGAACATCGACATAGTCGGTGAGGTCGAAGTCATTCTCGGAGTCGTATGCACAGGGTAATGGATCCATAAATACAAATTACTTTAGTGAAGTAGAAAATACCTTATTGCTCCCCACAGACGGCGCCAGCTGTCGACGATTGGAAGAAGGTCCCAAGTCGAACTTACACAGAATTTGTTTGTTTAGTAGGGAGGTATTTTCTAACAATCACCAAAGGCAAATCATTGTAATATGGACTTATGAACACGCTGTGTTTATACAGGTTCGGGCCCTTGAAATCTGAGTAATAACCCTGCTCCTATTGTTTTCTCACTATATGAATAATGGAATTACAAAGTGTATATTGACAAGTCTAATCCTCTAGTATTTTCTTAGACTTCATGGATCATATCCTCCGATCACTCTCTCTAGATCCCCCCTCTTTGTTCATCAAGCTCCCCTTTTATCGTTGATGAAGAGAAGCCAATTGCTTGATCAAAGAGATGTTTCGGCGATAACTACACTATGGTTGTAAGCAGTTGCTATTTTCCAATTTGAAACGTGTAGTTTATAGATAACCACACAACCATTCACATCTTATTGATGGTTTAAGGATAATCGTACAGCATAATTATCCTTATTTTATCAATAAATGGAGTATTACACTGGGAGTATTGACTAAGGTGCGGTTATAAGATAACTGGGCAACTCTTAACTTATGGTCGGCAACTCTCGACCATATCTCTAGTGTTAAGCATTCTTTTGTTCTGAGGTCGCGCATTGACTAGGACTACAGATTAAGAATTCTAATATCTCCGCGACCATATAACTGCGAGCACGCATCTCTACAGTTATAGCGGTCACAAGTAGTATAATGATGTGCAATTGCGACCATGGAAGTCCGCAGCCATCATAAGAAAAAATCACCCATGAGAGGCCTGTGTATCCATTTTAGTTAAATAGATTGGGTTATGTCCAGAATATCTTTGACTTATTACTTTGTCTCTCTCCATGATTTCTCACAATCATGGAGAGGTACGAACAAGTTGGTTCTCTTCCCATGTTCTCCTGCGACCTCAGGAAGTGATGAGGACATCCCAAGGACATATACACATTCACGAATAGCACCTATGCATGGTGATGCTACACATACACTTGGTGATTCTGGCTCAGAGAATTCAAAGGGAGCATAACATGGTCCAATTACACGCAGCCATGCTAAACAAATCCAAAACCAGGTGAAAGCTAACTTGAGTTTAATTTCTGATTTTAACGACTTAGAGGTGCTACCGGTATGTTCTTCTTTTGTGTTACTTAGGTACATGGGAGAGGAACCAATGCATAAGAGTTTTAGCAAAGAGAAGAGGAGTTGCTGTACAATTGTTTGCGTGTGGTTAAACCAGCCCAAGATGGATTCAACCAAAAGAATTTTACTCGGAATGCAGTCTGCCAACCAAGCGATAGTCCAACATCGTCCAAGTACCATTCTCAGCACAGATATCCACTTTTATCATGTGAGTACTTGCTAGAAAGTTATTCAAAAGAGCTTTCCAACGTATCCCAAATCATTAAATTCTGACGTTGTATGCAACCAGGAGACCAAAAAGAGTAATGACTGTACGAGAGGAAAAAGTCCAATCCGAATTTGAGAAAAATGATTCCGGACTTCTTTAATCTCTTATAGTATGTTAGGATTTGATTTCTATTTTAAACCTTCTATCCTTTGTAAACACCATCCTCTATAAAAGAGAGGCATGGTCATGGTTTTATGCAGATCATGAATATTGGAGATTATTTTGGTTAGACACCATATGATTTTTACAAGAACCAAGATAGAGTTCTTGCTGCCATGTTCTTGTGATTTCCCATGAATTGCACCTAATCTGTGCTGCTGCGCCTTCAAACGTCGTTTGTGTGGGTTAGTTTCTGATTTGTGGACTAGCAATTGTTGAGATAGCAGGCTACGGTTGGCTTTCTTGTCGTCGGGTCACAATTCCACCAAGTTATCCAAGAATCCTACATCGTGAAGATTGGAAATCCGGTGTACCGATTTCTCACGAAGTTGGTGCATATCAGGAAGGCACAAGCAGGTTGGTTCTCTTCCCATGGTTTCCTATGACCTCGGGAAGGCATAGACTTAAATCTCTTTCCATGGTCTCCTGTGATCACGGAAAGGCATATATAAAGGACTCAAATCTCCCCCCTGTGGTCTCATGTGATCACGGAGAGGTATAAATGAAGGACTTGGTAAAAATCCTCATAAGGAAACGGTAATGTAAGATCTCTTTATATCTCAAGACCATCGTGGGAGCCTTATGGAACGGTGACTTGGGTCCATGCTAGGGGGATGGTGGTTCGGATCCCTCCCGAAGGTCCTAGGTGCAAAGATCCTTAGCATGCCCCCGCATAAGCGATATCTAGGATCATCCTAGAGAACAAGGGGATGTCGGTTCAGACCATAATTGTTCGAGCCCCTCCCGGGTCCCTAGAGCATAATGATTCAGATAATTACTGCAGGTAAGGTTACATTCGGACTGCCCCTAGTTACTAAGGCTAGCAATCTGTATGGTTTATGCAGGTTGTTTTCACCCCCCACCCCCCACCCCCTGGCCATCTAGAAGCAGTATTCAACATTCAAGACATGGCACAATTGGGCGCTAACTCAAGTAATTAGGCAAGTCTTTTTATGAATATCGCTTGTATACTCAAAGATACAATAAGCTTGTTAGGGATATAAATGAGGTGCCAAAGATACTCTCTCAATCAGCAAAAAGAGTATATATAACACCCCCCCACACAAATCTAGCCATTAGAAGCACGCAAGAGGAAAAATCAGCCACGCAGACAATCCACATGAGATGCAGACTGTCAGCATTTACTTCTTTGTGTCTAACAGCTATATAATGGCTAGTATATCCACATGCAAAGAGCCGTTGCGGGGAATCAATTTCACACACGGACAATTCATGTCCCATGCGGACAGTCTGCATGGATCTCTGTAGTTGACAGTAAAATAAGCATAACTTTTGATCTAGAGATCCAATGGAGGCGCTTTTTGGCTTGTTGGAAATATAAGTGAAGGGGCTACAATTTTTTCAAAAAGAATAAGACCTAGATTGGTCTAGATATATCAAAAAAATTCAAAAACATTCCTATTGCCGAAATGCCCGGCACAAACGTCCGCAACCACCCTGACGAGGATTGACACCCGAGTCAGTTCAGAATAAATGCACGATTGGTTCAAGATAGATTCGAGCCAGACATGTGCCTGGCGGTGTGAACTCAAGTCATTTCGAGAAGCATCCGCCCGAGGTCGCGAACTGTGTGCGATCAGATCGCAGTCTTTACGCTATTAGACCGTAGCTAGTGCGCGGTCAGAAGTTCGTATGTTGTGCGCGGACAAAAGGCTGAAGGTGTTGCGCGGTCAGCCAACATCTCGCAGTCAGAATTCTTTCGACCAGGGAACGTGGGATTAATCTATTTCTGCTACAGGAATATCCCAAGTATCCCGAAGATTCTTCCACGTAGAGGAGCAACCGTCAGGAGGTTAATACGTGCAGTTATCCACGAAAAACACGTGTTAAACCTGCATGGGAGTTAAGAGCGATTCTCCAGACCGCATCCAAGAAACCGTTTGATGCCGTTACGACTTGGCGCCCTTTCGACCAGTATAAAAGGGCGGCATGGTGTATCAAACAGGGGGATCGATCGAGAGATCAAGACATAACATATCTCACTTGAAGAATCAGACAGCCAAGGCTACGGCTTAGATTAGATAGCTTCCATAAGCCTTCTAGGTTTCATTTTGTACACTCGTACAGGGAAAACCTTCGCCTGTGAAGGTCTTTTCCCGTCGCTTTGTAACTCTTTTGACGTCGGATACACCTTTGACGTTTGATCGCACTGATTGTCCTGTGGGGCTTACTCGACCATTGAGGCTCCCTCTGGTCATTACCCCGATCATCCGTAATGTGAGAGTCGAAAGGGTTCTGATCGATGGAGGGAGCTGCCTTGACATTTTATTGGTCAAGACACTCAACGAGATGCAAATTCCTCGTTCGAAGATTAAGCCCATAATCCATCCGTTTTATGGGATAATCCCTGGTCCCTCCATGATGCCGTTGGGACAGGTGGTCCTCTCGGTCACAATGGGAGAACCGGATAACTTCCGAACAGAATTGGTTACTTTTGACGTGATTGATTGTGATTCGGCTTACAATGCAATCTTTGGCAGGCCAACTCTCGCTAAGTTCATGATGGCAACGCACTATGCTTATCAGTGCGGTAAATTGCCTGGCCCCAAAGGTGTCATCTCGGTCTGAGACAGTCGCAACGTGGCACTCACGTGCGACCGGCTATCTCTGGAGATGGTCGACCAACTTCCCCTCCGGGACGCTCAGGTCGCCACTATCGCCACCGACGCGATCAAGGCTGCTCCACGACCAGATGAGAAACTCAAACTAGTTCTATTGTACCTAGACGATCCATCCAAGACAATTCGGGTCGAATCAGGCCTGGATGACAAATAGGAACTCGAGCTCATTACCTTCCTCTGGGCTAACGCAGATGTGTTTCCGTGGAAACCGTCCGACATGCCCGATGTCCCAAGGGAAGTAATCGAGCACAGGTTAGCAATTCGACCTGGACAGCGGCCAATAAAGCAAAAGCTCACGCGTTTTGCTGTTGAACGACAGGAAGCCACTCGAGAGGAATTGGACAAACTCCTAAAAGCCACGTTTATTCATGAGGTCGATCACCCAGAATGGCTCGCCAATCCGGTCATGGTCCGCAAGTCAAATGGCAAGTGGCGCATGTGCGTCGACTACACTAGCCTCAACAGTGCCTGTCCGAAGGATGACTTTCCCCTTCCCCGCATAGACCAGCTGGTCGACTCAACCGCGGGTTGCGAACTGATGAGCTTCCTGGACGCTTACTCAGGATATCATCAAATTAGCATGGCAGAAGAAGATGAAGAGAAAATTGCCTTCATCACCCCGTTCGGCACCTACTACTACGTCAGAATGCCGTTCGGTCTCAAGAACGCGGGTTCCACGTACCAGCGCTTGATGCAAAAGACCTTTCTTTCCCAGATAGGGCGTAATCTCGAAGCATATGTAGACGACTTGGTTGTAAAAAGTACCGAGAGATTGTCTCATTTGGACGATCTCGCTGAAACCTTCTGTAATTTGAATCGCTTTGGAATAAAATTGAATCCGAAGAAATGCTCTTTTGGGGTTTCTTCAGGAAAACTTCTTGGTTTCCTTGTTTGTTCCAAAGGCATTGAAGTCAATCCTGAGAAAATCAGGGCCATCGAACAAATGAGGTCGCCCTCGACTATGAAAGATGTTCAACGCCTGGCTGGTCGCATGGTGGCCTTAAGTCGTTTCATATCGTGACTAGGTGAAAGGGGATTACCTTTCTTCAAAGCCTTGTGGAAGCATCACAATTTCACATGGTCTGATGATGCCTAGAAAGCGTTTTAGGAGGTAAAGACATATTTATCCAGTCCGCCAGTGTTGGTGTCTCCCGACAAAGGGGAACCATTACTTCTTTATCTGGCGGCCACACCGCACGCGGTTAGCGCTGTCCTGGTCGCGGATAGGGAAGGAATACACAGACCCGTCTACTATGTGAGCGAGGTACTTCATGGTCCTAAGGAGCGTTACCCTGAGGTCCAGAAGATACTTTACGTGCTACTGATGGCTTCCCGTAAGCTACGACATTACTTCCAAGCTCACAAGATCACTGTACCCTCCTCCTTTCCTCTGGGGGATATTGTCCGAAATCCAGAGAAGTCTGATCGAATCGCCAAATGGCTGGTCGAACTCGGTGCTTTTGATGTCCATTTCACGCCCCGTACGGCGGTTAAGTCTCAGGTTTTGGCCGACTTTGTGGTCGAATGGACCAACCCTGAGCCACCCGTGCAGGTGCCCGAGGAATTGGAATGCCCCGATCACTGGACAATGTACTTTGACGGCTCCCATAGTTTTCAACATTCGGGGGCTGGAGTGGTCTTAGTTACGCCTCAGGGCGAAGAGCTTAAGTATGTCATCCAATTACACTTTGTTGTGACCAACAACGCAGCGGAGTATGAAGGTCTTCTTGCAGGGCTCCGGGCAGCAAAATTCCTCGGAGTCCGTTGATTAGTGGTGAGGGAGACTCACAGCTGGTCGTAAACCAGGTAAACAAGGAGTACAGCACCTCCGATGAGACAATGGCTCATTACCTGGGGGAAGTGAGGAGATTGGAAAAACACTTCAGTCATTTCGAAGTCCAATACATCCCGCGAAAGGACAACATTCTCGCAGAGCAATTATCCAAAATTGGGTCCTCACGCACATCCGCTCCGGCAGGAGTGTTCATTGAACACTTGGACCATCCTTCGATCGTGACTTCGGTCGAGGATGATCCGGTAACAGCCTGCGTTACCAACCTCGATCAGGAACAGGATTGGACTCATCCATTGAGAGTCTATCTTGAACATGGGACCCTACCCGAGGATGAAACTGAAAGCTATCGGTTGATTCGAAAAGCGCGTCTGTACAAGCTCATAGAGGGAGTTTTGTATAGAAAGGGTACTCAAGGAGTATTCATGAGCTGCATATCTCAGGAGGAAGGTAAATCCCTCTTGAAAGAGATACATGACGGTGTATGCGGTGCGCACGCGTCATATCGGACACTGGTCGGAAAAGGTTTTCGACAAGGATTCTACTGTCCTTCGGCACTCGATGATGCCAAGCACATGGTCAAGATGTGTCCTCAGTGTCAATTCCACGCGAGACAGGTTCATCAACCTGCCTACACGTTACAAACCATTCCCCTCGCATGGCCTTTTGTGGTCTCGGGGATGGATATTGTCGGTCCTATGCCACAAGCGGTCAATGGGTATAAGTTTCTGTTCGTAGCCATTGACACGTTTACAAAGTGGATTGAGGCCGAACCGGTACGAAATATTACCGCATCAGCAGCACAAAAGTTCTTCCATAAGAACATTGTTGCTCGATTTGGTGTTCCAAACCGTCTCATCACAGACAATGATTCTCAGTTCGCCAGTAGTCTTTTTCTGGACTATTGCGATCAGATCGGGACCAAGGTGTGCTTTGCTTCTGTGGCAATCCACAGAGCAATGGTGCTGTGGAATGGGCCAACGGGCAAATATTGCAAGGCATCAAAAAACATGTTTTTGATCGCCTTAAGACTCGCTCGGGGGCTTGGGCAGACAAGCTCTATACCGTTCTATGGGCACTACGAACTACCTCTAGTCGAGCCACCAGTGAGACGCCTTTCCATCTGGTCTATGGGGCCGAGGCTGTACTGCCTATGGAAGTTAGTATTGGATATGTTCGGACAGAACAATTCGATCGAATTGATCAGGCCGAACAGCGATCACAGGATCTCATCCTCTTAGAAGAAAGGCGTGATCGCGCTTTGATCAAGTCCGCGGCATACTTGCAGGCTTTGCGCCATTACCATAACAAAAGGGTGCGACCACGTAGTCTTTACGTGGGTGACCTGGTTTTATGAAAAATTCAAGACCAGTCTAATCGCAAAAAATTCTCCCAAAATGGGAAGGCCATTACACTGTTGTCTCAGTGCCGCGACCAGGATCAGCGCGATTAGCCATGGAGGATGGCCGAATTCTGTCCAATACATGGAACATCGATCAACTACGCAAGTTCTACGTGTAAGTACTCAATCCCTTTTCCTGTTCGATTAGCATTGTTTAATAAAACAAAAAATATTTTGGTTTCATACGATGAACATTTCCCTTCATGCCCATGTGTTACGAACTCGACTCGGGGGACTGGTCGCCGGCGATTAGATCACTACAACATTCTAATCGGATTCACTGGCCGATCTCATGACCACTTCCAGATAAGTCACTCCTAAATAAGTCGTTTCTCAACGCATATGGGGCTTTCTGGTAAGTCCTTGGTCATTTGAGTAGCTGCCGGTTTGCAATAAGGTTAGGCGTACATTGATCATAATCGCTGGTCCGATCGCGCACCCCTAGTCATTACACTTGTATTTCTCCTGTGTTTATAATACTAAGCCTTCAGTATCTATAATCACAAGCGGGGGCTAGGGGGATATGCTTATAAATATCAAACAACAAAAAACAAGAATATATTTACTTTCTTTCAAAAATCAATTTGTACATGCATTGCATTCTATATATCTGTACAGTTGTAGGGACTATACAATCCCAAGCTCGGTCAAGAGCTTGTCTACAAGGGGGGTGATCTCCTCCATGATCGCCTCCAGCTGTTCTTCACTCTCGATCTCTACCGGTCCCACCAGTGGATTCAGATCCGTATCTGGGCCATGGGGGAGACGGAACCTGCAGAGAACGGCGGAGGCTGCTGATCGAACCCTGGTTCTGATCGCCTCTTCCCGTCGCCGTGTATCTTCAAGAAGATACTCGAGAAGTGACTCCGCTTGGGCCATGACTAGTGAAGACCAGTCGCTCGAACTGAGGTCGTTCTTTGTGGTCTCAACCACATCAGCCCTCAGGAGATGGGCCACCATCTTTAGCTTTTCAAAGACGGATTGGCTCAGCTCCCTGTTCGCCTTTTGGGTGGAACTAATGGAGCACTGAAGGACCGCCTTGTCCTGACCAAGTCATTTTATTTGACTTGCTTGCGCTGCAGTAAGAAGAGTGTTACTCACAAATTATGAATTCAAGTCTTCCTAGTCGGGAATCGACTTAACAGAGAGTTCTGACCGCAACTTATTAAGTTCGACCTCTTGCTACGAAGCAAAAGAGATCGAATTGAGCTTGGTCGCGGCCAGCTCCCTCTTCAGAGACGCAACCTCCCTGTGACAGAAGAAATGGATGTCATAACAAATTCGCAGCTATGCAAATTGGAGGATATTTATCCTTACTGGCGCAAGCTGTCTCTTTCTTTCTGTATGGCCTGGACGCTCGCTACCATAGCGATCGATCTGGTCGTCATCCAGGATAAATACTATGAAACAAAGAGAAGTCAAAGGTGTCCTATGCACAGTTCAGGTACCAAAAGAGAAGTTCATCATACCTCTATATACTCCCGGAATGAGACTTCGTCTGGGATGGCGGGAGGTCTGGTCGGGGGACCCGTCATGGCCTCGACAGGAGCAGGAGGAGGATGTGTCTGCTGACCCTCAGTCGTAGGTTCTGTGGTCTGCGGCTGGGTCTCCACGCCTGATTAGTCCCTCACGGTCCAGACGCCTTCCTAGACCGAAGGGACAGAGCGCTCCTCACTGGAGGCTCCGGCGCCAGTAGCAACTTCAACCCTCCCCGGGGCGGCTGAAGGGCTCGGTGCCACCTCTTTTCGCCTGCCAAGGAAAGAGAAACTGACGATTACGTTGATGATCGTCACAATCCAATCTAGTGTAACCAGAATAGGGTTCTTACCTTATTTGAAATCCCATCAGCCTTTGGGATTTCAGGGGAGGCTCTCCCTGGGAAAGGGGACAGTCACTGTCTATCCTAGTCTTTCTCTTTATAAATAGGCCTTTTTCCCCCTATATGTGTCTTCCTGTAAGTACACTCATAAGGGATGATAAAGACTTGTGGTAAGAACTCACACCTGTGCAACCTGTCCAGTTGGTAGGGTTATGTTCGAAGGCCTAGATGGCTCCTAGACCTCTAGAGCCGGCACTCCATCCGCGACTCTCGCACGGTCAGGTTCGGACACCTCCTCTCCTGTCCTCAAGAGTGGAGGATTTTCCTCCCTGGGACTCACAGGAGTTGTAGGGGGAAGCTCTACGCCCTGTAAAAGTGTTGATTTGATAGACACGTGTACAGAGGATGCTGAGAAGAGAAAATCATGAGGAAATCTTTACCGTGGTCACCCCTTCGGTTAGGGAAGCAGAAACAACTGACCTTGAAGCCTCGGGGGCTTCGGGAGCAGGGATCTCACCCACGACCACGGGACTTTCGGTGGCTGCGGAGTCCGCTGCAGTTACTTCTGTTTCTGCGGGACGAGATGGAGTGTCGCCGGATAGAGAGTCCGCTGTCTTCCTCCTCCGGCAGATCAGGGGGATATCATCTTCCTCCTCCTCCTCTCTCCTCTCGCCTTGTACGACGAAGAAGTGATTCCAGTTTGTACCTGGAAGAATGGGAGGTACGTGATATCTTACCGCAGTCTTCCTTGCGGTAGTGGGAACGCTCCGTGAAGACCCTTCCCCAAGAGCTTGCTTGGGTCTCTTGGGGGCAGGATTCCTCGTCCTGGGTTTCGAGGAGATCTTCTTCACATTTTTCATCATCGGCTTTCCCAGGGAACCGACGTTCTCGCTCGGGAATGTCGCCTCGGCTAATCTCCCCAAGAGCTGTTTCGTTCCGACGAAGTTTTCAGCGCTGGGCATACATAAGACCTGTGAATAAGAGCCAAGTGGAAGATGACATACCTTTCGGCGCTCCTGTTTGAGGTCGTCACCGGTGTGAACCAAGCTCTGGGGGCGAGGCGATCCCTTGGGACCCTCTACATCAGCGTTGTAGGCCCTGAGGAGATAATTTGTCCGCCTCTCAACCTCGGAGGAGGGCAGGACTGTTCCCAGAATGCAAATTAGACAATACATCACAGAAGTGTGAGGTCTCAGTGTCGAGATCACATACCTTCGTTGTAGTCCAAGGTGTTGTCTGCCATGGACTTAATCTCCCAAGCCGGATGAGCCCTTTCACGCAGGGGACTCACCCGGTTCTTCACAAAGTCGCGGATGACGTCGCGAGCAGTCAATCCATGTTGAACTAGGTGAAGAATTACCTCAGCATGTTTCAAGAACTCAGAGTTCATCGCCGAGGGGGAGTCCAACTCGCTCGGCTTCTCTGGCCGTGAGTTCTCGAACCACAACCCGCTCTCAGACGGAAGGGTGCAGTAGAACCACTTCTGGTGCCACCCGTGCACCGAATCCCACAGGGGTGGGAAGGGATACTCCTTCTTCTCCATTAGCTGGAAGTAGATACATCCGGCGGCGTTGGTGCTCTTCGACCACTCCAAGTAGTAGAAGCGCTGGAAGAGATCCACGCTGGGATACACTCCGACGTACGCTTCGCATAGATGCTGGAACACCGCCAGAATTAAGACCGCATTTGGGTGGAGATTGATCAGCTCCAACCCATAATGCTCGAGGACGCCTTTGAGGACCCGACTCTCGGGGAATCGGAACCAGCAGCGCATGTATTCCTAGAAAACCACCAGTTCGCCATCTCCGACGACTGGGGTTTCTTGGTCCTTCTCCGCGGGCCGCCAGTTGATTAGCAGCTGTGGAGGAAGGATTTCCTCCTTCTCCAGCGCCAGCAGACTCTCCTCGGAATGGTGGATCGATCTGCTCCAAGACGCCATTTTTTGTGATAAATCAGGAGAAAAGTTGGCGACTTTGGGGAAGATGGAGGCTGAGGGAAATGAGGGTTTTGTGTGGTAGAAGTATTGAGGAAAGGTTTTTGGCTGTGTGGCTTCCTCAAGAAGCTAACTGTTCCTTTTATAGACCCGAGGAGGCGCACTAATGTGAGTAACGTTCCACTCAAACGTTCCGCTTAATATTTTATCCATTTCCCATAATGGATACTATCTCTGGCAGACCCGTTAAAGTGTTTCTGGTATCAGATCTGAAACGAAAGGACCTCTTTGTTTCAAGGTTTGAAGATACAAAAACATGAAAAGTTCTTCAAGGGTTTTTGGAGGACATTTTCCTTCATGTGTCTTGTAAATTTTCATGAAAATATCCTAGGGCCAAATTTTTGGACGTACGGATATGTTTTGATTAGATTGCGGTATGATCAGAACCGTGTCTTCGACTAAGCTCCGATCCTGATCGAAGTGATGGTCTGATCGAGTTTCGGTTCTGATCGTAGTAATCTTCAAATTGAACTTCGGTTCTAACCTCGGCTTTAAGTTTGAGCGGTATCAGTGCTGGTCGCGGTACTATTATAAAAACGCGATTCTGGTCGCAGAGCTGAAGTTTACCTGTGTATGAATGGTCGTAAAGACATTGCTTATGGCCATGTTTTCGCACAAAAGATGTAAAGAATATTCATGTAAAGAAAGAGATTTTATTTCTTGCATTCTTTACATACGAAAGGGATACCGGCGACTAAAGCGTCGATCTGATCCGAAAGAAGTTTGCAAAGTTCTCCTAGGGACATGTTGTTGTCAGTAGGATCTACACTGACAACCCCCAAAGAACTAGCAACTAACCTAAGTCTATCTACATCATCCCTAACAAGAGATGCACTATTGTTCCTAATCAAATCAGAGAGTTCTCGCTGTTGCTGAGCGTGATCCCTCTCTCGACGGAACTGGTGCGCCTCTTCATGGGATCTTTCAAAACATTCTGCCAGATGCAGAATCACCGAAGACATCTCTTCGGTCTTCTTCTCCAGGGCCTCTTTTTCTCCTTGGAGAGTTTGTCCGAGGGAAGGAGGTGGAATGTCAGCAGGCTTGTTGCTAGGGGCTCCAACAATTTTCGTCTCCTACATTTGCAAATATTAGTTTTCTTAAACTATGATAGACAAGCAAAGGGAGACAGAAGTAATTACCAATCCTAGCAAGCGACAGGTTGGTATATGCATCCTGGAAGGTAGATCATCCGACAAAAGCGGATAATCACTAGATGGTGGAAGTGCAACATTCCCACCATAAGATTGCTTCCCCAACACAAATTGAGGATCATCCGGTCAGGTAGTCACCGCTTGCTAACCAGAAAATCGATCATCCAAACAAAAATGGGGAGCATTGGAATGAAATGGAAAAGACTGAGGAGAATGTCCCTCCAAAGGTGGGGATGAAAGTTCATTCTGCCTAGGTGCATGAGGAACAGAAGAAAGAAAGAACGACGTTGCGTCTTCTACCTTTGCTCTGCTGGAGGATCCCTCGTTAACCTTGGGTTTCTTCCTTGAAGGAAATGGGTCTTCAGGCATCTGAGGATCTTGTTCGAAAACTTCCTCTTCATCACTCTCAATCTCGATGAAGTTGTGATCTGCCATCGGGGAGTGTATGAAGAGAAGGATGAAGGTAGCTTTGGAAGAAACTTAGCCGTGAGAAGAAGTTGTGGAGCTTTGTAATTCAAAGGCTTCGGTATTTATAGTCGCCAAGATGACGGTTCGCCTTCCGAACGCTTCGGGTTTTCAAAAGCATTTACAATTTCACCTCGGGTTAAAAAATGTTTCAACAGCGCCATCATTACCCGTCACATAATACCCATAGCCCGTCTCGGGGAACCAACCGTCACGCTTAGTGCGCCACTAAGTGGAAGATTTGAAGTGTCGGGTTAAAAATCCAATGCATGTCTTGAAATTCGAAATAAACACGTCCCTTTGTTTTCTTCGAATTTGGGGGCTAGCTGACGAGGATTGACACCCGAGTCAATTCAAAATAAATGCACGATTGGTTCAAGATAGATTCGAGCCAGACATGTGCCTGGCGGTGCGAACTCAAGTCATTTCGAGAAGCATCAGCCCGCGGTCGCGAACTGTGCGCGATCATATCACAGTCTTTACGCGATCAGACCGTAGCTAGTGCGCGGTCAGAAGTTCGTATGCTGTGAGCGGATAGAAGGCTGAAGGTGTTGTGCGGTCAGCCAACATCTCGCGGTCAGAATTCTTTCAACCAGGGAACGTGGGATTAATCTATTTCTGCTATAGGAATATCCCAAGTATCCCGAAGATTCTTCCACGTAGAGGAGCAACCGTCAGGAGGTTAATACGTGCAGTTATCCACGAAAAACACGTGTTAAACCTGCATGGGAGTTAAGAGCGGTTCTCCAAACCGCATCCAAGCAACTGTTTGATGCCGTTACGACTTGGCGTCCTTTTGACCAGTATAAAAGGGCGGCATGGTGTATCAAACAGGGGGATCGATCGAGAGATCAAGACATAACATATCTCACTTGACATAACATATCTCACTTGAAGAATCAAACAGTCAAGGCTACGGCTTAGATTAGATAGCTTCCATAAGCCTTCTAGGTTTCATTTTGTACACTCGTACAGGGCTTTACTACACATAGTGCAATTCCAATAGGACGTAGGGCTATTAGTCCCACCATCGAGGGCTCGAACCTGTATAAACTTCTCTGTGCTCCAGTTCTCCATAATTCTACATACCTTCCCGGAGGGTCACCCTAAAAGGTCTCACTATTTACAAATTATGCATAAGTTCGGCTAAGGACCCCGAGTCCAAATCGTCGACACACGCGTACATGCATGTGGACTGCCCGCAGAGTACAAAGATTTCAGCCTAAAAATTTTTTAAGTACTGCACAAACATCCACGTCCACGTGGTCATGCATGCAAACTGTTCGCAAGCAATGAGAATTTTAAGACCTCCAATTTAAATCTAGTTTTCAGATATTAGCTCCAATACAACAATCTAGACTTGTTTTCTGGCAATGCAAGAGGTGAATGAGCACTAATGCAATATGATATTAATGCATTTAAGTATCCGCACAAGATCGACTCAAGTTACAAGTTTCTAAACCCTCTTAATAGTACAATATGATCAAACTAGTAAAAAGAATCCTATCAACCCGGTCAATTTCTGTCAAGGGAAATCTCCACCCGATCATTCTCGGTGATAGCACCCCCAAGACCATGTCCCGGCACCACCACTGGCCCGATGAGAAGTGCCCCGGTGACCCTGTCCCAGACGCCGCCATGTGCCCGGGGACAAGGGCCCCCGATGACCCCGTCCTGGATGCCGCCGTTGGCTCGAGGACCGGCGTCCTCGGTGACCCCTGTCCCGGGCGCCGCAGTGACAAGGGCCCCCGGTCACCCATCCCGGGTGCCGCCATTGGCCCGAGGGACAAGGGCCCTCGGTGACCCCGTCCCGGGTGCCGCCATTTGCCCAGGGACAAGGGTCCTTGGTGACCTGTCCCGAGCACCGCCATGTCCCCCGATGACCCGTCCAAGGTGCCGCCATTTGCCCGAGGACAAGGGCCCTCGGTGACCCCGTCCTGAGCGCCGCCGTGTGCCCGGGGACAAGGGTCCCCGGTGACCCATCCCGGGTGCCGTCGCTTGCTCAGGGACCAGGATCCCCGGTGACTCTGTCCCATCCCGAGCGCCGCCGTTGGCCCGGTGACAAGGGCCCCCGGCAGCCTTGGGGCCTCCTGCGCAGGGTCACGTGGGGATCACGTCAGGAGCGCCTAGGGAATCGGCAAAGACACTTGTCAAGCATCCGAGCCCCCCTAGTCAGCAGAAGGACGTCAGTGCCCCTTGATCCGACGGTTGCAACCGGGGTAGTCTTGTAATTTGCATCTTTTGGGCCTATATATGCCCTTGTACCCTCTTTTGTAAGCAGGTACAATTCATTATCATCAATACACAAAAACAAATAGACGTGCTTAGGAACACTCTCCCCGCGAGAGAGTTCCCCTAGCCAACCCTTGTTGGGAGCACGTCGACAGGACTAGGGTCTCCACTGAAACCTGAACCTGTATAAATCCTTGTGTCACTTTCTGTGTTGGCGCAACGGGAGAGGACCGGTCATGCGGTCAGCCCGTGTCATTTTTCATTCGCTAGGAACCTCTGTAGAACTTGCCGGGGTATTCGCAATACTACGACAATTTTCAAACACTGAGATTGGTAAAATCCTAATAAAATGATCCTTAATCTTCAACTTTACCTTCGATGAAGTTTGACCACACTCAAGGTGGCTCATATCAAACATCATTCTTCATATACCCTTACTTGCTTTCATCTCGCAATCCATTTTGAGACTACAACACATATACTCATTAAATCATGTTAGTCTCATAGTTAGGTTGTCATTAATCACCAAAATAATAACTCCCAAAGGAGTTGACTCAATAATTGCCTTGGGCCCTCTCCATTTTTCATCCCTACATTCTAAGCGCTTCGCCTCATCTTGCTGAGAGCGTTGCGGGACACTTGCAGTAGCCGATACGAACCTCCGACAAGACATTTGGTTCTATTTCACTGAAAATACCATATTTTTAAAAATGACATAAAATACAGCTAATTGATTAGGTGCTACTAGAAATAAAAATTTATTTTGTATATGGTATTGTTGACTTAACTTTTTTTAACAAAATATCAAGAATACTTTTGAACTTTCTTTCTTTGCAAGGTTGTTTCTGATTTTATATTGAAACATTTCATCAAACACAAGTAAGGAAATGCATTAAATGATGGTTGTCATGCCTGCCACAGCCACCGTACCAGTGCCTGTCACAACTGTACTTGCATCGACGCTTGCTACCATCGCCCTAGCTCGTGTTCACACCACTACTACTATGACGTCATGGCTGCGCCTGTCCACCCATTATGTCTACGCTGCTTGCTGCAATTGCGATTGTTGCCCTTGCTTGAGCCCGATCTCACACTTGCGGCCCTATCCCTCACCCTCCCCCATGCCCGTGCCTGCGCTCGCCGCAACTGTTGCCACGGTGCGCTGTGTCCACCGCACTTGCGTCCACCTACACGTCGTGTCCACACCAACACTTGTCGTTGCTACCCTCGCCCTTGCTCGCGCTCACGCCCACGCCTGCATTGAGTGCATGGAGTTGTTGCACGGACCATGCCATGGCCATGCCTACACCATGCCCGCACCACGTTCGCACATGCCCACATGCCCATGCATCCACCGCCACATCCACATTATGCCTACACCACATGGTCGTGCATACATGACTACCATGCCCTCATGGCTATCGAACCACATTGCATTCGCAAGATGCTCCATAAATTGCCTCAGAGACTTTTGACTTTTGCTTAAAATTTATTCTGTGGAAAGGTATAAGTGTTATTTTGATTTGGGTCAACTCTTTTGAACTTGTGATAATGTCTTTTTCAAGAAGTTTTTTTTATTCTAGTAGTATGAAACAAATAATGAAAAAGTGATGACATTTATTTAATATTAATTTTCTACAATGAAATAAACCAAAATACCCTTTCTTCTATTTGTCTCTTTTATACTAAATTAATAGAAAAGAGACTACGAGGGATGGGAACGTATGAAATTCATACTACAAGTACCTTGTGTCAATTTTTAAACTACATGCGGATGTTTGTGAAACACTGAACTGATATATAATCTCACACAATGTACTCTTGAATAAATAGTTAAAACCTTTACAAATAAAAACGTAATCAAATTTGACATAATTCATGACTATGGATAATACCACACAATTCCCCCCCTCAGTGCAGCTAACTACGCCAAAAAAATTTTGGCTACCACGCAGGCTTCCATATGTGGATTCTGCCGAAGATATCTATTACTCACTGCTCAACGCACACAGGAAGCACCACCCCCAAGTCCCCAGCTAAAATCCACAAACCCCTCACCATGTTCACCTCGTCGCTGCTACCCCCCACCATCCCCAAGACTTCCTCCAAATCCACCCAGACCAAACCGATGGCCGTCGCCGCCACATCCATCCCGACGACCACCGCCGCCGTCCCTGGCGGCGGCCGCCTCTCCGCGCTCATCAGGGCGCTCTGCTCCGCCGGCCGCACCGCCGACGCCGCGCGCGCGCTGGCCGCGGCGGGCGAGGAGGCCGGCGTCGTCGCGTACAACGCCATGGTCGATGGCTACTGTCGCGCCGGGCAGGTCGCCGCCGCGCGCAGCCTCGCGGCCGCCGTCCCCGTCGCGCCCAACGCCTACACCTACTTCCCCATCGTCCGCGGCCTCTGCTCGCGGGGCAGGATCAGCGACGCGGTCACGGTGCTCGACGAAATGTCCCCTAGGGGGTGCGCGTCCGCACCGCCTATGTACCATGTCATCCTCGAGGCTGCGTGCAAGAACGGCGGGTTCAGGAGCGCCGTGAGGGTTCTTGAGGCACTGCACGCCAGGGGCTGCGCTTTGGACACCGGCAATTGTAATGTGGTCCTGAATGCCGCTTGCGAGAAAGGGTGTGTGGATGATGGCATGCAATTGTTAAGGAGATTTCCATCTTTTGGGTGTAGGGCGGACATCATTAGCTACAATGCTATGTTGAAGGGCTTGTGTATTGCTAGGCAGTGGGAGGATGTGAAGGAGCTCATGAGGGAGATGGTTCGGGAGGGTTGCCCACCAAATATTGTGACTTTCAATACCCTAATTGGTTATTTATGCCGACACGGGTTGTTTGAGAGGGTGCATGAGGTTCTTGAGCAAATGTCAGATCAGGGATGTGTGCCAGACATCAGAATGTATGCTACTATCCTTGACGGGATCTGCAAAGAGGGGCATCTCAAAGTTGCTATTGAGATGTTGAAGAGGATGCCTTCCTATGGGCTAAAGCCCAATGTAGTGTGCTATAACACAGTATTGAAGGGCTTGTGTAGTGTTGATCAGTGGGAGGACGCGGAAGAGCTATTGGTTGAGATGTTTCAGAATGATTGCCCCATGGATGACGTAACTTTTAATATACTTGTTGATTTCTTGTGTCAAAAAGGGTTGGTCGATAGGGCAATTGAACTTCTTGAACAAATGTTGGAGCATGGATGCATGCCGGATGTCATCACATTTACTACAGTTATCAATGGCTTTTGCAAACAAGGGCACATAGATGAGGCTGTCATGTTATTGAAGAATATGTCGTCATGTGGTTGTAAGCCAAATACCATAAGCTATACTATTGTGTTGAAGGGTTTGTGTGGCGCCGAACGGTGGGAGGATGCCGAGGAGCTAATGTCTCAGATGATCCAACAAGATTGCCCTCCAAATCCTGTGACGTTCAACACCGTCATTAATTTCTTGTGTAAAAAAGGATTAGTTGAGCAGGCTATTGAACTTCTCAAGCAAATGTTAGTGAATGGATGCAGTCCTGACTTGATTAGTTACAGCACGGTGATTAATGGGTTGGGTAAGGCTGGCAAGACAGAGGAAGCCTTGGAGCTGTTAAATGTGATGGTCAATAAGGGGCTCCACCCAAATATAATAATTTATTCGTCTATAGCTAGTGCTCTCTCCAGAGAAGGTAGAATTGACAAGGTTGTTCAGATGTTCTGTAAAATCCAAGATGTGGGAATCAGGTCTGATGCTGTGCTCTATAACGCAGTTATTTCTTCTCTTTGCAAAAGGTGGGAAACGGGACGTGCTATTGATTTTTTTGCTTATATGGTGTCTAATGGTTGCATGCCCAACGAATCAACCTACACTACACTTATCAAGGGGTTAGCCTGTGAAGGACTGGTAAAGGAGGCACAAGAGTTGCTAACTGAGCTGTGCTCCAGAGGAGTTCTAAGAAAGTGCTTGATGAAGCATTATGGCATTGAATGAATCAAAAGTCTGTATTTTCAAATGCTGCTGAGTGCTGACTTGCGAGGATTATTGTTCATTTTAGCCTGAAGGTGTCATCTAGGGCCTTTGCTTGCCTGTTTCATACTTCTATTTTTGTTGCGATAACCCATAAGAGGTTTGTTTTGGCTTTAACCACGTGTACCATAGAATATTGTATCCAAATATCTCTTGACCAACACAATCTATTTATTCTGCTAAAGATACTACAGAATTTTCATCTTGCGTACAGCTGCATTTTTCCATTTTATTTTGGTGCAAACACATATTACGCAGCATTCCATTAAAAGTTGTTTCTGCTCAGTCAACTCAAGTTGTGACATTGTCATAATAAGTTCTTATTTTCAGTAGCATTGTATTTCTCATGCAAGTTGTTGAAGATATCAAGAATGCGAAGTTACTATAGTTGCTAGATCAATTGCAACTCAGTGACAATTGCTAGAAACTTAATCTGATTCACCACATGTTATCTGTGTGGTATTTTCATTTTTTGAAATGGATGTGCAACATAGTAGTGGTTAGCTGTTAAACTAGTCCAATTACTATTGACTGATGCTAAAGTGCTTATTATATACTAGATGTTTCTATTCACATATTTCTACCTGTTTCTACAATTGTATTTTAATCAATTTACTGTACTGTCTTTTAAGATCTGTAATGCGATAAACCTACACTGGGGGTTCCTCTTTTGTTTAATTGGGTTTGGCAAAATGGTTTGCTGATTAAACAGAAGATTTTATTTTGGGTGATGTTACAAGGTAAACTGAATGCAAAGGAGACGGTCCTTCGTAAAACATCATCTTTTGCCAAATGATTACTGCCAACTGTGCTCCAGAGAGGTGGGTGAACACCACATGCATCTTTTCTTCCAATTCCAATTCAGCTCTTGTTGCCTGCAAATGGTGAGGGACTGTTTTTAGAAGACATGGTTTCAATGTTCTCGTCGGCAAGGTCTTCTTATGAAATGCTTAAACCATACTTTAAGGAAGTCCTTGCTTGTGATTTCTGGCTTTTATGGAAGCAGATGAATATATAGCAGTGTTTGACAGTGTCGCAGAAAACAGGTATAGATGGTTCGGATATCTCCAAATGTTGTGTTTTGGTTATGTTGTTTCAGAATTAAAAGGGCTTATAGAGGAGGGCCCCATCTTTAATTAGAGCCTACTGTATCTTGTCTCTTGTGTGTGTATATCTCTAGCTCCTCCAGGATGTTCTGTATCTCTAACTCAAGAAGTACCCTCCAAAGTTTTCTTTTAAGTTAATTTTAAACCCTCAGCTGGGGGCTTCACTAATGTGTTTCTCTCAAAAGTTAAAAATTATACATTGTGGAAACAAATCTGAAGTGCTGTCTGGAAATGCATTTTATAAGGATTTTGTGCTATCCGTATTGTTATTTGTAGCATATTTATGTTCACTACAACATTATAGATCCAGTGCTCGGTCGGATGTTTAATATCCATGGAATAGATATATAACAATTTGAGATGAGCCAAGGAGAATGTGTTAAGTAGAATTAGTCAAAAAATAAGAGAATAATAACAATTCTGATCGTTCAATTAGGTTTGTGTGGTCGTAATAAGACATTAGTAACTAATGATTGTTTCTATCTGTTTTCTATATAATAGATGTATTATGTAAAGAGATTTAGTCTAATAAAAATATGAGCATATTTTTTTATCTTCTTCTGTGTTTATCTAATATTGTGTGTGCTGGTGTTCAAATATGTATAAAAATAATAAAATAATTCATCAAATTACATCATATATAACACACTTTTCGAAAAAGAGAAAGCAGGAAAACGAGTCTAAATAGGCGGGCGCGCATCATGGAAGAGCACTGTCTCCGTCTTCTTGAAGGCTTCTCGGATCCCTGTCGTCGATGCTGACATCATCGCCCGATCAGCAACCAACACCAGCCAACCAAAACCCTTTAATTTCTTGATTGCTTTTGTTCAATGCTTTAATTTCTTGCTTGTTCTAATACAATTGCTTTTCAATCTTTGACATCCCTATGTGGAAAAAAAAATTCTTCTTTTATTAAACCCGATGTGCAATCGTTGTGAATCTGTACCAAAACATCAAAATTGAGTTATTAATTTGTAAAAAATTTGGAGTTCGTCACGTAGCTTTCTTATATGGAACAGATTGCTCAGCTCAGGTTCTTCTGAAGCTGCATAGTATAAATTGATTTTCATATTGAATTGTTTCATCCATTCTAGCTTCTTACAGCAAGCTAAAAGGCTAATTGTAATTAATTAGTTTGTTTTTTTAGATCTAAAACTCTAGAAGCCTATTTGCATTTTCTTTGTTTTATTTAAGGTATTTATTTTCAGAGACTATTTTTAGAATATATTCTTACAGATTTATGGACATAATTTTTTTTACTGACTCAGAAAAGTTCTCTATGGATCACTTGATTTATTCATATTTCAGTGCAAATTTTTTTACTGGTGTTTTGAATGAATTAGTTGAAACAATATGTTGCCAAAGTTGTCTATGTTGTGTGTGTATATATTACTTAACATTGGTTCTTGGTGTTGAAATCCATTTAACTTCGAATGATCTAACTGAAAATTTTTCCACATTCCAAAAATAGTAATATCGAGAAGGGCGAAACCTCTAATTTTTATTTAGCATAGGATTGTCATCTTAACAAAGATATAAAAAATGAGTATTTCACTAAGAAGGATCTACTTGTATGATGATAATCCTCAGGATCACTTTGATTAAGAAAATATCATTATTCTTCCTTAAGTGCACTATGATTGGTTAAACTTGTGTTTCCAGGACTTCACATTTGTGGCTGAATATAATTCAGCTCTTCATTGTATAATCTTTCAATTAAAACTCTACAAGGGAGAAATTACATACGATGACTTGATATAGAAAACTGTATCTATGTTTCACACCAGTAATTAAGGCTAATAATTACACTAAACACTCTAAGTTGATTTCTGTATTAATAAAAGTAGAAAAACACAACCAGTTACTCATGCTCAGATGTTTAATAATTGGCGTGGATGCTGGAAAGGTTGAGGATGAGGTGGACATGGAAAAGAAAGAGGCAATAGAAATTACAATGAAACAAGAGTCATGCGAAACATCAATACAAAGGAAAATCTTATGCTAATGAGTCAAGTGAGCAAACTAAAAGTTAAAAGCAAATTTGTTATAGGTGTTGATGTGAGAATCATTAGTCTCGCATTTATCGTACACCAAAACACTTGGTTAAAGTATATCAAACAATAATGAAAGATAAAAAGGAAAAGAGATCAAAAGTGAGTTAGATTATATAGGTTTGCCTAAAGTAAACACGACTTCATATGATGATGTATTGAAGTTAGAGCTCAAAGTTTATAGTGATTATCAATAATCTCATTTAACTATATTTATTTTTTAGTCCTCTTGCAATGTTATGTCGGACAAATATTTTATATTTCTTTGTTAAACTATTTAGTTATATTTTGAGTAATAATTTAAATTTTATTAATCTTTACATCCTAATTATTCATTTAGAATACCAAATATATTTACAACTGTCGACGATTTGGACTTGGAGTCCTTAGTCGATCTTATACAATTTTGTGAGTTGTGAGACCTTTCAGGGTGCTTCTCCGGAAAGGTAGGATGAATCAAGTTTGTAGAGGCACAAGAGATTTTATACAGGTTCAGGCCCTCGATGGTGGGAGTAATAGCCCTATGTCCTGTTGTGATTTCACTATATGTAATGAGATGTTTTACAAGAGGGAAGAAGAGATGATCACATGCAATGATCTCTTCTATGTTAGTGTTTACCTAACTATATCTAAGTCTTCGGGTTTGTTGAACGCCTGGTAATGCTTGTATGCTTGACTGAATTATTCACTGTCCTTAGAACGTGTATTGACTACCTTTTTATACTGGACAAAAGGGCGCCAATGCGAAACGGCCTTGGATAGTTGTTAAGATGCAGTTTTGTTAACCGCATTAAACTCCCACGTAGGCTTAACACGTGCAATCAAGGGATAACCACACATGTTAACCTCCTGGCAGTTGTCTTCATACGTGGAAATATCTTCGTGATTCTCTGGATATGCCTGTTCAAAGAGTTAAGCCTTCCCGAATTGTTTAGGTCAAAAATAACCAACGACTCTCTAACCGCGTACTGCGCACAGTTTCTTGATCACGCACTGTCTGCGATCTCATGACTAAGCAGGGGCTGCGATCATGAAATATCTTTGTGTCCGCACCCTTTAGGTCGTCCGAGACCATAATGACAGATTTATAGACACACGTCTAATCTGATCCTGTCTTAAACCAGATGTGTATTACTTTGAACTAGCTCGGGTGATAATCTTCGTCAGCTAGCCCCCAAATTTGAAGGAAACGAAAGAACATATTTACTTCAAATTTTCATCCTACATCGAATTATGAACCCGATGTTTTAACTTCAAATGACTGTTCCGCCGTGTGACGGTTCATATCTCGAGAAAAACCTCGTGTCTTTCTTGGCTGGCAATGATGACTTTGGCGACTCATCGTGATGGAAACCGTAAGTGTGGTTTAAGAACCCGAGACGTGTGTGGAAATGAACCGATGCCTTCAGGCTCTATAAATTGAAGAGCCTTTCAGTTCTTTGATTTTATGAGTTTTTCACTAAGTCTTTTCCAAAGCAACTTCTCCTGTCCAGTTACTCCCTCTAAGCCTCAGTTCTTGTTCCGATGGCAGATCAAGACCCCAAGAACATCATTGAGATTGAGAGTGATGAAGAAGAAGTGATACTCGAACTTGACTAGGACTTCTAGAAGGTAAGTCTTTTTTGGAATTTTTGGTTCAAGTCGTCATTTTACATCCTGATCGCTTCCAAATGCATTTTGGAAATTTACAGGTGACTGAGGAGCTGATTCCCCCAAGGAAGAAACCAAAGGTTGATGAGGGATCCTCTAGTGGAGCTTCATTTGCGGGTGCAAAGGTTGGGGATGCATCATTGCACTCTCTTTCCTTGTCTCATGTAGTTCTTCCTGTCCATGCAACTCGGCTAGTTGAACCCTCATCTCCACCTTTGGAGATCCATAACAATGCTTCAAAGCTTTCTTCTTCTGATCAGCTTTCTCCATTGCAATCAAGCGATCCCCAGCTTTTGTTGGGCGATCATATTTCTCGTGGGATCGAAGGTTTCACTCCCGCGACCAGATGGTCCCCGACTTTTGTCGGGTGATCTACTTCCTGGGGGAAGCGCTTCATCCTCATGTCCAATCTTACTGCGAGGATTGGTAATTATTTTCATTCTTTCTGCTGGTCGTTTTACCTTGTAAAACTAACGCATGCATGTTGTGTAGGAGACGCAAATTTCTGGAGCCCCCAGCGATCAGCCTGCTGAAGTCCAGCCTCTTTTTGGTTGGAGTGTTTCCCTCGAGCAAACTCTCCAAAAAGAAAAAGAGGCCCTGGAGAAGAAGACCGAAAAAATGTCTTTGGCCATTCTGCATTTGGCAGAATGTTATGACAACTCCCACGAAGAGGCGCGCCAATTTCGCTTGGAGAGGGACTATGCTCGGCAGCAGCGAGAACTCTCCGATGTAATAAGGAATAATAGCGCTTCTTTAATTTGGGATGATGTAGATAGGCTTAGAGCCATAGCCAGTTCTCTAGGGGCAGCCAGTGTTGATCCCACTGATGTTAATATGTCCCTGGGAGAACTTTGTAAAATGCTATCAAACCAGGTTGACGCTTTGGTCGCCTGTGTCCCTTTCGTATACAAAGATTGCCAGAAATAAAGAATTTCTTTTCCTCACATACTTGATCCCTTAAAAGGATTATATAGAACTTATAATCCGAGTCAAGGTTCTTTACATTATGTAAATAATAGTTACACAAGAATGCTTCTGCGACCAAAAATACACAAGTAAATTTCTGTCCGAAACTAGCTTAGTTCTTTTGTCTTAGAATAGCATTAAGACCGTAGACTGCGATCAGAATGATTACAGAACAACAGTCTTTTGACCAAATGGCGACCACAGCTGTTATGATCACACATATCCGTTATGATCACAGGATTACGTTGCAATCAGTGTAGAGACTATAAACTTATTCCACAGCCACAAAGAATTATTTCCATGATAAAGATTTAGGAATTTCTAATATTTTTATCTGTACCATAGCCCCCGAATGCGAAATAAAATGATAAAAACACATTTCATTTCGGATTCATTACTGGGTATGGATAACGGGTTCCAAGAGAAAAGACACCCATTAGGGGAAATTAATAAACTACTTGGCGAAAGGTTGTCTCGGACATATAAAAGGAAGAGGTAGTTTACTGGAGAAGCCAAAAACCTTCGTTCCTTAGACCCTCCTGCCGCACAAGAACCCTCTTTTTCATTCCTCGTCTTTGCCGTCTCCAAAGTCACCACCATTCTTCTTAATTCTTTATAAGAAATGGCGTCCTGGAGCCGATTCGTCCACCATACGGAAGAGAGCCGGGTGGCACTAGAGAAAGAAGAAATTCTCCCCCCTGACTGCTAATCAACTGGCAGCCAGCAGAAAAAGATCAAGAAACCCCAATCGTCCGAGAGGGCGAATTGGTGATCTTCGAGGAATACTTGCGCTGTGGGTTCCGATTCCCAGAAAGCGAATTTCTAAGGGGAATCTTCGACCATTACGGGTTGGAGTTAGTAAATATCCACCCAAATGCAATCCTTATCTTGGCGATTTTCCAACACCTCTGTGAAGCCTTTGTCGGAGTGCTTCCAAGCGTGGAGCTTTTCCGACGCTTATATTTTTCGGCATGGTCAAAAAGTGCCAATGCCACTAGGTATATCTACTTCCGTATACGGGAGAAGAAGGAGTACCCATTCCCGCCCCTACGGGACTCTATTCATGGGTGGTACCATAAATGGTTCTACTGCACCCCTCCGTCGGAGAGCGGACTATGTTCGCGCGGAGAAAGCCAGTGAGTTAGACTCCCTTCCTGTTCTGAGCACAGAACAGATGAAACAAGCTCAAGCTATTCTTCACCTAGTCCAGCTAGGCTTAACCGCGCGTGATATCATACACGACTTCGTGGAGAATAGGATAAGCCCCCTGCGCGAAAGGGCACATCCAGCTTGGGAAGTGAAGTCCATGGCGGACAGCACCCTGGACT
This sequence comes from Pharus latifolius, assembly GCA_019359835.1. NCBI lineage: Eukaryota > Viridiplantae > Streptophyta > Magnoliopsida > Poales > Poaceae > Pharus > Pharus latifolius. The sequence goes on from CM033321.1 coordinate 72,196,085, forward strand.
ATAATAACGGTATGTTCTTTAATTAACAAAACATACATTTTTACTGATTAAAAGACATTGCATTTGTTAACATGCTTGTTTGTAATACAGCGCTATCCTTGTCCGAGATCGAGAAACAGACAAACTACCTCCTTTGGGTGTATAACGCCACTGTGGAGGGGGCTAAAAGATCGCCTCACCCCCAGAGCTTGGTCAACGCCGGTGATGATCTTAAGCAAGAACGCCGAAAGGTATAATTCATTCAAACAAGCTTTGTTGGAAACCATCCATTTGTCTTGTATTACTAAAAACATGTTGAATAATACAACTTTTGGGAAAATTTGCTGAGGCAATGCGTCCAAGTGAGGACGTTGGTCCTTCGAGAAGATCGATTGTGAAGAGGGTGAGAAGGACCCCTTCAAAGCATGAGGCGAAGGAGTCTGCTCCCAAAAAACCCAAGAAGATCCTGGGAGAAACTTCTTCGTGAAAGAAAAACATTACCATGAAAAATACTGAGGTAAGATTTTCGATACCTCCTATAACCCCAAGTATGAGCGGAAATCACTTCTTCGTCGTACAGGGCAAAGGGAGCGAGGACGAGGAAGACGACATTCCTCTAGTTCATCGCAAGAGAAAAACAACTAACCTCCTGGGAACAAGTGTCCCAGGTAGGTCGACTTCCCTTTTGGTCGACAAAACCTTGTCCCTGACCGCAGGGACAGAAATGGCTATAATGGGCCCCGTGACCACTGACAATCCTATGGTTTCGGGTGGAACCCGGGCGCCTGAGGCTCATGAAGCCCCAGGGCTTGCAACACCTCCCCTACCGATAGAGGGAGCGACTATGGTAAGAATCCTCACAATCTTGCACGTTTTCGTTCCTCTGTACACACCCATTGAATTGTGTTCATACAGGGAGAAGAGGATACTGTCCTTTTTAAGAGAAGGAAAACGAGGACAGAAGAAGACTCTTCCCCGAGAGGAGCCATCAAGCTTCTCTCTTTTGGGAGCACATCATCGAAACCCAAACCATGGGTGGGGTTTCGAATAAAATAAGAACTTTTCCTATTTGCCATCTAAATATGACTGACGAGAGGCATATTCACTTTACAATGTGTTTGTCTGTCTGCTGGCGCAGGGACGCTGCACCTAGTACCCCGACGACCTTGACAAGCCATGGTATACCTAATGCAGAGGTCGCGGGAGAGCCAAGTCTGATTCCCATGGCCGAAGAGGTTCTTTTGGCCAACTTGGATGGAATGGCAGAGGAAACCCGATCCCAAGGGACGGAAACCGAAGTCCCGGTCATAGAGGCAGAACAACAGGAAAAATCGTCTGCTGCCCTACCGTGGACACAAGTCCTGAGGTTAGACCTCACGCTGATGTTGAGAGCGATTCGATCAGCGATTACATAGAGGTATGAACAACTCTTCTTTTTTATTTTCCAATCCGCAAAACATTCAGGAACATTCAAGTCTCAAGAGCAATTTCTTGTCGTGTTCTAGGACTTGAACCGGGTGGCGACCAAGTCAACAGCTATAGCAAAGCATATTGAGGTCACGCAACGGGAGATCAGCCGGCTGCAACAGTGAGTATAGTGCTCTTTATTCATGTTAACTCGAATCCGTATTTAAGCTTAACTGATCGTCCTTCATGCTACAGAGAAAATGTCTTTCTAAACAAGAGCATGGTTGATCGAGAGAATCAAGAAGAAACTGCAGCTGCGAGATATTCTTCTCTAGAGAAGGAACTTCACGAAGTGCAGTCAAAGCTTTCTTGTAAGTGTACCCCCGACCAAAAGAAATCTTCTCATTATGTGAACTTTATTTATAGTAAATGTTCACTGTGTTCATATAGCACAAGAGGACCAAATAAGCCGTCTTTCAGAAGAGAAAAGACACCTTCAGGCGATCATTGAGTTGCAAAGCTTGAGAATTGATACCGCTAGTCTGGAGAATGAAGGTCTAAATGAAACAATCTCCTCTTGTAGCGGTACTCAATAGAACATCTTTGAAAATCTAAAGATGGTGGCTACTTTACTAAAAGCAGATGTGATCGAGTCACAAAAGGATAATCCAAGCCTTAGTGAGTTAGCCACACTGGTCGTGGCCCAAGCCGAATAACTCCTTGAGTATCTTCCTGAAGATACCAAACGGCAGGAAGAGGTACTGAGGTCAAATGTCAGATCTGTAGCCTCTGCCATACTCTGTAGATTACGATTCCACTACGGCCCAAATTTGAATTTGAAGCCGGTGGTAGAAGATGCAAAGATCGAGAGTGATCGATTTGAGGCCATCTCTGAAGAAGTCAAGCCTCTAGTCGAAGATCTACTGAAAGAGCTAGGCCTTATTTGAATCCTTGTAATGATCTCTCCTAGTAATTATACCTGTGAAATTACATTTATAACATGCAAATGCGTGCCTTAATTTTTTTGAAAAAGAGTGATACTTTCTTCGTTTCATAGTATGACCATATCCTCTTAGCCCACTCTAGAGATCATAAATACTGAAGGTCTAGTATTATAATCTCTGGAAAAATATGGGCATTATGAATACCCAATAAATGTTTTAACTTAGATATGATCATCCGATCAAACCGATACTGACCTCAATACAACATCCGACCATATTACGAACTGGCAGCCACTCGAATGATCAGGAATGTGCCAGTAAGTCCCGTGTGCGTTGAGAAACGGCTTACTGAGGGATGTCTTAACTGGATGCGACCACGAGATCGGCCAATGAATCCGATTAAGATATTTGTAACAAGATGATCATCGGCGATCAGCCCCCGAGCCAGGCTCGGTATACGTATGGCAAATAAAGAAAATGGACATAACATGAGCCGAAGAAGAGTACTCACGAAGTTTTTGTTAAACCATGCTAATTGAACAGGAAAAAAGATTGGGAAACTTACATGTAAAACTTACGCAGTTGATCAATGTTCCAACTATTGGATAAGATTCTACCGTCCTCCATTGCTAACTGAGCCGATCCTGGTCACGGTACTGAAACAACAACGTAAGGGCCTTCCCACTGAGGAGAGAACATATTGCGGTTAGACTAGTTTTGTATTTTTCATAAACCAGATCACTGACGTGAAGACTACGTGGCCGCACCCTTCTGCTGTGATATTTTCGCAAAGCCTGCAAATATACTGCTGACTGTATCAACGCTTGATCATGCTTTTCTTCGAGGATGGTTAAATCCTGGGTACGTTGTTCGATCTGATCAATTTGGTCGAATTGATCTGTTTGGACAGAACCAATATGGATTTCCGTAGGTAACATTGTCTCGACGCTGTATACCAACTGGAAAGGTGTCTCACCAGTGGCTCGACTACAGGTAGTGCGTAGTGCCCATAGAACAGAGAGAGTCCATCCACCCAAGCCCCCGAGTGCATCTTAAGGTGATCGAAAACACGTTTCTTGATGCCTTGTAATATCTGCCCATTGGCATGTTCGACAGCACCATTGCTCTGTGGATGAGCTATAGAAGCAAAGCACACCTTGGTTCCAATATTATCACAATAGTCCAGAAAGAGGCCGCTAGCGAATTGGGAACCGTTGTCAGTGATGAGACAACTTGGAACACCAAATCGAGTAATGATGTTCTTATGGAAGAACTTCTGTGCCGCAACAGCAGTGACATTACGGACTGGCTCAGCCTCAATCCACTTTGTGAACGTGTCAATGGCTACGAACAGAAATTTGTAACCATTAACGGCCTGTGGCATAGGTCCTACAATATCCATCACCCAGACCACGAAGGGCCATGCTAATGGGATAGTTTGCAAGGCATACGCGGGCTGATGAACCTGTCTGGCATGAAATTGACACTGGGGGCACGTCTTGACCAAATTCTTGGCATCATCGAGTGCCGAAGGCCAGAAAATACCCTATCGGAAAGCTTTTTCGACCAGTGTGCGAAATGACGCGTGCGCACCACACACACCATCATGGATTTCTTTCAAGAGGGATTTACCTTCCTGTTGAGAAATACAACGCATGAATACTTCTTGAGTACCCTTCCTATACAGAACCCCTTCTATAAGTTTGTATAGGCGCGCTTTTTGAATCAACCAATCGCTTTCGGTTTCGTCCTTGGGCAAGGTCCCATGTTCGAGATAGACCCTCAATGGATGAGTCTAATCCCCTTCTTGTCCGAGGTTGGTAATGAAGACTGTTACCTGGTCATCTTCGACTGTAGTCATGATCAAAGGATGCTCTAAGTGTTCGACGAACACCCCTGCAGGAGCAGATGTACGTGAGGACCCAATTTTGGATAATTGGTCTGCGAGAATATTGTTCTTTCGTGGGATGTATTGGACTTTGAAATGACTAAAGTATTTTTCCAATCTCCTCACCTCCCCCAGGTAATGAGCCATTGTCTCATCGGAGGTGCTGTACTCCTTGTTTACCTGATTTACGACTAGCTGTGAGTCTCCCCTCACCACTAATCGACGGACTTCGAGGAATTTCGCTGCCCGGAGCCCTGCAATATGACCTTCATACTCTGCTGCGTTGTTAGTCGCAATAAAATGTAATTGAATGACATACTTGAGTTGGTCGCCTTGAGGCGTTACTAAGACAACTCCAGCCCCCAAATGTTGAAAACTTCGAGAGCTGTCAAAATACATCGTCCAATGGTCGGTACACAACATGTCTTCGGATTCTTGCCTTGGAGGATCAGGGTTAGTCCATTCGACCACAAAATCTGCAAGGATCTGAGACTTGACCGCAGTGCGAGGGGTGAAATGGATGTCAAATGCTCCAAGTTCCATAGTCCACTTCGCAATTCGACCAGATTTCTTCGGGTTTCGGATAATATCTCCCAAGGGGAAGGACGATGGCACTGTAAGATTATGTGCCTGAAAGTAATGTCGTAGCTTGCGGGAAGCCATCAGTAGCGCGTAAAGTATCTTCTGGACCTCAGGGTAACACTCCTTAGGACCATGAAGTACCTCGCTTACGTAATAGACGGGTCGTTGCACGCCCTTTCTCACTACGATCAGAACAACGCTGACCGCATGAGGTGTGGCCGCCAAATAAAGAAGTAGTTGTTCCCCTGTGACCGGGGAAACCAATACCGGCGGACTAGATAAGTATGCTTTAACCTCCTGGAACGCTTTCTCGGCTTCATCCGACCAGGCAAAACCATGGTGCTTGCGGAGAGCTTTGAAGAAGGGTAATCCCCTTTCGCCTAGTCGCGATATAAATTGACTTAAAGATGCCATGCGACCTGTTAGGCCCTGGGCGTCCTTCATGGCCGAAGGAGACCTCATTTGCTCGATAGCCCTGATTTTCTCGGGATTAACCTCTATTCCTCTAGAACAAACGAGAAAGCCTAACAGTTTACCAGATGAAACCCCGAAAGAATACTTTTCTGGGTTTAATTTTATTCCAAATCAGTTTAAATTACAAAAGGTTTCCGCAAGATCATCTAAATGAGTCAAGCTTTTCAAGCTTTTTAAACCAAATAGTCTACGTAAGCTTCAAGATTACTCCCCATCTGGGAAGAAAAGGTCTTTTGCATCAAGCGCTGGTATGTGGAACCGGCGTTCTTGAGATCAAATGGCATTCTGATGTAGCAGTAGGTGCCAAATGGTGTGATGAAGGCAGTCTTCTCTTCATCTTCTTGTGCCATGCTAATTTGATGATATCCTGAGTAAGCATCCAGAAAACTCATCAGTTTGCAACCCACAGTAGAATCGACCAACTGATCGATGCCGGGAAGGGGAAAATCATCCTTCGGGCAGGCACTGTTTAGGCTGGTGTAATCGATGCACATGCGCCACTTACCATTTGACTTACGGACCATGACCGGGTTTGCAAGCCATTCTGGATGTTCGACTTCTCGAATAAACCCGGCTGCTTGGAGTTTGTTTAACTCCGCACGGATAGCTTTTTGCCGATCAACAGCAAAGCGTCTGAGCTTTTGCTTTATTGGTCGCTGTCCAAGCCGAATTGCTAACTTGTGCTCGATTACCTCCCTTGGGACACCTGGCATGTCGGATGGTTTCCACGCAAACACATCTGCATTAGCCCAGAGGAAGGTAATGAGTTCGAGGTCCTATTTGTCGTCTAGGCCTAACCCAATCTGAATTGTTCTAGATGGATCATCTGGGCATAATGGAACCAGTTTTAGCTTTTCCTCTGGTTGAGGGGCGACTTTGATCATATCCAAGCCCGTGGTGGTAATCTTGACATCCCGAAGGGGGAGTTGATCCACGAGCTCCAGTGATAACCGATCGCAAGTCAATGCCACATTGCGGCTACCTTGGATCGAGATTACGCCTTTGGGGCCAGGTAACTTGCTGCACTGATAGGCGTAGTGCGTCACCATCATAAATTTAGCGAGAGTTGGCCTGCCAAAAATTGCGTTATAAGCCGAATCACAATCAATTACATCAAAAGTAACTAACTCTGTTTGAAAATTATCCAGTTCACCCAGTGTGACTGGGAGCACCACCTGTCCCATTGGCATCATCGAGGGACCAGGAATTATCCCATAAAATGGATGAATTATGGGTTTTATTTTTGAACGAGGGATTTGCATCTCGTTCAATGCCTTGACCAGTAAAAGGTCCAAGGAACTGCCTCCATCAATCAGGACCCTTTCGACTCTCGCGTTTCTAATTATTGGGGTAATGACCAAAGGTAATCTCAGTGGTCGAGTAAGCCCAACGGGACAATCAGAGCGATCGAATGTCAAAGGAGTGTCCGACCAACGGGGGTATTGAGGTTCGCCAAGGGGAGCTTTCGCTTGGTTAACTTCTCGATGAAATGTTTTGAACTATCGTTTAGAAACAAAAGAGGAGGAACCTCCAAAAATGACATTAACATAATTACGAGATACCCGGTAGGACATTTCTTCGTCCGCGTCGACGTCTCTAAGCCCGCAAGTCTGCTCTTTCGATGGCCAAGTTGGCATCGGCCCAATTCCCTGATAGAAGTCATCTAGTTGCTTCAACCAGCTCTGGCAATTTTTGAGGTTGTGACCCGGAGAGTTGTGGATCAGACACCACTTCTTGCCTTCCTGCGAGTTAGTTGGTTTTTCTAGCTGATCGGAATTGTGACCACCAGAGGCAGTTTTATTTTTAAATGAAAACTTACTACCTTTCGCCAGCGGCGGCTTTTTCGCGACTGCGACCTCCCGATACTGTCCGGTTCGATTCTTTTTGGTTTTCTTTGACTTCTCGCTCGACGAAGACTCCAGCTTCTTGCCTACAACCTCTTTTTTCACGTCCTTGAGACCTAGTTGGGGTGGTAAGTTTCCTTTATCGACCATCCTATTCCATTGAACGGCCTTAGCCGCGTCTGAATAGCGATCAGCCATATCAAAGTGATCGGCGATTGATCAAGGGGGTTGATAAGTAAATCTTCTGTGAATCTCTGGTATCAAATAGCGTGCTTAAATGCCCTGATAGCAGAGTTATCGGATATGTTTGGGATGGTATTTCTCACCCCGACAAACCTTTTGAAAAACTGTCGGAGAGTCTCCGTAGAGGTTTGTCGTAGACGATGAAGATCGTCTTCTTTCCCGGGTTTTTGATAACAATTTTGGAAATTATTGAGGATGGCATCGCACAACATTTCCCAGTTATATATCGAACCCTAGGGCTGATTGAATAGCCAAGTCTTTGCCGGCCCCTCAAGAACTGTCGGCAAATAGTTGGCCATGATGTGATCACCCCGCCTGCCGCTTGGATAGCAGTAATGTAAATTTGAAGGAACTTCGACGGATTCTGGGTCCCATCAAACCTCTCAATAGCCCCTTGCTTGAACTTATCCGGCCAAACGACTGCACGGAGGCCTGGTGAAAAAGCCTTGCAACCTACATAAGGACTGTGGAGAGTTCCGCGGTTTCCAGCATATCCATGAGAGATTTCGTGCGATGGCGATGCGCCACATGGTCCCAGACGAGAATGCACAGGAATTCAATCTTGATCACGAGAGCTTCCTACGCGCCTGGATTTGGCATGCCGAAGTGATACGGATGGTAATTGCTTACGCCTACTATGACTAGAGTAAGAATACTCCTTTTCATGGGAACGTATCGTAGACCGGGAGGAAGCTGTAGGGGTTGCATCAGATGCAACATCATCCAGTTTCTCCGCCAGGATCCTAGCGAAAGCCGGTTTGTCCGCGTCAGTGAGGGTAGGAGGAAAATTACGTAAGCCAAACATTTCTTATTTTTGAGTTTTTGGTTGCAAGTACTTTATACTTAAGAAAAGAAATTTTGGCGGTAAATTTCAAAGAAGAGTAGATGAAGGCTTCTTAGTCGGATACTCTACCACTTGCAAAGCCTATCGTGTCTTTAATAAAAATACTGGTTGTATTGAAGAATCTTGTGATTTCAAATTTGATGAAACTAATGGCTCGGAAAAGGAGTAAGTCGCTTGTGAAGTTTCAGCTGAAGATCTTCAAGAAGCCGTGAAGAACATAACCATTGGAGACATCAACCCAAGAGAAGAAGATCAAGAAGATGATGTCAACATTGAGAATGTTGATCAAAATGATTCATCATCTCAAGTTGATCCTCCAGAACCAAGTCAAGCAGAAGCAGCATAAGAAGAAGCACCAAGGCAACATCAAACGATCACCAAGGATCACCCTCTAGACCAAATATTGGGTGACGTCAGTAAGGGTGTTCAAACTCGCTCTCGTATTGCTGCATTTTATGAACATCATTCATTTGTGTCTTCTTTAGAACCTAAACATGTTAATGAAGCTTTAAATGATCCTGATTGGGTAAATGTCATAGGAACTTAACAATTTTTCTAGAAATGAAGTATGGACTTTAGTAGAAAGACCCAAGGTTCATAATGTTATTGGAACTAAATGGGTTTTTAGAAATTAGCAAGATGAAAATGGAGTTGTAATTAGAAACAAAGCTCGTCTTGTTGATCAAGGTTTCACTCAAGTCAAAGGTTTAGACTTTGGTGAAACTTTTTCACCTGTGGCAAGACTTGAAGCTATTCGTATTCTTCTTGCTTATGCATCATGTTTTAATATCAAATTATTTCAAATGGATGTTAAAAGTGCTTTCTTAAATGGTGAAATTTCTAAACTTGTTTTTGTTGAACAACCTCCCGATTTTGAAGATTCTAAATTTGCAAACCACGTGTTTAAATTGTCCAAAGCTTTCTATGGTCTCAAGCAAGCTCCTCGAGCCTGGTATGAGTGACTTAGAGACTTTCTTTTATCAAAAAGTTTTAAAATTGGGAAGGTTGATACAACTTTGTTTACAAAGAAAATTGAAAAAGATTTGTTCATTTGTCAGATATATGTTGATGATATTATCTTTGGATCTACTAATGAACATTTCTGTCATGAGTTTGGACAGATGATGTCTAGGGAATTCGAGATGTCCATGATCGATGAACTGAGCTTCTTCCTTGGACTTCAAATCAAGCAACTCAAGAACGGTACGTTCGTGAGTCAAACGAAGTACGTGAAGGACCTGCTCAAGTGCTTTGGGATGGAAGACGCTAAGGCAATCAAAACCCCCATGGCGACAAATGGACATCTAGACATGGACAAAAGCAGAAAATCGGTCGATTCTAAACTCTATAGGTCTATGATTGGTAGCTTGTTGTATCTCACTACATCTAGACCTGATATCATGTTTTGTGTGTGCTTATGTGCTAGATTTCAGTCAGATCCTAAGGAATGTCATTTAATTGCTCTTAAAAGAATCCTTAGGTATTTAAAATGTTATCCCAGTTTAGGTCTATGGTATCCAAAAGATGCAAATTTTGAATTAATTGGATATTCGGATTCTGATTATGCTGGGTGCAAGATTGATCATAAAAGCACATCAGGTAGCTGTCAGCTGTTGGGGAGATCATTAGTATCATGGTCATCTAGGAAACAAAATTCTGTAGCTCTCACCACAGCTGAAGCTGAATATGTGTCTGCAGGCAGTTGTTGTGCTCAATTATTATGGAAGAAGCAGACATTTTTGGATTATGGAATTATATTTGATAAAGTGCCACTCTTGTGTGATAATGAAAGTGTCATTAAAATTGCAAATAATTCTGTTCAGCATTCTAGAACTAAGTATATTGAAATACAGCACCATTTTATTAGAGATCATGTGGCAAAAGGAGACATTGATGTGAATTATGTCAGAACAGATATGCAACTAACAGATATTTTCACCAAACCCTTAGATGAATCAATATTTTGCTTTTTAAGAGGTGAACTGAACATCATTGATATATCTAATGCTAGTTGATATGCTATTTGAGTTAAATTATATTAAATAAATTTTATTCCCTCTCTGGTCTAATCTGTCTCTGGTCGAAATTGATCAAACTGACAGTCAGTTCATCTAACTGACAGTCAGTTCATCTAACTGACAGTCAGTTCATCTAACTGACAGTCAGTTTAGTGCTCAGGAGCCTGTTCTTCGCCTCTGGTCGAAGTCGTTGACCATGCTGATAGTCAGTTTCATAAACTGACTGTCAGTTATGTGCATCACTGTTGGTCGTAGCTCCTGGTCAAAATCGGTGACTCAAACTAATTGTCAGTTTCATAAACTGATTGTTAGTTTCAAAACTCAGTTCTAAAAACTGACTGTCAGTGTGATACACTGATTGTCAGTTCCAGATCTCTGGGTTTGAAGTTGACTGTCAGTATATCATACTGACTATCAGTTGGGGTCCCTGAACCCTAAAAACCCTGTTTCGTTCTTTGCCACTTCTGTTTCTCCTCTTCGTCGCCGTTTGCTCCTCTCGTCGCGGGTGCCCTCTTGCCGCTTTTTTTTGCGCCACCTTTCCTCGTCGCCGGCGCCTCCTCCTCGCCGTCGACGTGCACCGCCACCTCCACCGCATCTCGTCGCTGCCTTTTCACCGCCCCTTTGCCATTCCGTAGCTTCGCTGTGGGCGGCTCGCCGGCGTTGAGACCCTCCTGTACCTCCTAAAACTGTGCTGTGCCTCCTCTCCTCGGTTTGATCACTGTCTCTGTTTCGTCATTGCCAGCATCCTCTGCTCGGTTCGTCTCCCCTATTCAGGTCCCTGTTTTCCTTTCTCTCCTCTGTTTTTTAGCTTCAAACATGTCTGATCAGCCGTCGTCTTCTCATCGTGTTGCCCGATGGAAGAACGCGGCAAACAGCCGGCGTTCATCGGGTCAGCCGTCCGAGACCCCACCTTCGCCTCTGCCTGAGCATGTCCCCGTGGATTACTCCCGGTGGCACGCTAGCCGCCTTCGCACGCTCCGCTCCACAAACCCCTACCTGTTGCCGCATCCCACTGGTTGCGACTCGTCCAACGTTGTTACCTGCTACAACAACTTGCACCTCGACCTGTTTAACAGTGTGTACAGCCGCGCACCCCTTTTCGCTCACCGCTCTCTGTCGTGGGGTACGATCGCCTCTCACACAGGCATCATCACCCTCGCAGACCTCTTTGGCTTCGTAGGGGTCCGCGACCTCGTCGCCGATTCTTCTCTTCACTGGGCCGAGGGTCCCATTCACCAGTTTTATTCCACCGTCTTCATTTCCCTTCAGCGCGACTTCATGACCTTCATGACGGGCCTCCAGGTCTACACCGTCACGAAGGAGTAGCTTGAGACAACGCTTGGACTGGTTCGCCCTCCTTCTGGCTGCCAGCTCCACACCCTTCCTGACCTCGAGCGTCGGGAGGTGCCCATGCTCTATTCCGGCCCCTTCCAGCTCTGTCACATTGTCGGCCTGCCCCACGATGTTGACCTGGCCCTCCAGATCCTCCGTCTCACACTGGTCCCCATGAGCGGAGACAGGGCTAGAGTCACTTATCTGGCCCATCATGTCCGGATTTTTATCTTTCAGGAGGAGCCTTTCGACGTTGCTGTTCTCATCATCAGTGAGATTCAGCACGTCCTCTCCCCGCGCCGTCAGCTGATATACGCTCCGTATATCATGGCGGTGCTTCTGCATATCCGGGCCATCGACGCAGAGCTCCTGCGGCCCCATCACCCTCTTCTTTTCTATCCTCCTGGCCAGGCTGATCGCCGTCTCGGTGCCGGCCTGCAGCAGCTGTTGGCCCTGATTCTCCCGCATCGGATGATGATGCTGCGGGAGAGTCAGAGGATGAGGCTGCAGTTCAGGAGTCTGACCCAGCACCGTCTGCAGACCCAGGCGTCGGATCTTCCTCAGCCTCTCCCTCTCTGCTCCAGCAGGTTCTTCAGGTGCAGTAGCAGATCCTCAGCACCCAGGCGGAGCATCATCAGATGCTGCTTCATTTGCTTGCTCAGTAGGAGGAGATTCTGCGTTGCCTGCCTGCTTCAACCTCTCCGGTCCCTCGCAAGAGAGCCCGCCCTGCGTCCTCTTCCCAGAGCTCAGCCTCAGGACCAGCTGCTCCAGGACCATTTGCTCCAGCTTCAGTGGCACCAGCACCAGCTTCTTCAGCTGCAGCTGCTACTCCTCCGACGTCTCCAGCTGTCGACCCGACTGCATCTCCAGCAGCTTCGGAGATACAGCCGTGTTAGGGCTTTCCTCAGATGATGAGCATTAGGCTCTACTTTTGTGTATTTCCTCCCTTTTTGTGATTGATGCCAAAGGGGGAGAAGTATTTTGGATGTTATATGCTTTTATATCATGGAGATATTGGTTTATATATATGTCTTTTCTGGTTCATGATGATGTATGGGTCTATGCTCTGATACATATTAATATGATGTCGTGATATTTGATGATGATATATGATGATGCTTATCTGTGATGTATATCGGTGAGTTTATATATGATGATTTTATGAGATGCTCTGATACTCCAGTCAGCTTATGATTGGTTTATGTTCTGAGATATGCATTGATGTGATGTGATTTGTTTTATGCTCGGTACTTATCATATATGATGCATACTCTCAGGGGAATTTTTTCATTTCTTAGTCTCTTATCGAACACTTGTTGTCATCAATCATCAAAAAGGGGGAGATTGTTACATCTAGGCCTTCATGCCTAACCCTAATTTTGATGATTAATGAAAACTAAGTGTTTCAGACTGACTGTGCCTTTGAGATTGTTTGATACAGAGCTCCGTTGGGAAGATATGCGAGATGAACAAGACGAACCCAACGCAAAAGAAATAAAAGCACAAGTCGCAAGGAATAAAATCAAGACGCAAATCACAAAAACGCAAAAGACCTAAGGTAATATTGTTTTTTTTTTTACCGATATCGGTGTTTGGAGTTGATCGGTTTAGGAAAATTGTTTTTAGTTTTAACCATACTATAAAGAGGGGTTACAAAAGTCCTCTCTACATTTCCAACATAAACCGAGAAACTTAGGTCATTGCATTGTATTCTTTTGGTTGGATTTGATTTGAATTTTGGTTTGAAAGATTTGGATTTTCAGTTGAGTTTTTGATAGCATAAGAGTTTTTCAAATTTCTAGAAATATCTAGGTAGATCTGGTTTTTGCTTCTGTTGACAAAAATGTAGCCCTTACAATTATCTTTCAAACGAGCTATTAAATACCTCTTTTGGATTCCCGAATTTAATGTTATAGCTATTTTTATTCAGGTTGACTATCAATTTGCTGAACTGACTGTCAGTTTGAATGTCAGTTTGTGTTAACTGACAATTGTCCAGAGAGTGTGTTTTTCAGGCCAAAACGTTTTGTACTAAACTGACTGTCAGTTTGCCCATACTGACTGTCACTTGAGCTTTCGACCACAGCTGTTTTTATCTGAGTTTTCTTTTAAACTGGTCAATGTTTTTGGTCGAACTGACTGTCAGTTTGCCTAACTGACTGTCAGTTTGGGGTTTCAAGTTTCCATATACGACCACAAACGGCTAGCTATTTTTTATCCGTAAATTTTGTCGGCTGTTGTGTACGTAACTGACTGTCAGTTAAGTGAACTGACTGTCAGTTAAGTGAACTGACTGTCAGTTTGTGTTGCTGATTTTCAGTCCTAGCTCCAACGGTTCTTTTGATTCTTGAGGCTATAAATAGGGGCTTTGGGCATGTGTATTACACAACAAGAAGCCTTGCATTCTTATACGCTCTTGATTTTTAGTTTTCTACACAAAATCTTGATCTGTTGATCAAGTCGAGTGTTTTCTGATCCACCGAGCATTCCAGTTCATTGCATTTGCATACTCGTAGTTTCTCGGTGCGTGTTTGGAGGTCTAGAGAAGACCTTGCTGCCTATTACTCTTGGTGAGCACCCTCACCTAGATGGTTTGGTGGCGTGGCCGTTGACCTCTCCAGTTCGGAGATTGTTGGAGAGGCTCGGCAAGGTTGTACAAGGCATCGGTGCTCGCCTTTCCAGAGTGGACAAGGAGCAACCAATAGTGGATAATATCCTTCGTGGGTATTAAGGCAAAACTCAATTCATTTAAGTGCTTCAACGAGGATTAGTGGAGACTGGGTGAGTCTCCGATACCTCGGTAAAAATCGATTGTGTTTGTCTTCTCCTCTTTGTTGTTTAATTGTTATTTGATCTTTTGCATTATTAATTTGCTTTTATTTAAAAAGTTTTAAAGCCTCCTATTCACCCCCCTCTAGTCGGCATCCTTGATCCTACACTCATGACCGCGCAGGGGCTGCGATCATGCAATATCTTTGTGTCCGCACCCTTTAGGTCGTCCAAGACCATAGTGACAGATGTATAAACACACGTCTAATCTGATCTTGTCTTAAACCAGACGTGTATTACTTTGAACTAGCTCGGTTGATAATCCTCGTCAGCTAACCCCCAAATTTGAAGAAAACGAAAGAACGTCCCGGGTGGCGCCACCCGGTGACAGGCATCCTCCCTCGTCTCGGGCGCCGCCACCTAGTGGCCACGGTCCTGGTGAGTAGATCCCCGGGAACAAGTGTACCCCTCATTCCAACCACCGCCACCCGGTGACCACGGTCCCGATGAGCGGAGCCCTGGGGACAAGTGTCTCCCCCACCCCGGACACCGCCACCCAGTGACGACAGTCCCGGTGAGTGGGGTCCCGAGAACTAGTGTCTCCCCCACCTCGGATACAGCCACCCGGTGACAACGGCCCTGGACGCCACCATCCAGTGACCACGGTCCCGGTAAGTGGAGCCCCGGGAACAAGTGTCTCCCCCTCCCCGGACGACGCCACCTGGTGACCACAGGACCAGTGAGTAGGGTCCCGGGAATGAGTGTGGCTTTCATCCCAGGTGCTGCCATCCGGCATCCGCGGTCCCGGTAACAGAGGCCCCCGGAAGAAATTTTCTCTCGGGAACTAGCGAGGACACTTGTCAAAGATCCGGTCCTGGTGAGTGGAGCCACGGGGACAGGTGTCTCCCTCGTCCTGGGTGTCGCCACTCTGTGACAGGTGTCGTCCCTCGTCTCTGGCGCCACCAACCAGTGGCCATGGTCCCGTTGAGTAGAGCCCCGGGAACAGGTGTCCCCCTCGTCCCGTGCGCCGCCACTCGGTTACCAAGGTCCCAGTGAGCAATGCCCCGGGACAAGCGTCTCCCCCACCCCGGAAGCCACCACCCGGTGACCATGATCCTGGTGAGTGCGCTCCTGCGAACGTCTCCCTCGTCCCGGACGCCGCCACCCAGTGACCACGGTACCAGTGAGTGGAGCCTCGGGGACAAGTGTCTCCCCCGCCCTAGACGCCGCCACCCGGTGACCATGGTCCCAGTGAGTGGGGTCCCAAGAACGAGTGTCTTCCTCATCCCGGGCGCCGCCACCTGGCGACCACGGTCCCAGTGAACGGAGCCCCGGGGACAGATGTCGCCTTCGTCTCGGGCAACGCCATCCGGCGTCCACGGTCCCGGTTCTGAGGGCCCTCGGGGGAAAGTTTCCCTCGGAAACTAGCGAGGACACTTGTCAAACATCCGGTCCCTTCGGCTAGTGAATTGACGTCGATGCCCCTCGATCTGACGGCGACAGAAAGGGTAGTTGAGTATTTTTCATCTTTTGGGGTCTATATATACCCTTGTACACCCTCTCGTAAGGGAGATTGGATTCATTCTAGCTCAATACAAACAAAGCAACAGGCGTCCCTTGGAGACCTCTCCCTGCGAGAGAACCTCCCTAGCAGACTTACGTCCAGGGGGTGTCGACAGGGCTAGGGTCCCCACTGAGGCTTGGGCTTGTATAAATCTTTTTTTCACTCTCTGTGTTGGCCTGACAGGAGGTGACCGATCGTGTGGTCAGCTCACATTGCTGTTCATTCGCTGGTAACATTCGTAAAACCTGCTAGGGTATTCGTAATACCATGACAGTGGGTGCCATCCGTGGGGACGCGTGACGAATCGCCATGGCTCCCCCAAGAACGAGAGGTAAAGCCCTCTCCATTCCCAACGGTTCCGGTCCCAGTGATCCGGCGCCTCCCCCGCAAGAAGACGCTGCTGTAACAACTCTACCGCCTGGGAGCACACGGGGGGAGGCAGCACCTCCTTCTCCCGAAGTGCCCGATGGAGAAGTTCTGCTCCCAGTCCGGCGACCGCGCCCCAACTGACTGTCCTAGTCTCCAGAGACCCTCTGCTCAGAGCATTAGTTGAGGGCTAACTCTGTACCCAACACACCTTGGAGGAGCTGTTGCCCGTCTTAGCGTGGCCCCCAGCTCCCGCCTATCCACCCTCATACCTATTCATGGGGGCACCGCCTCCGTTCTTCATGGGGCACCCGACAGGCATCCTCGCGCCCAAGAGCTTCCCCCCGTCCGGGGCCTTCCCTACGCTGGGAATGTTTCCTGCGCCAGGAAGCCGGCCCGTGACCGGAACCTTCCCTGTTCCGGAAGGCTATCAGGCTCTGGGCCCAGAACCCCTGCAGGCGGCTACCGTTGCTCCTAGAACCCTCCCCGTGTCAGGTGTCTCCCCCACGCCGGGAGCCTTCCCTGTGCCTGTGGCACCCATGTGTCCAGGGGCCTTCCTGGGGCAACGCCTAGGACTGTACTGGCGCCGGAGCTGGAGGTCACTCCGGAAGCTCCCGTCTCGTCCTGGACATCCACCCGGCGCCAGGCCCATCTCGCTTGCTTGTGGTGTCCTCCGGGCCAGTGACCAACGCGCATTAGCTCCCTCCCCCTGAACCACCCTTAAGGGCTCCCCCAGTGGATCAGACCCACTTCCCCGGGAGGAGGTCGACCGAATGCGTACCGTGAAATCTGGGGAAGCTCCCTCTCGCCACCGATCGGAACTCCCCCCGGCTGGCGGCCGCGGTGAGTCGTGCTCCCGTCCCTACCGGGGGAAGAGGCCGGCTGAAGAGGCTACTGCCACCTGCGCAGGGTACCCAGACATCCAAGAGGTTAGCTCGACTGACCCCGAGGAGAAGAGGTGCTAATGTTGCGCCTGTGGACCGCTGGGACCCCTGCCCGACTCCGACAATGGGCACGCGTCCCCGGTCAAAGGGGACAGTGACCGAGACTCCCCCCGGGACGTTGAGGGGGCCAACTAGCCACTGTATCACTGCCTCCGATGCATCTGCTGGCCACGACCTTACCGCCCGTCTCATATCGAACACTACGACAGTGAGCCCGACCCATACTAGTTTGTGCAGATGTACTCCACGGCCATCTTAGCTGCCGGGCGGGACAAGACGATGCAGTGCAACGTCCTCCCCCTCTACCTAATCGGAATCGCCCGCTCATGGTTTTACAACCTGAGGACCGGTTCCATCAAGTCCTTCGCGCAACTCAAGTGCGAGTTCTGCGCAAACTTCCATGGGAACTACGTGCATCCCTTGGACTCATCACAACTCTACACCGTTCGACAGAGGACGGGGGAGACTATCCGCAGCTCCTTCAAGTGCATCGCTCAAGTCAAGAGCAAGGTGGCTCACGTCCCTGACTCTACAGTCATCGAGGCGTGCAAGAGTGGGATTCTCCCCAAGGAGCTCCATCGGACACTCTCCCGGAGTTGTCCCTCCTCTGCCGATGAGCTCTTCACCATGCTCGAGAAATACGCTCGAGCAGAGGAGGATGACCTCTGGAAGAAGAATCAGGGGGCCCCTGCCACCGCAGACCGGGAGGCTAGGGACCCCACAACAATCGTCCAAGGAGGGGCAACTGCAGCGATCCAAGGCCCCAGGACACCTTTATCCTTGAGGGCGGTGGCGTCTCGCACGACAGCGACAAGGGCAACCGCCCCTTACCCAAGCCCAAGGGCCATGGGGGGGGGGGAGTCGTCCCACAGCCGGGAAGGTGCCGTGCCAGGAGGCAAGGGGGGCACAACCAATTTGTGGTGTGCCTTCCACAAGTCCAATACCCACGCTACCCGGGAATGCCACCAACTTTTGCAATATTTCGCCGCATTCCTCGACCAGCATGGGTGGGGGGAGGGAGCCCTGCCTCCTTGCCCCCTCCACCGGCTTGGTGTGCTCTCCCTGCTCCCTCAGGGGAGCAATAAAGATAGGCGCAAGAAAGGGGCCCAGCTGAAGAGCTCCCCTTCCAAATCTCCCAAAGGCGTGTAAACATCATTACAGGGGGATCCGCCTTGGGGCAAGACTCCAAGCACAAGCGCAAGGAGTACGCACGGGAGGTAAAGGATGTGGGGGTGCCACATACGTCTTGGCCACCAAAATGGTCGAACGTCCCCCTCACCTTCACAGCGGAAGACACGTGCGGGGTTCGCTTCCCCCATGACGACATGCTCATCGTCTCTGCCACTGTCTACAACTGCCAGTTGGCACATATCCTCGTTGATGGTGGAAGCTTCGCCAACATCTTGTACCTGAAGGCATTCAAGGAGATGCAGGTCGATGAAAAGTTGCTGCCACTCGCAACCGGGGAAGACTATCTACCCGGTTGGGAAGGTTGATCTCCCCATGACCTTCGGCACTCCTAAAAACTACCAGACGGAGATGGTCCGGTTCGACGTAGTGGACCTCCCCTCTTCATACAACGCGATCATGGGGAGGACCACAATCAACCGTCTGAGGGTGGCACGTGAAGATCCCTAGGTCTCATGGCGTGATCACCGCCCAAGGCGACCAGGACATGGCCTGCGCTCTCTACGAGCGTGCCACCGCAACAATGGGGAGCGTCAACCTGATCAAGGCCCCGGAGGGGGGGGGAGAACTTTCCCTGCGTCGGACGCACCGGTCGTCTCCTCCGGGAAGTCTCTTCCAAAACCGCGCCCGGAGGGGGACCTCTAGAGAGTCCAGCTGTCCCAGGAGGACGGGGAGAGGACGGTCAAGATCGGGGTGGACCTCTCCGAAGAGCACACGGAGCAACTCGCGGCCTTCCTCCGCAAAAACTCTGACGTTTTTGCGTGGAAGCCCGCCGACATACAGGGCTTTGCCCGAGACATCATTGAGCACAAGCTCGCTATAACACCCGGCCACCCCCCGGTCAAGAAAGAGCTAAGGAAGCTCTCCCTTAAGAGTCAAGAGGCCATCAAGGCCGAGATCGCCAGGCTCTGAGGGGCGGGGTTTGTTCGGGAGGTCTTGCACCCTGAATGTCTAGCGAACCTCGTCCTTCTGAATAAGTCAAGCGGCAAGTGGTGAATGTGCGTAGACTTCACTGACCTTAACAAGGCTTGCCCAAAAGACAACTTTCCACCCCCGCGGATTGACCAGTTTGTCGATTCGACCGTGGGGTGTGAGCTTATGAGCTTCCTGGACTCATGTTCAAGCTATCATCAAGTCCGGATGTCTAAGGAGGATGAGGAAATGATGAGTTTTATGACTCCCCTCGGCACCTTCTGTTACCTCCATATCCCCTTCGGGCTGAAGAACGCTGGATCGACCTTCCAGCGCCTTATGTCGTTGGTACTCAAGGACCAGATCGGCCACAACGTAGAGGTCTACGTTGACGACGCAGTCGTCAAAAGCCTCCGCACGGCTGCCCACATCATGACTTGGCGGAGACCTTCCGCAACCTCCGTGAGTACGGGTTGAAGCTCAACCCGGAAAAGTGCACCTTCGGCGTACGTAGGGGAAAGCTACTCGGCTTCCTCGTGTCCCAATGGGGCAATGAAGCCAACTCTGAAAAATTTTGGGCCCTTCTAGACATGCCCCCGCCGCGCTTCGTGAAAGGTGTACAGTGGCTTACCGGCCGTTTGGCCACGCTAAGCCGCTTCGTCTCGCGGTCGGGAGAACACGGCCTCCAGTTCTTCAAAATCCTCTGGGGTTTCTAGGTGTTCAGGTGGACTCCCGAGGCCCAGGTGGCCTTCGACAACCTGAATAAGTACCTCATGAGCCCTCCAATGCTCGTGAGCCCATCTCCAAAAGAACCCCTTCTCCTTTACCCGGCCGCGACCCCGATCGCTGTAAGCGCGGTGTACTACGTGAGTGAAGCCCACCGAGGGGATAAGACGTGGTGTACGGAGGTAGAAAAGATCTGCTACACCCCCCTCATGTCCAATGATCTCTCCCCTTGGGGGAGGTGTTACTATACAAAGAGGCGACCAACCGGATTGGGAAGTGGGGTGCTGAGCTTGCTCCCTTCTCCCTCTCCCTCACGGGCTGTTCAGCCATCAAGTCACAAGTCCTTGCTGACTTCATGGCTGAATGGACCCCCGCCTCCGGGACAGAGGAGGAGACCCTTGCCGAGCAGCCCCGGCGCAACGATGATTGGACGCTCATGTTTGATGGCTCCTTGTGTCTTGCCAGAGCCGGCTCGGGGGTAGTCCTCCGGAGCCCCGAGGGAAGGACACTGGAGTTCACGGCCAGGCTCGAGTTCCCCGCTATGAACAACATCGCCGAGTATGAGGCTTTGCGCCTGGGGCTGCGCCTCGCGCGCTCCCTGGGAATCCGCCATCTCCTCATCAAGGGAGACTTCCAGCTCATGGTTTGCCAAATGGACAAGTCATACTTGTGCCATGACGCGAACTTGAGTCTTTACTTAGGGGAGGTACGCACGATGGAGAAGTACTTCGAGGGCCTGGAAGCCCGGCATATCCCCCGGAGGGTCTCCTTCCTTGAGACCCTCTCCCTGGGGGTGCCTTCCTTGAGATCATCGCGAAGCCCTCGGTGACCCCTCCGGATCGACGCAGACCCCGAGTCCTATATCCCAGAGATATCCGAGATCGCCCGAGCCGCGTCCTGGATGGATCCCCTCATCTCCTTCATAAGGGCGACTGGGAGCCCTCTGGCGACGCCGAGGCGAAGCGCCTCCGTGCCAAAGCTCGGGCGTATTTCCTGCTGGAGGGAAAGCTCTACAAGCGGGGGGCTTCTGCCTTGCTTCGCTTCCTCCAGTGGGCGGAAGGACTCCGGCTCCTCGAAGACATTCACTCGGGGAGCTGCGGGTCTCACTTGGTCGCGCGCAGTCACGGCCAAAGTTTTTATTGGCCCACCACGGTCCGCGACGTGCGAGACCTTGTCTCTGTGTGCGAGGCCTACCAAAAAAGGGCGAAGGGCACCAGGCTGCCCTCCACGACGCTGCAGACCATCTCCATAGCTTGGTCCTTCGTGCGCTGGGGAATAGACCTCCTTGGTCCTTTCCCCCAGCACCCGGGGACAACAAGTATGCGGTGGTCGCTGTGGACTATTTCTACAAGTGGGTGGAGGCTGAGCCCTTGGCCAGCATCACCTCCTGCGTGGTACAACGGTTCTTCTGGAAGAACATCGTGTGTCATTTTGGGGTCCCCTAAGAAATCACCGTCGATAACGGGACCCAATTCGACTCAGCATACTTCAGGGAGTTCTGCGAAGGCTTGGGGGCTACCCCCACTTCGCCTCCGTAGCTCATCCCCACAGCAACGGGGCCGTCGAAAGGGTTAACGGCGTGATCCTACAGGGATTACGCCGGTGACTCGAACAAACCTCCTCCAGGCGGGGCGCATGGGCGGAGAAGCTTCCGAGCATCCTATGCTCCTTGTGTACGACGCCGAGCCGGGAAACAGGGCGCACGCCCTTTTCCCTTGTGTACGGGGCGGAAGCAGTCCTCACCTTGGAGATTGGTTTTCGGTCGCTGCGGGTCGAGTCCCTACACGGAGCTATGGCCACAGCATACCAAACCAACAAAGCAAACCAGCGGCTGGAAGTCGACCTGGTCGAATAAGAGTGCGACCGAGCGCCCCTCCACCACACCATCTACGAGCGCAAAATAACACGCGCATACAATCAGCACATCTGTGAGAGAGCTTTCTGCCTTGGGGACCTGGTCCTCAAACGCGTGACCGACCCCCAAGCCTAGGGAAAACTCTCCCCCAAGTGGGAAGGCCCGTACAGGATCTCTACGGTCTTGGGCTCATGAGCTTACAAGTTCTCCAACCTCGAAGAACAGGAGCAGAAGAATAGTTGGAACGTAGACTACCACGAAGACGAGGAGCTGAAGAATAGTTGGAACGTAGACTTGCTTCGCAAGTTCTACATCTAGCCTCCGGGCTTACTCCCTCCCCCATTGCGACTTCGCAGGGGGAGGCATTGTACTCAGAGTCCCCTCCCCCGTCACGATTCTGCGGGGGGAGACGTTGTATTTCATCTTTATTAATACAAATGGGATTTTGTTCAGCTCTGGAGTCTTTGCAGCTTTTTATCCCTCCGCCCCCAAGGTGATGCCCTCTGTGAGGATGCCCTCCCCGCGAGGATGTAGGCTATCATAGCCTAGAAGTCCCTACGACTGGAGCAAGGCTCCCGTAGGGTGGCTTATAGTAACCCGTCGTGCATTGAGGGGGTAAGCGGCAACCCGGTTCTCATGAATTGAGGTAACGAGTCACTTTGAGAGACTAGTCCGCCCCTCAAACACTCTACACCCTCTACTGGGTTATGGGACCCTCCTCTGGGAGCAGTCTTATCCCTTTACGGGTCACCGGCTCATCCTCCTCTGCGAGTGGGTTCCCCCTCTGTGGGTCACGGGATTCTCGGTTTTCGGTAGTCTCAGTTACCTTTGGGCTTTTTCAACCGGGAAATTCTTTATAGGCTCCCTGTCCTCACGGAAACCAGGGGAATGTCTTACCAGCCTTCGGGATTTTTTGACTGGGAAGTTCTCTACCGGCTGCCTGCCGTCTCGATGACTGGGGGAATTTCTTACCGGGCCCCCGGAATGTTCGTCCGGCTCCCGTTTTCATGGTGACTCTGTGTATCTCTCCCCTTGTCCTTTTTCGACTTGGGGCTGGGAGATCCCAGTAGTTATCGGTGTCCGGGCCTTTTTTGTTCCTTACCCACAGCACGCTGTGCCAAGCCGCACCCCGCTGTGGGAGGGGGGGATAACCCAGGCGCCCGGACGGGAGAATAATTTTTGAAAAATTTTGAAAACAACGAACAAGCAAACTCAGATAGCTTTATTTATGGAACATTTTGCCGGGGGACAACCCCCCCCCCAGTGGATTAAGGTGTCCCTGGAACAGCAACTCCCAGGCACATACGAGATACAACCCCGGGAGTTAGCCTCCCACGGAAAACTACCTCGGAGGACAACCCCCTCTGGTGGGCACCTACATCTAATATTCCCGAAGACCTTCTGATATTTCCTGGGGAAGGTCCTTATACAAGCCCCTTATGCGCCTTTGGGCCCTTCGAAGGAGGTCTCTAGGCCAGTACTCGTAGCTGGCAGGCGGATGTATCTGAAGCGGTAGGACCCTCCGGGACCCCGGTTTAAAAGGCGACAGATCGGCGCGACAATTATAAAAATTGTCCAAGTGCCACTCTGGGTGCCACCGCAGTCGGATCAGCTCCCAGAGAGCACTCTACAGCACGCCCTTGGGCTCGGCACTCCCCTCTGTGGTGAGTCTAAGCAAAGCAAAAGCCTCTTGGGCACTCCTCGGACTACGTCTCGCAAGGCTCAAAAACCTCTCGGGAATAAGCCCGCGGGCCACTTGGGCATTCCCCAGGCCACGCCCTCTAAGGCTCAGAAACTCTCTCTCGGGAGCAAGCTCCTAGGACGCTTGCTTCTAACGAAACAAGACTTAGCAAAACCTTTCTCATTTCTATTCCATTCAAGATAATAATTACAAGTCTCCGGGGCTTCCTCTAAGAAGCTACCAGGAGAAAAAGCCTTACAAAAAGGAAAAGGACCTATCTAAAGGCTCGGGGGGGGGGGGGGGGGGGAGAGAGTCATACTTTCCCAATGTCGTCCCCCCCGGGGGGGTCACCCTCGCCATCGGGGCATTCGCTCTCGGGGGGGCGTCTGTCGCACCCCTGTCTTGGGGACAATGACTACTCCTCTGGGGACCCAACTCGCTGCAGCTGATCCCATACATGCATACCATTGACTTCCCAGGATAAGTCAAGCACAGGAGTATATTAACATCACAGCAGAGTAACTTACAAAAGATTTAAGCAGTGTAGCCTGCTGGCCTAAATACAACATAAGTAAATTACAATGCCTTTGCGGCATACATTGTTTAGCAAAATGACAACTACACAGCAGAAGGTAGGTGACCCTGCCACTGTGTGAAGTTGACGGCAGAACAACACACATCAGGGTTCTGGCAGAACTGGCTCTCCTCCTTCTGGATCCAAGAAAATCTCCACGCCTTCATCTTGATAATGGAACGCACCATCTACTGGATTGTAGGTTGCAAGGGTGAGTACTTACGTACTCAGCAAGTCATAGCTAAGAGTAGATACATATAGTAGGGATGATAGGAACCTATGCCAGTGAAGAAGTGTGGATGTTTGTAAAATAGTCTTTTCCTTTATATCACATCTCATGGCAGCACTTTTCATAGCATCGCTATTCATGTTCCACTATTTTTAGTACTACCACGACACGTCGATACACGACAGCCCACGGCAGCACCCCTTACCATGACAACACAAGTCATTTGGGTAATCTTGAATTATCAAATTTTATTTAGAAAACAAACTTGTGCCACACCCCGCAGATTTAAACCACCGCAGCAGACTCCTGTAAACCCGGGAGCTCGGAGTATTCAAATACGTTTTTATCTCTGCAGAGAGGTACCAATTTACCCGCAAGATATTCCACTTTCATGCCCATCCTATCAAAGTGATTAGACCCTTCCTCACTGCACAGTGTGAGTGGCAAGGTGGAAATAAGAAGAACTTTTGCCATGTTTAACACACAATTCACCCCAGACCTTGTGGATTTTTCACGCAAACCACAGTTGTGGCGGGGTTACACAACCCCCACTAAATTGGCACCTTCCCACTCAGGGTTAGCGTGCAATCACATGTTGTGGAGCTGCACTCTGTGTAAATCGTGTACGTGTCATATGGGGTTTCAAGCGTGATCCACATACTACTTGTTCAGGCCTGTCCCATACCTGGCTTGCGGTTAGCACGTTGTTCATGCCACTAGACACACAACACAAGGTTCCAGTCCTTATATGCCAGTGACCAGACTATCCACAACGCATGCACATCCAGTGCTAGTACCACCATTTCATTCCAAAAGCCTGGTCACGGTTAGGGGTTTTATTTCATGAATATAAATATATACATATATATTAGTTCATGGCTCACTACTTGATCAACTCATATTTCACAGGCATCCAGCATAATACTGCCATTTCATATCAAAACTCAGTCAATCTTTCACATGCAAATACCACTTATATTCAAGGTTATATTACAACAACATGTGAAATATAGGTTCAATATTCTCAAGGATATGACTTGCCTTCCGCGTCATAAAAGTCTACAGTTGATGTCGGGTCAATAGCGAAGTCCTCGAACTCAGTTTCTGGATCTTCTCGGCGACAAGAAAACACACAATGGTTACTAATTATACTAAAATGTTTTATGATCTACATGCAGATATGCTTTAGAAAGAATCACTGAATGGTACTGAAGATGATTGAGACTACAAGCTGGACTGAGTTGAGATTCTAGGATGTCAAGGAATTTGGGCTAAGAATGGGTGTGAGATGCTCTCAAGGTTTCAAGGTTGCAATAAGGACATCAAGCCTGCGGCTGGTTTTCTCAAAAACAGCGAACGTCAGCAGATTGACATTTGGTTCAAGGATCTAAGATAGCTTCAAGGAAAGCTAGAGAGCTTAGCTCCAGGTGTGACAGTAGAACAAAATGTAGATCATAACTCTACAAATTCAGTGGACAAAGTGGTTTTCAAATTGCATAATTAGAAGTGGGTGAACAGGTCCAATGCCACTGGCTGGCATGAATTGACAAGGGCTGACATTGTCAAAGATTGGCATTGGCATGGTTCTGAAGATTTTCAGTGGACAAAATAGGCTTGGATCAAGGCATTAGGTGCACAAGGACATAAGGCAACTATTTGACAAAGTGGGTTTTCACATAATGGTCCAGGAGTTCAAGGATTTGCAAAAACATCCCTGGACATAGTGAATTGAATGTCAATGCACGACCAGATTCTATGGCTTGAGTAATTGATCGATTCTCTCATGCACTTCCTTGCTAACTTTGTCAAGTTGATAGGCGAGGTCAAGGCAAAGATGCTGGTGAAATTAATTTGGAATTGATGGCCAGACGACGGCAAACGGAAAGATCGAAGTCGTTGGTGTTGAAGAACAGAAGTGGGCTACGGTGACAACAAGCTACAGAAGATGAAGCTTGAAATTGATTGAGGCTTTTGCTCCAGAGGTGATCTTGATTGCGCTGGAGCACGGAATTTGATTGCAATATAAATTTGGGGCTCGCCGGCGTTGACACTAGAGTTGAAAATGACGGCAAACGAGGCGAAGACGATCTACGGAAATGCATATCAAATGAGCTCGGCTACACCATCTACAGAAGACAAAAAAATGATTTGGTAAAGCTGGTTTGATCAAAGGTGATGTAGAGCTTGCCGGCGACGTGAGGCGTTCATGGCGGCGCGCAAAGAACAGGAAAGCTCCAATTCAAGCTCAAATTTAAATTCTAATTAAACAGGCTTGCTCAAGGGGTTCCATTGATCATTTGATTCCACAGGAGAAAGGGCTAATTCGAACTGGAGTGGATTCAATTGCTGGAACAGGGAAAAAACAATCTACGACGATCACCGGCGTTGAGGTCCACCGGAGCTCGATTAGATGCTATAGAATAGAGAGATGAACAGGAGGAACTTATTGGTTTATTCAATTGAAGATTTGGTGCAGCAGAATGATCTGGCGTCGAGCTCCTCCTCGGTAGCTCGCCGGAGAAGAAAGCCATAACGAAGAAGCTCTCGGACTTAGCCAAATTCTGGTGGAACGAAGATTGTACAGGGTGGTGCTATGCTTAAATAGGCAAGGGGGAAGCTGGCGAGGAGGGAACAGTAATGAAATTGGCGCCAGGGACGAGACTGGTCGGCGCAGAAGGAACAGCGGTGACAATTTACTAGCAAAGCAAACAACGGCACGACGGGACGGTGAACAGAGGGCTCTACAGCTGTGCTAGGTCGGGACATTGGAAGTTGCCACTGGCGGTGGAGGCGACAATGCTGATACGGCGTGGCGACGTGGTACGAAGCTGTTGATAAAAGGGTTGCTATTGTTGTTGGTCGCGTGTGGGAACGTTTTGCTGGTCGTCAGTGCTGCCACGACGACGGCGTGGGTGCGGAAATGTGCGCACATGCAAGAACAGACACGCACAGGCGCAAGTGCAGCAAAGCTGGGCCGGCGGCGAGCGAACACGGCGCACAAGCACGGCACTACCCTGGTCGAAAACACAGCTACTGCTCTGGTCGAATATGGACATAAGTGCAATTTCTGATTTTTGGCTTTGGACTGATTTGTTAATCCTGATATTTGGATGATTAGGATTGAATTTGACTTTACTGATTTGGTAAAATTAATTCAACAGATAATTTGGCACTGATAGAAGACAAGATTTGGAACATTTGAGTGATTTTTGAGTGAAATTGATAATAGGGTAAATTAGGATATTTGAAATCTGAATTTTGTCAAATTTGAAATTTTGGGATTTAGGGTAGGATTTTGGAATACTCATAGAAGAAGATTTTGTGTTGAATAGTATTTGGGAAGTGTTCCCTAAAGAAGATTTGAATTTGGAGTTGATTTACAACATTTAGCTTTTTCAGGCTTCTGAAAGATCAGAAAAGGACTAAACTGCGATACTAATTGGACTAATTTGTGAAAAGGGTCTAGATGATGGAAACTGGTTGCCAACTTTCGGGATTAAGGTATTGGCATACCCATGATCATAATCCAAGAGTAATCTGATCTAGATTAGGTCAAGATTTGATTAGATTAGAGTTCTGAGTATTTAGGGTAATTAACTTAATTCTGTTTTCGAAAACAGAAAGATTTGACAAATCTGGGAATTAGAGATGGAATTGAATCTGTCTTCTGAAGACTTTTATTCTCAGGATAAATGGTAGGTCAAATTTGGAAAGTCAGATCTTGATTTGAGTTCACAGAGTAGATTTTGAAATTTTAGGGCTTAAGATAGAGTAAGTCTGGGCTGATTTTGCTGATCTTGAAAAGACATATGCATGCATGACTTTTTATGAAAAGAAATTTTCACCCCTAAAACCAGGGTGTTACAGATCTACCATCCTTAAAGAAATTTCACCTCGAGATTTACCTAAGACAAGAAAAGATAAGGATAGGCTTGCTGAAAGTCCTCTTCCTTCTCCCAAGTGGCTTCTTTTTCTTAATGATTTCTCCACTGAACCTTACACAGCTTAATCTTCTTCCTTCTAAGCTGATGTTCATCGGTGGTTAGGATTCTGATTGGATGCTCAAGGTAAGTAAGATTCTTCTGCAGTGATACATCTTGAGTTTCTATCCGGTCAGTGGGTTCCTTTAAACATTTCCAGAGTTGAGAAACATGGAACACATCATGCACTCCTGCTAATCCCAAAGGTAATTCCAATTTATATGATACTTCTCCTTTTTTCTTGATTATCTTAAATGGTCCAATATACCTTGGAGATAGCTTTCCCTTCACTTGGAATCTGCTTAATGCCTTGAATGGTGTGACCTTGAGATAAACAAAATCTCCTGGTTCAAATGATAATTCTCTCCGTCGATTGTTCACATAACTCTTTTGTCTGGATTGTGCTATTCTCAACCTTTTTCTAATGAGTTTGACATGAGCTTCTGCCTCTTCTACTATCTCTGGTCCTATAACTCTTCATTCTCTTGGCTCATTCCAATGCAATGGAGTTTTACATTTTTATCCATATAAGGCTTCAAATGGTGTCATCTGTATACTAGCTTGATAACTGTTATTATATGTAATTTCTGCAACTGGTAAACATTTGTCCCATGATGTCCCATAATCTAGTATACAAGCTCTTAATAGATCTTCCAAAATTTGGTTGACTCTCTCCGTCTGTCCTCCTGTCTGAGGGTGATATGCAGTGCTGAAACTAAGTTCCTAAGGTTTCATGCAGTCTGTCCCAAAACTTGGATGTAAACTGTGCTCCGCGATCTCTTTCTTCATATTATCCCACTAGAACTGAGTTTTTAAGTCTTGATATATCTTGGTGTTACCAGGGTGTATTGAGTATGGTGTTTTATGTGCTTCATGAAGAATTTGTTCCTTGAGGTCTGCATTTTGGGGCACACAGATCCTTCCTCGATACCACACAATCCCCTGGTCGTCTTCAGTAAAACCTTGAGCCTTTACTAACTTGATCCGGCTCTTGATCTTGTAAATCTCTTCATCTTCCTTCTAGCCATTCCCTATCTGTTCTTCAAGTTGAGGTTTTACTATCAAAGTAGTTACCGTCCCATGTGGTACTACTTCCACTTGATGATTCTGCAACTCTTGTTGTAAGTAAGGGTTCCTCAGTATGACTGCCTCTTGTAGGTTGTAGACCTTCCTGCTTAGGGCATTGGCTACTACATTAGCCATTCTGTGTTAACACACAGCCTATCCCTTACTTTGAAGAATCACAATAAACTACGAAGTCTTCCTTGCTATCTGGCAATGTAAAGATTGATGTTGTTGTCAATTTCTGTTTAAGCTTCTGAAAACTTTCTTTGCACTTGGTGGTCCATTCAAATTCAACGTCCTTCTTTAGTAGGTTAGTAAGAGGTTTGGCAATCTGAGAGAATCCCTCAATGAATTTCCTATAATAACTAGCCAATCCCAAGAAACTTCTAATTTCTGGAACTGAGGTGGGTTGTTTCCATTCCTTTATAGTAGTAATCTTAGTTGAATCCACTGAAATTTCCTCTGCTGTCAACACATGTCCAAGGAATGCGATCTTTGTCATCCAAAACTCACGTTTATCAAACTTAGCATAGAACTGCCTCTCTTGTAGTCTTCCCAAGACTAGGTGTAGATGTTGCTCATACTCTTTTGTACTCCTGGAATATATCAGAACGTCATCTATGAACACTATGACAAACTTGTCAAGGAAATCCATAAATGTATTTTTCATGACATTTGTGAAAACTGCTGGGGTATTGGTCAAGCCAAATGGTACTACTGTAAACTCATATAGCCCGTATCTAGTGGTGAAGGCGAACTTCAGTATATCTTCCTTCTTGATCTTTAGTTGATGATACCCTGACTTCAATTCTATCTTGGAGAATACCTTGGCTCCTCGAAGTTGATCAAACAAGTCATCAATTCTTGGCAATGGATACTTGTTCTTTATAGTGACTTCCTTCAAAGCTCGGTAATCCACGCACATTCGTAGAGTTCCGTCTTTCTTCCTCATGAACAATACTGAGGCTCCCCATGGCGAAGCACTAGGTCTGATAAATCCTTTTCTTTCAAGATCTTCCAATTGACTCTTGAGCTCTTCCAAATCAGTAACTGGCATCCTGTAGGGGCGTTTCGCTATGGGTGTTGCTCCCGGTTGAAGTTCAGTGGTGAACTCTATTTATCTGTTGGGGGACATTCCCGAAAGTTCTTCTGGAAACACATTGGAGTATAGCTGTACTACGGCACTTGTTCCAGGCATATCTTTTGCAATGCTTGAATAGATCCTTGCGTTTACTTGGTTGATGATCTTTCCGCATAGAATAAAACTTTCTTCCCTTGGCTACTGACAAGACTTAAGGTTTTCTCTTCACAGTCTACTAGGCTTTTATGTTGGGACAACCAATCCATTCCCAAAATAATGTCCAGACCTTGTAGTTCTAGAACTAGTAGACTTGCCACGAATTCTATCCCTTCTATACTGAAGGTTACATTCCGGCAGATAGAGTAAACAGGTAATCTAGCCCCTGGAGTTTGTATAATCATGGAGTACTCTAAAGGTACTTGTTATATATGCATTTCAACTTCAGATGCAAATGCTTTTGATATGAATGAATTTGTAGCACCAGGATCAAACAATATTATGGTAGATGCAGACTGGATCAGAAATCTACCTAGTAGGATGTCGGTGGCACTGCCTGCTTCTTGGATGGAAGTGTAGTTAAATCTGCCTCCTCGGGCTGCCATCGGTTCTCTTCCTCTTCCTCTGCCTCTGGTAGTCATGGCTCCTCTTCCTGGTATGTTTCCCCTGAGATTCTGTAGTGGTGATGTCAAGGTTCTAGGTGCTATCGGCTGTGTCCCTGCTTGAAATCTGGCTATAGACTTTGGGTGTTGAATCCATGGGCAGCAGTCTCGACGATGTCCGTATTGTTTACAATGATAGCACTGAACACGGGAATGGGGACAATTCTTCTAAAGGTGGTTTCCTTTGCAGTTGGGGCACAACATTGTTATTGGTCTGGGAGTCTGGAAAGATGGTCGAAAACTGGAGGCGGTAGGGGCTCTCCTTCTGGTTGAGTTTAGTTGTGGCCGCACTTGTTGGGGCATCCTTTGCTTCCGGCTCCCTTCCCTTATATTCTTCTTCTTTTCTACCTTCAAAGCTCTGTTCACTAGTGTTTGGAATCCTGTAAAGTCATGGGAGGCGATTTGGTTCTGCAAGTAATGCTGAGGTCCCTCTGCAAAGTGTGCTATCTTTCTTTCCTCATCCCTTAGCCAATCTTCGGCAACCATGGGGTCGATTGTACCGGAAAAGGTTGGTAGTCTAGTCTTCTGAAAGTCTGTCAGTCTAGCACCTACAGTAGTTCCTTCTGTGGTTCCACTAGGCAATCTCTGAACTATCTAAGCTAGCAACTGGGTATGGGTTAACTGGGCTTCCTGTCAGTTCTTCTCCATTAACAAAAGAATTTTGTACAAACTGGGTTGCTCATTCCGGGAAGGATTAGAACTCTGGGATCCTTGCTGAAACAAAGGTCCTCTTTCTATAGGATCTTCCTCTTGCGGAGTTTGTTCTCTGTCTTCTCTGCCGCTTCGGGATCTTCTCCTTGTGTCGACCATGATGGCTCTGAAGAGAATCCAAGCAGATCTAACTAACTAGGGCCAACTAAGACAGCAGTGCAGAAATTAATGTAGACTATTTTAATGCATAAAATACTTAGGCTTCTAGCCATAATACACAAGGTAGTTAACCATTGCAAAAGCAACAGCAAATCACAAAAGCTATCAAGAGCATCACCAGCTCTATCTATACTATTCCCAGCTAAACCCCTAAGACACTCTGAAAAAGCAGAACGCACTCTCGCTACCTTACCAAATTTTTAGAAAAACCAAATAAGACTTTGAAATAAGAGTTTTTAAGAGCTACAAAGCTCATTTTTTTTTTTTTACCAAAATAGAGTTTTCAAAGAAATAGTTTCTAGATAAATTACGTCTTCCCGGCGCAGCCAATTCCTAAACATGTCGTCCTAAGGTCAAGTTCTCATGCTGCTCTGATACCAACTTTTCTTGTCACGCCCCCATCTTGGGGACAATGACTACTCCCGTGGGGACCCAGCTCGGTGCAGTTGATCCCATACATGCATACCATTGACTTCCCAGGATAAGTCAAGCACAGGAGTATATTTACATCACAGTAGAGTAACTTACAAAAGATTTAAGCAATGTGGCCTGCTGGCCTTAATACAACATAAAGATTTTACAATGCCTTCGCGGCATACATGGTTTAGCAAAATAACAACTACACAGCAGAAGATAGGTGACCCTCCCACAGCGAGAAGTTGATGGCAAAACAATACACATCAGGGTTCTGACGGAACTGGCTCTCCTCCTTCTAGATCCAAGAAATTCTCCACCCCTTCATCTTGATCATGGAATGCTCCATCTACTGGATTGTAGGTCGCAAGGGTGAGTACTTACAGACTCAGCAAGTAATAGGTAAGAGTAGATATATATAGTAGGGATGATGTGAACCTATGCTAGTGAACAAGTGTGGATGTCTGTAAAATAGTCTTTTCCTTTATATCACATCTCATGGCAGCACTTTTCATAGCATCACTATTCATGTTCCACTATTTATAGTACTACCGCGACACGTTGACACACGACAGCCCACGGCAGCACCATTATCATGACAACACATGTCATTTGGGTAATCTTGACTTATCAAATTTTATTTAGACAACATACTTGTGCCACACCCCGTGGATTTAATCCACCACAGCAGACTCCTGTAAACCCGGTAGCTCGAAGTATTCGAATATATTTTTATCTCTGCAGAGAGGTATCAATTTACCCGCATGATATTTCACTTTCATGCCCATCCTATCAATGTGATTAGACCCTTCCTCACTGCACAGTGTGAGTGGCAAGGTGGAAATAACAAGAACTTTTGTCATGTTTCACACACAATTCACCCCAGGCACTGTTGTTTTTTCACGCAAACCACAGTTGTGGGGGGGTTACACAACCCCCACTAAATTGGCATCTTCCCACTCAGGGTCAGCGTGCAATCACATGTGTTGGAGCCGCACTCCGTGTAAATCATGTACGTGTCATATAGGGGTTTCATGCGTGATCCACATACTACTTGTTCAGGCCTGTCCCATACCTGGCTTGCGGTTAGCACGTTGTTCATGCCACTAGACGCACAACACAAGGTTCCAGTCCTTATATGCCAGTGACCAGATTATCCACAACCCATGCACATCCTATGCTAGTACCACCATTCCATTCCAAAAGCCTAGTCACGGCTAGGGGTTTTATTTCATGAATATAAATATATACATATATATTAGTTCATGGCTCACTACTTGATCAATTCATATTTCACAGGCATCTAGCCTAATATTGCCATTTCATACCAAAACTCAATCAATCTTTCACATGTAAATATCACTTATATTCAAGGTTATATTATAGCAACTTGTGAAATATAGGTTCAATATGCTCAAGGATATGACTTGCCTTCCGCATTGTAAAAGTCAATAGTTGATGTCGGGTCAACAGCGAAGTCCTCGAACTTAGTTTCTGGATTTGCTCGGCGATAAGCAAACACATAATGATTACTAATTATATTAACATGTTTTATGATCTACATGCAGATATGCTTTAAAAAGAATCACTGAACGGTACTGAAGATGATTGAGACTGCAAGCTGGACTGAGTCGTGATTCTAGAATTTCAAGGATTTTGGGCTAAGAATGGGTGTTCGATGCTCTCAAGGTTTCAACGTTGCAATAAGGACATCAAGCCCGCAGCTGGTTTGCTCAAAAACAGCGAATGTCAGCCGATTGACAATCAGTTCAAGGCTCTGACATAGCTTCAAGGAAAGCTAGACAGCTTATCTCCAGGTGTGACAGTAGAAGAAAATGTAGATCATAACTCTACAAATTCAGTGGACAAAGTGGTTTTCAAATTGCACAATTAGAAGTGGGTGAACAGGTCCAATGCCACTGACTGGCATGAACTGACAAGGGCTGACATTGTCAAAGATTGGCATTGGCATGGTTCTGAAGATTTTCAGTGGAAAGAACAGGTTTTGATCAAGGCATTTGGTGCACAAGGACATAAGGCAACTATTTGAAAAAGTGGGTTTTCACAGAAAGGTCCAGGAGTTCAAGGATTTGAAAAAACATCCCTGGACACAGTGAATTGAATGTCAGTGCACGGCCAGATTCTATGGCTTGAGTAATTGATCGATTCTCTCATGCACTTCCTTGCTAACTTTGTCAAGTTGATAGGCGAGGTCAAGGCAAAGCTGCTGGCGAAGTTAATTTGGAATTGATGGCCAGACGACGGCAAACGGCAAGATCGAAGTCGTCGATGTTGAAGAACAGAAGTGGGCTACAGTGACAACAAGCTACAAAAGATGAAGCTTGAAATTGATTGAGGCTTTTTGCTCCGGAGGTGATCTTGATTGCGTTGGGGCAAGGAATTTGATTGCAATATAAATTTGGAGCTCGCCGGCGTTAACACCGGAGTTGAAAATGACGGCAAACGAGGCGAAGATGATCTACAGCAATGCAGATCAAATGAGCTCGGCTACACCATCTACAGAATACAAGAAATGATTTGGTGTAGCTGGTTTGATCACGGTGGCGTGCGAAGAACAGGAAAGCTTCAATTCGAGCTCAAATTTAAATTCTAATTAAACAGGCTTGCTCAAAGGGTTCCACTGATCATTTGATTCCACAGGAGAAAGAGTTAATTGAAACTGGAGTGGATTCAATTGCTGGAACAGGGCAAAAACAATCTATGGCAATCACCGGCGTTGAGGTCCACTGGGGCTCGATTAGATACTACAGCACTGAGAGTTGAATAGGAGGAACATACGGGTTGATTCAATTGATGATTTGGTGTAGCAGAATGATCTGGCGTCGAGCTCCTCCTCGGCGGCTCGCCGGAGAACAAAGCGATAACGAAGAAGCTCTAGGACTGTGAGACCCCCATTTGAGGGTCACCTTGGCAACCGCCCAGGTAGATTGCGCACAGAAAGGTACATCACAAGCTCACAACAACAGGATTCACTTTAAATCATAAAGCTGGTAGATAAAGCAAGTACAAGGTCACGAGGACCACTATTACAATATCATAATGCCAAGGGTGGCACTAATTAAAGTTGATACAAAAGTAGAGAGTTTTTCAAAATCAAGAATCGGTATTGAAGTACCGAACACAGAAAAACAACACAAAAAGCAACCACAAGGGTCTTCATTTTCTTCTGCAGCGGCTCTGGAAGGGCTTTCTCCACATCGGACTCAACTTGGCTCATGACCCTCCTAGAAGCTCAAATCGTCTGGAAAGACTCTTTCCTCTTCTTGGTGCTCAAGGCCAGGGGAATCGGAATTCTCAAAGTCTTCTTCTGAATTTGTTTGCAAAGGCAAGGGTGGGCATGTTTTTACACAATGCTCAGCAAGTCTCATTACAAAAATCTAGGTATATAGATGAGGAGTGATCAAGAAAAGGGTTTAAGACTTATAATTATAAATAGTATAGATCTCAATTCTTTGATCTCTCAAATGAGGGTTTTGTTTTCAACAACGGGGTTTTGTAAATCTTAAGTTATACTTTAGAAATCGTTATGTGTGATGGTCTCCCATGAGTCATCATTTTTATCAACCATATTATGAAAGCATTCCAAATCATTACTTGTGCTATAACCCATGGATAACATCCACTACGAAAAGACTCCTGAACCTGGGAGTACAGAGTATCTGATACTTCTTTTACACTTTGCAAAGGTGTACCTCTTTTTAAATCCACTGGTTCACTCGGCTTTCAAGTCGGGCCAACTCCATGTGACTTATACACATGTGACAAGGCTGAGATCACACAACGCTTTTGCAGTTCAGTATTAACAGTATCCCCGCCCGGTAAATAGACAATTAAGTCTCAAGTACCGTTGTGGGTCCTCCCCACTGCCTTACTTCCTAGCCTCTGGCTTATGTTCCCGCAAGACACATAGCCTTGGTCTGTGTCCACGCAAGACATATGGCCATTCAAGATTACAACCGCGCACGGCTTAATCTGAGGCGTAGGGCGTCTTCCTTCTTTCCACCTTTACCTCTCATTATTTTTCTGAACTCACATCACTCATGGCCGAACTGCGGCCCACCAGTTTCCACGCGAGAAACCAGACCGACAAACCATGCAGGGAACTGCTAATCCCAAAATCTACTAAGTTGTGCCTGTCCCATACCAGGCAAGTGGTTGGTACGTTTACAATTCGCATAGAGACACAGCACAAGGTTCATATCCTTATGAACCAATAGTGAGGAACATTCACATTCCCTGGTGCGCACCGCACCCTCTCCATACAAACCAATCCTCACTACTGATCCCTTTTATCAGTTTTCTTGACAAAACGGTTTTGATCATAACTTCTCATGTATTTGTCCATTTCAAGTTTAATGTGGATATTCAGTATAAGAATCCTAGGGTAACAAAAGCATATATATGAAGGTTCAATAACAAAAGGGGTTTCATGATTCTTTAGGTAATATTTACTCATGTCATTCAAACATAACTTGTATCTCAAATAAGCATGCATAGTAAGAAACAGTGAATATACTTCATATGAAAATATTGGGCGAGACATGATCAAAGGAACGAGGCTTGCCTTGCACTGCTAGGTCTAATTACTCGGACGAATCTTCAAAGACTTCTTCCGCTCCTTCAGCTTCGGGCACTGCGGCGGACACAAGCAATACAATACGCACACTACATAAGCATACATAAAATAGTTTCCATAGAAAATATTGAGTAAATAAGTCATGCATGCAGCGGAAAAGGTTAGGGCAAGGTCACAAGGGTTCTGGTCGAAGAAACGGCTAAAAAGGATTGAACATCGAAGGGTCGACATTCAGTTCACGGCTTTGGCATAGCTTCAAGCTGGTATTAGGATGGTTTTCTGGAGAAGTGATAGAAGGGAAAGATGTAGAACACAACTCCAGGAATCTAGGGGACAAGGTGGCATTTCAATTGCTCAACCAGAAGGGGCTGAACAAGGCTAATGCCAGTGGCTGACATGCACTGACATAGTGCAGACATTGCCAAAATCTAGGGCTTGACATAACTTTTGATACAGGGTTTCAATTGATGCACAACTTTGTCTGGGAGGTAGGCATTGATAACAGGAACAAAATACTTAACAGTATCAAGGGCTGAAAGTGGCTGGAAGGTGATGAAATTCAGTGATGAACTGTGGTGACTTGGACATGAACTGGGCTTCTGGACAGTGATCTTGGCATTGGAATAACTTTTGATTCAGGTCGATTCAGGGATCGAGCTAGTGGACAATATTGCTCAGGGTACTGGAATCTATCTAAGGGACAAGGTTTCAGGTGCTAGATCGGCCGGGAAATAATTCCGGCGACCGGCGCTGGAGAAGACGACACTGGACAAAGGGGGTTTTCGATACAGTGGATTTGAGCACGATTCTTTGATCAGGGAGTGAGAGGGTGGAGTATAGAAGCTACTGGTGTGGTTAATTTGACAGGAGGATCGCCAGCGTGGCCTGGCGACGAGGGCCAGTACACTGGTGGCGCGCAATTTGGGGAGAGCTATGATCTTAGCTTGATTTTGAAAACCAGATCGGTAGGCTTGCTAAAAAGAGTATGCTGGTCAATTTCTTCTACTGGTACTAAGGCTAATTTGGATTAAATCAGGTAGCATTGCAGGAACAGGGGTTTTGAGCTTTTCCGGTGATCACCGGCGTTAAGGTTCGCCGGGGTGCAATTGGGTGCTATGACACGAACAGGGGAAAGAGGGGAACTCACTGGTGGCTTTGGTTTGAAGAATGGTGCAGTGAATTGGGCTGGCACCGTGAGCTCCAGAGGTTGCTCGCCGGAGAAGAAAGCAAACTCGACGGCGGTGAGAAATTAACTGGTTTCTGTTGCTGGGAAACGAAGCAATGCACTGTGGAGGTATTTATAGCTGCTGAAGCCATCTGCTGGTCGACAATTCAGGGAACAGCGGCGACGAAATCGACCGCGAAGCGACCGGACACAGCGGGGACTTGTGCCGGCAGTGATGGCGAGGCACTGGCACTCGGCGGTGCAGGCTTTTGGCAGTGGCAGGCACGGGTGCAGGCGGCGAAGGGACGGCGAGTTGAAAGCTTCATCGACGCGTGGTCTGAGTGTGTCGAACGGTGAAGCTGATGCTGTTGGTTCACGGGCACACGCGCGGGAAGCAGCTGACGGTGCTGGCGCGGCCGAGGTGGCGTCCACGGCAGTGCCACGAATGCGCACGGGTGTCAGGTACGTGGCAAAGGTGGTGGCAGCTCTGGAAGTTCACCGGCGGCGAAGAACGCGGCGAAGCTCTGCGGCGGTTTCTGTTGAAACACGGCCAGGGGCCTAATTGCAATAAAAAGGACTGATCTGCAAGGAAAGTTTGAAATAGAATTGGACTTGATTGTAAATCTGGAGATCTGCAGGGCTGATCTGAAATCTGATTTCAGGAATGAGTTGCATAAGATTAATGGAACTCATCTAGCCAAAGTTTGACAAGATCGGGCAAGATCTGAAGGGTTTCGACAAAAGTGGGGAAAACGACTTTAGGGTAAAACAGGGTAATTAGAGTTTCAAAAACGGCGAGGGTCGAAACTCAGGTTTAGGGCAGGATTTGGAAATTCTTCTAGAAGGGAAAAATGTTCAGAATAGTGAATGGGAGATATTTACTGAATCAGATCAAAGTTTGGAGGTGGTCTGAGACTTTTAGTCTTTTTGGGCTTCTGACAAATCTGAAAAGGGCTGATTTGTGAAAAAGATCTAAACGAAAGGGTTTGATTGCCGACTTTTTGGGGTAAGCTGCTGGCACAACAGGGATCTCATTCTGAAATAGAAAGGGACAAGACAGGCCAGGATTTGGAAAAATCGGGGTGTTACAAATCTAACCTCCTTAAAAACAATCTCGTCCTCGAGATTCTGGTAGGTCTGAAAACAAGTAAGGGAAATCTTGATGCAGTCCTTCTTCCCTTTTTCCATATCGACTCATCTTCTGGGTGGTTGTTCCATTGAATTCTGCAGAATCGAATGGTTCTTGATTTCATTCTTCCGACCTTAAATATCTTGATGGGGTATTCTTGGTAGAACGAGTCTGATTGAACCTCTACTTCCTTGGGAGATGTCTGCTCTGTCGGTTATCAGCATAACTCTTCTTGTCTGGACTGTGCAGTTTTTGACCTCTTCTTAATGATCCGTTCATGAGCTTCTATATCTTGAGCTATTTCTGAGCTGATTAGTTGCCTTTCTCCAATTTCTGACCAATGTAAAGGCACTCTGCACTTGCGGCTGTATAGAGCTTCAAGTGGGAACATCTGCAAACTAGTATGGTAGCTACTGCTGTGGGTGAATTCTGTGTATGGCAGTATAACTCTCCTGAAATTCCATATTTGAGCACACATGTTTGCAACTTATCCTCCGGTATTTGATTCACTAGTTCTGTCCATTCTCTAGTCTTCGGAAGTCCTGTGATAAAGTTTATTCCAACTTCTTCTCATTTCCATTCCAGTATGGTTAGTGGCTGTAACAATCTTGCTAGTCTTCGATGCTTGGTCTTCATCCTCTTGACATGTGTCACACTTTACCGCTTACTCGGCAATCTCTATCCATGTGACTTCACCAAAATTGATTCTTCAAGTCCTAACACATCCGAGTGCTTCCGGGGTGAATATAGTATGGAGTGTTATGAGCTTCTTTCAAAATTAGTGTCTTGATCTCCTTAACCTCTGGAACACACATCCTTTTATCTTGCTAAATTGCACCTTGCTCATCTTCCTGAAATTCTATTGCCTTTCTGATCCTCATATTCTCTTTGATCCTCCGAGTTCCTTCATCACTTCCTTGTGATTTTCGAATCTCTTCTTCTAAAGTAGGTGTAACTGACAACATACATGGTCACAGAACCTTGATCTACTGATTTAATCATTTGCCGATGCAGTCATCCAGTAACTTTGGTGTAACAATGGTGCCGCCGTAAACCTTTCTGCTCAAGGTGTCTGCAATGACATTAACTTTACCAGGATGGTAATGCATGTCTAGGCCATAGTTCCTTATTAACTCTAGCCATTGATGTTGCCTCATGTTCAAATTCTGCTAGGCAAAACATACTTCAAGTTCTTGTGGTCTGAGTGGATTGCACATCGATTCCTTAGTAGATAATGTCTCCAAATCTTGAGTGCGTGAATTATTGGTGCTAACTTCACGTCACGATTCGGGTAATTCTTCTCATGAGACTGCAGTTATCTCGATGCAGATGCGACTGTTCTTCTTCCTTGCATTAAGACACAACTCAGTTCATGCCTAGATGCATCACGCTACACCTCATAATTCTTCCTATTATCAGGGAGTACTAGGATCGGTGTGGTTGTTAGCCTTCGTTTCAACTCTTCGAAGCTCTTCTGACAATCTTCTGTCCACTCAAATTGGACATCCTTTTTCAACAAACTAGTGGGCGGCTTGGCTAGCTTGGAAAAATCTTTCAATGAATCGGTGATAGTGCTCAGCTAATCCAAGAAAACTTTTGACCTCAGTCACTGATTCTGGTTGTTACCACTCTTTCACGGTCTCGACTTTTAACTCGATTCACTTGCACTCCTTCGGCTGTCGTCAGGTGATCTAAAAACGAAATTTCCTGTGTCCAAATTCATACTTATCCGGCTTAGCATTAAATTGTTGCTCCCTTAGTTTATCCAAGACTTTTTGTAGGTGGTCAGGATACTCCTCTTGGTCCTTGAATGACATCCGATATGGTGTTTTTGATACGGTTGCTGTTCTAGGTTTCAGTTCAACATTGAGTTCAAAACCTTAATCAGGGCACTTCTGGTAACTCTTTTGGGAACACGCTTGGTTATCTTCCAACTTCGGGGATCTGGTTCACCTCTTTCTTTGAACTGTGCGGATTTTGGGCTGGGTGTTCTACTAACATCCTCTCAGGGTTGGAACAAAACTTCTTTTCTATTAGGACTAGTAAGGGCAACGGCCTTACACTCACAATCCATTTGTCCTTCATGCTCCGACAACCAGTCCATTCTAGGTGTAACATCTCAATCCTTGTAGTTCTAGTACCAGTAGTTTAGCAGAAAACTCCTTTCCACTTATATTAAATTTTACTCCTTTGCACACTGACTTTACTGGCATCCTAGAGTCGGGAAACTGAGTAGTGATAGGGTACTCTAGATACGTCATATTCAGTCCACTTTAAATAGCAAAGATTTTTGTCTAATGATCCTCCTTCTTCTTCTGATGTGACATAGTTGAGTCTGCCTTGAGTTGGTACCGGGTTTTCCTCTACTTCTTCCATGGTTAGTTGGAAATCTTTCTCTTGCAGCTGGAGCTTCTTATCCATACTGTTGTATCGGGGCAGGCATTGGGATTAGTGTCTGAACTGCAGGCTGTTGTTGACCTTCACTTCTTCTCTTGGCTATTGGATTTGACAGATTCCTCTAGCGGGTTTCTCTTGACAATGACCAATTTGTCCATGATGGTAGCAGTGTGGGGACAATCATGCTAATAGTGGTTTCTATGACAAGCCAGGCACTTGGCTGTCATGGGTCTTGGGTACTGTAGACTTGACTGATATTGTGGTGCTGCTTGGGTCTTTGACGAATGCATGAATATTCCTTCACCTGATATGATGTGGTCTAAGAAAGAATCTTTTTCAACCAGAGAGTACACTTATCAATCTTGGCGTACAATTGGTGATCTGCTAACCTCCTTAGCACTAAACTTAGATGCTGATTATGCTCTTCCTCGTTCTCGGGGAAAAGATGGGAATATCGTCTACAAACACGATAATGTACTTGCATATTCCATGAGAACTTTTTCCATTAAGTTCATGAACATTGCCGGTGCATTCATTTGTCCGGATGACATCACTGTAAACTCATATAATCCATATGTTGTCATGAGTACAGTCTTTGGGATATTCCTTTCTTTGATCTCTTCAACACTGTTCAAGCTGTCCATATGGTCAATTAGTGGAGATCCTTCTTTTCTTTTCTTCTTCTCTTCTTTTCTGTTCTGTTCTGCTCTGTTCTTTTCTGTTCTGCTCTTTTCTTTTCCATTCTGCACAGAACGTGACTTGTTCTCCTTCGATGTTGGTTAGAATGACGGTCTTCTTCTTACAATCTATCTGACCTTTGTGCTTTACTAGCTAGCCGGTCCATTCCAGGAATGATGTCTAACTCTTGAAGATTCAGAACTAGCAAATCTGCTAGGAATCCTAGGTTGCCGATACAAAAAGGCAATATTTCTACAGCTGGATTTGATTGGGATTCTCACTGCATCCATACCAACATATCATTGATATTTCCTCCTTATGACATGGGGGTTGGTGATCCGGGTTGATCTTAATTGGTACGGGCTCTTCTTTCAGATGTGTTCCTCATGTCACTGGTATCTTCCTCAGGTTCTATTCCATGAGATCTTCCTCTTGAGTTAACCCATCTACTCTAACAGGCAGTC
The DNA here is from genome assembly GCA_019359835.1 of Pharus latifolius. Taxonomy (NCBI): domain Eukaryota; kingdom Viridiplantae; phylum Streptophyta; class Magnoliopsida; order Poales; family Poaceae; genus Pharus; species Pharus latifolius. The sequence goes on from CM033321.1 coordinate 72,238,947, forward strand.
AAGGAAAAGATTGCTGATTCAGAGGGAAACGCGGATAGTGTACAAGCGGAAAGCTGGGATCAATCCGTGAGACAAGGATTGGAAAGTGCAAGATGTTTTTCATAAATTAGATTTTTATGAAATACATAGTTTTGCCTCTACGGCTTATAGGAATACTTAGCAACCAACACACATCAAAACAAGCAACTACTACACAAGAGATCTAACGTCTGCTGTGGTTAGGCACAAAAGGTTAAACCAGGGGAAAGTCTGGGATCACACGTCGGTATTGGAAGAACCGTGAGGCTCTACCTCTTCTGAGTCCTCCTCCTGATCTTCATCTACGCCCATCAGGTTCAATTCCAAGTTCTGGGATTTCGTAGACTACCACTGAAGCACGAAAGCTATCTAAGGGGACATAACACAAAAACACCTAAAAGTTGGAAATAATGTTTAAAGCTTTTTCAAATAATCAAAAAGGATAACTACATAATATATTTTTCTTAGACAAATTAGATTTTCGTAATTAGATTTTAGTCAAATAAACTAACGATTTTCTTTCTAGGGACGCCAATGTCTATAGAAGGGTCACGACCTACAGTCGAGCCTTTGCTCTGATACCATTCGCTGTGAGACCCCCATTTGAGGGTCACCTTGGCAACCGCCCAGGTAGATTGCGCACAGAAAGGTACATCACAAGCTCACAACAACAGGATTCACTTTAAATCATAAAGCTGGTAGATAAAGCAAGTACAAGGTCACGAGGACCACTATTACAATATCATAATGCCAAGGGTGGCACTAATTAAAGTTGATACAAAAGTAGAGAGTTTTTCAAAATCAAGAATCGGTATTGAAGTACCGAACACAGAAAAACAACACAAAAAGCAACCACAAGGGTCTTCATTTTCTTCTGCAGCGGCTCTGGAAGGGCTTTCTCCACATCGGACTCAACTTGGCTCATGACCCTCCTAGAAGCTCAAATCGTCTGGAAAGACTCTTTCCTCTTCTTGGTGCTCAAGGCCAGGGGAATCGGAATTCTCAAAGTCTTCTTCTGAATTTGTTTGCAAAGGCAAGGGTGAGCATGTTTTGACACAATGCTCAGCAAGTCTCATTACAAAAATGTAGGTATATAGATGAGGAGTGATCAAGAAAAGGGTTTAAGACTTATAATTATAAATAGTATAGATCTCAATTCTTTGATCTCTCAAATGAGGGTTTTGTTTTCAACAACGGGGTTTTGTAAATCTTAAGTTACGCTTTAGAAATCGTTATGTGTGATGGTCTCCCATGAGTCATCATTTTTATCAACCATATTATGAAAACATTCCAAATCATTACTTGTGCTATAACCCATGGATAACATCCACTACGAAAAGACTCCTGAACCTGGGAGTACAGAGTATCTGATACTTCTTTTACACTTTGCAAAGGTGTACCTCTTTTTAAATCCACTGGTTCACTCGGCTTTCAAGTCGGGCCAACTCCATGTGACTTATACACATGTGACAAGGCTGAGATCACACAACACTTTTGCAGTTCAGTATTAACAGTATCCCCGCCCGGTAAATAGACAATTAAGTCTCAAGTACCGTTGTGGGTCCTCCCCACTGCCTTACTTCCTAGCCTCTGGCTTATGTTCCTGCAAGACACATAGCCTTGGTCTGTGTCCACGCAAGACATATGACCATTCAAGATTACAACCTCGCACGACTTAATCTGAGGCGTAGGGCGTCTTCCTTCTTTCCACCTTTACCTCTCATTATTTTTCTGAACTCACATCACTCATGGCCGAACTGCGGCCCACCAGTTTCCACGCGAGAAACCAGACCGACAAACCATGCAGGGAACTGCTAATACCAAAAAGCTACTAAGTTGTGCCTGTCCCATACCAGGCAAGTGGTTGGTACGTTTACAATTCGCATAGAGACACAGCACAAGGTTCTTGTCCTTATGAACCAATAGTGAGGAACATTCACATTCCCTGGTGCGCACCGCACCCTCTCCATACAAACCAATCCTCACTACTGATCCCTTTTATCAGTTTTCTTGACAAAACGGTTTTGATCATAACTTCTCATGTATTTGTCCATTTCAAGTTTAATGTGGATATTCAGTATAAGAATCCTAGGGTAACAAAAGCATATATATGAAGGTTCAATAACAAAAGAGGTTTCATGATTCTTTAGGTAATATCTACTCATGTCATTCAAACATAACTTGTATCTCAAATAAGCATGCATAGTAAGAAACAGTGAATATACTTCATATGAAAATATTGGGCGAGACATGATCAAAGGAATGAGGCTTGCCTTGCACTGCTAGGTCTAATTACTCGGACGAATCTTCAAAGACTTCTTCCGCTCCTTCAGCTTCGGGCACTGCGGCGGACACAAGCAATACAATACGCACACTACATAAGCATACATAAAATAGTTTCCATAGAAAATATTGAGTAAATAAGTCATGCATGCAGCGGAAAAGGTTAGGGCAAGGTCACAAGGGTTCTGGTCGAAGAAACGGCTAAAAAGGATTGAACATCGAAGGGTCGACATTCAGTTCACGGCTTTGGCATAGCTTCAAGCTGGTATTAGGATGGTTTTCTGGAGAAGTGATAGAAGGGAAAGATGTAGAACACAACTCCAGGAATCTAGGGGACAAGGTGGCATTTCAATTGCTCAACCAGAAGGGGCTGAACAAGGCTAATGCCAGTGGCTGACATGCACTGACATAGTGCAGACATTGCCAAAATCTAGGGCTTGACATAACTTTTGATACAGGGTTCCAATTGATGCACAACTTTGTCTGGGAGGTAGGCATTGATAACAGGAACAAAATACTTAACAGGATCAAGGGCTGAAAGTGGCTGGAAGGTGATGAAATTCAGTGATGAACTGTGGTGACTTGGACATGAACTGGGCTTCTGGACAGTGATCTTGGCATTGGAATAACTTTTGATTCAGGTCGATTCAGGGATCGAGCTAGTGGACAATATTGCTCAGGGTACTGGAATCTATCTAAGGGACAAGGTTTCAGGTGCTAGATCGGCCGGGAAATAATTCCGGCGACCGGCGCTGGAGAAGACGACACTGGACAAAGGGGGTTTTCGATACAGTGGATTTGAGCACGATTCTTTGATCAGGGAGTGAGAGGGTGGAGTATAGAAGCTACTGGTGTGGTTAATTTGACCGGAGGATCGCCGGCGTGGCCTGGCGACGAGGGCCAGTTCACTGGTGGCGCGCAATTTGGGGAGAGCTATGATCTTAGCTCGATTTTGGAAACCAGATTGGTAGGCTTGCTAAAAAGAGTATGCTGGTCAATTTCTTCTGCTGGTACTAAGGCTAATTTGGATTAAATCAGGTAGCATTGCAGGAACAGGGGTTTTGAGCTTTTCCGGTGATCACCGGCGTTAAGGTTCGCCGGGGTGCAATTGGGTGCTATGACACGAACAGGGGAAAGAGGGGAACTCACTGGTGGCTTTGGTTTGAAGAATGGTGCAGTGAATTGGGCTGGCACCGTGAGCTCCAGAGGTTGCTCGCCGGAGAAGAAAGCAAACTCGACGGCGATGAGAAATTAACTGGTTTCTGTTGCTGGGAAACGAAGCAATGCACTGTGGAGGTATTTATAGCTGCTGAAGCCATCTGCTGGTCGACAATTCAGGGAACAGCGGCGACGAAATCGACCGCGAAGCGACCGGACACAGCGGGGACTTGTGCCGGCAGTGATGGCGAGGCACTGGCACTCGGCGGTGCAGGCTTTTGGCAGTGGCAGGCACAGGTGCAGGCGGCGAAGGGACGGCGAGTTGAAAGCTTCATCGACGCGTGGTCTGAGTGCGTCGAACGGTGAAGCTGATGCTGTTGGTTCACGGGCACACGCGCGGGAAGCAGTTGACGGTGCTGGCGCGGCCGAGGTGGCGTCCACGGCAGTGCCACGAATGCGCACGGGTGTCAGGTACGTGGCAAAGGTGGTGGCAGCTCTGGAAGTTCACCGGCGGCGAAGAACGCGGCGAAGCTCTGCGGCTGTTTCTGTTGAAACACGGCCAGGGGCCTAATTGCAATAAAAAGGACTGATCTACAAGGAAAGTTTGGAATAGAATTGGACTTGATTGTAAATCTGGAGATCTGCAGGGCTGATCTGAAATCTGATTTCAAGAATGAGTTGCATAAGATTAATGGAACTCATCTAGCCAAAGTTTGACAAGATCGGGCAAGATCTGAAGGGTTTCGACAAAAGTGGGGAAAACGACTTTAGGGTAAAACAGGGTAATTAGAGTTTCAAAAACGGCGAGGGTCGAAACTCAGGTTTAGGGCAGGATTTGGAAATTCTTCTAGAAGGGAAAAATGTTCAGAATAGTGAATGGGAGATATTTACTGAATCAGATCAAAGTTTGGAGGTGGTCTGAGACTTTTAGTCTTTTTGGGCTTCTGACAAATCTGAAAAGGGCTGATTTGTGAAAAAGATCTAAACGAAAGGGTTTGATTGCCGACTTTTTGGGGTAAGCTGCTGGCACAACAGGGATCTCATTCTGAAATAGAAAGGGACAAGACAGGCCAGGATTTGGAAAAATCGGGTTGTTACAAGGACTTAGCCAAATTCTGGTGGAACGAAGATTGCACAGGGTCGTGGTGTGCTTAAATAGGCAAGGGGCGAAGCTGGTGAGGAGGGAACAACAATGAAATTGGCGCCGAGGACGAGACTGGCCGGCGTAGAAGGAACAACGGTGACAATTCACTGGCGAAGCAAGTAGCGACATGACGGGACGGCGAACAGACGGCTCTGCAGCTGTGCTAGGTCGAGACATTGGAACTTGGCGCTGGCGGTGGAGGTGACAAGGCTGGCACGGCATGGTAACGTGGCGCAAAGCTACTGAAAAAAGGGTTGTTGCTGCTGCTGGTCGTGCGCGGGAATGTTTGCTGGTCGTTAGTGCTGCCACGATGACGGCGTGGGTGTGGACATGTGCGCACATGCAAGCACAAACACGCACGGGGGCAAGTGCAGCGAAGATGGGCTGGCGACAAGAAAACACGGCGCACAAGCATGGCACCGCCCTGGTCGAAAACACAGCTATTGCTCTTGTCGAATATGGACTGAAATGCAATTTCTGATTTTTTGGCTTTGGACTATTTGTTAATCCTGAGATTTGGATAATTAGGATTGAATTTGATTTTATTGATTTGGCAAACTTAATTCAACAGAGAATTTGGCACAGATAGAAGATAAGATTTGGAACATTTAAGTGATTTTTGAGTCAAATTGATAATAGGGTAAATTAGGGTATTTGAAATCTAAATTTTGTCAAATTTGAAATTCTGGGATTTAGGGTAGGATTTTGAAATACTTATAGAAGAATATTTTGTGTTGAATAGAATTTGGGAGGTGTTCCCTGAAACAGATTTGAATTTGGAGTTCATTTACAACATTTAGCTTTTCAGGCTTCTGAAAGATCAGAAAAGTACTAAACTGTGATCCTAATTGGACTGATTTGTGAAAAGGGTCTAGATGATGGAAACTGGTTGCCAACTTTCTGGATTAAGGTATTGGCATACCCATGATCATAATCCAAGAGTAATCTGATCTGGCTTAGGTCAAGATTTGATTAGATTAGAGTTCCGAGTAATTAGGGTAATTAACTTAATTTTGTTTTCGAAAAAGAAAGATTTGACAAATCTGGGAATTAGAGATGGAATTGAATTTGGCTTCTGAAGACTTTTATTTTCAGGATAATTGGTAGGTCAAACTTGGAAAGTCAGATCTTGATTTGAGTTCACATAGAAGATTTCGAAATTTTATGGCTTAAAATAGAGTAAGTCTGGGATGATTTTGCTAATCTTGAAGAGACCTATGCATGCATGATTTTTTATGAAAAGAAATTTTCACCCCTAAAACCAGGGTGTTACAGCGTCGGAGCTCGAGCCCGGATGATCCGGTCATAGAAGGCCCCCGCCAGCTCCTGCAACTCCTACTGCTATGGCTCGACGAAGGCGGGGAAGCTCCGGGGAAGCCGACCCTTGATCGCCCGGGCACCGATCCCCCGATGCTCCACAAGGGCTGCGGCCGTGGTGATCACTGGGACCACCAGGCCGCGAGCTCAGGCGTCGGCGGCCTCCAGGATCACGGAGACTTGAGGGTTGAGAAGATGAGTAGCCTCAGCGAGTGTCACTGGCGTTGACCCGGAGCCTCCTCCCGGCCTAACGCTGATCCCAAGTCCTTCGAGGGCTGAGCGCACGGAGCGCCTAGCCTCCACGACTGCCGGGGAGCAAGAACTCTCAAGCTCCCAGAAGGCACGGTCCTTTGCCTTCGCTTCCCTCCGGAAGTGGAAATTGGTGTCCTCCGAAGCGAGGAGCTGAGCCTGGACCCTGGCCAGCTCCCCGAGGGCCTCGTCCGTGCCGGCCCTATCCTCTGCCTCCTTCAACGCCACCTCGAAGCACTCTTCGATCCCCTGAGAGATGGCCGCCCCCTGCGAACTCGAGAGTTAGACATGCGCGATGCGAAAGGCGAGCGACACGAGGGAAAGCCCATGGAGGCTACGGGGATGAACTCACCTGGAGGTGGAGAGAAACCAGCTCTGAGCAATGCTCACGGATAGTCCCCTACTGGACGTTGGCCCTGACCTTTCTGGTTTGGACGCCCGCGGCAAATCTCCGTGACTCCCTCGGGGATATCAAGGGAGTCTCCCTCCCGACGGCACCGGACCGGTCCCAGCCAGCGGGCCCCCTCCATCCATCCCTGGGGGTGATGTGGACCTGCTCGTCCCCAGTCATGGCCCCCGCCACTGGGCACTCATCATCCGAGGAATCAGACGTTAGCTCCTCTGGGGGGATGTGGCCTTTGGTGGGGGACGAAAAGCCCCTTCCCCTTCCTGGGTTGCGGGGCCGCCGGGATCATCAGGAACACCTCGGTCGAGCGACTCACTCCCTTGTCCACTGGCCACTCAAAGCGTGGTGGGGATGCCTCCGGGAATCGCACCTCCGGGTGGTCTAGGCCCATCGGGTGTAGAACGACTGGAGGTGTGGCCACCGGAGAGGGCGACAGGGGGCAGTCCGCCGACTTGGACTCCCCTCCGTCACTAGCCGCCCTCTCCTTCTCGCCCGACTCGGCCGGAGCTTCAAGGAGGCGCATGAACTCCCCAGTCATCCCTCGGCCGGTGGGGAGTTCTCCCTCTGGTTGGGGCGAAGTCGCCCTGGTCGTCGAGGCGGCCCGAGCGCGCCACGGCCTAGGAGCGGCCCGGCGGGCCGAGGGGGAAGTGTCCGCCCCCGCCGGAGGGGCCGGAGTCTTCACGAGCGTAGAGCCCGGTGTTGTGGCTTGGCCCGGGGCTTTGCATGCCTTAGCGCGCTTTGGCTCTGAGCCCACGGTGGCCTCTTCCCCCGCTTATGCAAGCCGGAGGTGGGGAGGGGCTCCCTCTCCGGAAACGTTAGCCCGAAGGCCTCCGCCACCTAGTTGCGCGGGGGCCCTCCCCGATGACTCGCATGATGCATTCGTGCTCATCACCGTAGTACATCTCGAGGAGGTTCTCCGCCTTCTCCCGGGAAGTCGGGTACTCCCGGACTGCAAAAAGAAAAAAGCAAAAAAGTGTTAGCCAAAGTACCAGAAACTAGGGCACAAGTCATCGGGCACATACGTCGGGCCATCGGCATCTGCAGAGGCCGGTGCATCGGGAACATCCCGGTCCCCCCTCGCCCGTGCATGAAGGGGATGATCTGTAGGAGGGCCAGCTCCTCCTCGAGGTCTCTCATCGACCTTAAGGACCGGATGCCCACCATCTTGCTGAGAAGTGTAGGATCGAGGATGCCGACTAGAGGGGGTTGAATAGGAGGCTTAACAACTTTTCAATTTAAAGCAATTTTTGCAAAGAGAAGAACCAAAAGCAATTGAACAAAATATTGCAAGATTAAATAGAAGAGAAAGAGAACAAACGCGGAGATCTTTCCCGAGGTCTCGGAGACTCGCCCGGTCTCCCTACTCCTCGTTGAAGCAATCAATGGAATGAGTCTTGCTTCAATATCCATAAAGGATATTTCTCACTAGTGGTTGTTCCTTGTTCACTCCGGAAAGGCGAGTACCGATGCCTTTTACAAACACGCCGAGCCTCTTTGACAATCTCCGAACGGAAGAGGTCAACGGCCATGCCACCAAACCGTCTAGTGAGGGAGTTCATAAAGAGTAATGAGCAGCAAGGTCTCTTCTTGACCTCCAAAATGCACCGAGAAACTCTAAGTATGCAACAATGACACGAATAGAAAACTCAGTGGATCTCAGAACTCACGACTTGATCAACAGATCAAGATTTTTAAACTCCAAAAAAATGCTCAAGTGTATAAGAGAATCTGAAGCTGCTTGGTGTATTAAACATCTCCTCAAAGCCTCTATTTATAGCCTCAAGAATCAAAAGAGCCGTTGGAGCTTGAGCTAAAAAACAACAGTGCAAACTGACAGTCAGTTTAGGTCACGACCAAAAAGAAGTAAAATATGGAGAAAACTCAGCTAGCCATTTGAGGTCGTATATGGAAATCTCCATGCAAGATAGTTAGTATAGCAAATTGACAGTTAGCATGAATGAAAATATCCATAACTTTTAATCCAAAAAACCGATTTAAGAGTTTAATAGCTCGTTTGAAAGATAATTTTATGGGCTATGTTTTTGTCAACAGAAGCTAAAGCTAGCTATTTCTAGATATCTCTATAAAATGCAAAAACTCTTCTACGACTAAAAACGCAACTGAAAAACCAAATCTTTCAAAACTAAATCGAACCGAGATGAATGCAATGCAGTGACCTAGTAGTTTCTCGGTTTATGCTGGAAATATAGAGAGGACTTGCAATCCCTCTTTATAGTACGGTTAAAACTAAGAAATAAAATCCTTAACCGATCAACCTCCAAACACCGAGATCGGTAAAAATAAAATCATATTACGTTATGTCCTTTGCATCTTCATATTTGCAATTTATGTCTCGTCTTTTGCTCTTTGCGACTTGTGCTTTTATTTATTTCACGTCGGGTTCATCCTGAACATCTTGCATGTTTTTCCAACTAGGTCTATATCAAACAACTCAGGAGCACAGTTAGTCTGAAACGCTTGTTTTCATTAATCATCAAAATTAGGTCAGGCATAAAGGCCTAGATGCAACAATATCCCCCTTTTTGATGATTGATGACAACAAGTGTTCGATAGAAATAAAAGATAATGAATAGCTCCCCCTGACTCCCCCTGACTATATGCATAAGATCTCAAATAAACTATTAGAAGTCCAGAGCATACGGCAAAAAACATCATCAGACATAATAAATCACATCATACTCATAAACCAACACATCATATATCCATATCATCCATAATAGAAGAAAATCTCCATGACATAAAAAATATATCCATCCCACATATATCAAAAACATAAAGTCATACAATAATTCATAATAATTCTCCCCCTTTGGCATCAAGCACAAAAAGGGAGCTAAAACAAAATGAGCCTAAGGCTCATCATCATCCGAGAAGCCGAGGACTGCTATATCTCTAGAGCCTGCGGAAGATCCAGTTGGGTTGACGGCTGAGGAAACTGGAGGAGTAGCGGCCGAAGCTGGAAAAGCTGGTGCCACATGAGCTGGAGCAGCTGGACCTGAAGCTGACCCTGGGGACGACGACGCTGGGCGGGCCCTCTTTCGAGGGGCAGGAGAAGCTACAGAAGGTAGACGTCTCAGGATTTCCTCCTGCTGAGCAAGCAGACGAAGCAGGACCTGATGATGCTCGGCCTGGGTGCTGAGGATCTGCTGTTGGGTCTGGATGACCTGCTGGAGATGAGAAGAGAAGGAAGATCCGAGGCTCCTATCTCCAATCGGTGCAGAGTCTGGTGCCTGATCTACAGCCTCATCACCTGACTCATCCGCAGCATCGTCATCAGATGCGGAAGTGGCAGGGCCTGCTGTAGCTGCAGGGCGTGCACCCAGACACCTGTCGGCCTGGCTAGGAGGGTAGAACTGAAGAGGATGGTGGGGTCGAGGAAGCTCAGAGTCTATGGCCCGGATATGCAGAAGCATCACCAAGATGTATGGAGCATACAACAACTGGCAACGCGGAGAAATAATAACGTGCTGAATCTCACTGATGATGAGGTCAGCAACGTCGAAGGGCTCCTCCTGGAAGATAGAAATCAGGACATGAAGCCCAAGATAGGTGACTCTGGCCCTGTCTTCGGTCATAGGGACCAAAGTGAGACGAAGGATCCGTAGGGCCAGATCAACATCGCGGCGCAGGCTAGCGATGTGACAGAGCTGGAAGGGGCCAGAATATAGCATGGCCACCTCCCGATGCTCAAGGTCGGGGAGAGTTTGGAGCTGGCGCCCAGAAGTGGGGCGAACAAGTCCGAAAACGGCCTCAAGCTGCTCCTTCGTGACAGTGTGGACCTGGAGGCTTGTCATGAAGGTTAGTGAGTTGCACTGGGGAGAGGTAAAGACAGTGGCATAGAACTGCCGGATGGGCTCATCAGCCCAGTGAAGGGAGGAATAAAAAACGAGATCTCTGATCCCAACGGAGGCAAAAGAGTCTGCCAGGGAGATGATGCCGGTGCGAGAGGCAATCGTCTACCAGGACAGAGAGCGGTGGGCGAAGATAGGGACGTGATTGTACACGCTGGTGAACAGATCTAGCTGCAGGTTTGTGTAGAAGGTCAGGACGCTGCAGGCGTCGTGACCAGTGGGGCGCGGCAGGAGATAAGGGTTTGAGGAGCGGATCGAGCGAAGGCGACTCGCGTGCCACTGGGAAGAATCCACGGGCACGCGCTCAGGCAAAGGCGAAGGCCGGGTCTTGGACGTCTGACCCGTTGAACGACTGCTGTTTGCAGTGTTCTTCCAACGGGCAACACGTCGAGACGACGACGGCTGATCCGACATGGCGAACAGAAAATTAGAGAGGGAAAACAGAGGACCTGAACAGAGGAGTCGATGAAAACGACGAAGCAACGACAGCGATGAACAGAACCGGCCGTCAAGGATGAGGCACGAAGAGATGAAGGCACAGGTGAAGCTGAACAAAAGTGAACCACGGCACGGCAACTCATGGCGAGGAGAGAAACAGGGAGGAGGAGTGCGGCACAGCACGGCATGGAGGCGGCGAGGTGCGGCGAACCTTCGGCGGCGAGATGCGGTGGTGTAGTGGTGGCGGTGCTACGAGGTGGCAGCGCAAAGAGACGGTGGCGCAATGAGGTTTGGAGGCACTGGCGACGGTGGAGTAGTGGCGGCGAGAGGAGAAGGCAAGGAGACACAAAGACAGAACGAGGGTTTAGGGTTTTGGAGATACATACTAACTGTCAATTTAATATACTGACAGTCAGTTCAAAAACCAGCAGCATGGATTGACAATCAGTGTGTAAACTGACAGTCAGTTCATAGAACTGAGTTTTGAAACTGACAGTCAGTTGATGAGACTGACAGTCAGTGTGGGTCACCAAATTGACCAGAGGCTAGGACCAAAGTTGAAGCACATAACTGACAGTCAGTTTGTGAAACTGACTGTCAGCATGGTCAACGACTTCGACCAGAGGCTACGACCACGCTCTTGAACAAAGGAACTGACAATCAGTTCGATGAACTGACTGTCAGTATGGAAAATTTTGACCCAAAGGAGGGTATTGACCAGAGAGAGAATAAAATATATTTTAATATATTTATCAAATCAACTAGCATTTGAAACATCAATGATGTCCAATTCACCTCTAAGAAAGCAAAATCTAGATTCATCTAAGGGTTTGGTGAAAATATCTGCTAGTTGCATGTTTGTTCTGACATAACTAACATCTATATCCCCTTTTGCCACATGATCTCTTATAAAACGGTGTCGTATTTCAATATGCTTAGTTCTAGAGTGTTGAACAGGATTATTTGCAATTTTATTGGCACTTTCATTATCACACAGGAGTGGCACTTTATGAAATTTAATTCCATAATCCAAAAATATCTGCTTCATCCACATAATTTTAGCACAACAACTTCCTGCAGACACATATTCCGCTTCAGCGGTGGAGAGAGCTATAGAATTCTGTTTCCTAGATGACCATGATACTAAAGATCTCCCCAACAATTGACAACTTTCAGATGTGCTTTTTCTATCAATCTTACACCCAGCATAATCTAAATCCGAATATCCAATTAATTCAAAGTTTGCATTTTTCGGATACTAGAGTCCTAGGTTTGGGTAGCATTTCAAATATCTAAGGATTCTTTTGATACCAATTAAATGACATTCTTTAGGGGCTGATTGAAATCTAGCACATAAGTAGACACTAAACATGATATCAAGCCTAGATGGAGTAAGATATAACAAGCTACCAATCATAGACCAATAGAGTTTAGAATCGACCACTTTTCCGTTGTTTTCCATATGAAGATGTCCATTTGTAGCCATGGGAGTTTTGATTGCTTTAGCATCTTCCATCCCAAAGTGCTTGAGCAAGTCCTTCACGTACTTCGTTTGACTCACGAACGTGCCGTTCTTGAGTTGCTTGATTTCAAGTCTGAGGAAGAAGCTTAGCTCGCCAATCATTGACATCTCGAATTCCCTAGACATCATTTCTCAAAACTCATGATAGAAATGTTCATTAGTAGATCCAAAGATAATATCATCAACATATATCTGACAAATGAACTGATCTTTTTCAATCAGTTTGTAAAAAGAGTTGTATTAACCTTCCCAATTTTAAAACCTTTTGATAAAAGAAAGTCTCTAAGTCGTTCATAGCAAGCTCGAGGAGCTTGCTTGAGACCATAGAGAGCTTTAGACAGTTTAAGCACATGGTTTGGAAATTTTAAATCTTCGAAACCGGGAGGTTGTTTCACAAAAACAAGTTTAGATATTTCTCCATTTAAAAATGCACTTTTTACATCCATTTGAAATAACTTGATATTGAAATATGATGCATAAGCAAGAAGCATACGAGTAGCTTCAAGTCTTGCAATAGGTGCAAACGTTTCACCAAAGTCTAAATCTTCGACTTGAGAGAAACCTTGTGCAGCAAGACGAGCTTTGTTTCTAATGACAACACCATTTTCATCTTGCTTATGTCCAAAAACCCCATTTTGTTCCAATAACATTATGATCCATGGGTCTTTCTACTAAAGTCCAAACATTATTTCTAGAAAAATTATTTAGCTCATCATGCGTAGCATTAACCCAATCAGGATCACTAAGAGCTTCATCTACATGTTTGGGTTCTAGAGATGATACAAAAGAGTGATGCTCACAAAAACAAGCAATGCGAGAGCGAGTTTGAACACCCTTACTAACATCACCCAATATTTGGTCTATAGGGTGATCCTTGGTGATGGTATGAAGTTGCCGTGGTGCTTCTTCTTGTGCAGCATCTTCTTGACTTTGTTCTGGTGGATCAATGTGAGGTGATGATACATGTTGATCATCATCCTCAATGTTCTGATCATCTTCTTGATCATCTTCACTTGGTTTGATGTCTCCAATGGTAATGTTCTTCACAGCTTCTTGAAGATCTTCACCTAAAACTTCATAAGAGACTTGCTCCTTTTGCGAGCCATTAGTTTCATCAAATTCTACATCACAAGATTCTTCAATGCAACTTGTATTTTTGTTAAAAACGCGATAAGCCTTGCTAGTGGTAGAGTATCCGACTAGAAAGCCTTCATCTACTCTTCTTTGAAATTTACCACCAAAGTTCCTTTTCTTAAGGATATAGCATTTGCAACCAAAAACTCGGAAATAAGAAATATTTGGCTTACACCCAATAAGAAGCTCATAGGGAGTTAAATTCAGAAGAGGAGGATCGAGGATGCCGACTAGGGGGGGTGAATAGGAGGCTTAAAAACTTTTCAATTTAAAGCAACTTTTGCAAAGAGAAGAACCAAAAGTAATTGAACAAAATATTGCAACATTAAATAGAAGAGAAAGAGAACAAACACAGAGATTTTTCCCGAGGTCTCGGATACTCGTCCGGTCTCCCCTACTCCTCGTTGAAGCACTCAAATGAATGAGTCTTGCTTTAATATCCACAAAGGATATTTCTCATTAGTGGTTGCTCCTTTTCCACTCCGGAAAGGCGAACACCGATGCCTTTTACAAACACGCCGAGCTTCTTCAACAATCTCCGAACAAAAGAGGTCAACGGCCATGCCACCAAACCATCTAGGTGAGGGTGTTCACCAAGAGTAATGAGCAGCAAGGTCTCTTCTAGACCTCCAACATGCACCGAGAAACTCTAAGTATGCAAGAATGATGCGAACAAAAAACTCGGTGGATTCAGAACTCACGACTTGATCAACAGATCAAGATTTTTAAACTCCAAAAGAATGCTCAAGTGAATAAGAGAGTATGAGGCTGCTTGGTGTATTAAACATCTTCTCAAAGCCTCTATTTATAGCCTCAAGAATCAAAAGAGCCGTTGGAGCTCGAGCTGAAAAACAACAGTGCAAACTGACAATCAGTTTAGATCACGACTAGAAAGAAGTAAAATCCGGAGAAAACTCAGCTAGCCATTCGAGGTTGTATATGGAAATAAAACAGTGCAAACTGACAGTCAGTTTCAAACTCAACGGCTGACAAAATTTACGGATAAAACTTTGCTAGCCGTTTGTGGTCGTATGAAAACTGACACTTCATACTGACAGTCAGTATGGACCACAAAATCGACCAGATAAAATAACAACTCAAATAAACCGGCTAGAGGTCAAAATGCACACTGACAGTCAGTATAGGTCAAAAGATTTTTGGCACAGAAAACACACTCTCTGGATAATTGCCAGTTAACACAAACTGACATTCAAACTGACAGTCAGTATAGCAAACTGACAGTCAGCATGAATAAAAACATCCATAACTTTTAATCCAGAAAACGGATTTATGAGTTTAATAGCTCGTTTGAAAGATAATTTTACGGGCTATCGTTTTTTCAAAAGAAGCTAAAGCCAGGTCTTTCTAGATCTTCCTATAAAATGCAAAAACTCTTCTATTGTCAAAAACACAACTGAAAAACCAAATCGTTGAAAACCAAATCCAACCGAGGTGAATGCAATGTAGTGACCTAGTAGTTTCTCAGTTTATGCTGGAAATAAAGAGAGGACTTGCAACCCCTCTTTATAGTACGGTTAAAACTAAGAAATAAAATCCTTAACCGATCAACCTCCAAACACCGAGATCGGTAAAAATAAAATCATATTACCTTAGGTCCTTTGCATCTTCATGTTTGCAATTTACATCTCGTCTTTTGCTCTTTGCGACTTGTGCTTTTCTTTATTTCACATCGGGTTCATCCTGAACATCTTGCATTTTTTCCAGCTAGGTCTGTATCAAACAACTCAGGAGCACAGTTAGTCTGAAACGCTTATTTTCATTAATCATCAACATTATGTCAGGCATAAAAGCCTAGATGCAACAAGAAGCACCAACTCGTCTGCCGCGCAGACCGACGGTTTGGGGGCGCACGACCAGCAATAGGGGGAGGGCTCAGGGGAATAGGTGACCCCGGAGTCTCAAACCCGGAGATAGAACCCTCTTCGGAGCCAGTCCCCACAGTGGTCCCGGCAGGCTGCCATTGGGTATTCGTCTACCCGGGCCGATAGCAACTACATCATGATGGAGGCAAAGGAGGACTTCGGCCCTCCCTTGATCACCTCCGAGCCCCTCCCCGAAGGCTCGTAGAAGTACCGGAGCAAATGGAGCATCGGCTCCCGTCCGGTGGCTGTCTCGCACAGCCAAATGAAGAGGCCCCTTTGCACAAGGGTGTTGGGCGTTAAGTGATTTAACGCCACTCTGTACTCCCGGAGGAACTCCCAGAGCAACGGGTGCACCGCGAGCCGGAGGCCGGTCTCTACGAAATCTTCAAAGACAACCACCTCCCCGGCTAGGGGGCGAGGGGTCATCTCATTCCTCCTGGGGATGGGGACGCCCCCGTCCGTGAAGACCTTCCAGTCAACGAGGGATGCGAGGTCCCTCGAGGTGAACTCGGTCACCCCGAGGAAGTCCGCGGTGATTTGCTCCGGGGGCATCTCGGAGGCTTTGGCGCGTCCCTTAGGAGCCATATGTCCGGAGGAGGATCACCCGACAAGTGTCACCGGGACTTGGGCCTCCGGAAGAGGTTTCGTGTCTCGGTCAGAATTGTGGAGCTAGGGTTTTGGTGTGAGCCCTCCGGGCCCCTTAGGCCCTATTTATAGGATCTAGTCTAACTCCCGATGGGTGCCATGTGCCCCTTCGGGATTGATCCGAGACGTCGATCTCAAGCGTCGTGCGCGAATCGAAGAGGTGCTTGAGAAATGGAGCGCCAAAAATCGAAGTACGTGAAGCCATGATGGCCGACGGCGTGAGCAAATCGACACTCAGGAGGTAATAATGACCGACGGCGCCGTCATTCAATGCAAGGCGCGGGAATCGAGGCACCCCCGCGCTCCAGAGACTCGCTTCGGGTGGAGATTTTCCCGGTGGATTGTACCATTCCCCCCTGGGGTCCTAGCTATGTCCCCGGAGGGCATGGGGGCTTGTTGTCGGCGAAACCTCTGGCCTAAATGTGTCCGTCTCGGGCGCCGCCACCCGGTGACCACGGTCCTGGTGAGTGGAGCCCCAAGAACAAGTGCCACCCCCGTCCCGGGCGCCGCCACCCGGTGACCATGGTCCCAGTGAGTGGAGTACCGGGAACAAGTTTCTCTCTCATCCTGGGCACCGCCACCCGGTGACCACGGTCCCGGTGAGTGGAGCCCCGGGAACAGGCGTCCTCCGCCATCTCGGGCGCTGCCATCCGGTGACCACGGTTCCAGTGAGTGGAGCCCAGGGAACAGGTGTCCCCCTCGTCCTGGGTGCCGCCACCCAGTGACTACAGTCCCGGTGAGCGGAGTCTCGGGGACAGGTGTCTCCTTCGTCCTGGGCGCCGCCACCCGGTGACCACGGTCCCGGTGAGTGGAGCCCCAGGAAAAGGTGTCTCCCTCGTCCCGGGCGCCGCCACCCGGTGATCGCGGTCCTAGTGAGTGGAGCCCTGGGAACAGGTGTCTCCCTCGTCCCGAGCGCCGCCACCCAGTGACAGGTGTCCTCCCTCGTCTCGGCCACCACCACCCAGTGCCACGGTCCCAGTGAGTGGAGCCCCAGGGACAGGTGTCTCCCTCCTCCTGGGTACAGCCACCGGTGACAGGTGTCCTCCCTCATCTCGGGCACCGCCACCTGGTAGACACGGTCCCGATGAGTGGAGCCCCGGGCACAGGTGTCTCCCTCGTCCCGAGTACCACCACCTGGTGATAGGTGTCCTCCCTCGTCTCAGGCGCCGCCACTCGATGACCACGGTCCCGGTGAGTGGAGCCCCGGGGACAGGTGTCTTCCTCGTCCTGTGCGCTGCCACCCGGTGACAGGCATCCTCCCTCGTCTCGGGCGCTGCCACCTGGTGGCCACGGTCCGCGTGAGTAGAGCACCAAGAACAGCTGTCCCCTTCGTCCCTTTTGTGCGACCTTGACTTCATCTACTAAAGACTTGGAAGAGGTCTTCATTTGAGTCAGGCCTTGAAACAAACCAAAGTCCATTGTTTAAACCTAAAATTTCTTTAGGGTTTACGTCGAAGATAGGATAAGATTTTTTCCTTACCTCTAAAAATTTGCTGATTGTTCTCTCTAAAGGTTCAAATTCATCAATAGGCTGAACCGCAGGAGAAGTTTTTTCCTCGACCGAGGGAAATGCAGATGTTACTCCACGCAGGGGTACTCCCACGGTCGAGTCAGCAGATGTAGCTACAATCCTTTTAGATTGAATATATGCAAATATTCCTTCTACAATGGTCCGAGGATTCTCCTCAGCCATTAGGTCCATGTTTACAGCTTCTATGACCTCCATCGTAGGTGATTTGCTTGGTGCAGATGGAGTCAACAAAGCGACAGGTATAGGGTTTCTGAAAAAATTGCAACTTGCAAAACTGATGAAACAAATCTCGTGGAAATCAAAATTTGACAGAAAAGATATCTTTACCTGATCCGAAGCCCCATTAGGCTTTGGGGGTTCAATGCTATGCTTCTAGGAGACAAAAGCAAACCAGCGATCTTGTCGCGACATCATCGGAGTTCGTCCTCATTTTTCTCCTCTTAAACAGGATAGTATTCTCCTCCTCCTTCATATTTGAAAAATAATTCATATTTGCAATGTTGTAGATTTTGCAAAGTATGATATGCTTAGCGCAACAGCTTCTTGCAAGTCCATAGGGGATGTCACCAGGCCTGGGTTTGTTGAAGTTATGGCCGCAGGATCTTCTGCGACCATAGTAGTTGGTCTTATGGCCTCAGCACTGGTAACCTCTCTAGTAGCCATGAGCTCTTCCGCGACCACATAATCCACTACTGCAATAGCTGTTTCTGCCATTGTGGTTAGTATGTTGGGGGATGATGGTACCTCTGGAATGGCTATCTCCAGAGGGTTTACTTTTCTTCTCCTTTGAAGAATCAGAGGAACTTCATCTTCCTCATCCTCGCTCCCCTCGCCCTGTATGATTAAGAAGTGACTCCTACTCGTACTTGGTATAACAAGAGGAAGAGAAAACCTTACCGCAGCAATATTCGCTTTGGTTTTCTTCACCCTTGATACAGCCCCTCCTATGGTCTTCGCTTTGGTTGTGCCGGGGGCTGAAGTTTTAATCTTCTTGGCTTTTGATGGGGGGTTGCAGTCTTGACTTTGGAAGAAAGGATTTTTACTCTCTTCGAAGATGACCCAACCCAACATCATCAACAGAACGCTTCGTCCTGATAATCTGCCCCTCAAGCAACTATATTATTCAACAATTTATTATTTGATGGTCAATATCAACAGACATTTATAGACAAGTTTCTCAAAAGAAGATTTACCTTTTGACATTCTTGTCTTATATTTTCGCTGCTGTTGACTAAGCTTTGTGGTCGGGGTGAGCCTAGTACTCCTTCTGTCACAATGTTGTGCAGCTTCAGAAGGCTATTTGTCGTCTTGTCAATCTCAGATGAGGACAGTGTTGTTTGTCATAGAAATCAATTAATATGATATTAGATTTTCAACAATTTCACATATTTATAACTAAGCAGAATTACAATTGTGTAATCCAAGGTGTTATCCGCCATGGAACACAACTCCCAGGCTAGATGTTCTCTTTTCTTTAAAGGGCTCATCTTATTATTCACAAAGTCATGAATTATGTCTCATGCGGTTAGTCCTTGCTGGACTAAGTGAAGAATCGCCTAGAATTGCTTCTGTGAATCTTGGCTTATAGTGGGAGTGGAATCCATTCCACTGGTTTTCTCTGGTCGCTGATTCTCAAAGCAAAGGTTGCTTTCCACCAGCGTGGCGCAATAGAACCATCTTTGGTTCCATCCATGCACTGAATCACGCAGAGGGAAAAAGGGATAATCTTTCTTCTCCCTTTGATGGAAATACACACACCCTGCTGCACTAGTGCTCTTCCACCATGCGGAAAAGTAAAACTGCCGAAAAAGGTCAACGCATGGCAAAACCCCAACGAATGCCTCGTATAGATGCTAAAAAATAGCTAAAATCAAAATAGAGTTGGGGTGAAAATTTACCAACTCCAGATCATAATGTGCAAGAACATCTTGGAGAAATTTGCTCTCTGGAAGGCGGAATCCGCATCGCAAAAAGTCTTTGAAAATCACCACTTCGTTCTCTTGCACAATGGGGGTTTCTTATTGTTTCCTCGCAGGCTGCCAGTTGATTAGCAATTGAGAGGGAAGAATCTCTTCTTTCTCTAGTGTTGCCAAGCTCTCATTGTCACAATGACTTGATCGGGGCCACGATGCCATTGCTGTGATGAAATCTTTGGAAAGGTGAGGGTTTTTGGTGGCGATAAGAGTAACAGTAAGCAACAAGGATTTTTTGCGGCGGAGTCGCAGATGTAGAAGAGAGTTCTTCTGAAACTTCTGAATGAAGGTAACTCCTTTTATAGGCCCTAGACCACTACCTGTTGCATCCATTATTTTACTATTTTTATCATAATTGGTTTTTTATGGGTTATACCCGACATCATATTTTTGACCCTAATATAATTTGAAACAAAATGAGTCTTTTTGGAAACCGAAGAGTCATTTTATTTCAAATTCGGGGGCTACAGAACGCATAATCATATTATAATGGAATTATGTGGTCTTAGTGTTGCCTATGGTCTAAAAGAAATTTTCTGACCTTAGTGTTACCTATGGTCTCAAAGTAATTTTGTGACCTCAATGTTACCTGTGGTCTCAAAGTAATTTTGTGACCTCAGTGTTACTATGGTCTCAAAGTAATTCTGTCACCTCAGTGTTACCTGTGGTCTCAAAGTAATCCTGTGACTTCAGTACAAAGATTTTTTATATCTTACCTTTGAATACTATAATCATTTTATTCAAACGGAGATTTTTGTCTTGTTTTTTTTGTGTCCTCGATTTGTTGTTGCAGTAACCATAGATATAATACTAATTACCTATGGATGTTATGGTCACAGAGACATTTACCTGTAACCATTTTTCACTCAAAGATATTCACTCAAAGACATATGGAGAAATGATTATAGATTATGCGTAATCATTAATCAAGACATTTTTTGTGAAAAAAGAAAACTTTATTTCTTGTAATCTTTACAAAAAAAAAGGGATGCACGCGACCAAAGTGTGAAGCTGATCCGAAAGAAAAGTACAAAGTTCTCCAAGGGACAAGTTATCGCTAGTAGGATTAACACTAGCAATAATCTAGAATCTGCGATGTTCCTCAATCTTTCAACATCGTCTTTTATCGCAAGACTACAATTGGCCCTAATAACATCAGAGAGTTCCTTCTGCTCTCGGCCAAGGTCCCTATCAATGCAAGCCTCTCTTGTAGCCTTGTGCGTCCTTTCGAAATTCCTCCACAGACGATCAACAGTCCTGAAAAGAGACTCAAAGTCTCGATTTTTCCTGTTGGATCTTTCTCGCAAGTTCCCATTTTCTTCCAGCAGAGAGTTGCATAATGCAGTCCGTTCCTTCAGAAGAACCTGCATCTCTGCAAACTACTCACTGAGGACCCACAAGGCTTTGTCCTCCTGTATGTACATGAGTTAGTTCCAAAACCATGCAACAAGATTAAAAAATGAAAATTATAACCTGCGTTGTAGGCTGGGTGGCAAAAGCATAGGGTAAAACAAATGTTGGATGCAAAATAGAAGCTTGGGATTCAGTGGCAGCCCATACTTCAGTCTTCATCAATTTTTTTTGATGTAGTTCCACTTGATGATCTTGCATCATCCCCAAGTCTCTTCTTTGAAGGTATTGAACTCTTAAAAACCTAGAAATTTCCAAAATGTATGACTTTGGAAAAATCTTAGAAACGGATTCACACAGATTCTTCAAAGGAGAATTACCTTTGGTAATGACTTGTGCAATATCATCTTCTACTGCAAAATCCTCTTCGTCACTCTCAACAATTCGTTTAGAGTCTTGGTTTGCCATTAAGAGGAGAACAGAAAAGAGGATGAAAGGAAGTTCTAAAGACTTAACAAGTGAAAACTTGAAGATCCTAGAAAACAAAGATCAAATATTTATAGAGCCTGGTGGCAACGATTCATATTCACAGAAACCTCGAGCTCTTAAAAATGCACTTAAGTTTTGCTTCGATTTGTTGCAAAAGACTTCATAATTACTTGTCAAATTGATCTCAAAGTTTTTCTTGGGAAAGAACCGGCACACGGTGAGAAAAAGAAAACGTCTTCTTTACAACAAGAGAAGATGAAACGTCGGATACTATATTCTTAAATCTTAAAAATTTGAAGTAATAAACTTTTATCACTTCAAATTTTGGGGCTAGCTGACGATGATTATTACCCAAGCTAGTCATCTGTTTGTTAAATACATCATGTTTAAGATATTTCGGATATGATATATGGCTCCATAAACTAGTCGACGTAATGGTCGCAGAGGCACTTTCTTGTAAACCAGAAGGTCGCATGTTTAATATCAACCTATGGTCGCAGGATGTGAGTGACCATGGTATCTTGAAAAATTGTATTTAACTTGAGTAGTGTTTGAGTCTTCCAAACACAGTTACAGGATAAAATAACTTCCCTCTCCACTTATAAAGGACAAACCGTCGACGAGTTAAGATATGTGGTTATTTAAAACCACACACTTCAACTAGCAAGAAGACGAAGATGAGGATGAAGATACAATTTGGTAACTACATCTTAGCAACCGTCGGATTCCCCAGAACTACCTCACGATAGGCACCCTTTCGATCTATATAAATGACGATAAGGAAAGGAGAGAAAGGGAGGCAAGCAGTATTAGTTTTAGACAAATACAAGCATATAGAGAGATTGTTAACCTTTATAACAATCTCTCCCTCTATGTAATCATTCACATACATAGTGAAAACACTACAGGATGTAGGGCTATTACTCAAGTTATTGAGGGCCTGAACCTGTATAATTTTTTGTGTTCTTAGTACATAGTTATCTTTACTTATATGGTGAGTGTTTTGAATTGTCTCCACTTCCTACATAATCTTTTCAAAACAAATCCAACCGAAAAGAATGCAATGTAGTGATCTAAGAGTTTCTCAAATGTAGACAGGACTTGCAACCCCTCTTTATAGTACGGTTAAAACTAAGAAATAATTTCTTAAACCGATCAACCTCCAAACACCGATATTGGTAAAAATAAATACACATTTTACCTTAAGTCTTTTGTAGCTTCATTCTTGGCGACCTTGCGCTTGCGACCATAGCTCGCGACCTTGGACTGGCAACCTCGAACAACACTGCGACCTTGTGCTTTCAACGTCGGCTCGCGACCTTGTGCTTGCGACTTGCAGATCCTCCAGATAGTTTAGGTCTCTACGGCTTTCTACTTGCCGACCATGTGCTTGCGACTTTGGCAATACTGCGACATTAGGTGAAATAGCTCTTAGGTCTCTACATACATATAACTCAAAGACGTGATTAGATCAAAAACACTTAATGTCGTCAATAATCAAAATCCACAATAATAGGGGCCTAGATGCAACAATCTCCCCCTTTTTGATGATTGATGACAAGAAGTGTTTAAATGAATAAAATCAAATGACTCCCCCTAAGTACATGCATAATTAACAGATATTCAGGAACTCCCCCTAAATGCATGCATATATAAGTACCCATGTGAGTCATGTGACATTTGAGAGTGAATCTATAATGATGAATTTATAATGATAGATCATGAGATATCTCCAGAATCTTTCTCCCCAATCTCTCCCCCAAGCATAAACAATGTCTTTAATAAAGCAATAAACTCAAGAATCTCTCCCCCTTTGTCATCAAGCACAAAAGGCGGGAGGACAGGAAAAAACAGACATTTATCTTAGATCAACTAGCATTTGATATATCAATAATATTCAATTCATTTCTTAGAAAGAAAAATCTAGCCTCATCTAAAGGTTTGGTGAAAATATCTGCTAGTTGCATGTCAGTTTTGATATAACTAACATCTATATCTCCTTTTGCCACATGATCTCTAATAAAGTGGTGCCGTATTTCAATATGCTTAGTTCTAGAGTATTGAATAGGATTATTAGCAATTTTAATGGCACTTTCATTATCACACAGGAGTGGCACTTTATCAAATTTAATTCCATAATCCAGAAACGTCTGCTTCCTCCACAAGATTTGAGCACAACAACTTCCTACACACACATATTCCGCTTCAGCGGTGGAGAGAGCTACAAAATTTTGTTTCTTAGATGACCACGACACTAATGATCTCCCCAATAATTGACAACTTCCAGAAGTGCTTTTTCTATCAATCTTACAATCAGCATAATCTGAATCCAAATAACCAATTAATTCAAAGTTTGCATTTTTCGGATACCAAAGGCCTAAGTTTGGGTGGTATTTTAAATACCTAAGGATTCTTTTAATAGCAATCAAATGGCATTCCTTAGGGTCTGATTGAAATCTAGCACATAAGCACACGCTAAACATGATATCAGGCCTAGATGCAGTAAGATACAACAAGCTACCAATCATAGACCTATAAAGTTTAGAATCGACCGATTTTCCATTGTTGTCCATATCCAGATGTCCATTTGTGGCCATGGGAGTTTTGATTGCTTTAGCATCTTCCATCCCAAAGTGCTTGAGCAAGTCCTACACATACTTTGTTTGACTCACGAACGTACCGTTCTTGAGTTGCTTGATTTGAAGTTCAAGGAAGAAGCTTAGCTCACCTATCATTGACATCTCAAATTCTCTAGACATCATTTCTCCAAACTCATGATAGAAATGTTCATTAGTAGACCCAAAGATAATATCATCAACATATATCTAACAAATGAACAAATCTTTTTCAACCATTTTTGTAAAGAGAGTTGTGTCAACCTTCCCAATTTTAAAACCTTTTGATAACAGAAAGTCTCAAAGTCGTTCATACCAAGCTCGAGGAGCTTGTTTGAGACCATAGAGAGCTTTAGACAGTTTAAACACATGGTTTGGAAATTTGGAATCTTCAAAACTGGGAGGTTGTTCAACAAAAACTAGTTCAGATATTTCTCCATTTAAAAAGGCACTTTTTACATCCATTTGAAATAACTTAATATTAAAACTAGATGCATAAGCAAGAAGTATACGAATAGCTTCAAGTCTTACTACAGGTGGAAAGGTTTCACCAAAGTCTAACCCTTCGACTTGAGAAAAACCTTGTGCAACAAGATGAGCTTTGTTTCTAATTACTACACCATTTTCATCTTGCTTATTTCTGAAAACCCATTTTGTTCCAATTACATTATGATCCTTGGGTCTTTCTACTAAAGTCCAAACTTCATTTCTAGAAAAATTATTAAGTTCATCATGCATAGCATTAACCCAATTAGGATCACTAAGAGATTCATCTACATGTTTAGGTTCTAGAGATGATACAAAAGAATGATGTTCACAAAAAGAAGCAATACGAGATCGAGTTTGAACACCCTTACTGACATCACCCAATATTTGATCTAGAGGGTGATCCTTGGTGATGGTTTGATGTTGCCTTGGTGCTTTTTCTTGTGCTGCTTCTTCTTGATCTTGCTCTGGTGGATCAATATGAGGTGATGATACATGTTGATCATCATTCTCTATATTTTCATCATCTTCTTGATCATCTTCTCTTGGTTTGATGTCTCCAATGGTAATGTTCTTCACAGCTTCTTGGAGATCTTCACCTGAAACTTCACAGGGAACTTGCTCCTTTTGCGAGCCGTTAGTTTCATCAAATTCTATATCGCAAGATGCTTCAATACAGCTAGTATTTTTATTAAAAACGCGATAGGCCTTGCTAGTGGTAGAGTATCCGACTAGAAAGCCTTCATCTACTCTTCTCTGAAATTTACCACCAAAGTTTCTTTTTTTAAGAATGTAGCATATGCAATCAAAAACTAGAAAATAAGAAACATTTGGCTTGCACCCAATAAGAAGTTCATAAGGAGTTAAATTCAGAAGAGGATGCGAATAAAGCTGATTAATAGAATAGCAAGCAGTATGCACGGCTTCGGCCCAATAGCGAGTAGGAGTGTCATACTCACTTAGCATTGCTCTTGCCATTTCTATTAATGTTCGACTTTTCCTTTTCTACAACTCCATTTTGCTATCGAGTGTAACAAGTAGAAAATTCGTGTTTAATGCCCAAAGAGTCACAAAAATCAACTAAAGTAGAATTAACGAATTCTCCACCATAATCACTACGGATTTTCTTGATGGAAAGTTCGAATTCAGTGGAAACACGTTTTGCAAAACTTTTGAAAACATCAGGGGTTTCAGATTTTTGAGAAATAAAGAAAACTCAAGTGTAGTGAGTAAAATCATCAACAATAACAAAACCATAGTTGTTACCCCCGATACTTTGGAACTCAGAAGGTCCAAATAAATTCATATGCAATAGTTCAAAGGTTTGCAAGTTGAAAGAACACGCTTAATTGGATGTGAGATAGCTACTTGCTTGCCAGCTTGACATGTGCTACAAGGTTTATCCTTTCCAAAATTCACATCTCTTAAGCCAACAACCAAATCACGTTTTAAAAGCTTTTTTAGTTGATGCATTCCAACATGTGCGAGTCTCCTATGCCATAACCAACCTTTTGAGGTTTGAGAGACAAGACATGTTGAAAGAGATGCATCTTTAGAGTGAAAATCAATCAGATAAAGATTTCCAAAACGAAAGCCTCTGAAGATCAAAGAATTGTCCTTCAAACTTTCAACTAAAACTTCTTTAGGATAAAATGTGCAATGAAATCCAAAATCACAAATTTGTGCAACAGAAAGCAAATTAAAATTCAGAGATTCAATGTGGAACCCTCATTTGAGGAATCCGGTGGCAACCGCCCAGGTGGGTTGCACTCAGAAATGGCACATTGCAGCTCACAACAACAAGATGCATTATATAAAAATGCGAGTAATTAAAAACAAGTGCTGATCACAGGGACCAACATTAGAATAATTTAGCGCCAAAATGACGCACTTAAATGTTGATACAAAATTAAGCAGTTTTCGACACAAGGGTCGGCACAAGATGAAGCAGTAATAATAAGCAAAAGGACTTCATCAGTCTTCTCCTTCAGTAGCAGTGGTGTTGTACGGCCTTTTCCACATCGGACTCCACTTTGGTACGTAACCCTCTAACAAGCTGGGTCTTCAGTTTCTTCTTCTTGTTCCACATTGGGTTCAAGACCGTAAGATTCAAGGTCGATGAATCCTTCTTCTAAATTTGTTTGCAAAAGCAAGAGTGAGCACATTGTTCACATGGTGCTCAACAAGTCCCAAATAAGAATGCAAGTACATATAGATGAGGGGGAATTTCTCAAAGAATAGCTCTTTGGCTTTATATATGTATATAGAATAGATTTTCACACACAACTTTGAAGAAAAGGTCTTTATTTTTGAAAGCGAGGCTTTTGAAATCCTAAGCTAGGTTTTCAGAAAATGTTGTGTGTGGCGGTCTTTCATGAGTCACCACCTTATTCAGATTTTGTGAAAACTTTCCAAAAGCTACTTGTGCTGCATCGACGTGAATAGAATCCACAGCGCGCAGACTCCATAACCTGGGAGCTCAGAGTATCCGATACTTTTTAAACTTTGCAAAGGTGTACCACCTTAATCCACCGATCATTCGGCTTTCAAGTCGGTACCTCTCCATGCGACTTTTACGCATGTGACAAGGCCGAGATGACACAACAGTTTACAGTCCTAGTATTAACTATTCCCTGCCCGGTAAATAGACAGTTAAGTCTCAAGTACCGTTGTGGGTCCTCCCCACTACCTTACTTCCTAGCCTGGGTCTATGTTCTCGCAAGACACATAGCCTCTCTTGATTATAGTCGCGCACGACTTAATGTGGCATAGGGCGTCTTCCTTCTTTCCACCTTTTCCTCTCATGATTTTTCTGAACTCACATCACTCATGGACTTCTGCGGCCCACCAGTTCTCGTAAGAAACCGGATCGACAACCATTGCAGGGAAAAGCTAATACTAAAGAAAGCTACTAAGTTGCGCCCGTCCCATTCCGGGCAAGTGGTTGGTACGTTTTTCATGCCGCATAGAAGCAAACACAAGGTTCTAGTCTTTATGAATCTTTAGTGAGGAGTCTTTCACATTCCCAGTGTGCACACAGCACCATCCAATCAAACCATCCTCACTATCGATTCCAATCACATTTTCTTTCACAAAAAGGGTTTTGAATATGCTTTTCTCATATGTGACCATTCAACATTTAACATATAATCTTAAGCATAGCATAGCCTAAGCATAATATTCTAGGGTGACAAGGGTGCAGGGATATTGAATGTTAAAAGGGGCTTTACAGTTATTTAGGTCATATCTAATCATTTCATTGAAACATAGCTCTTATTTGAATCTAAGGCATGCATACTTGAAAACAGTTAACATACTTTATTTCAAAATATTAGGCTAGACATGATCAAGGGTTTGAGACTTGCCTTGCAGTGATGGGTCTAGCTGCTAAGATGAATCCTCGAAGTTCTCTTCTGCACTTCAACTTCTGGTTCCATGGTGGACACAAACAACACATGTACACTATATAAGCACACAAGTACTAGAAAATAATACGTAAATATATCATGCATGCAGGGGTAAGGGTTTGGACAGGGTCACTTGATATTGATCGAAGAGATGGGATCAAAAGGACTCGAATGTCAAAAGGCTGACATTCGGCTCATGGCTTGACATACCCTAAATTGGTTCTAGGTCTGTTTTCTGGAGATGTGACAGTAGAAAATATTGTAGAACATGGCTCAAAAGGCTTAGTGGACAAAGTGGCATTTCAATTGCTCAAATGTAACAGGTCTAAATCATCCAATGCCACTGATGGACATGCACTGACATAGTGTTGGACATGGCCAGAAACTAGGGCATTGCATAACTTTTGACCTAGGGCATCAATTGATGTACAACTTTGTCTGGGGGTTAGGCCTTGATAACAGGAACAAATCATTCAATAGGCTCAAGGGCAGAAAGTGGCCGGACGGCGATGAATGACGTCGATGAACCACGGTGGCGACACGGCACAGACATGGCTCTGGACAAAACTTGGCATGATCATAACTTTTGATCTAGGCTGATTCAGGGTTAGAGCCAATGGAGTAAAATACTCAGGGGGTTGAGGCCTAGCTAGATTATAAGGTTTCATCAACTGGTTCGGCCAGAAAACAAACTCCGGTGATCGGGGCCGAAGACGAAGGCACTGATTTGAGCATTTTTGTTCCAGGGTGTTTGAACTCAATTCCGCACTTGGGAAGCATCTAGGGGTCATCACGAAGCTACTGGTGTACTCAATTTTGCCAGGGAATGGCTGGAGAAGCACTGCGGCGTTCTCCGGCGAACTGCCGAGGCTCGAATTTGGGGATTCGACGCTCGGGGCAAAATTGATGATTCCAAACTTGCAGGCTTGCTCTTCCTAGCTTACTGATTACTTTTCTCTACTAGCACGAGGATCAATTTGGCTTGAATCACTCGGCATTAGGGGAACAGGGCAACAGGCAATCTCGGCGATCACCGGCGCTAGGTTTCGTCGGAGTTCAATTAACTGCTATGAAACGTACAGGGGAATGAGGGAAGCTTACTGGTGGCCTTGGTTTGGAGTGGGAAGCAATGATCGAGGCTCGCACCGTGAGCTCCAGAAGCGGCTCATCGGGGAAGAAGACGAAGGCGAGCTCTGGTGCTAATGTTACGGGGTTTCTTGTGAGCTTTGGTGTGAGGTGAAGCACTGGCGAGAGGGGGCTTTATATAGCCGTGGGGTTGAGTCCTCGGGAGGGGCAGCAAATCGACGGGAGATGCTCTCTGGCACCGGAGCGGTCAGCGAGGCGCATTGGGACACGGCGGGAGCTCTGCCAAAGACAGAGCATCGCGCGAAATCTGGATTCGTCAGGACGACGGGATAGCGAGCTTCGGCATGGCAACCATGTGGCAGTAAAGTTTTGACAATGGTAGGCACGAGCGCGAACAGTGTAGCTACGGTCTCCGGTCATCGCCACGGTGGCGTTCCTTGGCGCGACGCAAGCACGTGCGGTCATGTGGGACTTGGCCGCTGGCGGAGGCAGGAAACTCGAAGGAGTATCTCAGTGGTTTCATGCCTGCGTCGCGTGGCATAGTCATCAACGGTCAGACGATCGAGCTTCCCTGCACCGCAAAGAAGGAGAAGACCCCTGAGGGAAAAGGGAAGGAGATTGTCAACATCAACGACCACAACGAAGATGATCCGATGGATGCTGATGACGATGAGGAGGAGGATCCCGAGGAGGTAGAGCCTTGTGATTCTTCTGATGATGCTGAGGAGTGACTGCAGACTTCCTTCAACCTTTTGTGCCTAACCTAGCAAACGCTAGATTTCCTTTTGTTGTAGTAGTTATTTTAGTATGGTTGATGTATGATGGATGTTAGATGAGCTCTGTAAGCCGATGAGGCTAGAAGCTTTGTATCTTTTGAAAAGCTAATTTATGAAAAGGTCATTTTGCATATCCTTATTCTTACTTCTTGAGCTAATGCCAGCATTCTGCTAGCACCTGTGTAAATGATTCTTTCTGAATCAATGTCTCTATTCTTAACCTCCTGTTTGAGTAGGATGGTTAACACGCCAGCAAGACCCCAGGAAGGAGAGCTAGTGGGAAACCCTAGCAATGCAAGGGCCACACCCGGAGCGAGAAGCCGCACCAACCCAGATAGACCAGGATCTTCGACAATGCCACAAGGAGGCAACATCAATGATGTACTGCTATGGATGGAGCAGAACCGACAGGAATCAGCTACTATACAGAACCAAATTTTGGGACAGCTGATGCAACATATCGCATCCGGACAAACTGAAGGATCCGCAACGGGTGCAAAGTTAACTGACTTCCAGAAAACACGGCCCCCAACCTTTTCGAGCACAGAAGACCCTATAGTAGCCGACGATTGGCTGAGAGACGTGGAAAGGAAATTGAATACTGTTAGGTGCAGCGATGAAGAGAAGCTTCTGTTGCATCTAGGCCTTTCATGCCTAACCCTGATGTGTTTTGATGGTTGATGATAATAAGTATTTTTGGACTAACTATGTGTTTGAGTTAGTGTTGCAGATTTCAGACAAACGCACAAAAAGCGAGGGCTTGTGATCAAAATGTTGAAGTTAAATTTAAGTCTTTCAAAAGCATAAGAAGACGCAAAAAGAAATTATTTTTGCTGGACTAAACTGATGCATCGAGGTATGTTGTAGTTCTAGGTTTACCGATCTCAGGGTGCATGAAGATCGATCGGTTTAAGGATTTTATTCTTAGTTTAAACCATACTATAAAGAGGGGACACAAGTTCTCTCTACATCTCCAATCATACCGAGAAAAATCTAGGTCAATGCACGCATATCATTATCTGTGGTTTTTCGACAATTTGTTTTGATGTATTGAATTTTGTCAACAGTTGAGGTTTTTACTTCTTGAGAAAGATCTGAAAAGATCTAATTTTTGTTGCTGTTGTCAAAAATGTTCTTCTCGAAAATATCTTCAAAACAAAACTGAAATCATTTGAATCAGATCTCTGGATTTTGAGTTTTCTCTGTTTTTATCCAGACTGACTGTCAGTCTTTGTAACTGACTGTCAGTATGAATGTCAGTTAGTGCAAACTGACAAATCTCCAGAGAGCATGTTTTTCTGTCTCAGATTTTTTGTACTAAACTGACTGTCAGTATGAGTATACTGACTGTCAGTGTGGGTTTCGACCACAGAGAGTTTTTGAGTTGGTTTTTAATTCTGTTTTTCTCTGTGAGACTGACTGTCAGTTTGATACACTGACTGTCAGTTTGGGCAGTAAATTTTTGTTGTTATCTGCTTCAACGGTTATAAAGTTTTTAGCCGTTGCTTTTCACTGTTGACATTGTGGACACTGACTGTCAGTCTTTGTAACTGACTGTCAGTTTGGACTGTTTCTTTTTACCGTTTTAGTCCACAACGTTCGAGCTGTTGTGATCCTATTTTTACTCTTTCTGGTGATACACTAGACCGACTGTCAGTTTGTGAGACTGACTGTCAGTCTTAGTTACTATTTTTCAGCTCGAGCTCAAACGGCTCTTTTGACCACGAAGGCTATAAATAGAGGTGTTGAGCTGCTGTTTCAACACAAGAAAACACAGCAACACAGCCTTTCATACTTTCTCTCTAGTGCTTCTTCGTTTTACTTAAAACTTGATCTTTTGATCGAGTCGTGAGAGTTTTAGCCACATCGAGCATATTGTTCTTGCATTCCCATTTCTAGATATTTTCTCGGTGTGCATTGGAGGTCTAGAGTAGACCTTGCTTCTTATTACTCTTGGTGAGCGCCCTCACCTAGACGGTTCGGAGGCGGAGATCGCTGATCTCTCCAAATCGGAGATTGTCGGAGAGACGCGATAACTTGTAAAAGGCTTGGTGCTCGCCTTTCCGGAGGGGACAAGGAGCAACCTTAGTAGATAGTGTCCTGTGTGGATACTGAAGCTATACTCAAGGCCTGAGTGCTTCAACGAGGACTAGTGGAGACTGGGCGTGTCTCCGATACCTCGGGATATATCGGTTTTAATCTCTTATCTTTTTCTATTACTTGTTTTATCTGAATTTTTCATTTGCAAAAACAAATTTTAAAAGTCTCCTATTCACCCCCTCCCCCTCTAGTCGACATCCTGATCCAACACGTGGTATCAGAGCTCGGTCTCTCATTTATAAGCTTCACCGCTTAGAGAGAGGATGTCGTCTACTGATGGCTTTAATCTAGGTCATACTAGCCGTGCGCCTATCTTTGATGGGACTAACTATCCCTACTGGAAAGTGCGTATGTCTGTATTTCTAGAAGCCATGGGATTGGATGTCTGGTTGATTGTTAAAGTTGGTTTTTCTCCTCCGGATGATCCGGAAAGCTATACTGAAGATGATAAGAGAAAACAACATCTGAATGCTCGTGCTTTAAATGCTTTATTTACTGGTTTATCTCTAAATGAATTTAATCGTGTAAGCAACTTGAATACTGCTCACAAAGTTTGGAAAACTTTAGAAGAAATATATGAAGGAACTACTAAAGTAAAAGAGGCTAAACTTTTAATGGTTAGACAAAAGTATGAAACTTTCAAAATGTCTTCTTCTGAAACTGTTGATTCCATGTTTACTAGATTGAATAATATTGTGAATGAACTTAAAGGTCTTGGTGTTATCTTTACTGATCTAGAAATTGTCAGAAAAATGCTTCGAGCTCTCCCAGAAAGCTTTGACACTCTTGTAACAGTTTTGACAAACTCCGATCTTTCTACAACTACACCTACTGATCTCTATGGAAATTTGATTACCCATGAAATGCACAAAAAGGAGAAGAAGGAACTGAACGAAACCTCTGATACAAAGAAAAAGACGGAGGCTTTCAAAGCAAATTCCAAGGACGGCACAAGTGAAGGTTCCTCCGATGAAGACTTGGCTCTCTTGGTAAGAAATACTCAACGTCTTCTTCGCAGGTTACACAAGAAGGGAGTAAGCATCGACACTCGTCCAAAAGGTTCAAGACCAACAAACTTCAAAGATGTGATATGCTATGAATGTCATGAAAAAGGACATATAGCATCAAGATGTCCGAACAAGAACAAATCTACGGATAAAAAGAAGAACTTCAAGAAGAAGTTTAACACTCCTAAAAAGGCATGCTTTGGCGAATGGATGTCTGGAGGTAAGAATTCCGACTCCGACTCTGATGATGAGAGATGTACAAAGAAATTAGCCGGAATTGCCCTCAAAAATTCATCAAGCTCTCCAGTTTGCCTTATGGCAAAAAGGAATGAAAAGGTAACTTCTTTTGATCCCTCCTATGATGATCTAGTTGAAATGCTAAATGAAATCAATGAGGCCTATGGCAAAACTAAAAGAAAATATAAGACCCTTAAGGAAGAATTTTTAACTCTTTCTGATCAACACTCTGAATTAAAGGAATCTTATGAAAATGCTCTTATGAAAGATGTCTCAAATTTGTCTTGTAAAGCTAGCATTGGTACTTCTTGTGATGATATTGATAATTTTCAACTAGATACACCATGCGCTTCAAATGAATCCACTCTCTGTGAAAATATTAAACTTAAATCTCAAGTTAAAAAATTAGAAAAAGGGTTAGAAAATAGCTATAAAGGTAAAATATCTCTTGACCTAATTTTAGGTAGTCAAAGATGCACCTTTAGAAAAGAAGGTCTAGGATATTTTCCTAATAAAGATAAAAAGATAAAAATTAGAACTATTTTTACAAAAGCATGTAACCTGTTTTGTCATAAATGCCATGAAGTAGGTCATTCACATGATTCATGCCCTCTTATGACATCTGCATATTTTGATGCTTGTTACATGCTAAAACGGTTAAAGAAAGGTTATGCTATTGCAAAGTATGTTGGTGCACCAATGATGAACAAAAGAAAAAAATCTATTTGGGTGCCCAAAACTTTGATCGCTAATATTAAAGGACCCAGAAGTGTTTGGGTACCAAAATCAACTTAAATTCTTTCGCAGGTAAACTACAAAAATGGTGGACGTCATTGGGTGCTTGATAGTGGATGCTCCGAGCACATGACCGGAAATGCCAAACTGTTCACCACAATCAAAGACAATTCCGACGAACATCAAAAGATCACCTTTGGAAATAATCGTCAAGGAAGCGTGACAGGTTTGGGTAAAGTTGCCATTTCAAATGATTTAACAATTTCAAATGTTCTTTTGGTTGAATCTTTAAATTTTAATTTGCTTTCAGTTGCACAAATTTGTGATCTTGGTTTCCGCTGTATCTTTTATCCAAATGAAGTTTTGGTTGAAAATTTAAAAGACAATTCTTTGATTTTTAAAGGTTTTCGTCATGAAAATTTATATCTAGTTGATTTCTCTTCAAAAGATGCATCTCTTACAACATGTCTTGTCTCACAAACATCTAAAGGATGGTTATGGCATCGGAGACTTGCTCATGTTGGAATGCATCAACTTAAAAAGCTTTTCAAACGTGATTTAGTTATTGGCTTAAAGGATGTGGTCTTTGAAAAGGATAAACCTTGTAGCGCTTGTCAAGCAGGCAAGCAAATAGCTACCACACATCCAACTAAGCGAATACTTTCTACAAGCAAACCTTTGGAACTTTTGCATTTGGATTTATTTGGACCTTCAGAGTTCCAAAGTATTGGGGGAAATAGTTATTGCTTTGTTATTGTTGATGATTTCACTCGTTTTACTTGGGTTTTCTTTATTTTTCAAAAATCTGAAACCCCCGATGTTTTCAAAAGTTTTGCAAAACGTGTTTCTAATGAATTCGAATTATCCATCAAGAAAATCCGTAGTGATCATGGTGGAGAGTTCGTTAATTCAACTTTATTTGATTTTTGCGACTCTCTTGGAATCAAACATGAATTTTCCACATCCTACACTCCACAGCAAAATGGAGTTGTTGAAAGGAAAAATCGAACATTAATAGAGATGGCAAGAACCATGTTATGTGAGTATAATACTTCTATTCGCTTCTGGGCAGAAGCAGTTCACACAGCTTGCTATTCTATTAATCGACTCTATTTGCATCCTCTTTTGAACTTGACACCTTATGAACTTCTTTTTGGAAGAAAACCAAATATTTCATATTTTCGTGTTTTTGGTTGTAAATGTTACATCTTAAGAAAAAGAAACTTTGGTGGAAAATTTCAAAGAAAAGTTGATGAGGGTTTTCTAGTTGGTTATTCTACCACCAGCAAAGCCTATCGTGTTTTTAACAAAACGTCAGGTTGTATTGAGGAATCTTGCGATATTGAGTTTGATGAATCTAATAACTCGCAAGAAGAGCAAGCTGTTCATGACACTTCAGGTGAAATTCAAGAACCTTTGAAAAATCTTACCATTGAAGAAGCTGAGGAAGTTGATGAAGATGGAAGTGAAGACTACAATGAACAACCTGAACCTTCTGTGCAAGCTGAGTCTGCTGCAGAAGAAGCAGCACAAGAAGAAGCGCCAAGCCAGCATAGAACAATTATCAAGGATCACCCTTTGAACCAAGTTCTGGGTGATATTAGTAAGGGTGTTCTAACTCGATCTCGTATTGCTTCTTTTTGTGAACATCATTCATTTGTTTCTTCTTTAGAACCAACATGTGTTAGTGAAGCTCTAGATGATCCTGACTGGGTAAATGCTATGCATGATGAACTAAATAACTTTACTAGAAATAAAGTCTGGAACTTAGTAGAAAGACCTAAGGATCATAATGTCATTGGAACAAAATGGGTTTTAAGAAATAAGCAAGATGAAAATGGACTAGTAATTAGAAACAAGGCTCGTCTTGTTGCTCAAGGTTTCACTCAAGTCGAAGGTTTAGATTTTAGTGAAACTTTTGCTCCTGTGGCGAGACTTGAAGCAATTAGAATTCTTCTTGCTTATGCTTCTCATTTTAACATTAAACTTTTTCAAATGGATGTTAAAAGTGCTTTTCTAAATGGTGAAATTTCAGAACTTGTATTTGTAGAACAACCTCCCGGGTTTGAAGATCTAAAATTTCCAAACCATGTTTTTAGACTAACGAAAGCTTTGTATGGCCTCAAACAAGCTCCTCGAGCTTGGTATGAACGCCTTAGAGATTTTCTTCTTTCTAAAGGTTTTAAAACTGGGAAGGTTGACACAACTCTGTTCACCAAGAAAATAGATGATGATTTATTTATTTGCCAAATTTATGTGGATGACATAATTTTTGGATCTACTAATGAATATTTTTGTCAAGAATTTGGAGATATGATGTCTAGGGAGTTCGAGATGTCCATGATTGGTGAGCTGAGCTTCTTCCTTGGACTTCAAATCAAGCAACTCAAGAACGGTACGTTCGTGAGTCAAACAAAGTACGTGAAGGACCTTCTCAAGCGCTTTGGGATGGAAGAAGCTAAGGCTATCAAGACCCCCATGGCTACAAATGGACACCTTGACATGGACAGAAATTCAAAATCAGTAGATTCTAAACTCTATAGGTCTATGATTGGTAGTCTTTTATATCTTACAGCATCTAGGCCTGATATCATGTTTAGTGTGTGTTTATGTGCTAGATTTCAGTCAGATCCTAAGGAATGTCATTTAACTGCTCTTAAAAGAATCCTTAGGTATTTAAAATGTTATCCCAGTTTAGGCCTTTGGTACCCTAAAGATGTAAATTTTGAATTAATTGGGTATTCTGATTCTGATTATGCTGGGTGTAAGATTGATCGAAAGAGCACATCTGGTAGCTGTCAGCTGTTGGGGAGATCATTAGTATCATGGTCATCTAGGAAGCAAAACTCAGTTGCTCTCTCAACAGCTGAAGCTGAATACGTGTCTGCAGGTAGTTGTTGTGCTCAATTATTATGGATGAAACAGACATTTTTGGATTATGGAATTAAATTTGATAAAGTGCCACTTCTGTGTGATAATGAAAGTGCCATTAAAATTGCTAATAATCCGGTTCAACATTCTAGAACTAAGCATATTGAAATACGGCACCATTTCATAAGAGATCATGTGGCAAAAGGAGATATTGATCTTAGTCATGTAAGAACAGATCTTCAACTAGCAGATATCTTCACCAAACCACTAGATGAATCCAGGTTTTGCTTTCTTAGAGGTGAACTAAATATTATAGATGTTTCAAATGCTAGTTGATAAAGTGATATTTCTATTAACTTCATCATACTATTGATTGCTTATCTTGATTAATGAAGTATAATATATATATATATATATATATATATATATATATATATATATATATATACACATTTTCTCACTTAGAGCTCTCTCCTGGTCGAAGTCATAACTGACAGTCAGTTTTTATAACTGACAGTCAGTATAGTGTTGTTTCTTGGTTGTAGGGTTCTGGTCGTTTTGAAGTCTCACACTGACTGTCAGTATTCAACACTGACTGTCAGTCTCAGCACTTGATTTTATTGAACTGACATTCAGTGTACCACACTGACTGTCAGCTTTTGAAATTAAGTGACTAGACTGACAGTCAGTTTGTGAAACTGACTGTCAGTTTGAGTCCTTAATACCCTAAACCGAGCTTTTCTTTTTATCTTCTTCGGCCGCCGTTTTCTTTTCTCTTCGCCGTCGCCGTCGCCGTCGCCGTTGCTCCTCCTCCTCGTCGCTGTCGCCGTCGCCGTCGTCATCCTTCTCCCGCCGTGAGCTCTCTTTCTCTTTTCTTTTTCTTCTTCTTCTTTGTTTTTCTTTCTTTCTCTCTTTAATTCCTTCTTTTCCTTCTACTAATCCAAAATTGGTTTGCTTTTTCCTTTCCTTGATCTGCTATAGCACTCTTTCTTCACAATCTTTGCAAATTCCCTCTCAATCCCCACAAAAATCTCATCCTTTCTCAGTTCGCCGGTTCCAGGTTGGAACTGACAGTCAGTCTCTCATACTGACTGTCAGCATTAGGTTCGAACTGACTGTCAGTTCATAAGACTGACTGTCAGTCTTAACCCTGAAAACAGAGACTTTTGTTTTCTCCACCCTTGTTCATCCTTGCATTCCTTTAGCTATCCACTATGTCTGATCAGCCTCATCGCCGCGTTGCTCGACGCAAGACCGTTGCGTCTAGCAGCAGGTCTTCGGGCCAGTCCTCTGGGGCTCGGCGTTCCCCCTCTCTAGAGCGTGTCCCCGTGAACTATTCGCGGTGGAACACTAGTCGGCTTCGGACTCTTCGTCAGCCGAACCCCTATCTATCTCCTCGTCCTTCTGGCACGGATGCCTCGCCACGTACCACCTTCTACACCATCACTCAGTTCGACATGTTTGAGAGCATCTACTCTCACATGCCCTTCTTTGTTCATCGTTCTGTCTCTTGGCAAACGATAGTTTCTCGCACTGGCATCGCTTCTCTTTCTGATGCTTTTGCCTCTGTAGGGATCCGAGACTTAGTCTCTGATTCTTCTTTGACCTGGGCAGAGGAGCCCATTAGGCAGTTCTATGCCACCCTCCACATTTCTTCTCAGCGTGACTCACTGACCTTTATGACCGGCCTCCAGGTATACACGGTCACAAAGGAGCAGCTTGAGGCCGCTTTAGGACTGGTTCGTCCTACTTCAGGGCGCCAGCTCCACACTTTACCTGACCTTGAGCATCGTGAGGTCGCTATGCTCTACTCCGGCGCCTTTCAGGTTCGTCACATTGCCGGCATGCGCCGCGATGTTGACCTGGCGCTGAAGATTCTTCGCCTCACTCTTCTTCCGATTACAGGTGACCGCGCCAGGGTCACCTACATCACTCTCCATGCTCTCATCTCGATCTTTCGAGAGGAGCCCTTCGACATCGCTGATCTCATCATTAGTGAGCTTCAGCACGTTCTTCTCTCTCCTCGTCGTCGCCTGGTGTATGCCCCATACATCATGGCACTACTGCTCCACATTCGAGCAGTAGACACCGCTCTTCCTCGACCTCATCAGCTTTTGGCCTTCTATCCCCCTGGCCAGGCTGATCGTCGTCTGGGCACTCGTCCTCCAGCTCCTAGTGCTCCCTCCTCAGCCTCTGATGATGATGAGGATTCTGAGGACACGACTGCAGCTCCAGCTTCTGCCTCTGCTCCTGCCCCTTCTAGCAGCTCCCGCACAGCTTCCTCTCTTGCATCTCTGCAGGTGTCTCTTGACCAGGTCATTCAGACACAGCAGGTGATCCAGAGTACCTTGGCAGCTCAGCAGGAGATCCTTCAGCAGATACTGCAGCGACTTCCAGCTCCTGATGCTGCGATGGCATCTGCTTCCCTTGCTCCTCGCAAGAGGGCACGGCCTGCAGTTTCTTCACCAGCATCATCTGCCGGCACCGCTCCAGTTCCAGCAGGACCTGCATCTCCCGCTGTCGTACCTTCCGCGTCTCCTACAGCTTCTGGAGGCACTGAGATTCTAGGAGACTCAGATGACCAGGAGTAGATTAGGTTTAGTTTCTCTTGTTAGGCCTCCCTTTTTGTGCTTGATGCCAAAGGGGGAGAGATGGATGATGTTATGATATTTTGTTTATATGGATGATGTTATGTTATGATAGTTTGTTTAGATGGATGATATGATATGTTGATGATGTGATATGTTTCTTTATGATATGTCTCTCTTATGCTATGATATGCTCTGATACATCTTGAGGGATGTGCACACTTTCAGGGGGAGATTTTTGCACAAAATCAGGGGGAGTATTAGTCGGTATTAGTTTATTAACTTGTTGTCATCAATCATCAAAAAGGGGGAGATTGTTGCATCTAGGCCTTTCATGCCTAACCCTGATGTGTTTTGATGGTTGATGATAATAAGTATTTTTGGACTAACTATGTGTTTGAGTTAGTGTTGCAGATTTCAGACAAACGCACAAAAAGCGAGGGCTTGTGATCAAAATGTTGAAGTTAAATTTAAGTCTTTCAAAAGCATAAGAAGACGCAAAAAGAAATTATTTTTGCTGGACTAAACTGATGCATCGAGGTATGTTGTAGTTCTAGGTTTACCGATCTCAGGGTGCATGAAGATCGATCGGTTTAAGGATTTTATTCTTAGTTTAAACCGTACTATAAAGAGGGGACACAAGTTCTCTCTACATCTCCAATCATACCGAGAAAAATCTAGGTCAATGCACGCATATCATTATCTGTGGTTTTTCGACAATTTGTTTTGATGTATTGAATTTTGTCAACAGTTGAGGTTTTTACTTCTTGAGAAAGATCTGAAAAGATCTAATTTTTGTTGCTGTTGTCAAAAATGTTCTTCTCGAAAATATCTTCAAAACAAAACTGAAATCATTTGAATCAGATCTCTGGATTTTGAGTTTTCTCTGTTTTTATCCAGACTGACTGTCAGTCTTTGTAACTGACTGTCAGTATGAATGTCAGTTAGTGCAAACTGACAAATCTCCAGAGAGCATGTTTTTCTGTCTCAGATTTTTTGTACTAAACTGACTGTCAGTATGAGTATACTGACTGTCAGTGTGGGTTTCGACCACAGAGAGTTTTTGAGTTGGTTTTTAATTCTGTTTTTCTCTGTGAGACTGACTGTCAGTTTGATACACTGACTGTCAGTTTGGGCAGTAAATTTTTGTTGTTATCTGCTTCAACGGTTATAAAGTTTTTAGCCGTTGCTTTTCACTGTTGACATTGTGGACACTGACTGTCAGTCTTTGTAACTGACTGTCAGTTTGGACTGTTTCTTTTTACCGTTTTAGTCCACAACGTTCGAGCTGTTGTGATCCTATTTTTACTCTTTCTGGTGATACACTAGACTGACTGTCAGTTTGTGAGACTGACTGTCAGTCTTAGTTACTATTTTTCAGCTCGAGCTCAAACGGCTCTTTTGACCACGAAGGCTATAAATAGAGGTGTTGAGCTGCTGTTTCAACACAAGAAAACACAGCAACACAGCCTTTCATACTTTCTCTCTAGTGCTTCTTCGTTTTACTTAAAACTTGATCTTTTGATCGAGTCGTGAGAGTTTTAGCCACATCGAGCATATTGTTCTTGCATTCCCATTTCTAGATATTTTCTCGGTGTGCATTGGAGGTCTAGAGTAGACCTTGCTTCTTATTACTCTTGGTGAGCGCCCTCACCTAGACGGTTCGGAGGCGGAGATCGCTGATCTCTCCAAATCGGAGATTGTCGGAGAGACGCGATAACTTGTAAAAGGCTTGGTGCTCGCCTTTCCGGAGGGGACAAGGAGCAACCTTAGTAGATAGTGTCCTGTGTGGATACTGAAGCTATACTCAAGGACTGAGTGCTTCAACGAGGACTAGTGGAGACTGGGCGTGTCTCCGATACCTCGGGATATATCGGTTTTAATCTCTTATCTTTTTCTATTACTTGTTTTATCTGAATTTTTCATTTGCAAAAACAAATTTTAAAAGTCTCCTATTCACCCCCTCCCCCTCTAGTCGACATCCTGATCCAACAGCTTCTGTATGGATCAAATCAATTAGCTGGACCCGCTGCTGCTTGGTGGGAGAATTACCAGACTGTGCACACCAACAGAGATTCGATCACCTGGAATGAGTTCAAGGAGGAATTCCGTAGATACCACGTCCCAAAAGGCGTTGTCCAGGCAAAGCACCGAGAATTCGTAAATCTGCGACAAGGGAATAAGATCGTGAAACAGTACCTGCATGAATTTATTCAACTGGCAAGATACGCACCTGAAGATATTGCGACAGAGGAAAGGAAGATCGACAGGTTTTGCGAAGGACTACAAAACTCCTTGCAATACCAGCTATCATCTCATGAATTCACGGACTTCCACGTCCTGATAAACCGGCTGCTTAAGATGGAGGAGAAAAGAGGAATAATTGAAGAAGACCGAAAGAGGAAGGCTTTGCGCAACTCTTACCAAGGAAGTGCTAGTCGAGGGAGACCAATGCCTACTTTCCGACCAGCCTTCAGACCACCTCAAAGACCCCAAAGGCCTGCGCCTACTGCAATAGCTCAATGCACCGGATGCAGAGGAAACCACTTCTTGAAGGATTGTCCCCTGAAGAATGAAGAATGCTTTCACTGTGGAAGAAAGGGACATCGCAGGAACACTTGTCCGCTACAACACTTGCCATCCAATGTTGCCCGAGCACAAGCTGCAAGACCCCCTGTTCCAGCCCAAGGCTTCGCTAGAAATGCTCCACCCTCCAGAGGAGGAAGGTTCCAGAATGGCCGAGGAAGAGGAATGCCTGCTGTAGGTCGCGGAAGACTCAACTACGCATCTGCTGTTGAAGCAGGAGAAGCATCAGACGTCGTGATCGGTAGGATCTTTATCCACTCTGAACTTTCAGTTGCATTATTTGACCCTGGTGCTACTCATTCATTTGTGTCAAGACCTTTCGTGCTTAGAAATAAGTTGCCAGTATCTGCATTAGAGTTCCCTATCTTAATTCAATCCCCTGGAGCTCGAATGCTTGTCAACTCTATCTGTAGAAATATCGCCTTTAGTATTGGCAATCTAGGATTCCTAGCAAACCTGCTAGTTTTGGACCTTCAAGGATTAGATGTCATCCTTGGAATGGATTGGTTAGCCAAGCATAAAGGTCAGATGGACTGTGAAAAGAAAGCAATAACCCTGACGAATGCTGAAGGAAAACAAGTCACGTTCCACGCAGAGAGATCAATAGTGAACAACCGAGTGTGTAGTTTGAACAGCTTGGAAGGAGTTGAGTTTGAAGGAGTTCCAATAGTAAACGAATATCCGGAAGTTTTTCCTGAAGAGCTTCCTGGAATGTCACCAGATCGGGACATTGAGTTCTCAATCGAATTAAAACCCGGATCTGCCCCTTATGCAAGAAAGCTTACACGTATGACAAGTGAAGAACAAGAAGAATTAA
This sequence comes from Pharus latifolius, assembly GCA_019359835.1. Classification (NCBI taxonomy): domain Eukaryota; kingdom Viridiplantae; phylum Streptophyta; class Magnoliopsida; order Poales; family Poaceae; genus Pharus; species Pharus latifolius. Next base: position 72,281,670 of record CM033321.1, read on the forward strand.
GAAGGCAAGTGGAAGAATTGGAAAGAAAGGGATTCGTTAGAACAAGTTCCTCACCTTGGGGAGCCCCTGTACTTTTTGCTAAGAAGAAAGACGACAGTCTACGACTTTGTGTCGACTACCGGAAACTGAACGATATGATGATCAAGAACAAGTACCCTTTGCCGAGGATCGATGATCTCTTTGATCAACTAAGAGGAGCAAAGATATTTTCAAGGATCGACCTGAGGTCCGGATACCACCAACTGAAGATTCGAGAACAAGATATTCCAAAAACTGCATTCATAACGAGATATGGATTGCATGAGTTTACCGTGGTGCCATTTGGTTTAACGAATGCACCAGCAGTGTTCATGAATTTAATGAACAAGGTTCTCATGGAATTTCTGGACAAGTTTGTCATTGTGTTTGTCGATGACATTCTCATCTTTTCGGAGTCAGAGGAAAAACACGCACAACATCTTAGGATGGTGTTGGAAAAGTTAGTAGAACATCGACTGTACGCCAAATTCGATAAGTGTGCCTTTTGGTTAAAAGAAATCTCATTCTTAGGCCACATTATCTCTGCCAAAGGAATCTCAATGGATCCATCAAAAATTCAGGCTATCATGGAATGGAAACAACCGGAAACCGTAACTGAAGTAAGTAGTTTCCTAGGATTAGCCAGATATTACCGAAGATTTGTCAAAGGATTCTCCAAGATTACAAAGCCACTCACCAGACTACTAAAGAAAGATGTTCCATTCGACTGGACATAAGGATGTGAAAAGAGCTTTGAGGAGTTAAAGAAGATATTAACAACCGCACCTGTCCTTACGTTACCAGATAACAAAAAGGATTTTGAAGTCTACTGCGATGCATCAAAGCAAGGACTAGGCTGTGTCCTTATGCAAGAAAGGAGAGTCGTGGCTTACGCATCGAGACAGTTGCGACCACATGAGGAGAATTATCCAACTCATTATTTGGAATTAGCCGCCGTTGTTCATGCGCTAAAGATTTGGCGACACTATCTACTTGGAAATAGATGTGAAATCTACACGGACCACAAGAGTTTGAAATACATCTTCACCCAACAAGACTTGAACATGAGACAGCCAAGATGGCTAGAGCTGATTAAAGATTATGACCTTGGAATACACTACCACCCTGGAAAAGCAAATGTAGTAGCAGACGCCTTGAGCAGAAAATCCTACTGCAATCAAGAGAAGACATTAGGAATACCACCCCAATTGCTTAGAGATTTCGAGAAGTTGAATTTAGAGTTTGTTGAACAAGGAACCGTCGCCGCATTAACAATGAATTGCGAGTTGAAGGACCAAATCCGAAGGGCTCAGGAAGTAGATCAGAGTATTCAAAAGATGAAAGAGGACATGAAACACGAAGATGCAATTGACTTTCGTGAAGACGAGGAAGGAATTTTGTGGTATCATAACCGAATCTGTATCCCAGAGGACAAGGAAATCAAGAACATGATACTGCAAGAAGCCCATTGTACCCCGTACTCTATTCACCCAGGTAGTACAAAGATGTACCAAGATCTAAAGGATCGGTTTTGGTGGAAAGGAATGAAAAAGGAAATTGCCGAGTTTATAGCTTCTTGTGATACCTGTCAAAGAGTGAAAGCAGAACACCAAAAATTTGCAGGACCGCTACAACCCCTACCAACCCCAGAGTGGAAATGGGATGAGATTGGAATGGATTTCATAGTTGGTTTACCAAGAACCCAGCAAGGATACGATTCTATATGGGTTATCGTCGATAGATTGACGAAAGTAGCTCATTTTCTACCAGTAAGGACGCAGTACACGACGAAAAAGCTTGCAGAACTATATCTTACCAGAATTGTCACGCTACATAGAGTACCAAAAACAATCGTCTCAGACAGAGGAGCACAATTTGTATCAAGATTTTGGGGAGAGTTACAGAAATCCCTAGGAACGAAGTTGAAATTCAGTACAGCTTACCACCCGCAAACTGGAGGTCAAACAGAAAAAGTGAAACAGATTTTAGAAGACATGTTGAGAGCGTGTGCTTTGGACTATGGAAATTCTTGGGAACAATTTCTACCGTACGCGGAATTTACCTACAACAATAGTTATCAAGTGAGTCTACAGATGGCTCCTTATGAAGCGCTTTATGGAAGAATGTGCCGCACGCCACTATATTGGACCGAAGTTGGACAGAAACAATTTTTAGGACCGCAATTAGTGGAGGATGCCATAGCCGACGTGAAGATCATACAAGAGAGATTGAAAACGGCCCAGTCTCGACAGAAAAGTTATGCCGACAGAAGGAGAGAACTATCCTTCGAGATAGGTGATTACGTATATCTCAAAGTGACACCCTACAAGGGAGTTCGACGATTCCAAATAAAAGGAAAGCTAAGTCCGAGATACGTAGGACCATACAAGATTTTGGAAAGACGAGGAGAAGTAGCATATAAACTGGAGCTACCGCCTGAATTAGCAGGAGTTCATGATGTCTTTCACGTATCCCAACTAAGGAAATGCTTGAGAGAACCAACGGAGCAAGTGTCTCCAACAGAAACAGAGGTTCAACCAGATCTGACATATCAAGAATACCCAGTCAAGGTGTTAGAGGTCAGCGAAAGAAGGTTAAAATCAAGGACCATAAAATTCTGCAGAGTCCAATGGAATAACCACACCGAAGAAGAATCGACTTGGGAAAGAGAAGAAGAGCTGCGTCAGAATTTTCCCTACCTGTTCTCAGACTCATTGGAATCTCGAGGACGAGATTATTCCTAAGGAGGGTAGGTTGTAACATCCCTATTTTTGACTATCTTTTCTGCTTACGTGTCAGCATATATTCTTTGGAATCCCTGTTGTCTCAACCCTATCTTGATCTTAGGTATGCCACTACCTTAACCTAAAAAGTTGGCTGCTAAACTTCATCTCCCAGATCGTTTTTACAATTCAGTCCAAAAGTGCTTTAGTTTAGTCCTTTTAGAAAACCCAAAAAGGCTAAAAGTCCCAGATCATCTCCAAATCCAGATCTGATCAAGTGATTACCTTTCTTTCATATTTCTGAACGTTTTTCCCTTCTGGAAGAATTCCAGAATCTCAACCGAAACCCTAGTTTCAGCCTCGACAAAAGTTTCAGACCCTAATTACCCTGTTTACCCTAAATACCCTGTTTTCGATTTTTGTCAAAACCACCAAATCTTATCGGATTTTACCATTTTTCCTGCTGGATGAGTCTAAGACATTTAGTAGCACTCATCTGCAAAGTCAGAATTCAAATCAGCCCCTCAGTTCTTCAGAATTGCAAATAGGCCCAAATTCCCAAGCCAAAACCTTCACGTTTTAGTCCAAAACCTTGCAAAGAAGCCCCTGGCCTTTTCTTCGACCACGACCAGGAGACCGCGTGCACGACCGCGACCAGTGTTCGTTCGACCAGCGCCCTGCCGCTTTGCCGCGCCGTTGAGCTCGCCGCCGGCGAAGTTCCTCGCGCTGCCACCTTCACGGCCACGTAGCCACCAACCTTGCACAGCTGTAGCGCCACCGTGGAACGCTTCAACCACACCGTGCCGTGTTCTTCCCCGCGCGCGCACGTGCTTGCTGTTGTCAGGAGCTTCACGCCACATGGCTGCCATCCCGGAGATCGTCGCCACACCACCCTGACAGAATCCTGTTTCCCCGCAATTCATCGCCTCTGGCAGAGCCCCGCCATGTCCCCAAGCACCTCGTTGACCGCTCCAGCGCCAGAAGAAAAATCCCCCGGCGATTGCTGCAGCTCCCAAGAGCTTCACCCGCGGCTATATAAAGCCCCCCCTTCGCCCAGCATCTCTTCACACCATTCCACAACTTCAAACCGTAGCTTCCTTCACCAGAGAGTAGTCCAGTTCTTCAGCGCCGCCGCGAAGGCCTTCTTCCTCGGCGAGCAGTTCCTGAAGCTTACGGCGCCAGCTTCGCCCGAAGCTTCTTTCTCCAAACCAACGCCACCAGTAATCTCCCTTCATCCCTCTCTTTGTACCATAGTGTTTAATTGATCCCCGGCGAACCTCAACGCCGGCAATCACCGGAAAAACCGAAATCCCCTGTTCCCGTAATGCCGAGTGATTCAAGCCAAATTGATCCTCGTGCCAGTAGAGAGTATTGATCAGTGAGCTAGGAGAAACAAACCTGCAAGCTTGGAATCGCCAATTTTGCCCCGAGCTTCGAAATTCGATGTTCGAGCCTCGGCAGTTTGCCGGAGAACGCCTCCGTGCTTCTCTAGCCAATCTCTGGCAAAATTGAGTGCACCAATAGCCTTGTGACAGCCCCTAGATGCTTCCCGAGCGTGGAATTGAGTTCAAACGCCCTGGAACGAAAATCCCCAAATCGGTGCCTTCGTCTTCGGCCCCGATCGTTGGAGTTCATTTTCCGACCAAACTAGCTGGTGAAACCTTGTCATTTAGATAGATCTCAACCCCCTGAGCAATATTGTCTACTAGCCCGAACCCTGAATTGACCTGGATCAAAAGTTATGATCATGCCAAGGTTGCTGTCCAGTGGTTCAGTTCATGTTCAGGCCACCGTGTTTGCTCACCGGATTTGGCCACCTTCCGGTCACTTTCAGCCTTTGAGCCTGTTGAAAGTTTTGTAGCTGTTATCAGTGCCTAAACCCCAGACAAAGTCTTGCATCAATTGGAGTCCTGAGTCAAAAGTTATCCAATGCCCTAGTTTCTGGCCATGTCTAGCACTATGTCAGTGCATGACCACCAGTGGCATTGGATGATTTAGACTTGTTTCATTTGAGAAATTGAAATGCCACTTTGTCCAGTAAGTCCCTTGAGCCATGATCTACAACATTCCCTACTACCATATCTCCAGAAAACAGACCTAGAACCGATTTAGAGCAATGTCAAGCCATGAGTCGAATGTCAGCCCTTCGACATTCAAGCCCTTTGAGCCCATCTCTTCGACCTATGTCAAGTGACCTTGTCCAAACCCTTACCCCTGCATGCATGATGTATTTACGTATTATTTTCTAGTACTTGTATAATTATATAGTGTGTATGTGTTGTCTGTATCCGCCGTGGAACCAGACGTTGAAGGAACCGAGGAGATCTTCGAGGATTCATCTGAACAGCTAGACCCATCACTGCAAGGCAAGTCTCAAACCCTTGATCATGTCTAGCCTATTATTTTAAAATGAAGTATGTTATCTGTTTTCAAGTATATGCATGCCTTAGATTCAAATAAGAACTATGTTTCAATAAAATGATTAGATATGACATAAATGATTGTAAAGCCCCTTTTGACATTGAATACCCCTGCACCCTTGTTACCCTAGATTATCATGCTTAGGCTATGCTATGCCCAAGATTATATGTTAAATGTTGAATGGTCACATATGAGAAAAGTATATTCAAAACCCCTTTTGTGAAAGAAAATGTGATTGGAATCGATAGTGAGAATGGTTTGAGTGGATGGTGCTGTGTGCGCACTGGGAATGTGAAAGACTCCTCGCTAGAGATTCATAAGGACTAGAACCTTGTGTTGTGCTTCTATGCGGCATGAAAAACGTACCAACCACTTGCCTGTTTATGGGACGGGCGCAACTTAGTAGCTTTCTTTAGTATTAGCTTTTCCTTGCAATGGTTGTCGATCCAGTGTCTTGCGAGAACTGGTGGGCCGCAGAAGGCCATGACTGATGTGAGTTCAGAAAAATCATGAGAGGAAAAGGTGGAAAGAAGGAAGACGCCCTATGCCAGATTAAGTCGTGCGCGACTGTAATCAAGAGAGGCTATGTGTCTTGCGAGAACACAGACCCAGGCTAGGAAGTAAGGCAGTGGGGAGGAGCCACAATGGTACTTGAGACTTAACTGTCTATTTACCGGGCAGGGAAGTAGTTAATGCTAGGACTGTAAATTGTTGTGTCATCTCGGCCTTGTCACATGCGTAAGAGTCGCATGGAGAGGTACCGACTTGAAAGCCGAATGATCGGTGGATTAAGGTGGTACACCTTTCCAAAGTTTAAAAAGTATCGGATACTCTGAGCTCCCAGGTTATGGAGTCTGCGCGCTGTGGATTCTATTCATGTCGATGCAGCACAAGTAGCTTTTGGAAAGTTTTCACAAAATCAGAACAAGGTGGTGACTCATGAAAGACCGCCACACACAACATTTTCTGAAAATTTAGCTTAGGGTTTTGAAAGCACCGCTTTTGAAAATAAAGGTCTTTTCTCCAAAGACTAAGTGTGAAAATCTATTCTATATACATATATGAAGCCAAGGAGCTATTCTTTGAGAAATTTCCCCCATCTATATATACACTTGCATTCTTAGTTGGGACTTGTTGAGCACCATGTGGACAATGTGCTCACCCTTGCCTTTACAAACGAATTTAGAAGAAGGATTCGTCGACCCTGAATCTTACGGTCTTGTGCCCAATGTGGAACAAGAAGAAGAAACTGAAGACCAAGCTTGATAGAGGGTTATGCACCAAGGTGGAGTTCGATGTGGAGAAGGCCCGTGCAACACCGCTGCTGCTGAAAAAGAAGACCAATGAAGTCCTTTTGTTTATTATTACTGTTTTATTTTGTGCCGACCTTTGTGTCGAAAACTCCTTAATTTGTATCAACATTTAAATGCGTCATTTTGGCGCTAACTTATTGTAATGTTGGTCCTTGTGATCAGCACTTGTTTTTAATTACTCGCATTTTTATATGATGCATCTTGTTATTGTGAGCTGCAATGTGCCTTTTCTGAGTGCAATCCACCTGGGCTATTGCCACTGGAATCCTCAAATGAGGGTCCCACACAGTCGTTGCGGCCGCGGCGGGGCTTGTTGAGCACCAGGGGGTCGGCGCCCGGGCCATCGGGGGCCGCATCCCCCGGAGCTTCCCCGAGTTCTTTGAGCCCTCGCGCCGGGAGGTGGAGCAACTTGCCGGGGGCTTCTACGACCGGATTGTCCGGGTGAGGTTCCCGGCACCGGCGCCTCCGGCAGAGGACGCCCCGGTCACGGCCCCGGTTGAAGCCCCCCGGGGGGAGGACACCAATGACAAAGTATGAGCCTGCCCCTGGGTCTTAGATATGACCCTTCTTTTGCCTTCTTAGGATTTTGATCTCGGTAGCTTCTTAGAAGAAGCCCCGGACACTTGTAAAAAGACATTTTGGAATGCAATAGAATTAGAAAATTTTTAAAGTCTTAATTGAATGCGTTGCTACCAGGATTCCCAGAAGGTTACTCCCGGGCGAAGGTCCGGAAGAGGTTCCCCGGGAGCGAGGCCATCGAGCCCCGGCAGGTGCCCCCCGGGGGAAGCCCAAGCCGCTTTGATCTTGCTAAGCCTCGTCTCCGGGAAGCGCAGCGGGGACGCAGTTCGAGAGCTAATCCGGTTAAGGTGGCATCCGGAGTGGCAATTGGACAATTTTGACAATCATCGCGCCGAATTGTCCCCTCCGCGTCTGGGGTCCGGATGATCCCTCCTCTTCGGATACTTCCGCCAGCGGGCTACGAGTACTGGCCCGAGGATGTGCTCCGGGAAGCTCGGCGCCACGTACGTGCGTTGTACCGGGATGTTACACCCTGAGTTAGGGGTGAAAACTTCCTTTTTCATCAATAGCATGCATGCTTGTATTTGTAGTATGAGCCAGATCAGTATCTATTCTAAGCCCTAAAATCTTCAAAATCTATCCTGTGACCTCAAATCAAGATCAGATTGTTCAGATATGATCTATCAGTTACTTTGAACTTAAAAGTCTTCAGAACCTAGATCCAATTCTATCTCTAACTCCCAGAATTATCAACTTCTTCTGTTTTCGAAAACAGAAATACCTTATATTATCCAAATACCCTAAGTTTCAGAAATACAGATTTAATCCAAATCTTGACCAAGTTCAGACTAGATTATTCCTGGAATATAATCATGGGTATGTCAATACCTTAATCTAAAAAGTTGACAGCCAGATTTTATCATCTAAACCTTTTTCGCAAATCAGTCCAAGAGTTATTGCAAATTAGTCCTTTATCTGAGATCTGAAAACCCAAAAAGGCTAAAATCTCTAGATTAACTCCAAACTCAAAATCTCTTCGGCAAATCTTCTCAAAATGCTATTTGCCACAAGTTTCTCTTCTGTTCAGATTCCAAAATCTCATCCTAAATCCCAGAATTCGAAATCAATTGAAATTCAGATTTCAATTACCCTAAAATACCCTATTTTCAGTTCATATCAAAAATCATCCGAACATTTCAAATTTTATCTTCAATCTGTGCCAAATCATTTGTTGAATCAAGTTTGCCAAATCAGCAAAATCAAATTCAACTCTAACCTTCCAAATCTCCAAAATTACAGATTGGTCCAAATGTGAAAATCAAATATTGCAAATCAGTCCAATTTCGACCAGGCTAGCTACTGTGCGCACGACCAGAGATTGCCGTGGTTGCCATGCGCCGTGCACGCTCGCCGCCGGCCATGTTCCGCTTGCATTTGTGCTCGTGCATGCTTGCTCTTCCTGTTGCGCACGCGTCAGTGTCTCAACCATCGCCGTGGCAACACCGTGGCGACGTCGACGACCAGCGCTTGCTTCCCCGCGCGACCAGCAGTGACTGTTGTCAGCATCTTCTTGCCACGTCGCTTTGCCATGCCAGTACTTGTCGCCACCGCTTGCTCCATCTTTGCAAAGTCCCGATGAACGACAATGTGGACAGTTGCAGTCCTGTTGCCGTCGCAATCACCGTTCTTCGCTGAGTCTTCGCCGCTGATGTTCTTCACGCAATCCATCTAATCACAGCTGCCAATTACTTCGTTGTCTCCTCCTTGCAAGCTTCGCCTGGCCTATTTAAGCACTCCTGTGCTCAGCAGCTCCCTCCACACTTCACCAGAAATCAACCAAGTCCTGGAATTCCTGTTTTCGTTTTCTTCTCCGGCGAGCCGTCGAGGAGGCTCACGGTGCCAGCTTCACCCACATCATCTCCTGCCAAATTAAAGCCATCAGTGAGTTCCCCTACTCATTCTCTCTGTGTAGTACTGTCTAATTGCTCCCCGGTGACCTCTAACGCCGGCGATCACCGGAAATGGCTGAAATTCGAAGAATGCCCTGTTCCAGCAATGCAGGCCAAATCACCTCGAATTAGCTCTTCTTTCTGTAGAAGAAGTTGATAAGTGAGTCATTTCCAGCAAGCCTGTGCATCCAGATCCCCAGGTTGAGCTCGAATCGAAGGTATCCTCAAATTCAAGCTCTACCAGTCGCCGGCGGTCGTCGCCAGGCTTCTCCAGTGATCCTCCGGCCAATACAATTGTACCAGAAGCTTCCCTATACCTCCTAGATGCTCTCCAAGCAAGGAATTAAGTTCTTGTTGCCTGTAGCAGAAACCCCAAATCAGCAGCGTTTCTTCTCCGGCACAGTTCACCGGAAAAGTGTTCCTGGCCATTTCAGCCCTCGAAACCTTGTCATTTAGATGTGCCTTAGCCTCCTGAGCATTTTTGTCTTCTAGCTCGACACCTAGATCGGCCTAGATTAGAAGTTATAGCCATGCCAAGTTTGTGTCCAGAACTGCTCCAGTGCAACCAGTTCATCTCTGTTCATCATCAAATTTCTTGCTTTTCAGCCATTTTTTGCCCTAGATCCTGTTGACTTAATTGTTCCTGTTACTCAAGCCTACCTCCCAGACAAAGTGGTGCATCATTTGGAGCTCCAGATCAAAAGTTATGCTAAGCCCTAGTTTTTGGCATTGTCAGCTCTATGCCAGAGCTTGCCAGCCAGTGGCATTGACCTTGTTTACCCACTTCTGGTTGTGTAAATTGAAAACCACTTTGTCCACTAAATTTGTAGAGTTGTGATCTACATTTTATTCTACTACCACAAGTTGAGATAACCCCTCTATCATTCATCGACCCTATGTCGATGCTTTGAACCGAATGTCGACCTAAAGACGTTCGCTGTTTTTGAGCGAACCAGTCGCAACCTTGATATCATTCTGGTATTTTGAGAAATTTGGAACCTTGTAAACCTTTGACAGCTAATCTTAACATTGGTTCCTTAACTTAACCCTAATCAGCCTCTAAACCCAATCATTTCAGAATCATAGACTTCATCTTTGCATCATTGCATATAGTATAATAATTTATTGAAAAGATTATGATTATTGGTTGTTTGTTTGATTGGAGAGCAGATCAAGAGCCCGAGTTCGAGGACTTCACTGCGGATCCGACGTCAACTGCTGTAACTTACGACGCGGAAGGCAAGTCATATCCTTGGTCATCTCGAACCTATATTTTAAATGTCGCTAAAACATAACCTTGAATATAGGCAATATTGCATGTGAAAGATTGAGAATGGTTGATTTATGAATTGGCAGTACTAGATTGGTTATCTGTGAAATGTGAAATAAACAAGTTTTGAGCCATGAACTATTATATGTATCTATATACTTATATTCATGAAATAAAACCCCTAGCCGTGACCAGAAAAATGGTATGGATGGCTGTAGCACTGGAGGTGCTGGACTGCAAAGGATATGCAGGCACTGAAGGTGCAGGGTTGTGGATGGTCTGGTCACTGGCATATAAGGACTAGAACCTTGTGTTGTGCGTCTAGTGGCATGAACAACGTGCTAACCGCAAGCCTGGTATGGGACAGGCCTGAACAAGCAATTATGTGGATCGCACATGAAACCCCTGCATGAGATGTGTAGTGATGCACGATAAACACGGAGCGCGGCTCCCACACATATCACTGAAGGTGATCAAGCACGCTGACCCAGTAATGGGAATAAGCAAAGGGGTGGAGGTTTGGATACAACCTGCCACAACTGTGCCTCGCTGAGAGCCACAGGGTCGGGGGTGAATTGTGAGTAAAGCATAACAAAAGGTCTTGTTATTTCCACCTTGCCGCTCACAGTATGAAGTGAGTCAGGGGTCCAATCATTTTGTTATGATAGGAAAGGTTTGAAAGTGGAATATCTTGCGGGTAAATTGGTACCTCTCTGCAGAGTTAAAAATGTATTCGAATACTCCGAGCTCCCGGGTTTATAGGAGTCTGCTGCGGTGGATTAAATCCACGGGGTGTGACACAAGTACTATTTTCTAAATAAAATATGTTTAATCAAGATTACCCAAATGACATGTGTTGTCATGATAAGGAGTGCTGCCGTGGGCTGTCGTGTGTCGACGTGTCGCGGTAGTGCTATAATCTAGTGAACATGAATGATGATGTTATATTATGAAAAGTGCTGCCATAAGATGAGATGAGAAAGGAAAAGATTATTTTACAAATATCCATAATTCTTGACTAGTCTAGGTTCATATCATCACTACTATAAGTATCTACTCTTACCTATGACTTGCTGAGTACGTAAGTGCTCACCCTTGCAACATTCAACTCAATAGATGGAGCCTATTTTGATCAAGATGATGGCACGGAGTACTACGTGGATCCACAAGGGGGAGAATCAGTTCCGCCAGAACCCTGAAGTGTGTTGTTCTGCCGTCAACTTCTTTTGTGGGAGGGTCACCTATCTTCTGCTGCGTAGTTAAATATTTTGCTAAACCCTGAATGCCTTGTAGGCATTGTAATCCTCTTTATGTAATATTAAGGCCAGCAGGCCACACTGCTTAATATTTTGTAAGTACTCTGTTGCAATGTAATATACTCCTGTGTTTGACTCATCCTGGGAAGTCAAAGGGTTGTGGTTTGAGACTAGCTGCAGCGAGCTAGGTCTCTACAGGAGTAGTCGTTGTCCCAGTCTCAGGGCGCGACACGGGACCTGGCCCGGGAGCTAGCGGATGGCCTCCGGGAGTATTAGGCGTAGGACCCTTAGGATGTAGAGAGCTTCCGGGTTTTGACCCAGGTTGTATCGTTTCCGATGCCCACCGGAGGGGGAAGATGTCCTATGGGTTGAATGATCAATAAAGCTGTGTTGTTGCTTTTTCTGAGTTTTCTTTTATTTTCTCTTGGATGGTCTGGACGACTCCTTTTGATAAGAATGGGCTAAGTTTTCTCGCGGACAGTGCGATCGACGCCCGGGGGTTCCTTATCCCCCCCGCCCATAGTGGGCCGGAGGGTAGCTCCGCGCGCTGTGGGGGTAACAAAGCCCCAGGGGTGAAGATGACCTGTAGCATAAGAATTTTTCCAAGTTAGAAAATTTTAAAATGAGGTTTTCAGGGAAAGTACTTTCCGGGAGGCAATCGTTCGGTCGCCGTGAGGACGGGGAGCCAGGAATAAGGCCTCTGGGGAAGAGACATCCGAGAAAAACCCGATGGGATTTTCAGGGGAGATTTCCGGGAGATAATCATCCGGTCGACGTGAGAACAGGGAGCCGTGAGAATAAGGCCTCCGGAGAGGAAATATCCAAGAAATCCGTGATTTTTCAGGGAGATAGTCATCCGGTCGCCGGGAATAAGATCTCCAGGAGAGAAAAATCCGAGAAAGCCCGATTTCCGGGGATAGATCTTCTGGGAGACAATCATCCGGTCGCCGTGATAACGGGGAGCCGGGAATAGGGTCTCCGGGAAAGAAATATCCAAGAAAGCCTTAGACGTCCCGCTGGGGAGACTGTCCACGAGGGCTGATCGTAAGCCGCCCTACAGGAGGGACTTGCTAGGTCTGGGCCCACTTCCTCACGGGGAGGGCATCCTCACGGGGAGGGCTTCCTCGCGGGGAGGGCTTCCTCGCGGGGAGGGCATCCTCGCAGGGAGGGCATCCTCGCGGGGAGGGCATCGCCGTTAGGGGCGGTAATGTGAAGAACCTACAATGAGAGTTGAAAAGAATCCAGTTGTATTGATAACAAAATGAAATACAACGCCTCCCCCCGCGAAGCCGCGAAAGGGGAGGGAATAGTAAATACAATGTCCCTCCTCCCCCTCCGGCATGATCGTTCCGGGGGAGGGGATAGGCCCATGCAGGCTAGACGTAGAACTTGCGTAGTAAACGCAAGTTCCACGTGTGTTTCAGCTCCTGCTCTTGAAGGTTGGAGAGCTTGTAGGCCCCCGAGCCTAGGACCGCGGAGATCCTGTAGGGGCCCTCCCACTTGGGGGAGAGCTTACCCTGGGCTTGGGGGTCTATGACGCGCTTGAGGACAAGGTCCCCAAGGCGGAAGGATCTTTCGCGCACGCGTTGGTTGTATGCACGCGCCATCTCGCGCTCGTAGATGGCGTGGCGGAGGAATGCTCGGTCGCGTTCCTCCTCCACGAGGTCGATCACCAGTCGCTCGTTGGCCTCATTGGCCTGGTACGCTGCGGTCTTGGCTCCGTCTAGGAGCTCGACCCGCAGCGACCGGAAGCCAATCTCCAGGGGGAGTACTACCTCGGCCCCGTAGACTAGGGAGAAGGGAGTACGTCCTGTCACCCAGCTCGGGGTCGTGCGCATGGAGCAGAGGATGCTAGGGAGCTCCTCTGCCCATGCGCCTCGCTTAGAAGCGGCTTGCTCGATTCTCCGGCGCAACCCCTGTAGGATCACGCCGTTGACCCTCTCGACAGCCCCATTGCTCCGGGGATGGGCCACTGAGGCGAAGTGGATGATGAGCCCCAGGCCTTCGCAGAATTCCCGGAAATAAGTCGAGTCGAATTGGGTCCCGTTGTCAACGGTGATTTCCCGGGGGAGACCAAAATGATAAACGACGTTTTTCAAGAAAAACCGCTGGACGGCCCGGGACGTGATGCTGGCCAAGGGTTCCGCCTCTACCCACTTCGTGAAGTAGTCGACCGCGACCACCGCATACTTGTATCCTCCTGGCGCTGGGGGGGAAGGGCCCTAAGAGGTCCATCCCCCAGCGCACGAAGGGCCAAGTGATGGCGATAGTCTGCAGTGATATAGGGGGGAGGTTCGAACCCTTGTCCATCTTCTAGCAGGCCTCGCACGTGGAGACAAGGTCTCATGCGTCGCGCATGACCGTGGGCCAGTAGAAGCCCTGCCGGAGAGCCTTGTCTGCGATGGCACGCGGGGCTAGGTGAGAACCATAGCTCCCCGCGTGGATGTCTTCGAGAAGTTGGAGTCCCTCCGGCCGGGGGAGGCTGCGCAGGAGGGCGGAAGCCCCCCGCTTGTAGAGCCTCCCCTCCAGTAGGAGATATGCCCGGGCTTTGGCCCGGAGGCGCTTAGCCTCGGTCTCGTTGGGAGGGTCCCCCTCCCCCTTGATGAAGGAGATGAGGGGAACCATCCATGACGGAGTCCAGGTGATCTTAGTGACCTCCGAGACGCGAGGCTCGTCGCCTGTGTCCGGGGAGGCCACCGAGGGCTTCGTGATGATTTCCAAGAAGGCCCCCTTGGGGAGTGATTCCCGGGCGCTTGCTGCCCGGGCCAAGACGTCGGCCTGGTCATTGTCCCTTCGCGGGATATGCCGGGCCTCGAGGCCGTCGAAGTGCCTCTCCATCTTTCGCACCTCCTGCATATAAAGACTCAAGTTTGCGTCATGGCATGGGTAAGACTTGTCCATTTGGCAAACTACGAGCTGAGAATCTCCCTTCACTAGGAGGCGTCGGATCCCCAGGGAGCGCGCAAAGCGCATCCCGAGGAGCAAAGCCTCGTACTCGGCGACGTTGTTGGTTGCGCGGAACTCGAGCCGCGCGGCGTACTCGAGTTCCTTCCCCTCAGGGCTCCGAAGGACTACTCCCGCACCGGCCCCGGCGAGACACAGCGACCCATCGAACATGAGTGTCCAATGGTCACTGCGTCGGGGCGGCGCTGGGAGATCTTCGTCCCTGGACCCAGAGGCGGGAGTCCACTGCGCGACGAAGTCGGCGAGGACCTGTGACTTGATGGCGGAGCGGCCTGTGAGGGACAGCGAGAAGGGGGCGAGCTCAGCCCCGCACTTCCCAATCCGGCCGGTGGCTTCTTTGTTCTGCAGCACCTCCCCCAGGGGGAGGGACGACGGGACGGTGATGGGGTGCCCCAGGAAGTAGTGGTGAAGCTTCCGGGACGCCATCAGGAGGGCGTAGCAGATCTTCTCCATCTCCGTGTACCGAGTTTTGGCCCCCTGGAGGGCCTCACTCACGTAGTACACTGGACGCTACTGCCCCCTTTGCTCCTTCACCAAGACCGCGCTGACGGCGACCGGGGTCGCGGCAAGGTAGAGGAGCGAGGGCTCTTCTGGAGATGGACTCACGAGCATTGGAGGGCTCGTGAGGTATTTCTTGAGGTCGTCGAATGCGTCCTGGGCCTCAGGGGTCCAGCGGAACCCCTCGAGCCCCCGGAGGATCTTGAAGAATTGTTGGCCTCGCTCCCCTGACCGCGAGACAAAGTGACTGAGCGCGGCTAAGCGGCCGGAGAGCCGCTGGACGTCCTTGATGGAGCGCGGCGGCGGCATGTCCCGGAATGCCCGGAATGCCCGGATCTTTTCAGGATTTTGCCCCCGTCGCCCGGGGACAGCGGGACCTTCCGGAGGCCCCCTTCCGGACGCGGCTTGAGGAGGGTCCTCCCGGGAGGTGGCGCAGTGACGTCTGATTCCGGGGGAGAGGCCTCGCCTCCGGGCGCCTTAATGATGTTGACGCTTCCGATTGTGGCAGCGGCGCGCTCGTATAGAGCGCGGGCTATGTCTTGGTCTCCCCGGACGTTGATCACACTGTGTGGCCCGGGGATCTTCATGCAGAGGTAATTTTGATGGGTGGTAGCCCCCAGCCGGTTGATCGTGGTCCTCCCCATGATCGCGTTGTAGGAGGAGGGGAGGTCCACTACGTCGAAGCAGACCATCTCGGTTCGGTAGCTCTCCGGGGTGCCGAATGTCATAGGGAGGTCCACCTTGCCCACGGGGTGGATCGCCTTCCCCGGGACAAACCCTTGCAGGGGCCCTGCCACGGGCTGCAGGAGCTTCTCATCCACCTGCATCTCTTTGAAGGCCTTCAGCAATAGGACGTCGGCAGAGCTCCCGCCGTCCACGAGGATGCGGGCCAGGTGGCAGTTGTAGATGGTGGCGGAGACGATGAGCGCGTCGTCGTGGGGGAAGCGAACCCCACGCGAGTCTTCCGCTGTGAAGGTGAGGGGGACGTCCGACCACTTGGGTGGCGGGGACGTGTGTAGCACCCCCACAACCTTGACTTCGCGTGCGTACTCCTTACGCTGGCGCTTAGAGTCCCGCCCGGAGGCGGACCCTCCCACGATGATGTTGATGCGGTGCTGAGAAGTTTGAAAGGGGAGAGCATCTGAAGGCTCCCCCTCCTGCGTCTGCCCCTGCTAACCCCCCGCGGGAGCAGGAAGGGCCGGAACAGCTGGCCTAGGGGGCAAGGAGGCCGGAGTCCCCCCCTGCCCATGATGGTTGAGGAACGCCGCGAAGTGTTGCAGCAGCTGGTGGCAGTCTCGGGTAGCATGGGTACTGGACCCGTGGAAGCTGCACCATGGTCCTCCCTTGGTTCTCCCCGCGGGGCCTTCCCGGCCGCGCGAAGACTATCCTCCCCCATGGCCTTTCAGCTTGGGGAAGGGGCGGTTGCCCCTGGGGGGGTCGCGCGAGCCGCCTCCGCCCTGGAGGACAAAGGTGTCCCGAGGCCGTGGCTCGTTACGCGCCCCTGCTTGGGACGCTTGAGGGGGTCCCTGGCCCCCCGGTCGGCGGGGGAGGGAGCCCCTTGGGTCTTCTTCCCGAGGTCGTCTTCCTCCGCCCGAGCGTACTTTTTGAGTACGTTGAAGAGCTCGTCGGCGGAGGAGGGGCAACTCCGGGAGAGCCTCCGGTGGAGCTCCCCCGGGAGGATCCCGCTTTTGCATGCTTCAATGACCGTAGTGTCGGGGACGTGAGCCACCTTGCTCTTCACTTGGGCGAAGCGCTTGAAGAAGCTTCGGATGGTCTCCCCTGTCCTCTGTCGGACGGTGTACAGCTGCGAGGAGTCCAGGGGACGCACGTAGTTCCCCTTGAAGTTCGCGCAGAACTCACGCTTGAGCTGCGCGAAAGACTTGATGGAGCCGGCCTTCAGGCTGTAGAACCAGGAGCGGGCGATGCCGGTGAGGTAGAGGGGGAAGACGTTGCATTGTACTGTCTCGTCCCCCCCGGCCGCGGAGATGGCTGTGGAGTATACCTACACAAATTCGTAAGGATTGGCCACACCGTTGTGGTGATCGATGTGCGGCGGGTGATTGGGCCGCGGCCACCGAATGCTGCGAAGTCTGCGGCATAGGGGCTGATTTGCCCACTACACTTCCCGGGGAGAGTTCCAGTCGCTATCTTCTTTGACGGGGGACACGCCCTCGTTGTCGGAGTCGGGAAGCGGCCCAAGGGGCCCGCCCGAGTGGCGGTGGCGACGCTTTTCTTCTGGGCCGGGGCTGAGTTCCCAAACGTCCGGACTCCCCTCCGGAGAGGCTGGCTCCTCGGCGGCTCCCTTGCCCCGACCGGTGCGAGAGCGAAGCTCTCCGCGACCACGGCCAGGGGGAAGTTCTTCCCCGCGCTTGGGTGAATGCATTCGCTCGACCTCCCCCCGGGAGAAACGGACCTATTCCACCGGGGGAGGGAGCTCATGCACTGTATCTGCCGCCCCGGAGGTTATCGGGGCCGGCTGGGGGGAACACCCTGCGACGATCCCCGGACTCGGAAAGGGGGAAGCCCCTGTGTCATCCGGGACCGGGGAGGGGCCGCCTGCGGCGACGTTTGGAACCAAAGTGGAGGGAGCACCCGCGGCGACGGCCGTAATCGGAAAGTGGGGAGCCCCTGTAATATCCGGAACTGGCGAGGGGGGAGCTGTAACGCCCTGAGTTAGGGGTGAAAATTTCCTTTTTCATAAATAGCATGCATGCATGTATCTGTAGTAATAGCCAGATCTGTTTCTATCTCAAGCCCTGAAATCTCCAAAATCTATCCTGTGACCTCAAATGAAGATCAGATTGTTCAGATATGATCTATCAGTTTCTTTGAACTTAAAAGCCTTCAGAACCTAGATCCAATTCTATCCCTAACTCTCAGATTTATCAGCTCCTTCTGTTTTCGAAAACAGAAATACCTTCTATTACTTAAATACCCTAAGTTTCAGAAATACAGATTTAATCCGAATCTTGACCAAGTTCACACCAGATTATTCCTGGAATATGATCATGGGTATGTCAATACCTTAATATAAAAAGTTGACAGCCATATTTCACCATTTAGACTCTTTTCACAAATCAGTCCAAGAATTATCGCAAAATAGTCCTTATCTGTTATTTGAAAATCCAAAAAGGCTAAAATCTCCAGATTAACTCCAAATTCAGAATTTCTTCGGCAAATCTTCTCAAAATGCTATTTGTCACAAGTTTCTCTTCTGTTCAAATTCCAAAATCTCATCCTAAGTACCAGAATTCAAAACCAAATGAAATTCAGATTTCAATTACCCTATTTTCAGTTTGTATCAAAAACTATTCAAACGTATCATATTTTATCAATTATCATTGCCAATTAACCTGTTGAATATAATCTACCAGATTAGTGAAATCGAATTCAACTCTAACCTTCCAAATCTCCAGAATTACAGATTGGTCCAATTGTGAAAATCAAATATTGCAAATCAGCCCAATTTCGACCAGGCTAGCTACTGTGCGCACGACCAGGAACTGCCGTGCTTGTGCGCCGTGATTGCTCATCGCCGGTGAGGCTTCGCCCGCGCTCGTGACCATGCATGCCGGTGCGCACGTGTCCCCACTCCAGCTAGTGCCGTGGCAAGGCCGCTGCTACGTCGACGACCAGTGCTGCTCCCGCGCGCGATCAACGGCTTTTTGTCAGCAACTCCTCGCCACGTCGCTTTGCCGCGCCAGTGTTGTCGCCACCGCTTGCTACAACTTTGCCAGGTCCCGATGAGGCGACACTGTGATCAACTGCAAGCTTGTCGCCGTCGCATCACCGTTCTTCGCTGTGTCTTCGCCGCTGTTGCTCCAGCACGCAACCAGTCAAGTCACCCGCAGCCAATCTCTTCATTGCTTTCTCTTCGCATGCTTCGCCTGCCTATTTAAGCATCTCTGTGCCCAGCAGCTCCATCAAACCTCACTGGAAATCATCCACGTCTCAGATTTTCTGTCTTAGTCTTCTTCTCCGGCGAGACCAGTTCGAGGCCTCACGGTGACAGCCTCAACCGCAGCCTCAACCACCAAATTGACCGCACTAGTAAGTTCCCCTCGTCTCCCTCATCGTGCTGTACCATTTAATTGAGCTATATTGCATCCAGTCGCCGGTGATCGCCGGAATTGGCTGAAAATCGAAGATTGCCCTGTTCCGGCAATGCAGGCCAAATCAATTTGAATTAACCCTCGAGCCTGTGAAGCAAATTGATCAGTGGGTTATTTCAAGCAAGCCTGTAAGATTAGAATCCCTAATTAAACATCATTCGAAGCTTTTCCCAAATTCAAGCTCTACCAGAAAACCGGCGATCGTCGCCAGGCTTCTCCGGTGATCCTCCAGTCAATTTGATGCTACCAGAAGCTTCCCTATACCTCCTAGATGCTCTCCAAGCAAAGAATTAAGTTCTCTCGGCCTGTAGCAAAAACCCCCAAATAGCAGTGTTCTTCTCCGGCACAGTTCACCGGAAAAGTGTTCCCGGCCATTTCAGCCCTCGAAACTTTGTCATTTAGATGTACCTTAGCCTCCTGAGTATTTTTGTCTTCTAGCTCGACACCTAGATCGGCCTAGATTGGAAGTTATAGCCATGCCAAGTTTGTGTCCAGAACTGCTCCAGTGCAGCCAGTTCATCTCTGTTCATCACCAAATTTCTTGCTTTCCAGCCATTTTCAGCCCTAGATCCTATTGAATGATTTATTCCTGTTATCAATGCCTACCTCCCAGACAAAGTGGTGCATCATTTGGAGCTCCAGATCAAAAGTTATGCTAAGCCCTAGTTTTTGACATTGTCAGCTCTATGCCAGAGCTTGTCAGCCAGTGGCATTGACCTTGTTTACCCACTTCTGGTTGTGTAATTTGAAAATCACTTTGTCCACTAAATTTGTAGAGTTGTGATCTACATTTTATTCTACTACCACAAGTTAAAATAACCCCTCTATCATTCATCAACCCTATGTCGATGCTTTGAACCGAATGTCGATCTAAAGACGTTCGCTGTTTTTGAGCGAACCAGTCGCAACCTTGACATCATTCTGATATTTTGAGACATTTGGAACCTTGTAAACCTTTGACAACTAATCTTAACATTGGTTTCCTTAACTTAACCCTAATCAGCCTCTTAACCCAATCATTTCAGAATCATCAAGACTTCATCTTTGCATCATTGCATATAGTATAATAATGTATTGAAAAGATTATGATTATTGGTTGTTTGTTTGATTTGAGAGCAGATCAAGAACCCGAGTTCGAGGACTTCACTGTGGATCCGACGTCGACTGCTGTATTTTACGACGCGGAAGGCAAGTCATATCCTTGGTCATCTTGAACCTATATTTTAAATGTTGCTATAATATAACCTTGAATATAGGCAATATTGCATGTGAAAGATTGAGAATGGTTGATTTATGAATTGGCAGTACTAGACTGGTTATCGGTGAAATGTGAAATAAACAAGTTTTGAGCCATGAACTATTATATGTATTTATATACTTATATTCATGAAATAAAACCCCTAGCCGTGACCAGAAAAATGGTATGGATGGCTGTAGCACTGGAGGTGCTAGACTGCAAAGGAATGCAGGCACTGAAGGTGCAGGGTTGTGGATGGTCTGGTCATTGGCATATAAGGACTAGAACCTTGTGTTGTGCGTCTAGTGGCATGAACAACGTGCTAACCGCAAGCCTGGTATGGGACAGGCCTGAACAAGTAATTATGTGGATCGCACATGAAACCCCTGCATGAGATGTGTTGTGATGCACGATAAACACGGAGCGCGGCTCCCACACATATCACTGAAGGTGATCAAGCACGCTGACCCAGTAATGGGAATAAGCAATGGGGTGGAGGTTTGGATACAACCTGCCACAACTGTGCCTCGCTGAGAGCCACAGGGTCGGGGGTGAATTGTAAGTGATACATAACAAAAGTTCTTGTTATTTCCACCTTGCCGCTCACAGTATGAAGTGAGTCAGGGGTCCAATCATTTTGTTATGATAGGAAAGGTTTGAAAGTGGAATATCTTGCGGGTAAATTGGTACCTCTCTGCAGAGTTAAAAATGTATTCGAATACTCCGAGCTCCCGGGTTTTATAGGAGTCTGCTGCGGTGGATTAAATCCACGGGGTGTGACACAAGTACTATTTTCTAAATAAAATATGTTTAAATCAAGATTACCCAAATGACATGTGTTGTCATGATAAGGAGTGCTACCGTGGGCTGTCGTGTGTCGACGTGTCACAGTAGTGCTATAATCTAGTGAACATGAATGATGATGTTATATTATAAAAAGTGCTGCCATGAGATGAGGTATGAAAGAAAAAGATTATTTTACAAATATCCATAATTCTTGACTAGTCTAGGTTCATATCATCACTACTATATGTATCTACTCTTACCTATGACTTGCTGAGTACGTAAGTGCTCACCCTTGCAACATTCAACTCAATAGATGGAGCCTACCTTGATCAAGATGATGGCACGGAGTACTACGTGGATCCAGAAGGAGGAGAATCAGTTCCGCCAGAACCCTGAAGTGTGTTGTTCTGCCGTCAACTTCTTTTGTGGGAGGGTCACCTATCTTCTGCTGTGTAGTTAAATATTTTGTTAAACCCTGAATGCCTTGCAGGCATTGTAATCCTCTTTATGTAATATTAAGGCCAGCAGGCCACACTGCTTAATATTTTGTAAGTACTCTGTTGCAATGTAATATACTCCTGTGTTTGACTCATCCTGGGAAGTCAAAGGGTTGTGGTTGAGACTAGCTGCAGCGAGCTAGGTCTCTACAGGAGTAGTCGTTGTCCCAGTCTCGGGGCGCGACAAGAAAAGTTGGTATCAGAGCAACATGAGAACTTGACTGTAGGACGACACCTTTAGGAAATTGGCCGTGCCAGGAAGACGTAATTTATTTAGAAACTATTTGTGGAAATTTTATTTTGGTAAAAATATTGAGCTTTGTAGCTCTTGAAAAACCTTCATTTCAAAATTTTATTTGGATTTCTAAAATTCGGTAAGATTGTGAGAGTGCGTTCTGTTGTTTCAGAGTGTCTTAGAAGTTGGTGTAGACAGAGCTAGTGGATGCTCTTGATAGCTTTGTAATTCGCTGTTGCTTTTGCAATGGTTAATTTGTGTATTATGGCTAGTAGCCTAAGTATTTTATGCAAAAAAAATAGTTGCATTAATTTCTGCATTGCTGTCTTAGTTGGCCTTAGTTAGTTAGATCCGTCTAAACTTTTTCAGAGCCACCATGGTTGACACCAGAAGGAGATCTCGAAGTGGAAGAGAAGATATAGATCAGACTCCGCAGGAAGAAGAAACTATGACAAGAGACCCTTTGTTTCAGCAAGGATCTCAGAGTTCCAATCCACCTCAGAATGAACAACCCAGTCTTCAGGAAATTCTGTTGTCAATGGAGAAAAGTCGACAAGAAGCTCAGATAGCTCATACCCAGTTGTTAGCCCAGATAGTTCAGAAACTGCCTACTGGAACAACAGAAGGAACCACTTCTGCTGTAGGAGCAAGATTAACAGATTTCCAAAAGACCCGTCCACCAACATTCTCTAGTGCGACCGATCCTATGGTTGCCGATGATTGGTTACGGGATATCGAGAGGAAACTAGACACGGTCCGATGCAGCGAACGAGAGAAAGTTTTGTTTGGATCTCATCAGTTATCAGGAGCTGCAGCTGCCTGGTGGATGAATTACCAGGAAGCTCACCCTGATAAAGATAATATCTCTTGGAGGGAATTTAAGGATCAATTTCGGAAATTTCATATACCTACTGGTGTTATGGCAGCTAAGCGTCGGGAATTTCGGAATTTAACTCAAGGAAGTAAGTCAGTTACTGAGTATCTACACCAATTTACTCATTTGGCTCGATACGCACCTGGAGATGTGGATACTGAAGAGAAGAAGATAGAGCGCTTCACAGAAGGACTTCAACACTATTTACAGTATCAAATTGCTTCTCATGAACTTACAGAATTTCAAACCCTAGTGAACAGAGCTTTAAAGGTAGAAGAAAAGAAGAATATGGGAGAAGAAAGCCGAAAGAGGAGGATGTTCCAGCAAACAAGACCACAGTCAAATCCAATCAGAGGAAGAGTTCCTATCACTCCCAATTTCCGACCATCTTATCAGAATCCCAGACCAGCAACGACATTGTGCCCCAACTGCCGAGGAAATCATTCTCAGAAGGATTGCCCTCATCCTCGTGTTGAGTGTTATCATTGTGGACAGCGTGGGCACCGTAAAGAATTCTGTCCTTGGATACAGCTTCCAATGTCCATTGCCAGATCTCAGTCAGGAACACATCCAGTAGTAACCAGAGCATCACCATCACAGAATTTTAGAGGAAATTCAGCAGGAAGAGGAGGAAATATGGCTAATCGAGGAAGAGGAAGAGGTAGAGCACCAACTGCAACCCAAGGAGGAAGATTAAACTATACTTCAATTCAAGAAGCGGGCAACGCCACCGACATTCTTCTTGGTAGATTTCTGATTAAATCTGCATTTGCCTTAATATTGTTTGATCCCGGTGCTACAAATTCATTCATGTCAAAAGCATTTGCATCTGAAGTTGAAATGCATATAGACCAAGTACCACTAGAGTACTCTATGGTTATACAAACTCCAGGGGCTAGATTATCTGTTTACTCAATCTGCCCAAATGTAACTTTCAATATAGAAGGAGTAGAATTTGAGGCAAATCTACTAGTTCTAGAACTGCAAGGTCTAGACATTATTTTGGGAATGGATTGGTTGTCCCAACATAAAGGTCTAGTAGATTGTGAAGAGAAAACTCTTAGTCTTGTCAGTAGCCAAGGGGAGAGAGTTCTATTCCATGCAGAAAGATCAGCAGTCAAGAGACCGCTAAGATTTGTTCAAGCATTGCAAAAATTATGCCTGGAACAAGTGCCTGTAGTGCAACAATATTCTGATGTGTTTCCAGAAGAACTTCCGGGAATGCCACCTGACAGAGAAATAGAATTCAGTATTGAACTTAAACCAGGAGCAGCACCTATAGCAAAACGTCCCTATAGGATGCCAGTTACAGATTTGGAGGAGCTCAAGAATCAACTCGAAGACTTGGAAAACAAGGGATTTATCAAACCCAGTGCTTCGCCATGGGGTGCCCCAGTTCTGTTTGTGAGGAAGAAAGACGGAACTCTACGAATGTGTGTAGACTACCGAGCTTTGAATGAACTCACTATTAAAAACAAGTATCCATTACCAAGAATTGATGACTTGTTCGATCAGCTTCGAGGAGCCAAAGTATTTTCCAAGATAGATTTGAAATCTGGATATCATCAGCTGAAGATCAAGAAAGAAGATATACCGAAGACTGCTTTCACTACCAGATATGGTTTATATGAGTTTACAGTAGTACCTTTTGGCTTGACCAATGCTCCGGCAGCATTCATGAATGTCATGAACAGTACATTTATGGATTTTCTTGACAAGTTTGTCATAGTATTCATAGATGACATTCTGATATATTCCAAGAGTATGGAAGAACATGAGCAACATTTACACCTAGTCTTGGAAAGGCTACGAGAGAGGCAATTTTATGCCAAGTTTGATAAATGTGAATTTTGGATGTCAAGAATTTCATTTCTTGGACATGTATTGACAGCGGAAGGAATTTCAGTGGACTCAGCTAAAATCTCTGCAATCAAGGAGTGGAAGCAACCTACCTCAGTTTCAGAGATTAGAAGTTTCTTGGGATTAGCAGGGTATTATAGGAGATTCATCGAAGGATTTTCCCAAATTGCCAAACCTCTTACAAACCTGCTAAAGAAGGATGTTGCATTTGATTGGACCACCAAGTGCGAGGAGAGTTTTCAGAAGCTAAAGCAGAAATTGACAACAACACCAGTCCTCACCCTACCAGACAGCAAAGAAGATTTTGTAGTTTACTGTGATGCTTCAAAGCAAGGAATAGGTTGTGTGTTAATGCAACAAGGTCAAGTAGTGGCTTATGCTTCACGCCAATGGAGACCACATGAGGAAAATTATCCGACCCATGATTTGGAGTTAGCAGCAGTAGTGCATGCTTTAAAGATATGGCGGCATTATCTCATTGGGCGTAAGTGTGAGATCTTTACAGATCATAAAAGCCTCAAGTATATTTTCACACAGACAGAGCTCAACATGCGTCAACGACGATGGCTCGAATTGATCAAAGATTATGATCTTAGTATTCAGTACCATCCAGGGAAAGCTAATGTAGTAGCTGATGCCCTAAGCAGAAAAGTTTACAACCTACAAGGAATGGTTATGTTGAAGAATCCTTACCTACAACAAGAGTTGCAGAATCATCAAGTGGAAATAGTACCGCAGGGAACGGTAGCCACTTTAACAATAAAATCTCAACTTGAAGAACAGATAGGAAATGCCCAGAAGAAAGATGAAGAAATTTGTAAGATCAAGAGTCGAATCAAGTTAGGAAAAGATGAAGGCTTTACTGAAGATAACCAAGGGATTGTATGGTATCGAGAAAGAATCTGTGTACCTCAAAACACAGATCTTAAGGAAATAATTCTCCATGAAGCACATAAAACTCCATACTCAATACACCCTGGTAACACAAAGATGTATCAAGATTTGAAGACCAGATTCTGGTGGGATAATATGAAGAGGGAGATTGCAGAGTACATTGCAAACTGTGATACATGCCAACGAGTTAAAGCAGAACACCAGAAAATAGCAGGAAAGCTACAACCTCTACCAATATCATTATGGAAATGGGAAGAAATTGGTATGGATTTTATTACAGGATTACCTAAAACTCAAGGAGGATATGATTCCATATGGGTTATTGTGGACAGACTTACTAAAGTAGCTCATTTCATACCAGTTAAAAAGATTCATGATGGTAGTAAATTAGCAGAGTTATACATGCAAAGAATGGTGGCATTGCATGGTATTCCTAAGAAGATAGTCTCAGATCGTGGAACACAGTTTACCTCCAAATTTTGGAATAGACTGCATGAAACTCTAGGAACCCAGTTGGATTTCAGTACTGCATATCATCCACAGACGGGAGGACAGACAGAAAGAGTTAACCAAATCCTAGAGGATCTTCTAAGAGCTTGTATACTAGATTATGGAACATCATGGGACAAATGTTTACCATTTGCAGAATTTACATATAATAATAGTTATCAAGCTAGTATACAGATGGCACCATTTGAAGCTTTATATGGACGTAAGTGCAGAACTCCATTGCATTGGAATGAGCCAGGAGAACGAAAAGTTATAGGACCAGAGATAGTAGAAGAAGCAGAAGCTCATGTCAGACTCATCAGAGAAAGGTTGAAAACAGCACAATCACGACAAAAGAGTTATGCAGATAAACGACGGAGAGAATTATCCTTTGAACCAGGAGATTTTGTGTATCTCAAGGTTACACCATTCAAAAGATTACAAAGATTCCAAGTGAAAGGAAAGTTATCCCCAAGATACATTGGACCATTTAAGATAACCAAGAGAAAGGGAGAAGTATCATATAAATTGGAATTACCTGAGGGATTAGCAGGAGTGCATGATGTGTTTCATGTCTCTCAGCTCCGGAAATGTTTGAAGGAACCAACTGACCAGATAGATGTACAAGATGTGCCATTACAGAAGAATCTCACTTATCTTGAGCACCCAATCAGAATCCTAGCCACTGATGAACGTCAGCTCCGAAGGAAGAAAATCAAATTGTGTAAAGTTCAATGGAAGAATCATTCAGAGCAAGAGGCTACTTGGGAGAAGGAAGAAGATCTTAAGCAAACCTATCCTTATCTTTTCCTGTCTTAGGTAAATCACGGGGCGAGATTTCTTTAAGGAGGGTAGATATGTAACGCCCTGAGTTAGGGGTGAAAATTTCCTTTTTCATAAATAGCATGCATGCATGTATCTGTAGTAATAGCCAGATCAGTTTCTATCTCAAGCCCTGAAATCTCCAAAATCTATCCTGTGACCTCAAATGAAGATCAGATTGTTCAGATATGATCTATCAGTTTCTTTGAACTTAAAAGCCTTCAGAACCTAGATCCAATTCTATCCCTAACTCTCAGATTTATCAGCTCCTTCTGTTTTCGAAAACAGAAATACCTTCTATTACTTAAATACCCTAAGTTTCAGAAATACAGATTTAATCCGAATCTTGACCAAGTTCACACCAGATTATTCCTGGAATATGATCATGGGTATGTCAATACCTTAATATAAAAAGTTGACAGCCATATTTCACCATTTAGACTCTTTTCACAAATCAGTCCAAGAATTATCGCAAAATAGTCCTTATCTGTTATTTGAAAATCCAAAAAGGCTAAAATCTCCAGATTAACTCCAAATTCAGAATTTCTTCGGCAAATCTTCTCAAAATGCTATTTGTCACAAGTTTCTCTTCTGTTCAAATTCCAAAATCTCATCCTAAGTACCAGAATTCAAAACCAAATGAAATTCAGATTTCAATTACCCTATTTTCAGTTTGTATCAAAAACTATTCAAACGTATCATATTTTATCAATTATCATTGCCAATTAACCTGTTGAATATAATCTACCAGATTAGTGAAATCAAATTCAACTCTAACCTTCCAAATCTCCAGAATTACAGATTGGTCCAATTGTGAAAATCAAATATTGCAAATCAGCCCAATTTCGACCAGGCTAGCTACTGTGCGCACGACCAGGAACTGCCGTGCTTGTGCGCCGTGATTGCTCATCGCCGGTGAGGCTTCGCCCGCGCTCGTGACCATGCATGCCGGTGCGCACGTGTCCCCACTCCAGCTAGTGCCGTGGCAAGGCCGCTGCTACGTCGACGACCAGTGCTGCTCCCGCGCGCGATCAACGGCTTTTTGTCAGCAACTCCTCGCCACGTCGCTTTGCCGCGCCAGTGTTGTCGCCACCGCTTGCTACAACTTTGCCAGGTCCCGATGAGGCGACACTGTGATCAACTGCAAGCTTGTCGCCGTCGCATCACCGTTCTTCGCTGTGTCTTCGCCGCTGTTGCTCCAGCACGCAACCAGTCAAGTCACCCGCAGCCAATCTCTTCATTGCTTTCTCTTCGCATGCTTCGCCTGCCTATTTAAGCATCTCTGTGCCCAGCAGCTCCATCAAACCTCACTGGAAATCATCCACGTCTCAGATTTTCTGTCTTAGTCTTCTTCTCCGGCGAGACCAGTTCGAGGCCTCACGGTGACAGCCTCAACCGCAGCCTCAACCACCAAATTGACCGCACTAGTAAGTTCCCCTCGTCTCCCTCATCGTGCTGTACCATTTAATTGAGCTATATTGCATCCAGTCGCCGGTGATCGCCGGAATTGGCTGAAAATCGAAGATTGCCCTGTTCCGGCAATGCAGGCCAAATCAATTTGAATTAACCCTCGAGCCTGTGAAGCAAATTGATCAGTGGGTTATTTCAAGCAAGCCTGTAAGCTTAGAATCCCTAATTAAACATCATTCGAAGCTTTTCCCAAATTCAAGCTCTACCAGAAAACCGGCGATCGTCGCCAGGCTTCTCCGGTGATCCTCCAGTCAATTTGATGCTACCAGAAGCTTCCCTATACCTCCTAGATGCTCTCCAAGCAAAGAATTAAGTTCTCTCGGCCTGTAGCAAAAACCCCCAAATAGCAGTGTTCTTCTCCGGCACAGTTCACCGGAAAAGTGTTCCCGGCCATTTCAGCCCTCGAAACTTTGTCATTTAGATGTACCTTAGCCTCCTGAGTATTTTTGTCTTCTAGCTCGACACCTAGATCGGCCTAGATTGGAAGTTATAGCCATGCCAAGTTTGTGTCCAGAACTGCTCCAGTGCAGCCAGTTCATCTCTGTTCATCACCAAATTTCTTGCTTTCCAGCCATTTTCAGCCCTAGATCCTATTGAATGATTTATTCCTGTTATCAATGCCTACCTCCCAGACAAAGTGGTGCATCATTTGGAGCTCCAGATCAAAAGTTATGCTAAGCCCTAGTTTTTGACATTGTCAGCTCTATGCCAGAGCTTGTCAGCCAGTGGCATTGACCTTGTTTACCCACTTCTGGTTGTGTAATTTGAAAATCACTTTGTCCACTAAATTTGTAGAGTTGTGATCTACATTTTATTCTACTACCACAAGTTAAAATAACCCCTCTATCATTCATCAACCCTATGTCGATGCTTTGAACCGAATGTCGATCTAAAGACGTTCGCTGTTTTTGAGCGAACCAGTCGCAACCTTGACATCATTCTGATATTTTGAGACATTTGGAACCTTGTAAACCTTTGACAACTAATCTTAACATTGGTTTCCTTAACTTAACCCTAATCAGCCTCTTAACCCAATCATTTCAGAATCATCAAGACTTCATCTTTGCATCATTGCATATAGTATAATAATGTATTGAAAAGATTATGATTATTGGTTGTTTGTTTGATTTGAGAGCAGATCAAGAACCCGAGTTCGAGGACTTCACTGTGGATCCGACGTCGACTGCTGTATTTTACGACGCGGAAGGCAAGTCATATCCTTGGTCATCTTGAACCTATATTTTAAATGTTGCTATAATATAACCTTGAATATAGGCAATATTGCATGTGAAAGATTGAGAATGGTTGATTTATGAATTGGCAGTACTAGACTGGTTATCGGTGAAATGTGAAATAAACAAGTTTTGAGCCATGAACTATTATATGTATTTATATACTTATATTCATGAAATAAAACCCCTAGCCGTGACCAGAAAAATGGTATGGATGGCTGTAGCACTGGAGGTGCTAGACTGCAAAGGAATGCAGGCACTGAAGGTGCAGGGTTGTGGATGGTCTGGTCATTGGCATATAAGGACTAGAACCTTGTGTTGTGCGTCTAGTGGCATGAACAACGTGCTAACCGCAAGCCTGGTATGGGACAGGCCTGAACAAGTAATTATGTGGATCGCACATGAAACCCCTGCATGAGATGTGTTGTGATGCACGATAAACACGGAGCGCAGCTCCCACACATATCACTGAAGGTGATCAAGCACGCTGACCCAGTAATGGGAATAAGCAATGGGGTGGAGGTTTGGATACAACCTGCCACAACTGTGCCTCGCTGAGAGCCACAGGGTCGGGGGTGAATTGTAAGTGATACATAACAAAAGTTCTTGTTATTTCCACCTTGCCGCTCACAGTATGAAGTGAGTCAGGGGTCCAATCATTTTGTTATGATAGGAAAGGTTTGAAAGTGGAATATCTTGCGGGTAAATTGGTACCTCTCTGCAGAGTTAAAAATGTATTCGAATACTCCGAGCTCCCGGGTTTTATAGGAGTCTGCTGCGGTGGATTAAATCCACGGGGTGTGACACAAGTACTATTTTCTAAATAAAATATGTTTAAATCAAGATTACCCAAATGACATGTGTTGTCATGATAAGGAGTGCTACCGTGGGCTGTCGTGTGTCGACGTGTCACAGTAGTGCTATAATCTAGTGAACATGAATGATGATGTTATATTATAAAAAGTGCTGCCATGAGATGAGGTATGAAAGAAAAAGATTATTTTACAAATATCCATAATTCTTGACTAGTCTAGGTTCATATCATCACTACTATATGTATCTACTCTTACCTATGACTTGCTGAGTACGTAAGTGCTCACCCTTGCAACATTCAACTCAATAGATGGAGCCTACCTTGATCAAGATGATGGCACGGAGTACTACGTGGATCCAGAAGGAGGAGAATCAGTTCCGCCAGAACCCTGAAGTGTGTTGTTCTGCCGTCAACTTCTTTTGTGGGAGGGTCACCTATCTTCTGCTGTGTAGTTAAATATTTTGTTAAACCCTGAATGCCTTGCAGGCATTGTAATCCTCTTTATGTAATATTAAGGCCAGCAGGCCACACTGCTTAATATTTTGTAAGTACTCTGTTGCAATGTAATATACTCCTGTGTTTGACTCATCCTGGGAAGTCAAAGGGTTGTGGTTGAGACTAGCTGCAGCGAGCTAGGTCTCTACAGGAGTAGTCGTTGTCCCAGTCTCGGGGCGCGACAGGAGCCCCCGCGGCGACGTCCGGAACCGGGGAGCCCATGCGAGGGGAAGTCCGCTAAGGCACGGGAGCTGCTCTGTCGACCAGCCCCGGTGCGATAAACGCGACGCGAGGGGCGGGACTGGCTCCCGGCGTAGGGAAAACCCCCGGCATGAAATAGGCCCCCATCCCCGGGAATGGGCCTGGAATGGGGTATCCCCCCGGTGCCACGAATGCCCCAGGCCTGAAGTACACTCCCGGCACCGGGAAGGACCCGGATGCCGGGAAGGGTCCGGACGTATGACCCACGAGGGGAGGGTACCCCCCGCTGGAGTTATCCGGGGCAGATAGACCCCCGGAAACTGGAGGGACCGCCGGGTGACCCATAAATCGGGGTATGGTCCCCGGATATGGGTATGGTTCATATGTGGGCGCCGGTGACCGCACCAACATGCTGAGCAGCTCATCTATGGAGCGCTGGGTGCGGAGCTGGCCCTCCACTAGAGCCTCGAGCAGGGCGTCCCGGGGAGCCGGGGGAGCCGTCGGGGGGAGACTGGTCCCGGCCGAGGTTCCCGCAGTCACCGGGAGCGCCCCGGAGGTAGAAGCACCTAAGTTAAGAGGAAAGGTTGGAGGCGGTACCTGGGTCTGGTCGCCTCCGGGCGGAAGCGCCGGGACAGTAGTGTCCCGGACGGGCGGCGTCGGGTCTCCGAGACCGGCGTCACCGGGAAGGGTGCGAGCCCTTTTCTTGGGGGAGCCATGGCGTCTTGTCACGGGTCCCCACGGACGGCGCCAACTGTCGTGGTATTGCGAATACCCCGACAGGTTTTGTGAATGATCCTAGCGAAGAAAACGCGATGCGGGCTAGCCGAGTGACCGGTCGTCCCCCGCTGGACAAACACAAGAATTGACACGAGCATTTATACAGGTTCGTGTCCCGGTGGGGGCCCTAGTCCTGTCGGCGTGCTCCTGATTAGAGTCGGCTGGGGAGGCTCTCTCGGGGGAGAGGCTTCCGGAGCACACCTGTGAGTTTTGGCTACGTAACAACAATGAATCACTCGTCTTACAACAGGGGGTACAAGGGCTATTTATAGCTCCAAAAAGAAGCAACAAAGACTAAACTACCCCGGACGCTACCGTCGGATTAAGGGGTAGCAACGTCCTTCTCCCGGTCAAGCGCCTTGGATGCTTGATAGGTGGTCACTGATTCCCGAGGCGCTCCTCGCGTGACCTGCACGTGATCAACAACCAGAGACTTTACCTTTTAGAAAGGCGATGAGGCCTGGGACATGCACCGGAGGCCAGGTCCCCGGGCCAAAGGCGGCGCCCGGGACCGGCACCGGAGGCCAGGTCCTAGGAGCCAAAAGGCGGCGCCTGGGGCAGGCACCGGAGGCCACGTCCCCGGGCAAATGGCGGCGCCCGGGACCCGCACTGGAAGCCAGGTCCCGGGAGCCAAAAGGCGGCGCCCGGGGCAGGCACCGGAGGCCACATCCCCGGGCGAATGGCGGTGCCCGGGACCGGCACTGGAGGCCAGGTCCCGGGAGCTACATGGCGGCCACCGGGGTAGGCACCGGAGGCCATGTCCCCAGGCAAATGGCGGCGCCCGGGACTGGCACCGGAAGCCAGGTCCCGGGAGCCAAAACACGGCGCCCGGGACCGGCACCGGAGGCCACGTCCCCAGGCAAATGGCGGCACCCGGGACCGGCACCGGAAGCCAGGTCCCGGGAGCCAAAAGGCGGCGCCCGGGGCAGGCACCGGAGGCCACATCTCCAGGGCGAATGCCGGCGCTCGGGACTGGCGCTGGAAGCCAGGTCCCGGGAGCCAAATGGCGGCGCCCGTGGTAGGCACCGGAGGCCACGTCCCCGGGAAAAAGGCGGCGCCCGGGACTGGCACTGGAAGCCAGGTCCCGGGAGCCAAAAGGCGGTGCTCGGGGCAGACACCGGAGGCCACGTCCCTGGGCAAATGGCGGCGCCCAGGACCGGCACCGGAAGCCAGGTCCCGAGAGCCAAAAGGCGGCACCCGGGGCAGGCACCGGAGGCCACCTCTCCGGGCGAATGGCGGCGCCCGGGACCGTGCGCCGGAGGCCAGGTCTCGGGAGCCAAATGGTGGCACCGGAGGTAGGCACCGGAGGCCACGTCCCCGGGCAAATGGCGGCGCCCGGGACCGGCACCGGATGCCAGGTCCCTGGAGCCAAAAGGCGGCTCCCGGGACCGGCACCGGAGGCCTGGTCCCGGGAGCCAAAAGGCGGTGCCCGGGGCAGGCACCGGAGGCCACGTCCACAGGCAAACGGCGGCGCCCGGGACCAGCACCGGAGGCCATGTCTCGGGAGCCAAAAGGCGGCTCCCGGGGCAGGCACCAGACGCCACATCCCCGAGCGAATGTGACGCAACTTACTTGGACTTAGTCTCACGAAGATTTCCCCCAACATCCTTCAAGAACTGTTGGCAAGTAATTTTCCATCACACGGTCATCTCCTGCTGCCTATTGAACGGCAATAATGTAGATCTTAAGGAATTCTGATGGATTTTGGGTTCCATCGAATCTTTTGATCATATCAGGTTTAAACTTGTCTGGCCAGACCACCGCTCAGAGCCCTGGCGAGAAAGCTTTACATCCTACATAGGAACCTCAGAAATGTCTATCATCGTGACCTTCCATATGGTTGCGGGCAACATTACCTTGGGGAGATAAACCCCATGGTCCTAGGTTAGAATGAACTGGTAAGCGATTATGATCTCGAGAGCTTCCAACTCGCCTAGCTTTTTCATGCCGAATTGGCATTGCTGACAATCGATTGCGCCTCCCTTGACTGGAGTAAGAATAATTCCACTCATGGGAATGAATCGTGGAATGGGACGACGCCGTTGGAGTGGCCTCAGATACAACTTCATCAAGTGTGTCTGCAAGGACTCTAGCGAAGGTCGTTCTATCCACATCTTCCAAACCAGGAGGAGGATTATGCAGTGTATTTGCGATAACACGAATTCGGTCTTGTGTGCTCCTTGACGAGGATTGTTACCCGAGCTAGTTCAAAATAATGCACATTTGATTCAAGACGGATTCGGCAATGCCCCATGTTCAAGATAACACGATGAGTGTCTGAAAGTCCGCTGTTATGATCTCATACAACCTGAGAAGCGTGGACACAAGAATGACTTATGGTCGCAGGCTTTGCGCGATCATGAGATCGCAGATGCTACGCGGTCAAGACGCCATAGAAGATGCGTGGTCAGAAGGTCGTGGACTACCCTCGACCAGAATAATTCAGGATTGCCTAGATCTGCAGCAGGCATATTCCTAGGATCGTGATGATTGTTCCACGTATGAAGACAACTGCCAGGAGGTTAACATGTGTAGTTATCCCTTGATTGCACGTGTTAAACCTGCATAGGAGTTAAGTGCGGTTATCAAAACTTCACCCAAGCAACCGTTCAAAACTGTTGTGCATTGGCGCCCTTTCGACCAGTATAAAAAGGGTGAGCGAATGTACAAGACAAAGATATACAAGAAGATGACAGATCAACCACAAGCTTCCATAAGTTAGTTTAGTCATTTTTTAGACAATCACACAGAAAAGATCTTCGCCTGTGATGATCTTTTCTCCAACCTTGTAAACCTTTTTCCATACATAGTGAAATCACAACAGGATGTAGGGCTGTTACTCCCACCATCGAGGGCCCGAACCTGTATAAATCTCTCTGTGCCCCAACTGACATTGCTCATCATCCCTTTCCAGAGGGACACCTTGAATGGTCCCACAACTCACAAATTCTGCATAAGATCGACTAAGGACCCGAGTCTGAATCGTCGACATTCCTTCTGGGTGCCATAGGAGTTATTGTCTCCTCGATCGCCGAGGAATACTCCTGGGTTGAAGATGGTGTCCGGTTGTGCCTACAACCATGTGGATGACGAGAGGTACTGGGACCAGGGTCTCAAACAACGGTGTCTTGGCTAGATTACGCAAGATGTCAGGCTTCCCCAGTGGCCCTACAAATCTCATTGTCCCACTGTTCACCAGCTTGATCTTCCTCTTGCTTGCTTTCTCATTACTCCCTGGCAACTCGCTGTTCAGGAGTTTCCTCCGAAACTGCAGCGAATTCCTGTGGAACCGAGGTCACAGACGGGGAAAACATCTCTCCTTGTTCTGATATAGATTTGAAATCAAAAAGAGATTGGAGATTGTCCGGAGCAAAACTTTCCAGGACTAAACTCAAGGTATTATCCTCCACATCTTCTGGGATGATATGCTGTGGCACGTACTCAGCCTCTAATGTGGTGGTATTCACATGAGGGAAAATCCATCCTCTCTGTCTCTTGGTCGACAGACATGACTAGAGTTGGAGAAGATGCATCCTCGGGACGTGACTCATGGACATCTTCGTTGCTAACCTCTTCCATAGGCACGGGGTCGTTAGGCGAAGGCATCTGGATATGAGCATAATTGTCGAGATCGAAATCATTCTCAGAATTGTATGCTCCAGGCATAACCTACCAAAACTCATAATGAAGAAAACGCCTTGAGAAAGGCCCCACGGTGAGCGCCAACTGTGTAGGAAGTGGAGACCTTTCAAGATGCCCATCAGGTAAGTAATGATAATTATGCACTGGAGACACATGAGATTATACAGTTCTGAGCCCTCAAGGATTTGAGTAATAACCCTATGTCCTGTGATGTTTTCACTATGTACATAAGTGATTACAAAAGAGGGGAGATTGTTACAAAGGAAAGCTTACAATCTCTTTATCAATATCTATGTGTATTTCTTGTATATATCACCTCTGGTATGCTTGTTGCCTTTTTATAGTGATTGAAAGGGTGCCAACAAGGTGCAGTTCCGGGAGGTTAGATGGTTGCCGATATGCGGTTTCCTAGTAACTGCACATCTTAACACCCTGGTGGTTATCTTCATAAATAGGAGAGGAAGTTATCTTATCCTGGAACCATGACTGGGAGACTCAGTCATTACTCAGGTTAGATATGACTCTCTCGATGCTATGCTCATGTACAGTCTGCGACGATAGGTCAATACTAAGGTCGACATTAGTCATGCGACCTTCATGATTGTGGAAAACTGAGCTCTGTGACCATGGAGCCATATATCATTTCCGAAATATGTTAAACATGATATATTTTATGAACATATGTCTAGCCCAAGTAATATTCATCGTCAGGAAGCACATCATTTCACATCCTGAAGTGGAATCAATAAACTGATTGATGCGGGGAAGAGGAAAATCATCCTTCGGACAGGCATTGTTCAAACTGGTGTAATCGAGACACATGCGCCACTTACCATTTGATTTCAGGACCATGACCGGATTCGTGAGCCATTCAGGATGGTTGACCTCATGAATAAAACCAGTAGTCTGGAGTTTATCTAACTCCGCACGTATAGAGCAAAATGTCTGAGTTTTTGCTTTATTGGTCGTTGTCCAGGCCCAATGGCTAGCCTGTGCTCAATTACTTCCCTTGGGACTCTAGGCATGTCTGAGGTTTTCAACGCAAACACATTCACGTTAGCCTAGAGGAAAGCAATGAGCTTTAATTCCTAATTGTCATACAGGTTTGATCCGATTCGAACAGTTCTAGATGGATCATCTGGGAATAGTGGAATCTACTTGAGTTTTTCTTCTAGTCACGGGGATCCTTTGACCGCATCTGGTTTTGAGGTCTCAACTTGAACATCTCGTAAAGGATGTTGATCGACCAGTTACAAGGAGATCTGATCACAAGTTAAGGCTATATGCTGACTGCCATGCCATGAGGACCTGGTACCTTGACACATTGAT
This sequence comes from Pharus latifolius, assembly GCA_019359835.1. Lineage (NCBI taxonomy): Eukaryota > Viridiplantae > Streptophyta > Magnoliopsida > Poales > Poaceae > Pharus > Pharus latifolius. The sequence goes on from CM033321.1 coordinate 72,318,367, forward strand.
AGGCATAATTTGTTGCCTTCATGAACATAGCAAGAGAAGGCCTGCCAAAAATGGCGTTATAAGTAGAATCAAAATCAATTACATCAAAAGTAATTAATTCTGTTCAAAAATTCGCTCGCTCCCCAACTGTTACCAGCAGCACAATCTGTTCAATTGGTAACATAGAGGAACTTGGGATTATTCCGAAAAATGGTTGTACAACTGGCTTTATCTTCGAATGAGGAATTTGCATCTCGTTGAGAGCCTTGGCAAACAGGAGAGCAAGCGAACTCCCTCCATCAACCTGTACTCATCCTACCTTAGCATTTGCTAATGGTAGGAGATATTACCAAGGGGTGATGTCGAGGTCGTGTCAACCCTTTAGGGCAATCTTCCAGACTAAAGGTCAGGGAAACCTACCAACGGGGAAACTGAGGTTCTCCCAAAGGAACCTCAGTACTGTTTACCTCACGGCAGACATTTTTATATTGACGCTTAGAAACATAAGATGAAGAACCACCGAAAATAACATTAACATGATTGTTAGGTACCTGATATGGAATGTATGGCATGTCTTCATCAGCATTAGCGCCTTTGTTCCCGCTAGTTTGTCCCTGACTTGGTATTGTAGGCATAGTAGTTTTACCTTGATAAAAATCATCCAGCTTCTTTAACCAAGTTTCACAATTTTGGAGATCGTACGATGAAACGTTGTGGAACAGATACACCATTTCTTTGATCCCTGTGGTCTAACTTGTTTTTCTTCTTGGTCGCTGCGACCAGCAGGAGAGATTTTGTTAGTTTTAAATGGAACCTTCTTACCTTTCCATTGAGGTTGCTTGTCAATGACGGTGACCCCTCAAAATTGGTTGGTTCTGGCTTTCTTCACCTTTTTTCATTTCCCGCCAGCAGATATCTCAGGTCTCTTCCCTGATTTATCTTTCTTGTTGGCTTTGAGACCTGGTTGAGGTGGCAAATTCCCCTTATCCACCATCTTATTCCACTCAATGGCCTCAGCCGCGTCAGAATAACGATCGGCCATGTCGAAGAGATCTGCAATTGATCATGGTGGATGAATGAGCAAATCTTTAGTAAACCTCCGATATCGAATGGCATGTTCAAATGCCCTGATGACAGAGCTGTTCGAAATGTTAGGAATAGTATTTCGTACTCCCACAAATCTTTTGACAAATTGGTGGAGAGTCTCAGTAGAAGTCTGGTGCAAGCGATGAAGATCATCTTTCTTGCCAGGCTTTTCATAACAATTTTGGAAATTGTTGACGATTGCGTCACACAACATTTCCCAATTGTAAATGGAGCCTTCAGGCTGATTAAACAGCTAGGTCCATGCCGGACCTTCCATAACAGCTGGCAAATAATTTGCCATAACCCGTTCATCACCTTCAGCCGCTTGGATGGCCGTGATGTAAATTTGGAGAAACTCGGAAGGATTTTTAGTCCCGTCGAATCTCTCGAATATTCTGTGTTTAAACTTATCTGGCTAGATTATAGCACATAATCCTCACGAGAAAGCCTTGCAAGCCACGTACGAAGGACGTGGTTGTTGTTCCTCGCGACCTCCATCAAGGACGCAGAATGAATTGATTTGTGGCCCCAAACGCGATCGCACCAGTTCACAATTATGATCGCGAGAAGAATCTACTCGCGGTCCTATCCGGGAATGAACTGGCTCACGACATAGGTCACTAGAGTTACCGGTACGCCTGGTTTTATGATACCGGGACGATGGAGTGTGTCCACGGGAACGCTCCTGGCTCGAATAATAACTGTCCCTCTCATGAGAATGAGTCACTGATCGCACGAACGATGTCGGAGTGACAACAGTTGCTACCTTGTCGAGGTTGTCCGCCAAGATCCTTGCAAACAAAACTCTGTCATCATTCGCCAAATCCGAAGGAGGATTGTGAAGAGTATCTGCAATCACACAAATCTGCTCCTTCGAGGTGCCATGGGAGTTGTCACGCCCCCGCCTTGGGGACAATGACTACTCCTGTGGGGACCCAACTCGCTGCAGCTGATCCCATACATGCATACCATTGACTTCCCAGGATAAGTCAACCACAGGAGTATATTTACATCACAACAGAGTAACTTACAAAATATTTGAGCAGTATGGCCTGCTGGCCTTAATACTAAGGAGATTACAATGCCTTCACGGCATACAAGGTCTTAGCAAAATAACAACTACACAGAGGAAGATTAGGTGAACCCCCACAAAAAAGAAGTTGACGACAGAACAACACACATCAGGGCTCTGGCGGAACTAGCTCTCCTCCTTCATCTTGATCATTGAATGCTCCATCTATTGGATTGGAGGTTACAAGGGTGAGTACTTACGTACTCAGCAAGTCATAGGTAAGAGTAGATACATATAGTAGTGATGATACGAACCTATACTAGTAAAGAAGTGTGAACAGTTGTAAAATAGTCTTTTCTTTTATATCTCAACTCATCTCATGGAAGTAATTTTACATAGCATAACCTTGCGATTCATGTTCACTAAATTATAGCACTACCGCGACACGTCGACACACGACAGCCCACGGCAACACCCCTTATCATGACAACACATGTCATTTGGGTAATCTTGACTTATCAAATTTTATTTAGAAAACATACTTGTGCCACACCCCGTGGATTTAATCCACCGCAGCAGACTCCTATAAACCCAGGAGCTCGGAGTATTCGAATACGTTTTTAACTCTGTAGAGAGTTACCAATTTACCCGCAAGATATTCCAGTTTCATGCCCATCCTATCAAAATGATTAGACTCTTCCTCACAACCATGTGTGAGTGGCAAGGTGGAAATAACAAGAACTTTTGTCAAGTTTCACACACAATTCACCCTAGACCCTATGGTTTTTTCACGCAAACCATAGTTGTGGCGGGTTACACAACCCCCACTAAATTGCATCTTCCCACTCAGGGTCAGCGTGCAATCACATGTGTTGGAGCCGCACTCCGTGTAAATCGTGTATGTGCCATATAGGGGTTTCATGTGTAACCCACATACTACTTGTTCAGGCCTGTTCTATACCAGGCTTACGATTAGCACGTTGTTCATGCCACTAGATGCACAACACAAGGTTCTAGTCCTTATATGCCAGTGACCAGACCATCCACAACCCATGCACATCTAGTGCTACCACCATTCCATACCAAAATATTGGTCATGGCTAGGGGTTTTATTTCATGAATATAAAATATATACATGTATACTAGTTATGGCTCACTACTTGATTATTTCACATTTCATAGGCATCAAGGAATTAGGGCTAAGGATGGGTGTTAGAGGCTCTCAAGGTTTCAAGGTTGCAGCAAGAACATTGGGTTCACTACTGGTTTGGTTAAAAACAATGAATGTCAGCCGATTGACATTCGGTTCAGGGCTCTGACATAGCTTCAAGGAAAACCAGAGGGCTTAACTCAAGGTGTGGTAGTTGAAGGAAATGTAGAACATAGCTCTACAGGTTTAGGGGACAAAATGGATTTCAGTTTGCATACCCAGAAGTGGGTGAACAGGTCCAATGGCACTATCTAGCATGAACTGACAAAGGGCTGACAATGTCCAAGAATGGCATTGACATGTTTTGGGAGGTTTCCGATGGACAAAACAGGTTTGGATAAAGGCATTAGGTGCACAATGACATAAGGCAGCTATTTGACAAAGTGGGTTTTCACAGAAAGGTCGAGGAGTTCAAAGATTTTGCAAAGAAATCCCTGGACACAGTGAACTGAATGTCAGTGCACAGCCAGGCTCTAGGGCATGAGTTTTTGATCGATTCTCCCATGCACTACCTTGACAACTTTGTTAGATTGGTAGGCGAGGCCGAGAAGAATTTGCTGGTGAAGTTAATTTGGAGATGGTGGCCGAACGACAGCGAACGGCGAGGTTGGAGTCATCGGCTTTAAGGAACAAGAGCGGGCTACAGTGATAGAGCACAAGAGCTGATGAAATCTAAAATTGAATTTGGAGCTGATTTGCACTATTTAGCCTTTTCAAGCTTCTGAAAGATCAGAAAAGGATCGATCTGCAATACTTCTTGGACTGATTTGCAGAAAGGGCCTAGATGATGGAATCTGGCTGCCAACTTTTTGCATTAGGGTACTGGCATACCCTTGATCATAATCCAAGAATAATCTGGTCTGGTTAGTTCAAGATTTGATTAAATCTGAATTCAGAGTATTTAGGGTAATTAACTTAATTCTATTTTCAAAAACAGAAAGATTTGACAAATCTGGAAATTAGAGATGGAATTGAATCTGGCTTCTAAAGACTTTTATTCTCAGGAGAGATATTAGATCATATCTGGAAAGTCAGATCTTGATTTGGGTTCACAGGGAAGATTTTGAGATTTTGGGGCTTAGGATAGAACAAATCTGGACTGATTTTTTTGATTTTGGAGAGACATATGCATGCATGACTTTTTATGCAAAAGAATTTTTCACCCCAAACCCAGGGTGTTACAGGAGTTATCGTAGCTTCATCCATCGGAGGACAGGCTGGAGCTGGTGAGGGAGTTTGATCCTGCCTGCGACTATGATGATGTTGCGGATGAGATGTTACAGGTCCCCAGTCGCGAGCTGCGGCATCTTGGCGAGATTGCGCAAGTTGCAGAGCTTGTTCTGTAACCTTACGAACCTCTACCTCTCGTTGCTCATGAGCTGCATCTTCCTCCCGTTTGCGTTCTTCTTCTTCCCTGGTAGCACGTTGCTCAGGGGTCTCTTCAGAAAGCAGAGCCACTTCCCGGGGAATCGAAGTCGCAGACGGGGAGAGCATCTCCTCATATGAGTCAGACTTAAAATCAAAGATAGAATTCAAGTTTTCTGGAGCAAAACCTTCCAGACTGAACTCAAGGTTCTCATCTCTTGCATCATCTGGGATGATGGGTTCTGGCACATATTCACCATTTGATGCGGTAGGACTCACAGGAGGTGAACGTACTACTTGTTCAGGTTCTTGACCATGGATCAAGTCCTGAGGATACTCCTCAGTAGCAGGCCCTGAGGGAACTTCATTTTCTTCCTTGTAGAGAGTCTCATCATCCATGTTAAGATCAACATAATCTGCATGATCAAAATCATTTTCGGAATCGTAAACTCCTAACATGGCTTACCAAAATTCCTGATGAAGAAAGACACCTTGAAATAGGCCACACGGTGGGCGCCAGCTATCGACGATTGGGACTTTCGTCCTTACTCAAACTTACGTAAATGTTAAATAAGAATGTGAAACCAATCTAAGGTGAATCTCAGGTAAATTCTGATATCTATGTCAGAGGAAGAAAGGAATTTATACAAGTTTGGGCCCTCTGATGATGAGTAATAGCCCTACGTCCTATTGGGATTTCACTATGTAAATGGAGGACTACAAGAAGAGAATTAAGAATGTTCTTAGGTGAACTAAGAACAATCTTGTACTCTTTAGGTTACAATTAGTGTAAATCTATTGCGGCTAGTTCTAAAGTCTTGTGTCTTGAATATCTTGTGTTGTCTTGATCTCCCCCGGTGATCCTCCTTTTATAGCTCATTACTGATCGTCGATTACAGAATCAAAGGGTCGCTAAGTGGCAGACGTGCACCCGCCATAATGTGCAATTATGCATGTTTATGATTACACCTTCATCTTCTTGATGGCTACTATAAACTTGAAGAGTTAAGACGGTGGTAGTGATAAAACAAGTTCAACCACTATTCATAATTGAATGAGTCTGATCATATAGCCGTTAAATGTTTTATCTCTTTAGCAAGCCATGGTCGCGTATTAACTACAGCAATGCACAGCTATTTTCATGTCCTTCACGTCCTGGGCGATCATGGGAAAATGTCTCCATGTTCACGGTATTCGTGAGACCACAGTCTCTGCGACCTTAGTATTTGTGGATATCTAAAGGCTACAAACCCCGTGTGGCATCACAGAGTGAGACCATGAAATAAGCTATGTCCAGTATTTCTTGGATATTCTATTGTCTCTCTTTTAGGTGCCTTAGACCATAGAGAGGTAATAATCTCGTTTTGTAGCCCTTGCAACTATAGAACGGCAAAGGTGACTAACTCGGGTTATTATCCTCGTCACATTCTTCTTCATCACCTGTGGTAATCGTATCTATAGATCATCATGGAATGTCTGCATGATTCTGAGAACGATTTTGATCTTGAGGATTGCATCAACATTCATATGGATGATGATACTCTTCTTATGGAAGAAGATGATATTCCCTCAGAGCCTTGTGCCAAGGAGAATCCTTCCTAGGAGCTGGTTATCGATCAAGAATCGGAGCAAGCAATTCATTCATCTTCACTGAGTATTCCCATGACCAAAGGTGAATATGTGCAACAACCCATCACCTTGATTAATACAGGTGGTGAAGATCCTGATGTTTCAACATCAGAGATGAATAAGTCAAATGATCATCAAGCATTGAGTCTGGAAGATTCTACGCCAGATAGCCTTTATCCTCTTTTTGACTTCTAGCATAATTCCGAAGAAGAGGATATGTTTTCTCTATCTGAGGTCGTAGCTCCCCGAGAAGTTGCTCGACTTTTTGAGGAAACTGCTTAGCAATGTATTGCTAGGGAGGAAGTAGACCGTAGAAGACAGGAGAATGAAGCTCATGAGTAGCGAGAGGCTGAGGTTCGCAAAACTATAGAGGAAACTCTACATCTTGTACAATCTCACCAAGATACCGCCACTCGTGACTTTCGTCCAGGAATATCTCATCAACGACATTACGTGGCTGTAGGCTTGATCGAACACCGCTCCTAGCCCCGGAGTATTCCCCGACGACTGATGCGATGCTCGTAAGAACACCTTTGGCTCCCTGAAGGAGTACTCAAGATTGCATTCGTGTGATCATAGAAGCACTCTGTAACCCTCCTGCTGGTTTTGCCAATGATGATGGGGTAACATTGGCAAGAGTTCTTGCAGAAAACCTCGACGGAGTTGCATCAGATGTAACTCCAATTGCATCATCGAGCTAGATGACCTATTCTAGAGAAGGGAGTAGTGCTCATCATAGCCAAAGGAGGCGTGCTCATGTTCGATCAGCACCAGGCCATCACGGCTAGGATAGGATCCAGAGGATTAATCACTCCCGTGGTCATGCTAGTGGTCATGATGATCAACAGTCGTGTACCTCTTACATAGGCTGCAAAGCTTTTTCGCCTAGGTTATGAGAAGTAGTCTGGCCAGATAAGTTCAAACCTGGCATGATTGAACAGTTTGATGGAATCCAAAATCCATCTGAATTCCTCCAAATCTATGTCACTGCCATCCAGGCAGTAGGAGGAGATGAGCGGGTAATGGCAAATTATCTGCCCACAGTCCTTGAAGGTCCTGCCCAGACCTAGCTGTTTAATGAACCAGAAGGATCGATTTACAATTAGGAAATGTTGTGCGATGCTATCCTCAACAATTTCCATAATTGTTATGAGAAGCCCAGTAAGTAGGATGATCTTCATCGTCTTCACCAGACTTCGACCAAAACCCTTTGCCAATTCGCCAAGAGATTTGTGGGAGTAAGAAATACATTCCCAACATCTCTAACAGATCGGTTATCAGAATCTTCAAGCACAGCATTCGATACTAAAGATTTATAGAGGATTTGAACATCCATCCATCACGATCAGTGTCAGAACTCTTCGACATGGCTGATCAATATTTCGATGCAGCCGAAGCTGTTGAATGGAATAGAATGGTGGACAAGGGTGATTTACCCCCTCAACCTGGTCTCAGTATAGAAAAGAAAGATTGTTCTGGCAAGAAGTCTGATCTATCTATGAGTGGGAAGAATAAGAAATCGAAGAAAAGTGGAATTATTCAACTCCGAGAAGTCAACATGGAAAAGCGACCACAAAACAATGGTAATAAATTCCATTTAAAACTAACCAATCTTCTTTTGGTGGACGCTCTAGAGACCATGTAGGAAAGCAAAATAGCTCACAGGGAAATAGGAAGTGCTGTCCATTACATCAAACTTCAGGACACGACCTCCAAAATTGCTACACGTGGTTAAATCGCCTAGAAGAATTTTACCAATGTAAAATCCCTATGCCAACGTTACCAGAAAAGGGCAACCCAGTGAGAACAAAGATGCAGAAGGAGATGAAGACAAGCCATACCAAGTACCCAATAATCATGTTAATGTTATTTGTCGGGCGAAATCTCCGTGGGACTTAGTCCAGGTAAGTTGCGTCATTATCGCCCGGGGATCAGGCCTCCGGGGCACCCCGGGCGCTGCCATTTGGCCCCCGGGACCTGGCCTCCGGCGCCGTCCCGGGCGCCGCCTTTGGCCCGGGGACGTGGCCTCCGGCCCCTCCCCGGGTGCCTCCTTTTGGCCCCCAGGACCTGGCCTCCGGCACCGTCTCGGGCGCCGCCTTAGGCCCGGGGACGTGGCCTCCGGCCCCTCCCCGGGCGCCGCCTTTTGGCCCCTGGGACCTGGCCTCCGGCGCCGTCCCGGGCGCCACCATTGGCCCGGGGACGTGGCCTCCGGCCCCTCCCCCGGGCGCCGCCATTTGCCCGGGGACGTGGCCTCCGGCCCCTCCCCGGGCGCTGCCTTTTGGCCCCCGGGACCTGGCCTCCGGCGCCGTCCTAAAGGTAAAGTCCCGAATTGTTTGTCACGTGCAGGTCACGCGAGGAGCGCCTCGGGAACTAGCGACCACCTGTCAAGCATCCAAGGCGTTTGACTGGGAGAAGGACGGTCCTACCCTTCAATCCGACGGTGGCTTCCGGGGTAGTTTAGGTTTTTTGCTTCTTTTTGGGGCTATAAATAGCCCTTGTACCCCTCTGTTGTAAAGGATCGGATCACTTGTATTGGAATAGCTAAATTCACAGGCGTGCTACGGAAGCCTCTCCCCCGGAGAGAGCCTCCCCAGCCGACTCCGGTCGGGAGCGCGTCGACAGGACTAGGGCCCCCAACGGGACCCGAACCTGTATAAATCCGTGTGTCATTTCTTGTGCTTGTCCGGCGGGGGAGGACCGGTCATCCGGTCAACCCGCGCCGTGTAATCTTCGCTAGGATCATTCTCAAAACCTGCCGAGGTATTCGCAATACCACGACAGTTGGCGCTGACCGTGGGGACTCGTGACAAGACGCCATGGCTCCCCTAAGAACAAGGGCTCGCAGACCCGGCGTCGTCCGCCCGGGACACCGCTGTCCCGGCGGTCCCTTCCGGAGGCGACCTGGCCCAGGTACCGCCTCCCTCTTTTCCTCTTAACTTAGGTGCTTCCACCTCCAGGTTGTTCCCGGTGACCGCGGGGACCTCGGTCGGGACTAGTCTCCCCCCGACGGCTCCCCCGGCTCCCCGGGACGCCCTGCTCGAAGCTCTCGTGGAAGGCCAGCTTCACGCCCAGCGCTCTATGGACGAACTCCTTAGCGTGCTAGCGCGGCCTTCGGCCCCCACATTTTCGTCGCACCCGTATCCGGGGAACATGCCCCCGTTTATGGGTTACCCGGCGGCCCCTCCGGCCTCCGGGGGTTTGTCCGCCCCGTATGATCCTACCGGGGGGTTCCCTCCCCCTGCGGGATATACGTCCGGACCCCTCCCGGCGCACGGGCCCGTCCCGGTGCTGGGGGGTTATTTCATGCCGGGACCCTTCGTGGCACCAGGGGGTACCCCGTCCCTGGCCTATTCCCGGGGCCGGGAGCCCACTTCATGCCGGGGGTTTGCCCTACGCCGGGAGCCAGTCCCACCCCCCGCGTCGCGTTTACCGCACCGGGGGCGGTGGACAGAGCAGCTCCCGTGCCGCAGCGGACTTCCCCCCGCATGGGCTCGCTGGCTCCGGACGTCGCTGCGGGGGCTCCCCCCTTCCCGGTTCCGGTCGTGGCCACTAGGGCCCCCTCCACTTCGGTTCCAAGCGTCGCCGTGGGCGCCCCCTCCCCAGTTCCAGAGAATACAGGGCCTTCCCCCTTTCTGGTCCCGGGGGTGGTCGCAGGGGGCTCCCCCCATCCGGCTCCGGAAGCTTCCGGGCCGGCAGCTACAGTGCACCAGCTCCCTCCCTCAGCGGGACAGGTCCGTTTCGCCCGGGGGCAGGTCGAGCGAATGCATTCACCAGAGCGCGGGGAAGAACTTCCTCCCGGCCGCGGGCGCGGGGAGCCTCGCTCTCGCACCGGTCGGGGGAAGAGACCCGCTGAAGAGCCAACCTCTCTGGAGGAGAACGCGGACGTCCGGGAACTCAGTCCCGGTCCGGAGGAAAAGCGTCGCCATCGCCATTCTGGCGCACCTCTCGGACCGCTTCCAGACTCAGACAACGAAGGTCCCGTGAAAGAAGACAGCGACCGGGACTCTCCCCGGGAGGTGCACGGGGCTAACCAGCCCCTGTGCCGAAGACGTCGCAGCATCCGGTGGCCGTGGCCCTACCGCCCTCCACACATCGAGCACTACAATGGTGAGGCAGACCCTTACGAATTCATGCAGGTCTACTCCACAGCTATCTCCGCGGCCGGGGGGGACGAGACGGTACAGTGCAACGTCTTCCCCCTCTACCTCACCGGCATCGCCCGCTCCTAGTTCTACAACCTGAAGGCGGGCTCCATCAAGTCTTTCTCGCAGCTCAAGCGGGAGTTCTGTGCCAACTTCCAGGGGAACTACGTGCGTCCCCCGGACTCCTCGCAGCTGTACACCGTCCGGCAAAGGATTGGGGAAACCATCAGAAGCTTCTTCAAGCGCTTTGCTCAGGTAAAGAGCAAAGTGGCCCACGTCTCCGACTCTACGGTCATCGAAGCCTGCAAAAGCGGCATCCTCCCGGGGGAGCTCCACCGAAGGCTCTCCCGGAGCTGCCCCTCTTCCGCCGACGAGCTCGTCAACGTGCTCAAAAAGTACGCCCGGGCGGAGGAAGACGACATCTGGAAGAAGACCCAGGGGGCTCCCACCCCCGCCGACCGGGGGGCCAGGGATCCCCCCAAACACCCCAGACAGGGGGGCCGTAGCGAGCCATGGCCCCAGGACACCTTTGTCCTCGAGGGCGGAGGCGGCTCGCGCGACCCCCCGAGAGGCAACCGCCCCTTCCCCAAACCAAAGGGCCATGGGGGAGGACAGTCTTCGCGCGGTCGGGAAGGCTCCCCGAGGAGAAGGCGGGAAGGACCGTGGTGCAGCTTCCACAGGTCCAGTACCCACGCTACCCGAGATTGTAGCCAGCTGCTGCAACACTTCGCGGACTTCCTCGACCAGCGCGGGCAGGGGGGGACTCCGGCCTCCTTGCCCCCTCGGCCGGCTATTCTGGCCCTTCCCGCTCCCGCGGGGGGTCAGCAGACGCAGGAGGGGGAGCCTTCAGAAGCTCTCCCCTTTCAAACTTTGCAGCGGCACATCAACATCATTGTGGGAGGATCTGCCTCCGGGCGGGACTCTAAGCGCCAGCGTAAGGAGTACGCGCGCAAGGTCAAGGTTGTGGGGGTGCTACACGCGTCCCCGCCACCTAAGTGGTCGGACGTCCCCCTCACCTTCACGGCAGAAGACGCACGGGGGGTTCGCTTCCCCCACGACGACGCGCTCATTGTCTCCACGACCATCTACAACTGCCATCTGGCCCGTATCCTGGTGGACGGCGGGAGCTCCACCGATGTTCTGTTCCTGAAGGCCTTCAAAGAAATGCAGGTGAATGAGAAGCTCCTGCAGCCCGCTGCCGGGCCCCTGCAAGGCTTCGTCCCGGGGAAGGCGATCCACCCCGTAGGCAAGGTAGATCTTCCAATGACCTTCGGCACCATGGAGAACTACCGGACCGAGCTGGTCCGCTTCGACGTAGTGGACCTCCCCTCCTCCTACAATGCGATAATGGGGAGGACCACAATCAACCGGCTGGGGGCTGCTACCCATCAAAACTATCTCTGCATGAAGATCCCCGGGCCGCATGGTGTGATCAACGTCCGGGGAGACCAAGACATGGCCCGTGCTCTATACGAGCGCGCTGCGGCCACAATCGGGAGCGTCAACCTCATGAAGACGCCCGGGGGGGAGGCTTCTCCCCCGGAACTAGACGCCGCTGCGCCACCGCCCGGGAGGCCCCTCTTCAAGCCGCGTCCGAAGGGGGCCTCCGGAAGGTCCTGCTGTCCCCGGGCAACGAAGACAAAACCGTCCGGATCAGGGCGGAGCTCCCCGAGGAGCACGCAGCGCAACTTGCGGCTTTTCTGCGCGAAAACTCTGATGTTTTTGCGTGGAAGCCTTCGGACATGCAGGGCGTCGCCCGGGAGGTCATTGAGCACAAGCTCGCAGTGGCCCCCGGTCACCCCCCGGTCAAACAGAAGATGCGGAAACTCTCCCTCGAGCGCCAAGTGGCAATCAAGGCGGAGATCACCCGGCTCCGAGAGGCGGGTTTCATTTGGGAGTTCCTGCACCACAAGTGGCCGGCGAACCCTGTCCTCGTCAAGAAGTCAATCGGCAGGTGGCAGATGTGCGTGGACTTCATCGACCTTAACCGCGCCTGCCCCAAAGACAACTTCCCGCTCCCGCGGATTGATCAACTCGTCGACTCCACTGTGGGGTGCGAGCTCATGAGCTTCCTAGACGCCTACTCGGGCTACCATCAAGTCCGAATGGCGGCAGGGGACGAGGAAAAGACGAGTTTTATTACTCCCCTCGGAACCTTCTGCTACGTCCATATGCCCTTCGGGCTCAAGAACGCGGGGGCAACCTTCCAGCGCCTCATGACGTTGGTTTTCAAAGAGCAAGTCGGCCGCAACGTGGAAGTCTACGTAGATGACGCGGTCATCAAGAGTCCCCGCGCAGCCTCCCACATCGACGACCTGGCTGAAACCCTCCGCAACCTCCGCGCATTCGGTCTCAAACTCAACCCGGAGAAGTGCGCCTTCGGGGTGCGCGGGGGGAAGCTCCTAGGTTTCCTCGTGTCCCAGCGGGGCATTGAGGCAAACCCCGAGAAGATCCGGGCCTTCCTAGACATGCCCCCGCCGCGCTCAGTCAAGGATGTCCAGCGGCTCTCCGGCCGCCTCGCCACGCTAAGCTGCTTCGTCTCCCGGTCGGGGGAGCGGGGCCTCCAGTTCTTCAAGATCCTCCGAGGGCTCGAGGGGTTCCGCTGGACCCCCGAGGCCCAGGAGGCGTTCGACGACCTCAAGAAGTACCTCACGAGCCCTCCAATGCTCGTGAGTCCGTCTCCAGAAGAGCCCTTGCTCCTCTACCTCGCCGCGACCCCCGTCGCCGTCAGCGCGGTCTTGGTGAGGGAGCAAGGGGGGCAGCAACGTCCCGTGTACTACGTGAGTGAGGCCCTCCAAGGGGCCAAAACTCGGTACACGGAGATGGAGAAAATCTGCTACGCCCTCCTCATGGCGTCCCGGAAGCTTCGGCATTACTTCCTGGGGCACCCCATCACCGTCCCGTCGTCCCTCCCCCTCGGGGAGGTACTGCGGAACAAGGAAGCCACCGGCCGGATCGGGAAGTGGGGGGCCGAGCTCGCCCCCTTCTCCCTGTCCCTTACCGGCCGCTCCGCCATCAAGTCGCAGGTCCTCGCCGACTTCGTCGCAGAGTGGACTCCCGCCTCTGGGCCCGGGGACGAAGATCTCCCTGTGCCGCCCCGACGCAGTGATCATTGGACCCTTATGTTCGATGGGTCGCTGTGTCTCGTCGGGGCTGGTGCGGGAGTAGTCCTCCGGAGCCCCGAGGGGAAGGAACTCAAGTACGACGCGCGGCTCGAGTTCCCCGCAACCAACAACGTCACCGAATACGAGGCTTTGCTCCTTGGGATGCGCCTCGCGCGCTACCTGGGGATCCGGCGCCTCCTAGTCAAGGGAGATTCTCAACTCGTAGTTTGCCAAATGGACAAGTCTTACCTGTGCCATGACGCGAACTTAAGTCTTTATTTGTAGGAAGTGCGAAAGATGGAGAGGCATTTCTACGGCCTCGAGGCCCGGCATATCCCGCGGAGGGACAATGACCGGGCCGACGCCTTGGCCCGTGCGGCAAGCGCCAGGGAATCGCTCCCCAAGGGGGCTTTCCTGGAGATCATCACGAGACCCTCGGTGGCCTCCCCGGACACGGGCGACGAGCCTCATGTCCCGGAGGTCGCCGAGATCATCCGGACTCCATCTTGGATGGACCCCCTCATCTCCTTCATCAAGGGGGAGGGGGACCCTCCTAGTGAGACCGAGGCTAAACGCCTCCGGGCTAAAGCCCGGGCATATCTCCTGCTGGAGGGGAGGCTCTACAAGCGGGGGGCTTCCGCCCTTCTGCGCTGCCTCCCCCGGCCGGAGGGACTTCAACTTCTCGAAGACATCCACGCGGGGAGCTGTGGTTCTCACCTAGCCCAGCGTGCCATCGCGGCCAAGGCCCTCCGGCAGGGCTTCTATTGGCCCACGGTCATGCGCGACGCGCGAGACCTTGTCTCCGCGTGCGAGGCTTGCCAGAAGATGGACAAGGGCTCGAACCTCCCCCTATAGCGCTGCAGACAATCCCCATCACTTGGCCCTTCGTGCGCTGGGGGATGGACCTCTTAGGGCCCTTCCCCCCAGCACCCTGGGGATACAAGTATGCGGTAGTCGCAGTCCACTATTTTACAAAGTGGGTTGAGGCGGGGCCTTTGGCCGGCATCACGTCCCGGGCCGTTCAGCGCTTTTCCGGAAAAACGTCGTATGTCGTTTTGGTGTCCCCCGGGAAATCACCGTGGACAACGGGACCCAATTCGACTCGGCTTATTTCTGGGAATTCTGCGAAGGCCTGGGGCTCGTCGTCCACTTCGCCTCGGTGGCCCATCCCCGGAGCAATGGGGCTGTCGAGAGGGTCAACGGCGTGATCCTACAGGGTTTGCGCCGGAGACTCGAGCAAACCGCTTCTAAGCGGGGTGCATGGGCAGAGGAGCTCCCGAGCATCCTCTACTCCATGCGCACGACGTCCCGGGCAACGGGGCGTACTCCCTTCTCCCTGGTCTACGGGGCGGAGGCAGTGTAACACCCCTGTTTTTGCCAAACCCCAAAATAGCCAAAATCCACATCTTGACCCCAAACCCTAATCTACTTTAGCCATTCCCTTCTAAATGTTGTTCAAAACATTTTTCCCTTCTGGATCATCTCCAAAATCCCATCCTAAAACTGAGTTTCGACCCTTGCCGTCTAAGAACCCTAATTACCCTAATTTTACCCTAAACTGCTTTTCCCCAATTTTGTCGAAACCCTTCAGATCTTGCCCGATCTTACCAAATTTGGCCGGATAAGTTCTAATAATCTTATGCAACTTATCTGCGAAATCAGATTTCAGATCGGACCCTCAGATCTCCAAATTTGCAATCAGGCCCAAGTTCTATTCAAATTTTCCTCACGGAACAGTCCCTGGAGCAAGTTTCAAAATTGCAGAACAGCCCAAGTATTCTTTTCAGGTCCATTCAACCAGCGCCTGGTCGTTGCCTTCGACCAGTGCATTTTTGCCGGAGCCGTGCTGAGTTTTCGCTGTGTTTGCTCGCCGCCGGCCACCGCCTCTTGTCGCCTGTGTTGTGAACAGTTGAACCACCCCGCGCGCACGTGCTAGCCACCGTAGCGCCGCGCTCCAGATCTTTGTTTTCGCGCGCGCTCCCATTGCCGTGGCATTTGCATGGCACTACGTGTCGTTGCCGGAGCTGTGCTGCTGCCTCCGCATCTGCGCCATCCCAGGCGAAGTTCCAAGGTGTCCTGACATCGCTGGCAAAGCTGCAGCACCGCCTGAAGCAAATCACGTCGCCGTCGCCGTCGTTGTGCCTGCGCCCGACAAGTTTCTCCCCGGCGCAAGCAACCGCTGTCGTTTTATCCCTCGTTGGCTCCGTCCTTGTGCCTATTTAAACCCTCCCTGTGCTTTGAGAGCCTCAAGCCTCCAGAAAATCGGCTAAGTCCCAAACTCCACCGTTTTCGCTTTCTTCTCCGGCGAGCCAGTGAGTGAGCTCACGGTGCTAGCCCATTTCACAGCCCCTCTCTTCGATCCAAGTTCATCAGTGAGTTCCCCACACCTATACCTCTGTGTAGTAGCAACCAATTTCTCCCCGACGATCCCCAGCACCGGCGATCACCGGAAAGGCCCAATTGCCCTGTTTCCCCAATGCTAACCATTTCATCCCCAATTAGCTCTCGTCCTAGTAGTAGAAACTGATCCTTAGCCATTTCTTAGCAAGCCTGTGGAATCAAAATCCCCAATTGAGCTCAAATCGAAGAAATCCCAATTTGGAACCTCGGCCGCTCGCCGGACCGCGGCGCCAAGCTTCTCCGGTCATTCTCTGACCAAATTGACTTCACCAGTAGCTTCTACACTCCACCCTTTCACTCCCTGAGCAAGGAATCGAGTTCAAGAGCCTTGTAGCAAAAACCCCTAATCCCCAGTGTCGTCTTCTCCAGCGCCGGTCGCCGGAATTCTTTCCCGGCCGATCTAGCTCCTGAAACCTTGTCCCTTAGCCTTGCCTCAGCTCCTTGAGCAATTCTTTCCACTAGCTCGACACCTGGATTTTCCTAGATTGTGAGTTATGCCTTTGCCAAATCCTTGTCCAGAGCTGTGCCTGTGCCGTGTCGCCACCGCAGTTCATCACCTGATTTGGCCGCTCTCCAGTCACTTACTGTCCTTGAGCCTGTTGAGTGATTTGTTTCTGTTAGTAATGCCTACCTCTCAGACAAAGTGGTGCATCAATTGGAGCCCTAAATCAAAAGTTGTGCCATGCCCTAGTTTCTGGCCATGTCCAGCACTATGTCAGTGCATGTCAGCCACTGGCATTGACCTTGTTCAGCCCCTTCTGGTTGAGCAATTGAAATGCCACCTTGTCCAGTAGATTCCTGTAGTCAAGATCTACAACTTTCTCTACTATCACTTCTCCAAAAAACCATCCTAAGATCAGTTTGAAGCTATGCCAAAGCCATGAACCGAATGTCGACCCTTCGACGTTCATTCCTTTTTAGCCGTTTCTTTGACCAGAGCCCTTGTGACCTTGCCCTAACCTTTTCCCCTGCATGCATGACTTATTTACTTAATAATTTCTATGGAAACTATTTTCTGTATGCTTATGGTATGTGTTTGTGTGTTGTTTGATTGCCGCAGAGTCAGAAGCTGAAGGAGCAGAGGAAGTCTTTGAAGATCCGTCTGAGTACTTAGACCCAGCATTGCAAGGCAAGTCTCATTCCTTTGATCATGTCTCACCCAATATTTTCACATGAAGTATATTCACAGATTCTTACTATGCATGCTTATTTGAGATACAAGTTATGTTTGAATGACATGAGTAGATATTACCTAATGAATCATGAAACCCCTTTTGTTATTGAACCTTCATATATATGCTTTTGTCACCCTAGGACTCATATACTGAATATCCACATTAAACTTGAAATGGTCAAATGTATGAGAAGTTACATGAAAACCGTTTTGTTAAGAAAACTGAGAAAAAGGATCAGTAGTGAGGATTAGATTGTATGGAGAGGGTGCGGTGCGCACCAGGGTATGTGAATGCTCCTCACTATTGGTTCATAAGGACGAGAACCTTGTGCTGTTTCTCTATGTGAATTGTAAACGTACCAACCACTTGCCTGGTATGGGACAGGCACAACTTAGTAGCTTTTGGTATTAGCAGTTCCCTGCATGGTTTGTTGATCTGGTTTCTCGCGTGGAAACTGGTATGCCACAGTTCGGCCATGAGTGATGTGAGTTCAGAAAAATGATGAGAGGAAAAGGTGGAAAGAAGGAAGGCGCCCTAGACTTGATTAAGCCGTGAGCGGTTGTAATCTTAAACGGTCATATGTCTTGCGTGGACACAGACCAAGGCTATGTGTCCTGCGGGAATATAGGCCAGAGGCTAGGAAGTAAGGCAGTGGGGAAGACCCACAACGGTACTTGAGACTTAACTATCTATTTACCGGGCGGGGATACTGTTAATACTGAACTGCAAAAGCGTTGTGTGATCTCGGCTTTGTCACATGTGTGAAAGTCACATGGAGCTGATCCGACTTGAAAGCCGAGTGAACTAGTGGATTTAAAAAGAGGTACACCTTTGCAAAGTGTAAAAGAAGTATCAGATACTCTGTACTCCCAGGTTCAGGAGTCTTTTCGTAGTGGATGTTATCCATGAGTTATAGCACAAGTAATATTTGGAATGTTTTCATAATGCGGTTATCAAAGTAGTGACTCATGGGAGACCACTACATCTAATGTTTTATTGAAAACCTGTTTAATGTTTAAAGCATCATTTTCATGACAAAGTACTGTTTTAATGAACAAATGACTTGAAAATCTATATCTCTCTATCCATATGAAACTAAAACCCCGGAATCATATGTTTCACCCTCATGTAAGTACAATTGCATTAATCCCCGGAATGAGTGTTGCTGAGCACCAAGTGCTCACCCTTGCATTTATGACCAACTGTAGAAGAGGGATTCGAGGATCCCGATTCTATCAGTTATGAATACTCAGCGAAAGATGGAAGTGCCCCGGACGAGCCCACATTCTAGAAGGATCATGCACCAAGTCAAGTCAGATGTGGGAGAAGCCCCTCCAACCCCGCTGCTGATGGAAGTCAAGCTGTTTGTCTTCGCTTTGTGCTTTATGTTGTGTGTTCGGTACTTGGATACCGATTCTTGTCTCGATAAATTGATTATTTTCTTAGCAACTTTACTTAGCGCCATTTCTGGTGCTTTGGCTATGTAATATTGGCCCATGTTGGCCTGATACTTGGTTATCTATTATGCTATGCTTGTGTGGTTTGGAGCTCATGTGACATCATGCTGTGTGTAACCTACCTGGGCGGTTACCAAGGTGATCCTCAAATGGGGGTCTCATAGGCAGTCCTCCCCCCGGAGATCGGCTTCCGGTCACTGCGGGTCGAGCTCCTGGAGGGAGCCACGCCCGCAGCGTACTAGGCCAACGAGGCCAACCAGCGCCTGGAGATCGACCTCGTGGAGGAGGAACGCGACCGAGCGCTCCTCCGCCACGCCATCTACGAGCAAGAGATGGCGCGCGCGTACAACCAGCGCGTGCGCGAGAGAGATTTTCGCCTTGGGGATTTTGTCCTCAAACGCGTCACAGACCCCCAAGCCCAGGGGAAGCTCTCCCCCAAGTGGGAGGGCCCCTACAGGATCTCCGCGGTCCTGGGCTCGGGGGCCTACAAGCTCTCCAACCTTCAAGAGCAGGAGCTGAAGCACACGTGGAACTTGCGTTTACTTCGCAAGTTCTATGTTTAGCCTTACGGGCCTGTCCCCTCCCCCGAAGCGTTCACCTCGGAGGGGGAGGCCCTGTACTTCATTTTATTAGCAATACAAAGGTCTTGCTTTTCAAACTGTCTCATTGCAGGTCTCTCTCATTACCGCCCCTTGCGGCGATGCCCTCCCCGCGAGGAAGCCCTCCCCGCGAGGATGCCCTCCTCGTGAGGATGCCCTCCCCGCGAGGAAGTGGGCCAGGCCCAGCAAGTCCCTCCTGTAGGGCGGCTTACGATCAGCCCTCGTAGACTAAGGGTGTAAGCGGCAACCCGGTCACACTGGCCGCGGTAACGAGTCACTTTGGGAGACTAGTCCCCTGCCCAAACACTCAAGACCCGTCTTCGGGCACTTCCTCCTCCGGGAGTGGACGCTCTCCCCAGTGGGACGTCTAATGGCCTTCATGGATCTATCTTCCTCCTACGGGAGTCGACGTTATTCCCAGCTCCCCGTTTTCACGGCGACCGGATGATCGGCCCCTTGTGGCCTGATTGGATCTATCTTCCTCCTCCGGGAGTCGACGTTATTCCCGGCTCCCCGTTTTCACGGTGACCGGACGATTGGTCCCCGGCGACCTTATTCCCGGCTCCCCGTTCTCACGGTGACCGGATGAATGCCTCCCGGAGACCTTATTCCCGGCTCCCCGTTCTCACGGTGACCGGACGATTGTCTCCTGTAGAAGTCACGGATTTTTCGGGCATTTTCTTCCCCGAAGACCCTATTCCCGGCTCCCCGTTCTCACGGCAACCGGACGATTGTCTCCTAGGAAGCTTGCCTCCGGAAATCTCATCGGGTTTTCTTGGACGTTTCTTCCATATGAGGCCTTATTCCCGGCTCCCAGTTCTCACGGCGATCGGACGATTGTCTCCCGGAAGGTCTTCTCCTTGAAAACCTCGTTTTAAAATTTTCTAACTGAGAAAAATTCCTATGCTACAGGTGACTTCCATCCCGGGGGCCTTGTTACCCCCACAGTGCGCGGAGCTATTCTCCGGCCCGCTGTGGGCGGGGGGATAAGGAACCCCCGGGTGTCGACCGCACCGCCCACGAGCAAACTTAGCTCATCCTTGTTAAGATGAGTCGTCCGGACCATCCAAGAAGAAGAAAATAAAGAAGACAATGAAAGAAGCAACAGCACAACTTTATTGATTGTCAAACCCGGAGGACATCTTCCCCCTCCGGTGGGCTTCGGAAATGATACAACCCGGGTTCTAACCCGGGGGATTCTCTAGGCCCTAAGGCTCCTACGCCTAATACTCCCGGAGGCTCTCCGCTAGCTCCCGGGTCAAGTCCCGGTACAATGCCCGTACGCGGCGCCGAGCGTCCCGGAGCACATCTTCGGGCCAAAACTCGTATCCCGCCGGTGGAAGTATCCGGAGGGGAGGTATCATCCGGAACCCCAGCTGCGGAGGGGACAACTCGGCGCGATGATTGTCAAAGTTGTCCAAGTGCCACTCCGGACGCCAACTCAACCGGATCGGCTCCTGGACGCTATCCCTGCCGCGATTCCCGGAGACAAGGCTTAGCAAGATTAAAGCCGCTTCGGCGTCCCCCGGGGAGCCCCTCCCGGACCTTCGCTCGGGAGCAACCTCCCGGGAACCCTGGTAACAACATTCAATTCAAAGACTTAGAAAAAAATTCTAACTTCATTGCATTCAAAATGTTTTTGTACAAGTGTCCGGGGCTTCTTCTAAGAAACTACCGTGATCAAAATCCTAAGAAAACAAAAAGGGCCCTAGCTAAGACCCGGGGGGAGGCTCATACATGTTCATTGGCGTCCTCCCCCCGGGGGGCTTCTTCCAAGGCCGGGGCTGGGACGTCTCCCGCCGGAGGCGCCGAAGCCGGAAACCACGCCCGGATGATCCGGTCGTAGAACCCTCCGGCAAGCTGCTCAACCTCCCGGCGCGAAGGCTCGAAGGAGTCCGGGAAGCTTCGGGGGATGCGGCCCCCGATCGCCCGGGCGCCGACCCCCCGGAACTCGACGAGCCCCACAGCGGCCGCGATGACGGGGATCGCCCTGCCCCGCGCCTGAGCGTCGGCCGCCTCGGGGATGGCGGAGACCTGTGCGTTGAGAAAACGCACAGCCTCCGCGAGGGTCGCCGGCGGCACCTCCTTGCTCCCGGAGCCTAGGCTTACGCCAAGGCTCTCGAGGGCCGAACGGATGGAGCGGCCCGCGTCAGCCACCGCCCGGACGCTCGTGGCCTCGAGCTCCCGGAGCGCCTCCTCCCTTGCTTTGGCCTCCTCCCGGAGGCGGCCGTTGACGGCCTCTGAAATGTGAACCTGGGCCCGGCCCGGTTCAGTTCCGCGAGGGCTTCGTCGCGTTCCCGGAGGGCCTCCTCGCACTGCCCTATGGAGGGCGCGGCCCGGCCCTCCGCTTCCTTAAGCAGCCGGGCGACCCGCTGCTCAAGGCCCCAGGTAACAGCTGCCACCTACGAAAAATATAG
This sequence comes from Pharus latifolius, assembly GCA_019359835.1. Lineage (NCBI taxonomy): Eukaryota > Viridiplantae > Streptophyta > Magnoliopsida > Poales > Poaceae > Pharus > Pharus latifolius. The sequence goes on from CM033321.1 coordinate 72,339,942, forward strand.
AGTTAGAAAAATCTCTAAGTGCAGGAAATAAGTGAGGACGTCATCGACTCGGGTTACCTGGGCCCCAAGGGACTGAAGCCCCTGGAAACGCTCATGGAGCGTTCCCTCCGCGACGAAGGCCTGCACGTTCCAGGTGTGCAGGCCCTCCGAGTAGCGGGAGACTTCCCCCGAGGGAAGCAGTGGGGCCTCTCGCCCGGCGCCGGCGTCACTACCGGCGGGGGGTCCCCGGACCTGCGAGTCCGGTAACACGCCGGCGTCACCGGCGTCTTCGTGGCCGAGGTCTCCTCCGAAGACGTGGCCGAGGAGCTTTGGGCGGGGGTCCCTGCCCGGGGGGGGATCATCAGACCTTTCCCCGCCCCGGGCCAAAAGGTCCTCGGGGCCTCCTCCTCCAGAGGAACATCGTAGACTGAGGGGCTCCCCCCTCGTCCACCGGCCAAACCCGCGGAGGCGAGGCCTCCGCGAATCTCACCTCCAGCCTCTCCGGCTCCAAAGAAGCCGGAAGGGGCAGGAGGGGCTCCATCGAGGGTGGCGACGGGGCGTAGTTCGCCGAGTCGGACGCCGCCCCGCCCATGGCCGCCTCCTTCCCCCGGGCCTCGACGGGGCTCTTCGGGGGAGGAGGTGTTGCTCCCTTCCGGGCCGGTGCCCGGGCACGCTCGCTCCTGGGGGTCTCGTCCCGAGGCTTCGCCGGTGTTGCCGCCGGCGTCGTCGACGGGCTGGGGGTCTTTTGGACCCTGGCTTTCTTGGGCTCCGAGCCAACGGCCACTTCCTTCCCCCGTTTGTGCGACCCGGGGGTGGGGAGAGGCTTCCTCTCCGGCAGCTTTAGCCCGTAGGCCGCCGCTACCAAGTTCCGGGGAGGGCCCTCCCCCACGAGTCGCACGACGCGCTCGTGCTCGTCGGCGAAGTACCTCCCCAGGAGGTTCTCCGCCTTCTCCCGTGCCGCCGGGTACGGCCAGACTGCAAGAGGTAAAGAGTTAGTTAAATTTTGAAAAATTCGTAAGTATGATGCAGCAGGTTCCCGGAGCTTACGTCCCATCACCAGCTTCACCGGGGCCGCTGTTTGGGCCCATGCCGACTCCCCTCTTCCCGCGAGAGAAGGGGGAGATCCGGAGGAGAGCCATCTCTTCTTGGAGAGGATCACCCTACCGAGGAGCTCGAACTCCTCGTCCGTCCACACCGGAGGCTTCGGCGCGGACGACCGGCTGTAGGTGGGGGGCTCCGGGGCGTACACCACCGCCTCATCGCGGACCCGGAGGTAAAACCACCTCCGGACTCAGTCGCCCCAGTGGTCCCGGGAGGCCGCCGCCTGGTAGTCGATCACCCGGGACGGCAGCATTTGTACCATCACCGAACCGAAGGGGGACTTGGGGCCCCCCTTCACCAGGTGGGAGGTCCGCGCCGCCGGTTCGTAGAAGTACCGGAAGGCACGAAGGGTGGGCTCCCGCCCGATCGCCGTCTCGTAGAGCCAGATGAAGAGGCCCATACGGACGAGCGCGTTCGGGGTGAGGTGGTTGAGTGCCATCCCGTACTCCTTCAGAAACTCCCGGAGCATGGGATGCACCGGGAGCCGGAGCCCCGCCTCCAGGAAGGCCTCGAAGGTCACGACCTCTCCGGGCCTGGGGCGGGGGGCTCCGTCTTTCTTCACGGGGACCCGGATGTCCCCGTCCGCTACGACACAGTGGTCAACCAAGGACTCGGCGTCCTCGGCGGTGAACTCCGATGCCCAGAGGAAATCTGGAGGGATTTCCTCCGGGGGTACTTCCGTGGTCTTTGCTCGACCCTTGGGTGCCATGAGGTTAGTCTTCTTTTTTGTTCGGTGGCTAACCTTTCAGGAGGCTACTACTCAAACTTCCGGACGTTTGCTACCGGGAGCTAACTACCGGAAAGAGCTACCGGGAGAGCAAAAATCGCTAAGGCTGAAAGTTTGGAATGAGCTTCCGGGCCCCCCAAGGCCCTATTTATAGGGGCGGGACGTGGTCTAGATTCACGCCACGTGGCACCCGCGGATCAATCTGGACCGTAGAAGTTCAAACCATGCGCGGGAAACGAAGGGACGGGCACGCGAATCAAGGCGCCGGTTCAAAACGGCGCGGCCTTAAGCGCGGGGCACAGAAACCGAAGCGCCGCAGCTCCGGTGACATGGCCCGAAGATTTTCCCGGTGACGTGTACCATACCCATCGGGGGCTCGAGCATCCTCCCCGGCGTGCATGGGGGGCTGCTGTCGGGGGAAATCTCCGCGGGACTTAGTCCAGGTAAGTTGCGTCACGATCGCCCGGGGATCTGGCCTCCGGCTCCTCCCCGGGTGCCGCCTTTTGGCCCCCGGGACCCGGCCTCCGGCGCCGTCCCGGGCGCCGCCATTTGCCCGGGGACGTGCCCTCCGGCCCCTCGCCGGGCGCCGCCTTGTGGCCCCCGGGACCCGGCCTCCGGCGCCGTCCCGGGTGATGAGGACATCACTCCTATGCATACGCCCGAGACTCCTCCAGTTGTGATGCAAGGACCCATCACAAGAGCACGAGCATGGCAATTGAATCAACAGGTGAGCTCATTCCTAAGTGCCCGTGTATATACTTGTGAGGATAGTATGCTACCTAATGATATTATTGATTATATTGTACTTAGGAACTTTGGAGAGGATCATGAAGGCCTTGGGAACCAGCAAGGGCCAGGAGGGAGGCAAGGAGGGCGTCCAAGTCAAGTTGGAGTCCCAATTCATCTCGAAGTCGGAGTCCCAATTCATCTCGGAGTCGACTACCTCGGCCACCAGGAGCAGTGTTCACTAAAATCATCGGCCAGGCCACAAACGGACTCCGATTTCAATGATCCACATATGTATCGAAAGCTAAGGAGATAACCTTTCCAATGGCACCGGTTTCAGGTCAATTGGACTGCTGAGTCGATGGGAATTCGCGTTACAAGTTGGCGGACAGAATCTGTCCCAGGGTGCTGCGTCACCAATTTGGGCCTTTGGCCCATGTATCGTGTTGGAGTCCATCACGGACACGTCTAGGGTTTCTAGGACGTCCCTTAGCCCTTATATTCAGTAGCCGCCGCTAGGGTTTGGTTTGGGTTTTGCTTAGATTAATCTGTCAAAGAACAGTTTCGCCGTGTATCGGTTTGTGGAACCCCAACTCGTGAGATGCAATTTATATTTGCAATATTTCAGATTGCTTCCTTCTCGTTCTTGCTTGTGTTCTCGATTCGCATGCAGGGATAAGCCTTCTTGGCGAGGTCAATCGTGTTTGTGCATGGTTGATAACCAACGGAGCCGTGGTGTAGCGATTGCTGGGTTCGGATCGGTTCTGATCCGAAGCCGGATCGTCAACGTCGAGTCTCCACCAATCGACTTACCTCTACCTGTCGGAAGATCGAGCCACCGTGCGCATCAAGTGGTATCAGAGCCTCGGTTTCCCGTCAGGTATCATTGTATCCCCTTTAGTTTTGTTTTGCCATCGTCCTAGAGTCCAGAAAATTTGCCCCACAAAAAAAAGTTCATCATCAATTCCGCTGTCCTACAACCCTTTGAGCTTTGCAATTTCGTTTTCAGTATCGTATTGTTGAGTATTGATCCATAGTCATCGTCTTGTTGCTGGTTTGAGGTCGCGAGCCGCCTTGTGTCAATTGCCCTGCACCGCTGGCCATCCTTTTTCACCCGCAAACCTAATCCTATTCTAGCCTAATCGGGAGAAAGATCTGAATTCGCGAGCAATTCCAGATTGTGCAGTGTTCACTAAAACTGGCATAACTTTTGCATACGAACTCCGATTTGGGTCTACTTTTTTTTGTTTCGAAGGGGACGACGACGTGCATCTGAAAATTCCACAAGTCTTTAGACCTGTGCATTTTTTTTGACCCTCAAAAAAAGCTTCTAAGACCGAGTTTCGACGCCCGGAAGTTTGCTGTCCTGATTTGTCAATTCTTTCGGGCATCAGTTTCCTGTCGTTTGTTGCTTCAAATTGTGAGATTTTTGTTTCTCCTCTGAGTTAAGAGGTATATATTTGTGTTATAAAAAAAAAAGAAGTGAAAAAAAAATAAGAGGAGAGAAAGAGCCAAACCGGCAAAGAAAAAAAAAACAGAGAGAAGAGAAAGAGAAGTAGAAAATCAGAATTGCTTGCATCCTTTGAGTCCTTTGTGCTGTGATATATCCCTTGCTAGGTTGAACTAGTTCTAGGAGCACGCTTAGGCCAGCAACTGTGACAAGAACTTTGAATCTTTATTCAGCTTTGCTAACTGTTTTCGAAATTTGCTAATCCTTGCTACTATACTTTGCCTTCCAAGCTCCACCTTTCTTCTGATCAGTTCAGGTTCAATTCCGCAATCGCTACACTCAAGCTTGTCACGGTATCACGAACCAGCCGCCGGTTGTACCACCTGTTGCATTGGGAAGAACACTTGTAAGAGCGTGGTAAGACGCTTGAGAGTGAGTGAAACTACCTTCTGCCGCCAAAGTAGTTGATAGGGATTATACCACCGGTTGTTTTTGTTTCTTTTGTCTTTCTTTCAACTAACAATGGCAGGTAATGAGGAAGATGAGTGTGTTACACAGAACGAGCTTAACAACTCGCTCAATGACATCAACGCAAACATCGCAAGGATCGGCCAAGATAACGACCAAAGATTAGAGAGGATAGAGCGAAGCATCGCCAATCTTCTTACCAGGTTGGAAAATTTTGAGAGACAGCCGCCTCCCAATGGAGCTCGCAGAGTGGAAGATCAAGAAGAGTCTGTCGCGGGAGATGAAGTGGATGGAGAGGGCCATGATGCCTTTGCCGCTCGCGCCGCTGCACAGGATGTGCGACAACAACAACGCCTGAATAACAATCATCAAGGTACGGGAGGTAACAATTTTAATCCTCGTAATGGTCGTGGACATGATGATTCTTTTGCTAGGGTTAAATTTACCATACCATCTTTTTCTGGTACTTATGATGCTGAAGTTTACTTAGATTGGGAAATGACAGTTGAACAAAAATTTAACTCCCATCTTGTTCCTGAGATACATAGAGTTAGACAAGCTACTAGTGAGTTTAAAGATTTTGCTATCATTTGGTGGAATGGGATAGTAAATGCTGGATTAGCACCTGATACATGGGATAGATTAAAACAAGCTATGCGTAGAAGATTTGTTCCTCCTTCTTATAAACGTGATATGCGCAAGAATTTGCAACGCTTAAATCAAAATAATAAATCTGTTGAGGAGTACTACCAAGAGCTACAAATAGGCATGTTGCGTTGTGAGGTAGTTGAGGATGAGGAGGATAAGATGGCTCGTTTTTATGGGGGATTACGGCGCGAGATTCAGGACATAATTGATTACAAAGAATATAATTCTATCAATGGATTGTTCCAGCTTGCTATGTTGGCAGAAAAAGAATTGCAGGGAAAACAGCAAAGGCCAAGGAGTAATTTCGGCAACATACCCACACCAAAGACGACGCCGGGGACAACCAAATCAGCTCCACCCCTTTCTGTTCGGTCTGCTGCCCCCTCCATGAGTAGGGCGCGTTCAGCAGCACCATCACCGCCATCACGAGTTCCCGAGGTGAGTAAATCTAATCATGTGCAGGCACCAACAAAGAGTTCTTCATCGGTGGCTTCCACGGGTCGAACAACGGAAATTGTGTGCCACCGATGCAAGGGGATGGGCCATGTCATGAAGGATTGCCCAAGTCGTCGAGCGTACATTGCAACAGAAGAAGGTGGGTACATTAGTGCTAGTGATGTTGAGGATGAATATGCTCTTGTAGCTAACCTTGCAGATAATGAGGATGACCATGAGACGGACGACGATGATGAGGAGATTTTAGGGACCGCTGCCACCAAGAATTATAGGACAATCATTGTGCAACGAGTGTTGAGCGCTCAAATGGAGCAAGCGGACAAGCTACAACGCCATAATTTGTTTCAGATGTACCTCATCGTCAAGGACCGTCGTGTTCGTGTCATAATTGATGGTGGGAGCTGCAATAACTTGGTGAATTCAGATCTGGTGGAGAAGCTTTGCTTGCCCACACGTGCACACCCTCATCCCTACCATATTCAATGGTTCAATAACAGCGGTAAGGTGAAGGTAACACAAACGGCGAGAGTGCAATTTTCCATTGGAACATACCATGATTTTGCTGATTTTGATGTAGTGCCTATGCAAGCATGTTCCCTTTTGTTAGGACGTCCATGGGAATTTGATACTGATGCAATTCATCACGGTAGAAGTAACAAATACACTCTTATGCACAAGGGGAAGAAAATCACTTTGCTCCCTATGACTCCTACTGAAATTGTGCAATGTGACAAAGAGAGAGCTGAAAATGAGCGAAAAGAGAGCGCGCTTGAATCCGAACCTGTATAAATCCGTGTGTCATTTCTTGTGCTTGTCCGGCGGGGGAGGACCGGTCATCCGGTCAACCCGCGCCGCGTAATCTTCGCTAGGATCATTCTCAAAACCTGCCGGGGTATTCGCAATACCACGATATTATTTTTGGTGGTTCTTCGTCTTATTTCTCTAAGTGCCAATTTAAGTTTATTTGTCGAGAGGTGAATAATGTTGAGGTTTCTCAAGGAGAATCTCAATTTCCCCACTGGTCGTAGATTTCCCTGGCCTTCAGCTGGGATGACTGCCCCAAAGGACTTTCACGACCACGGCAACTTCCTTTGTGATATCGCCCACGTTAGTAATGCAAAAGTGGGACGAGTTCCGGTCGATGGAGGAAGTTCACTTGACCTGCTCCAGATAAGAGCTCTTGACGAGATGCAAATTCCTCGCTCAAGAATAAAACCTGTGGTACACCCATTTTTTGGGATTATTCCTGGTACTTCAATGTCTCCTATTGATCAAGTGGTGCTACCAGTAACACTCGGACAACCAGAGAATTTCAAAAAAAAATTGATCACTTTTGATGTGATCAATTGTGATTTAGCATATAATGCAATACTTGGTTGATAATTGTCATATCTGTGCATATTTTCCATATGTTTTAACCCCCAATCATGCACATTTAGTCATATAAGGTGGCATTTGCATTAATCATATCCATTTTATTGCCAAATCGACCATATTATTCGTTGTGTGATATTATTGCAGGTCGACACGATTTGGTTGGATTTTGGCTGATGGAAGGTGTCTCTTTGACTATACCTAACCCTCGGTCGATTCCACATATAAGCACGTGTTTCTATGGACGCGTAGGAGCTGACCGTGCTGAAATTGGAGTCTCCGAGGGCCCAGAATCTCAATTCACTTCAGCCAAGAACCTTCCTGTAATTTTCTGAAACATCAAACACCCATTTGCAAAATAGCCAAGACACATAAATCTAAACCCTAATTAAATTTCTATTACTAAAAACTCCGATGACCTTTTTGCAAAACAACCAAAACACTAAAATTTCCCTAACCGCCACTGTTGTTCCTTGGCCTGGCACATACCCAAAAACGCCCACTTCTTCTCTCCCAGCCCCGGCGAGCTTGCCACCGACGGCCAGGTCCTGTAACATCCTGAGTTTTGGGGTGAAAAGTTTCTTTCTTAAAAGTCATGCATGCATATGTCTCTTCTAGATCAGCCAAATCAGCCTCAGCTTTATTCTGTTCTAGCCCTAATTTCTCCAAATCTATCCTGTGACCCCAAGTCAAGATCTGACTTTCCAGATTTGATCTATCAGTTATCCTAAATCTAAAAGCCTTCAGAACCCAGATTCAATTCTATCTCTAACTTCCAGATTTATCAACTCTTTTCTGTTTTCGAAAACAGAATATCTGTTATTACCTTTTACCCTAAGTTTCAGAAATTCAGATTTAATCAAAATCTTAGCCAAGTTCAGACCAGATTATTCCTGGATTATGATCAAGGGTATGCCAATACCTTAATCCAAAAAGTTGGCAGCCAGATTTCATCATCTAGACTCTTTTCGCAGATCAGTCCTTTTTCCAGATTTTCTAAAAGCCAGAAAAGGCAAAATGTTGCAAATCATCTGCAAATTCAAATCTAATTCAGGGAACACCTCCCAAATGCTTTTCAATACAAATTCTTCTTATATGAGTATCTCAAAATCAAACCCTAAATCCCAGAATTCGAGATCAATAAGTTTCAGACTTATTTTACCCTAATCTACTCTGTTTTCAGTTCATATCAAAAGTCATCCAAATGTCTCAAACTTTATCTTCTAGCTGTGCCAAATCATCTATGGAATTAAGTATACCAAAACAGCAGAATCAATTCCAGATCAAACCTTCCAAATCTCCAGAATTACATTTCAGTCCAAATCAAGAATTGGAAATTGCAATCAAGCCCAAATTCGACCAGGACAGCAGCTGCTGTGCACGACCAGAGATCGCCTTGCGTTTGTGCCGCGCTTGCTCGCCGCCGGCCACGCCTCGCCTCGCCTGAGCTCGTGCTCACTTGAATCTGCATGTGCACACGCGTCCACGCCCCAGCCATCGCCGTGGCAGTGCCATTGAACAACACTTGCTCCTGTGCGCGACCAACAGCAACCATTGTCAGCATCCTCTTGCCACGTTGCTTGCTTTGCCAACTCTTGTCGCCACTGCCTTGCACCGCCCGACATTGATGAGACCCGATGTAGCACAGCTTCGCCTTGCCAGTGCACAGTCGCGTCGCCACTCGCCGTTGTTGCAGCTGCGCCCGGCAAATCTTGTCATCTGGCACAAATTCAATGCTGTAAATCCTTGCAAGCTTCGCCCTCTGGGCTATTTAAACCACCAGTGCCTTGTATCACCTCCTCTTCACCAGGACTTAACCAATTTTGCAAATTCTCTCACTGCAGTCGTCTTCTCCGGCGAGTCCAGCAAGAAGCTTCACGGTGCCAGCACAATCTGCAGCACCTCTTGCCAAATTAACAGCATCAGTGAGTTCCCCTTATCTCTCTCGTCGTGCTGTATCACTTAATTGGGTTACCTTGCACCTTATCGCCGGCGATCACCGGAATTTGCTGAAATTCAAAGAATGCCCTGTTCCGGCAATGCAGGCCAAATTACCTCGAATTAGCTTTCGATCCTGTGGAAGAAAATAATCAGTGACTCATTTCCAGCAAGCCTATGCATCAATATCTCCAGATTGAGCTTCAATCGAAGCTTTCCCCAATTTTGAGCTTCCCCAGAAACCGGCGATCGTCGCCAGGCTTCTCCGGCCATTCTCCGGCCAAATTGATCGTACAGGTAGCTTCCTCTTATCTCTCTTTCACTCTCCAAGCTTGGAATCGAGTTCATTCGACCTGTATCAAAAAGCCCCAAATGGCAGTGTTTCTTCTCTGGCGTCGATCACCGAAAAACCTATTCTGGCCGTTTCAACTTCATCTACCTCGCCATTTAGGTGTGCCTCAACTTCCTGAGCATAATTGTCTTCTAGCTCGATCTTTGAAACTGTCCAGAATTCCAGATACAGCCATGCCAAGATTTTGACCAGTAGCTTCACTGTGCCGTGTGGCCACCACACTTCTCCTTCGAATTTCATCACTTTCCAGCCATCTTCTGCCCTAGATCCTGTTGAATGATTTGTTCCTGTTATCATTGCCTACCTCCCAGACAAAGTGGTGCATCATTTGGAGCCCTAGATCAAAAGTTATGCCAAGCCCTAGTTTCTGGCTATGTCAAGATCAATGCCAGACTATGTCAGTCAGTGGCATTAGCCCTTTTCACTCCCTTCCAGATGTGCATTTTGGGCATAACTTTGTCTCTTAGATTTCTGAGGTTGTGATTTACATTTTATTCTTCTATCACAACTTGATTTGAGCCCTTGAATTATATTTGCCGCTAAACCCTAGTTTTTTGACACTATTCCAGTGCATGCCAGCCAATGGCATTGCCTTGTTTACCCATTTATGATTGTGCATTTTGAAAGCCACTTTGTCCACTGAATTTGTAGAGTTATGATCTACATTTTCTTCTACTGTCATAACTTGAGATAAGCTCTCTAGTTTTCCTTGAAGTTATGTCAGAACCTTAATCCGAATGTCAATCTGCTGACATTCGCTGTTTTTGATCAACCAACCACAAAACTGATGTTCTTATTGTAACCTTGAGATCCTAAGAGCATCTAACACCATCCTTAGCCAAATCCTTGAAACCCTAGATCTCAACTCAGTTCAGCTTGTAATCTCAATTATCTCCAGTATCGTTCAGTCACTCTTGTAAAGCATATCTGCATATAGATCCTAAAACATCTTAATATATAAGTAATATTTGTGTGTATTGTTTGGTTTGTCGTCGAGCAGATTCAGAGGCTGACTTTGAAGATTTTGCTGTTTCTTACGACGCGGAAGGCAAGTCATATCCTTGGTCATCTTGAACCTATATTTTAAATGTTGCTATAATATAACCTTGAATATAGGCAATATTGCATGTGAAAGATTGAGAATGGTTGATTTATGAATTGGCAGTACTAGACTGGTTATCTGTGAAATGTGAAATAAACAAGTTTTGAGCCATGAACTATTATATGTATCTATATACTTATATTCATGAAATAAAACCCCTAGCCGTGACCAGAAAAATGGTATGGATGGCTGTAGCACTGGAGGTGCTAGACTGCAAAGGAATGCAGGCAGTGAAGGTGCAGGGTTGTGGATGGTCTGGTCACTGGCATATAAGGACTAGAACCTTGTGTTGTGCGTCTAGTGGCATGAACAACGTGCTAACCGCAAGCCTGGTATGGGACAGGCCTGAACAAGTACTTATGTGGATCACACATGACACCCCTGCTGGAATTGTGTAGTGATGCACGATAAACACGGAGTACGGCTCCCACACATATCACTGAAGGTGATCTCGTACGTTGATCCAGTAATGGAAACATATGTAGGGGTGGAGGTTTGGATACAACCTACCACAACTGTGTCTCGCTGAGAGCCACAGGGTCGGGGGTGAATTGTGAGTGAGACATAACAAAAGTTCTTGTTATCTCCACCTTACCACTCACACATGGTTGTGAGGAGGGGTCTAATCATTTTGATAGGATGGGCTTGAAAGTGGAATATCTTGCGGGTAAATTGGTACCTCTCTGCAGAGTTAAAAACGTATTCGAATACTCCGAGCTCCGGGGTTTATAGGAGTCTGCTGCGGTGGATTAAATCCACGGGGTGTGACACAAGTATTATTTTCTAAATAAAATATGTTTTAATCAAGATTACCCAAATGACATGTGTTGTCATGAGAAGGAGTACTGCCGTGGGCTGTCGTGTGTCGACGTGTCGCGGTAGTGCTATAATCTAGTGAACATGAATGATGATGTTATATTATGAAAAGTGCTACCATAAGATGAGATGAGAAAGGAAAAGATTATTTTACAAATATCCATAATTCTTGACTAGTCTAGGTTCATATCATCACTACTATATGTAACTACTCTTACCTATGACTTGCTGAGTACGTAAGTGCTCACCCTTGCAACCTACAAATCAATAGACGGAGCGATCAACAATCAAGATGAAGGCGTGGAGAACTTATGATCCGTTTGAGACCTAGCCTTGGTTTTCGCACTAGGCTCGCCCAGATTCTAATATGCGGAATAACGGGATCTTACTCGGAAATACTGAAACCCAAAGTAATTGCACAACTCTTTATTTCAAAGAGGGCTTTACACGTCGAACGTTAGGCACACTTGCCTACGTCGAAGGAACTATAAGTGTCTAAAACTCAAATAAGCTCTATGACTTTTCGATTGAATTCGATGATCTAAACTAGACCTATTACAAGGTATTTATAGTCCAATCGTATGAGTACGTATCAGACTTAGTTTACCTAAACGTATTAGACTCATATAACTAATCCTAAACAGATAAGCTTAGTTATACACATTCGGATCTGATTACAATTCCGAACAGGGAACAATTTCCTTTTCCTGGTCGCGGACCAATCCATGGTCGCGAATCCTTTCCGAACACGGTTAAGGTCGCGAAGCCGTATGCGATCAGGATTTGGTCGCGAAGCCGCATGCGATCAAGACTTGGTCGCGAAGCCGCATGCGATCAGGACTTGGAGATCCTCCCGGATCATGACTCCCTTGTTGAGAAGGAGCCAACCCCTGTTGCGACCTCACGATCAAACTGGAGATGTGGAAATTGGGCTTGTCCATCTTCTTTTGTGTACCACTTTGCCGCACGTGCTCGTTGATCTTTCCGACCGATTCGAAAAGTCTCCTTTGTGCCACTGCGGGTGGTAGTCACCTTCCTCTCCAGAATCACATCGTCACGTAAAGGTTCGCCTCGTTGATAGACCAAGTCTTCAACAGATGGTACTATGGTATCTGGCTCATCATCCAGCATTGAAGGCTCGAAGAGTTTGAGGTGCTCAACATTAACAACCGAGTAAATATCCATGTATGGAGGTAACTCGAGCTGACAAGCATTATTACCCACTTTCCACCAAATCCGAAAAGGACCATAACGAATGGGTTTGAGCTTCTTACCTTCACCTTTAAGTCTCGCCTTACTCAGATGTAACCATAATTCCTTCTTGAAATTGCGCTTCAACTCGGTGCCGATCATGTCGCGCCTTGTACTTGAGTTGAGTTTTCAGCAAGTTCTGTTCAACCTCACGATGGAGTCGTTGAATACCTTCCAGGAACTTTTGTGCTCGATCCTGATCAGATGCTTCCTTGCTGTTCTGTGCTGAGGTAGGGATCACAAACTCCATGCCGAATGGACTTTGTGGTAGAAATCCCAAACATACCTCAAACGGTGACTTTCCAGTCGAACCATGCACGGCTCGATTAAAAGCAAACTGCAGGTACGGTATGCTTTCATCCCAGGTCTTCGGGTGCTTCGAGTTATATCCTCTCAAGAGATGAACGACTGTGCGATTAACCACCTCGGTTTGACCATCAGTTTGCGGATGAAAAGCAGTACTCCTCTTTAGCTTGGTGTCCATCATCGTCCAGAGCGATCGCCAAAAGTGACTAAGGAACCGGGTATCGCGATCAGACACAATAGAAGTCGGCAGTCCGAAGTGTGTCCAAACGTGTTGAAAGAATACCCGAGCTGCCTCTTCTCCCGTGATAATCTTCCGACAAGGTATAAGAACAATCATTTTGGAGAACCGATCAACGACCACGAATAGATAGTCGTTGCCACGTCGGGTCTTAGGCAATCCTCCCAAGAAATCCATGGATATGCTCTCCCATGGTCGTGATGGAACTGGCAAAGGAGTGTACAAACCTAATTTTCGATTTGCCGGTTTCGAGATGCTGTAGAGACCGCAGCCTCAAACAAACCTAGCCACATCTTGCTGCATATGCGGCCAGAACACATGTCGGTGAAGATTTTGCAACGTCTTTGTAACCCCAAAGTGACCAGCTACCTTCGATGTGTGCGCTTCTCGCATCCATTGAGTTCGAGGTGCTCCACGAGGTATGCAAAGTAAATTGCCCTTGTACAAGAGTCCTTCTTGACGAACGAACTCTGTAGGGTTCCCTGTTTCCCCCTCAGTCAGTGCTGTTTAAAAATCAGGGTCTTCACTGTACATAGTGACATAGTCATCATGACATGATGGCTCGATCTGCATGAACGCTGATAAACAGAGGGTTGTAACTGGTGGTCGCGACAACATATCCGCCAATTTGTTGTGTACGCCCTTCTTGTACTTAATCACCAGATTAAACTGCTGCAGATACGACATCCACTTCATGTGCCGAGCTTGCTGTAGCTTGGACTGAGTTTGCAAATATTGCAATGGTTGATGGTCGGTGTGGACAACCGTCTCTTTCCCCAAGAGATAACACCGCCAATGTTTCACGACCTGATGCAGTGCGCATAACTCCTTATCATAAGTCGGTTAGTTCTTCTGAGCTCCCTGGAATAACTCGGAGTGATATGCCACTGGTCGACCTTCTTGCATGAGCACTGCGCCCATCGCATAACTTGAGGCATCGGTTTCTAGCTCGAACGGTTTCTGGAGATTCGGCAAAGCTAACACAGGCGCCTCGCTGATCTTCCTTTTCAGCAAGAGAAACGTGTCATCATGTTTCCCTGTCCACTCGAACTTCTGATCGATCCTGGTTAATGCATGCAACGGAGAAGCCATAATCGAGAAGAGTCGGATGAACTTCCGAAGGTATTGGCATGCTCCCACAAAACTACGCACATCCGTAACTGTTCGCGGTCGCGGCCATTCGCGAATCACTTTGACCTTGTCCGGGTCGATTTGCAACGTACCGTTGCCGATTATGAATCCGAGGTAAAGTAGAGTTTGCTGACCGAACTCGCACTTCTTACGGTTGAGGCGAAGTCGATGTTGCCAAAGCTGTTCGAACACCTTTTCGACATGAATAAGGTGCTCATCCCACGAACGACTATAAACCAATATGTCGACGAGATACACGATCACAAAGTCGTCGATGAATGGTCTCAATACGTCATTCATAAGACGCATGAAAGTTGCCGGGGCGTTGCAGAGACCAAACGGCATGACCAGCCATTCGAACAGACCTTGCCGTGTTTTGAACGCGGTCTTCCATGTATCCTCCTCTCGGATGCTGACTTGATGATATCCTGACTTAAGATCCAATTTGGAGAAGACAACAGCATGCTTCAATTGGTCTAGCAGGTCATCAATACGAGGAAGGGGGTACCGGTTCTTGATGGTGATCTTGTTCAGTGCTCGATAGTCGATGCACATACGCCAAGTCCCATCTTTCTTTGGTACTAACACCACAGGAGATCCACAAGGTGAACTACTCGGTTGAATGACACCATTGTTCAGCAACTCACCAAGTTGTCTCTTGATCTCTTCATTCTCCAATACTGAGTTGCGATACATACCCAGATTGGGCAGTGTCGCATCGGACACCAGCTGAATTTCGTGCTCGACTGGACGTTTCGGCGGACGACCCTGGGTAGTCTCGAACAGATCACTGTATTTCTCCAGCAGTCCCGACAAACGACCAGAATCCTCTCGGCACGCCAGCGACAATGCTGGTCGAGTACCCTCACCTTGACCAATGGGTCGAATCATGACAAGCACATACTTGTGACATGCATTAACAATTCGTTTGGCTTGATTTGCGGTAATCAAGTTCGAAGTGTTGACGTGGATGTCTCTACTGATCACGAACTTAACTCCGTCTTTGGTGAGGTCGTACTCTTGCGCTCGCCGATGGAAGTGAGCGTCTCGATCATACAGATACGGACTCCCAAAGATCACCTGACAGATATCGATATGGACAACATCGCATTGCACCTCATCGATATATCGTGCAGAGATCGCAAACTTCAACACACACTGACTCGTAATCTGTTGGTTCACGTCGGATGTAAACCAACCCAGCGGATATGGTCGCGGGTGTGTGGTTGTCTTCAAACCAAGTCGCCGAACCAGTCCAGCGGAGACCAGATTCTTCTGACTTCCTGGATCGAATATCGCTGCGACCACTTCGTGCTTCACCTGGATGTTGATGGTGAACAAGTCCTCCGTTGGGTGATGGTCGTTCGGTGGATCGGAACCCTTCTCCTTCGGCATTGCCATCAGAGACAAGGTCGTATCCGCCTCATTAACCGAATTCACTCGGACAACTTCTTCATCGGGTGAAGTCGCAGTAGCCGTGGCGGTTCTTTTCCCTGGTCCGTTTTTCTTTGGTCGAAGTTCAGGATGAAGCTTGAACATTTGTCCTTGGTATGCCCGGCGACTTGACAATTTTCGCAAAAGGCACCCGTGCCCGATTTTGAAGCGTTCTTCTTCGGACTCGGCTTTTTCTTTGTCGAGGTCGCATTTTCCTTCGTGCTTTTGTCGCTGCGGGATTTATTCTTCTTCTCGATCGCCATAGCAGTTATGCTCGCGGTCGCAATGTCTTGGACACCGAACAGACTTAGCTCAGTACTGATCGATTTCTGAAGTCCAGTGTGTACTTCCGAAATACCTGAGGGTCGGATAGTGAGATGGCAATGACCATTGCTTGTCGCCGAAACTCTGTCGTATAGTCTTGGACGGTCTGGTCGCGCCGTTGGTACAATCTGTGCCAATGCTCCCATCTCTCCTCAAGGTAACCCATCGGATAGAATTCTTGTCGCAGAAGTCGTTTGAATTGACCCCACGCAAGGTCGTCAGCTTCACCACTGGCGACAAGGGCCTTCCACCATGTCTTGGCGTGATCCTTCATCTTAAAAGGTGCAAATTTGACCTTTTGCGCGCTACTAAACCCTTTCAGGTCAAAGTAGGTCTCAAGTTGGTCGATCCAAGAATCCAGCTTCTCGGCATCGATCACCCCATCATATATGGGTATATCAATCTTAGCGTCGATTTTAAAAGATCCGACAACTAAGGAGGTGTTGGCGAGGTCGTCGGTCTTGTGGTCGCCTTCGTCTTCATCTTCGTCTGCCCTGCGCAAGTCTTCACCAGTCTTCTCACCCATAACCTTCCCTACTTCAGGAGGTACAATCATGGCCTGCTGCTTAATCCAAGCAAGCACGGTTTCCATGTCGGTGGAGAGCTTAGCAACTTTTTCTGCTAGGTTAGCTTGAACGGGGGTATCGTCAGACATTGTCGGAGACGCGGCTGTAGGAACCGTCAATTGATCACCTGGAATTTCGCCGGAAGTTTTGTAACCCTGGCGAGTCTTCACCATCCACAGGATAGGAAAGTCGCTCTGATACCAACTTGATCCGTTTGAGACCTAGCCTTGGTTTTCGCACTAGGCTCGCCCAGATTCTAATATGCGGAATAACGGGATCTTACTCGGAAATACTGAAACCCAAAGTAATTGCATAACTCTTTATTTCAAAGAGGACTTTACACGTCGAACGTTAGGCACACTTGCCTACGTCGAAGGAACTATAAGTGTCTAAAACTCAAATAAGCTCTATGACTTTTCGATTGAATTCGATGATCTAAACTAGACCTATTACAAGGTATTTATAGTCTAATCGTATGAGTACGTATCAGACTTAGAGACCTAAACGTATTAGACTCATATAACTAATCCTAAACAGATAAGCTTAGTTATACACATTCGGATCTGATTACAATTCCGAACAGGGAACAAATTCCTTTTCCTGGTCGCGGACCAATCCATGGTCGCAAATCCTTTCCGAACACGGTTAAGGTCGCGAAGCCGTATGCGATCAGGATTTGGTCGCGAAGCCGCATGCGATCAGGACTTGGAGATCCTCCCGGATCAACTTATTGGATCCAGAAGCAGGATCGTCAGTTCCTCCAGAGCCCTGATGTGTGTTGTTCTGCTGTCCACTTCTCTTTTGTGGGTGGGTCACCTATCTTCTGCTGTGTAGATGTTATTTTGCTAAACCATGTATGCCGTGAAGGCATTGTAATCTCCTTATGTAATATCAAGGCCAGCAGGCCACACTGCTTAACTATTTTGTAAGTTACTCTGTTGCAATGTGAATATACTCCTGTGCTTGACTTATCCTGGGACGTCAAGGGTATGTGTATGCTATGCATATATGGGACTAGCTGCAGCGAGCTAGGTCTCTTCAGGAGTAGTCGTAGTCCCAGTTTCGGGGCGCGACAGGTCCACACCAGCGGAGAGCTACCAGTCTCCTTCCCCATTTCTACCTCCCCCTTTTCTTCCACTTCTCCCCCTCCAGTGAGCTGCCGATCTTCTCCCCCTTCATCTTCTCTCACCACAATTCATCCTCTCCTCTCCCGTTTGTCTTCATCACCGGTGAGCTCCCCATTTCATTCTCTCTTCTTGTCCTCCAGTGCCGTTCCAATGTGCCTCCATAGATCCAACGCCGGTGTGCCGCCTCACCATTGGATCCTTTACCATCCACTGTGCCGCCTCACTTCGCAATGCCATCATCTCATCGCAGAAGACCTCGACACGCATGAGCTGCTGCCTCGGCCGACTTCATCACCTACTGTGCATCAGCGTCTACTTCCATGACCACAACCTGCTCAGACGACCAGATATCACTAGAACATCCCCAGCTGATGAGGAACGGGGTCCCGATCTTCCGACAGGTAGGGGATAGTTCGATTGGTGGAGACTCGATGTTGACGATCCGACTTTCGACCAGAACCGATCTAGGCCTGCAATCGTTACACCACTGCTCCGCTCGTTATCAACCGTACCGAGGCGCGGTTGACCTAGCCACGAAGGCCTGTTCCTG
The DNA here is from genome assembly GCA_019359835.1 of Pharus latifolius. NCBI lineage: Eukaryota > Viridiplantae > Streptophyta > Magnoliopsida > Poales > Poaceae > Pharus > Pharus latifolius. The sequence continues at coordinate 72,358,006 of CM033321.1, forward strand.
TAACCGAATCGAAGAACACGTGCAAGAACACAGAATAAGCAATCCCGAATTGCAAGTATGTATTAAGATCAAGAAGTGTTGGGGTTCCACAAACCGAAAGACGGCGAACTGCGACAGCAGAAAAATTATAAGCAAAACCCAAGTCTAACAATGACGGCTACGAGGTTTTAATATGCGAGAGGGGTGGCGTCTAGGGTTTGGGGCGCATCCCCCCCCCCCCCACGCGGGATACACGGGCCGAGGCCCAATAGACAGGTGATGCAGCACCGCACGGCCCAACAGAATCTAGTCTCCACTTGTTTTAACGATTGTGATTGACTCATAAGGATTTTGGACGTGGGACCAGATCTGTTGGAAAGGTCTCGTCGAGGGCTTCTCTGTAATGTACTTGAACGTCCCAAACGGAGTTCGTATGCATCTGCTACACCCGTTTGAAGACAGGCTGCTCCGCCATGGCCGACCCGGACTCCAGCTCGCGGTAGACTTGATTCCTGACCCGTCTTGGCGCAAAGTGACACCCTCGCTGATCAACACCATGATTCCTGAGCACAAGCACAATGTTATTAGGTAGTAACTCGCTCTTGTCAATATTCTCTCGTGTACTAAGAAACGAGCTCACCTAGTGATTTAGTTGACGTGCATGTGCCCTTGTTATTGGTCCTTGCACAACGGGTGTTGGAAGAATGGACGCATCGTTAGGGGTGATGTCCTCATCACCAGCAAGCCACATCTTTGGTCCAACTTTTTTCACTCTCCTCTGTTCTTGAATTCTGATGAATTGGATGTTTGTATGAGATTTGCTTGTTTGTAAATGTGAAGGTTGAATGCTTATTTCATATCTAATTGGAGAATTCTCAATTCAAATGAGTTGCTCTGAATTTGGCTATTCATTCATGCAATATCTGAGTACAATTTTATATCTAAAATTTTGTGTTGAGTGGTTATTTGAATTACCTTGTGAACTTCATTTTTTATTTGTCTCTTGTGATGAACTGAAATTCTTGTTGCTTGCTATTCAATCTAGTTGATCCTCATGTTGGTCTGTTTGTCAGTTTACTGCATTCACTAGCTGTTGGTTGTTTTGGTGATTCAATTGGACTAGTTCTAGGTGTTCCTTGTATATCTTGTTCTCTCTAGTATTTGCATCTTATTGCCTTGGTGCCTTAGTTGCTGAGAAGTGTACTTTGTGAGGTAAATAAGAACCAAGGTGGTGATGGATTGGGATAATTGAAGACTAATTTTAATTTATCTTCAATTCTTATCCATCTGCTGTGTGTTTTAGGTTGAAGAGCTTGTTTATGTCGACGGTTGTGTGGTTGATTTGTGTCAAGGCTTGTCGAAGCGTTAGTATTTATTTTTGTACTATTGTTTTGTCGATTTGTGTAGTGATTAGTAATTGATAGACATATATGCCTTCTTCCATTAGGCCTCTTCTCGATTATCTTAAACATTGCACATATTTACGATCATTGTACAATTTTAAACACTAATGGCAAGTCGCAAGATATCCACCTCTTTCTTTCTCTATTTTTGTTCTAACATCTTATCTCTTTCTCTCGTCTATTTTAGTCTCATTTGACATCAATTTAGTTTTGTTCTACATGATTTGTTTTCTCTAGTCCCTGTGGAAAGAACGATAGAATACTCGCCTTATTGCTCTGATCTCGTTCTCTTGCATGACGGTGTAGGCCGGTACCATTGGTCGACCTTTGCTTTCCAAATTTATGGCAGCAACGCATTATGCTTATCAATGCATCAAGGTACCAGGACCAAAAGTTGTGATCACCATTAAAGGCAATCAAAGCACATCCCTAACTTGTGATCGCATATCCCTGGAACTGGTCGATCAGCTTCCCCTGCGGGACGACAAGGCTATGACCAAAAAACCAGAAGCAGTCAAGGTAAATCCTCAACCAGATGAAAAACTTAAACAAGTTATTTTATTCCCAAATGACCAATCTAAAACTGTTTGGATTGGATCTGGATTGGATGACAAATAGGAACTTGAGCTCATTACTTTTCTCTGAGCTAACGTACGTGTATTTGCATGGAAACCAGCTAACATACCTAGAGTCCCAAGGGAAGTGATCGAGCACAGGCTAACAATTCTGCCTGGATAGCGACCAATCAAGAAAAAGCTCAGACGCTTTGCTCCTGATCGACAAGAAGCTATCCGTATAGAGTCAGATAAACTTCAAGAAGCTGGCTTCATTCACGAGGTTAACAATCTAGAATGGCTCACGAATCCAGTCATGGTCCTAAAAGCAAATGGTAAGTGGCGCATGTGCGTCGATTACACCAGTCTCAACAGTGCCTGCCCAAAGGATGACTTTCTCCTTCCCCGCATCAATCAGTTGGTCGATTCCACAGTGGGTAGTGAGATGATGAGCTTCCTGGATGCTTACTCAAGGTACCATCAAATTAGCATGCCAGAAGTAGATGAAGAGAAGACTGCCTTCATAACACCATTACGCACCTACTGCTACGTCAGAATGCCATTTGGACTCAAGAATGCTGGTTCCATGTACCAGCGCTTGATGCAAAAGGCCTTTCAGCCTCAATTAGAGCGTAATTTAGAAGCTTACATCAATGACTTGGTTGTAAAGAGCTTAAAAAGCTCCAGTCACATAGATGATTTAACTGAAACCTTCTTTAACTTTAATAAACATGGAATCAAGTTGAATCCCGAAAAGTGCTCTTTTGGAGTTTCTTTGGGTAAACTTTTGGGTTTTCTTGTTTGTTTGAGGAGCATTGAAATTAATCCTGAGAAAATCTGAGCCATTAAGCGAATGCGACCTTCTTTGACCACGAAAGAGGTACAGAGACTGACCGGTCGAATGGCGGCCTTGAGTCATTTCATTTCGAGGTTAGATGAATTTAGATTACCTTTTTTTATTGTTCTACAAAAGCACAATGGTTTCCAGTGATCGGATGAAGCTGATAAAGCCTTTTAGGGGTTAAAAGCATACCTCACCAATGCCCTGGTGTTGGTTTCTCCTATTGAGGGAGAATCATTGCTCATCTACCTCAGACTCCGTCGGCTAGTGGTGAGGGGAGAAACACAGCCAGTCGTAAACCAAGTAAACAAGGAGTATAGCACCTCCGATTTGACAATGGCTCATTACCTAGATGAAGTGAGGAAATTGGAAAAATACTTCAAAAAATTTGAAGTCCAATGTGTTCCACGAAGAGACAATATTCTCGCAGACCAATTATCAAAGATTGGATCCTCACAAACATCCGCCCCGACAGGAGTGTTCATCGAGCACTTAAAAAAGCCCTCAATCACGACCATCGCAGACATACCAAAGGCGATGACTAACATCGCCACCCTCGAGCAAGAAGCAGATTGGATTCATCCATTGAAAATCTATCTTGCACATGGGACCTTGCCAGAGGACGAAACCCAAAGTGATCAGTTAGTTAGAAAAGTGTGAATGTACAGATTGGTCAAAGGTACCCTATACAAAAAAGGTGCTCAAGGAGTCCTTATGCGCTGTATACCTCAAGAAAATGGAAAATCCCTTCTAAGAGAAATACACGGAGGCATGTGTGGCACACACGCTTCCTATAGATCATTGGTCGAAAAAACTTTTTGACAGGGTTATTACTGGCCTACAGCACTTAGAGATGTTATGCAATTGATCAAGACTTGCCCACAGTGTCAATTTCATGCTTGGCAGATTTACCAGCCAGCATATGCATTACAAACTATTCCACTAACCTGGCCGTTTGCCACATGAGGAATAGATATACTGGGTCTAATGCCCCAAGCAATCAATGGATACAAGTTTTTGTTCATAGACATTGATACATTTACTAAATGGATCAAGGCTGAACTAGTCCGAACCATTACCGCGACAGCAGCGAAGAAGTTCTTTCATAAGAACATTGTGACACGATTTGGCGTTCCAAGTTGTCTCATCATAAATAACGAATCCCAATTCGTTAGTTGTCTTTTTCTAGACTATTGCGACGATATTGGTACCAAAATATGTTTCACATCTGTTGCTCATCCACAGAGTAATGGTGCAGTAGAACGTGCCAACTGGCAGATAATACAAGGCACAAAGAAATGTGTTTTTGATCACCTTAGGCTGCACTCAGGGGCTTGGGTAGATGAACTCTATTCCGTTCTATGAGTGTTACGTACTACGACCAGTCGAGCTACAAGCGAGATGCCTTTCCAACTGGTCTATGGTGCAGAAGCCATGCTATCAATTAAAATACAAATTTGTTCTGCTCGTGTGGATCACTCAGATAATATTAATCAAAGTGAAGCTCGCGAAGATGAAATTGCTCTTCTCGAAGAAAGACAGAATCGAGCACTCATTCGGTCAACGGCATATTTATAGGCTCTGTGTAAATATCACAGTAAAATGGTGCGACTATGTAGTCTTCACGTGGGAGACCTGGTTTTAAGAGAAATCCAAAACCAATCTAATCGCAACAAATTCTCCCCTCAGTGAGAAGGCCCCTACACTGTAGTGTCAATTCCATGACCAGATTCTGCTAGATTAGCTATGGAAGACGGAAGAATTCTATCGAACACATGGAACATCGACCAACTGCGTAAGTTCTTTGTATAATTTTTTCCATTTCCATTATAATTTTATAAAGTATTTTCCTCTTTGCTATATGTCATGGTTACATTCCTAATTTCAGCCTTACATTTTTCTCGGGTCACGCTCGGGGGCTGGTCGTGATAAAATGACTTACTACGATGTTCAAATGGATTCGCTGGCCGATCTCATGGTCGCATCAAGATAAGACATCTCTTCGTAAGCAGTTTTCTTAACGCAGAAGGGAGTTACTAGCATGTTTCTTATCATTTGAGTGGATGTCAATTAGCAAAAAGTTTGTACATTTAGTATTAAACCATTTATCTCAACGACTTAATGATGGCATCTAGTTAAGACATCTCTTTCTAAGCCGTTTCTTAACGCATAAGAGACTTACTAGTATGTTCCTGTACTACGACTTCTGTATAAGTGATCATGCAAGCCCTGGTCTTTGCTGACTAGATAACTTCCTTGCGACCACTATACAACGACTTCGGGATTAGTGATCGCAAGAGGGGGCTAGGGGATATAACAATGGCATTAATCTATAAAGGATAAGTACTATGCATTTTATTATTATTTCTTTTCAATTTTTATCACCTACTTTCTACTAATCATTTGTATTTGCAAGGTACAATGAATCTGATGAGTAAAATATTTCTATTTCCATTACCAAAATTACAAAATTTACAATGAAGGAAGATGCACAATGCAGTCTTCTCCTTCAAGGATGCCAAGGTTTCAGCAAACTCTTTCCTGATCACCTTCTCATCTTCGTCTCCCTATATGACCATGAGATTATTCCTAGTCATATACGAAAAAATTCAAAGAGTAAAAATCCTTACCCTGGAGACAGATGCTAACTGAGCCACCAAAGGAGATGTTGCGGCAAGAGAGGAAGTGGTCCAGTTTTTCCAGTACAAACAAATTAAGACCAGGTCATTCATTCCTAACTGAATGACTCAACTTAGTTAGAAAAAAGACAATTCTTTACCTCAAGAAATGAGGAGCAATTTGTCTGGCCCAGGATGAGGCCTGAGCCACAGTTGCAGCTAATGGCTGTGGGCTTGCAACCTCTTCCCTTCTGTCATAATCACTTTGTGCAGCCAGGGAAGAGGTCATGATCAATTTCTTTGGTGATAGCCCACCAGAGATCCAACATCATCACAGGATCGTTTCCTTAATTTGGGCAACTACAAAAACCATAGTACCTGGAAAAGTTTTGCTCAAGGAAAAGACTTGCACAAATTTACCAAAAGAGAATTACCTTTTGAGACGATTGTGCAACAACATCAACATTGATCCCTTGCAGTTCCAATGCCTCAACGTTGCCTTCTACCGCTAAGCTCTCTTCTTCATCCTCAATCAATCGATCAGGGAGTCGGGATGGCATCAAAGCAAAAACAGAGGAGAGGAGAGAAAGAAAGAAGGCAAAGAGTCTGAAACTTAGAAAAATTTGTGAAAGCTTAAAGACTCTAAACATAGTGGCTGGCTATTTATAGGGTCCCAAAGAGATGCATCGAGTTCCCGTCCTTGAAACATGAAGAGATGCTTTGAGTTTCTACCCTAGGGATGCAGTGAAGCACTCTCGAGATCTTCCCAAACGCCGGCGTGGAAACTGCACACAAAGTTCCTTCTTGGGAGGCAGCAAAAACCATCAAGATTCTGTTCAATACTTGTCATGATATCCTAGCAAACACACTCAAAGTTTCTTCTTGAGTTACGTGAGAAGGCGAAGTGATAGAGTGTTAGTGGTGAATGCGAAACGACAGAGTACTGTACTGTGTTAGAAATCGAAACGATGGAGTATTGTACTAGAATTCTAAGCGGCAAAGTATGTTGCTAGAATTTGAAGCAACAACACTACTGTGTTATAATCTCCTCGTTTCAAATTCAGGGGCTAGCTCACGGTGATTTGTGTATACTTTTTAGTGGTCGAATGCAACCATGAAGAGAGAAACAAACAAACTTCCTGCCTATGGCGGTAAGACATTTTAGGAAGAGACAACGAGGAAGTCTAAGGTATTCTAGGCTTAATTTGGCTCTTATAGATGTTTATCCTGTAAGTACGATCACTAATTGTTATGATCGTAACACTAATCTTCTAAAGAATGCATAGTCGAAAGGACTCTATTACCTACGACCACTCTGGTCGTAGAGATGAGATCGTAGCCAATACACGACCAAATGAGTACTATTTACCTTGTCGGTGAATCCAAAACTGGTGACATCCTCTAAATAAAGGACTAGTTGAGAATTCATCTACCGACCACAGATTGAAGGTTCAATAGTTAGATGGTTATGTACATTTGACCAGACCAGATGGTTATGTGTATTCGACCATACCTAATGGCCATGCTTATTCGACCACGACCTTTAGATACCATGAACCTTTATATTCCCATAAATATCATAACTCCTAGATAAGGTAACCGTCAAGAGAATAATTGGGCAGCTAATGTACGTGCAGCCACACATAATTTCATATCAATGACCGGCACATGTCTTACGCCTGACGACCCTTCAATTCCGAAATCGACGACCTTCAACTAGCTATAAAAGAAGGAGGCCGAGGACAGAGAAGGGGGGATCGAGAAGAGAGAGCCAATACGACCTGACTTGAACAGGGAATTGGACGACGGAGCCTCAAATTGCATAGGGAATAGGAGATTAGTTTTTAGTTGATTCCTGAACATCTCTTGTTCTTCTTTGTAACCCTTTGCACTCTTAGTGAAACCACAAACAGGAGTAGGGTTATTACTCAACGTTGAGGCCCAAACCTGTATAATTCCCATGTCTCTGGTGCATCTATATTTGCGATTCTTTATTTGGGTGTTTGTTAGAAGTCCTTCCTCGTGTGAACTTTTGATCGTGTGTAAGTTCGGTTTGGAACCTTGTTCCAATCGTCGATAATGTAAACATTTGTTATGATGAAAATACAATGCAAGTATTTAGCTTATTATCACAGTAAAGTCTTGGTTTTAAACCTTTGGTGAGGATTATTTCTCAATTTATTTGCTTATGCCTTTCTGTGGTCGCAGGAGACCACAGGGAGAGAGAGAGAGAGAGCCTAGCTATCTGTTGGGGAAAATATTAACCGTAGTTGATATCCCTCCTCTGGGTCCGGGATAGGGGCCTCCCTCGCCTGGACCACCAGTCCTCCTAGAGAGGAGATAGGAGCCTCCCTCCTCCGGTCCCACGGTCTTGGGATAGGAGCCTCCCTCCTCCAGTGCTCTGGTCCTCCGGTCCTCTGGTCCTCTAGGGGTGGAGATGGCAGCCTCCCTCCTCTGGCCCTCTGGTGCTACTAGGGCTGCATCTCACCCGCTCCTTGCGGATCCAGCGCCTCCTCGTCAAAGGGGACTTTCAGCTTGTGGTTTGCCAAATGGATAAGTCCTACTTGTGCGATGATGCAAACCTGAGCCTCTATCTTGAAGAGGTCTCAAAGATGGAGAATCACTTCGAAGGCCTCGAAGCCCGGTGTATCCCATGTAGGGATAACGACAGCGGCGACGCCCTTAAGCAGGCAGCAAGTGCCCGTTCCTGAGGGGGCCTTGCTAGATATCATCTCGAAGCCTTCCACGGTGGCTCGTGACCCGGACTCCAGGCCCGATGACCCTCACATCACAGAGATCGTCCGGGCCACATCATGGATGGACCCCCTCATCTCCTACATTAAGGGAGAGGGGGAGCCCACCGATGACACGGAAGTAAAGCATCTCCGTGCCAAAACGTGGGCGTATGTCTTGCTCATGGGGGTGTTGTATAAGCGAGGGGCCTCCACCCTCCTTCTTTGCCTTCTGCACGGGGAGGGGATCCTACTCCTGGAGGACATCCACCTCTGGTGTTGTGGTTCCCATCTTGGCCTACGAGCCATCACCACTAAAGCCATCTGACAAGGCTTCTACTGGCCTACAGTGGCCCGCGAAGCGAAAGACCATGTCTCCACGTGCGAGGCCTGTCAAAAGATGGCGAAGGCTTCAAACCTAACATCCGTAGCTTTGCAGTCCATTCCTATCACCTGGTCGTTTGCTCAATGGGGAATGGACCTGTTAGGCCCTTTCCCCCCAGCGCCCAGGGGATATAAATGCGGTTGTGGCCATGGACTACTTCTCCAAGCCAGTAGAGGCAGAACCCCTAGCAAGCATTACATCCCGAGCGGTGGAAAGGTTCTTTTCGAAGAACATAGTGTCGTGGTATAAAAAATACCCTGGCAGGTTTGTGGATGTGTTTGACACGTGTATAGCGACGCGAGCTGATTGTGCGATTGGTCACCTCCCGTCGGGCAAACTCAGAGATTGACATGGAGGATTTATGCAGGTTCAGATCCCAGTGAGAACCCTAGTCCTATCGGCACCCCCCGAACGTATGTCCCAGGGGAGGTTCTCTCAGGGGGAGAGGTTTATAAGGTAGTGCGTATTGATTTTTGTATTTATTGAAAAATGGGACCCCTTTTTACAAGAGAGGAGTACAAGGGTATATATAGACCCCAAAAGATGGAAATGACTAAAATGCCCTAGCTTCGACCATCGACTCGGGGACACGATGGTCCTTTTGTAGATCAGGGCGCCTGGATGTTCGACACGTGCAGGCTTCAATTCCCGAGGGAGCTCCACCTCTGGGACGCCGGTCACTGGTTGGTGGCACCTGGGACGGCTGTGACCGGGACGCCTGCCATCGGGAAGCTTGTGATCGAGTGGCAGCACCCGAGACGGTTGTCACTGAGACGCTTGGCATCGGGGCAGTTGTGATCAGGTGGCGGTGCGTGGGATGGTTTTCACTGGGATGCCTATCACTGGGGGAGCTGTCACCGGGTGGCGGCGCTCGGGACGGTTGTCATTGAGAATCCTGTCACCGGGTGAGCTGTGACTGGGTGGCAGCACCTGGGATGGTTGTCACCAGGATGCCTATCTCCGAGGGAGCTTTCACCTGGTGGCGCCGTCCGGGACGGTTGTCACCGGGGCGCCGGCGACTGTGACAGCTGTCACCAGGTGGCAGCGCCCGAGACGGTTGTCACCGGGATGCCTGTCCCTGAGGGAGCTATGACCGGGTGGCGATGCCCGGGACAGTTGTCACCGGGGTGCCTGTCACCGGGGGAGCTATGACCAGGTGGCAGCGCCCGATACAGTTGTCACAGGGATGGCTGTCACCGAGGGAGAAGTGATCAGGTGGCAGTCCCTAAGAGATGAGCTCTCTCTGAGGAGCAGCGCCCCACGCCCTGGGGCCGGGACAAAGATTTCTCCCAACACATAGTGTGCCGCTTCGGGGTCCCCGGAGAGATCACTGTCAACAACAGAACCCAGTTCGAATCCACAGTCTTCTGCAAGGTCTGCCAAAACTTGGGAACAATTCCCCATTTTGCTTCAGTGGCTCAACCCAAAAGCAACGGGGCGGTCGAGCGTGTCAACAAGGTCATCCTGCAGGGGCTTCGTCGTCGCTTGGAACAAAATGCTTCCAGGCGCGGAGCATGGACGAATGAGCTCCCGAGCATTCTTTGCTCCATGCGCATGACCCCGAGTCAAGCGATGGGACGCACTCCTTTCTCGCTCGTCTACGGGGCCGAGGCGGTGCTCCCCAGGGAGATCAGTTTTCGATTGCTGCGAATCGAACTGCTCGAGGGAGTTTCAGCCATCGTGTTCCAAGCCAACGAAGAAAATCAAAGGCTGGAAGTGGACCTCATCGAAGAAGAGTGGGACAAATCCCCACTAGTACAAAAAAGCATTGTTCTATCGGTAAAAAACACCCTTTTACTATCGGTTTTCGTACCGATAGAGATAGACACGATAGAACAAGACAGAACATTTTCTATTGGTAAATAACCGACAGAAGAACTTCACAATTCTATCGGCATATTAGGAGTGTACCGATAGAAAACCCGTCGTAGTCTGACGTTTAGCAGTGGGAAAAGTATCACTATTCTAACGGTTAATTACAAGATTACCGACAGCAAAAAGTTTACTATTCTATCGGCACCTTATGAGTGTAGCGATAGAAATCCCGTCGTAGTCTGACGTGTAGCGGTGGGAAAAATACCACTATTCTAACGGTTAATTACAAGTTTACCAACAGAAAAAAGCTTAGTACTCTCTCGGTTGGAAATGAGATAACCGATAGAAAAAATCTTAGTACTCTCTCGGTTGTGTATGAGTTCACCGGCAGGAAAAATCATACTCTTCTAACGGTTAATTTCAAGTTTACCGATAGAAAAAACTACAGTAGTCTCTCGGTTGTGGATGAGTTCACCGGCAGGAAAAGTCACACTATTCTGACGGTTAATTTCTAGTTTACCGATAAAAAAAGTGGTAGTAGTCTCTCGGTTGTGAATGAGTTTGCCGATAGAAAAGTGGTGGTAGTCTGTCAGTTGTGAATGAATTTACCGATAGAACATTCACATATACAGTACGTTATTTACATTCACATATACAGTACAGATGCAATACATTATAGATTGGATACACAATACAGTACAGATGCAAAGAAGGGTAAATTCACAAAACAGATTGACACATTAGACAGTTATTCACATTTATTCACATATATATGGACAAATACAAATTGCAATCCAATTTGGACATTTATTGACATATATATTTATTCACATGTATATAAACAGTCTATGCACAGAGTACACGAAAAAGAGAAAATTATCATGGCGGATGGTTGGGTGCAACTTCCTCCATGACATATTGAGCCCAGATTTGTCGAAAATCTCTAATCTTTGCATTTTCGTATGAGTCTTTCAACATGGCGATCTACAAGCATGTGTGAATACTTAGTAACTAACTTCCTAATTTAGAACGTGACACCCAATTTTCAAATTTGAGTTAGCTATCGATGCTTACCTGGGGGAATTGGGCAAAGTTTGTCTGCACTAGGTCGTACATGTAGCGCAACACATAAAACCCTCATTCCCACGATTGCGGCTGCTGATGGCACTGAGATAATTGCATATGCGAAGACATGTTAGCTATTGTTTCCATAAACTAATTAAGCATAAAGAAAAAGTCTCGTGAGTACCTCATATTCTTTCCAAGCTAGTAGGGAGCCATGCGGTGCGGCATGCCTCCCTCCAGCGGACACATATTTATCAAAAGCCCTGCATTTTAGTTAGTATTGCCAGTTAATGTATTATCATTAGCTAGTGAGGTGAAAATTTAAATCAAACATATAAGTTACTTACGCCTCCATATTCCCCTTGACCACATATTCGATCGATAATCTGTCATGCATCGAATTGAGGTAGTACACCTCGTTCCTCGGCGGACAGATCACGATGAGGATCCAGTGGCCCCTGCATTGTACGTAAAAGAGGACCGCTAGCTCAAAGTATATCTCAAGTGTAACATACAAGATCAAGTTAAATTAGTACAAAATGCACTAACCTTTGGTGGTACGGCACCAGAATGAACTCCCTGTCCTGCTGCGCCATCAGCGCCTTGGATATGTACTGCTCAGCGTGCGCGGCGTCGTGCTCTAGCATCGTGAGGCTTATTTTCTCTCGGTCAAGGAAACCCACCTTGTCACACGCAGCCTCCGATGCTAGCCTGTACATGCACCTGCATGCAAAGGACGACATTAGTATTGCACAGAAAGTTACTACATTTCAAATGAACTAAAACAATGCAGAGTTAGCGAACAGAGTTAGAAAACAGCAATACATAGCATCAGCAAACTCACAGGACTCCAGTCCGTATGATGGACATATCGAGCTCCCGCCAGTTGTGGAGGTCGAATAGATCCTCGTGTGCCACGGATATACTCCCGGGCTCACGGTGGAACTACCCAGGCCTGCAGGGAACTAAGAAGTTCAGATTGCGCCGAGTTCGGTGTAGGTACCACTCATGGAGGTCTTTGGTTGATCGATCCAATTTGCGCAAAGCTGCCTCCGACATGAGTGGGAACCCGTTCCTGAACCTCTCCAGCTGTCCCTGTCGCCCTTTTCCCTTGCCTTTGCCCTTGCCTTTTGCTGGGGACTGAGCGCGTACCTTCGAAGGCAAGGGCGAGGTGATGGCCGCTTTCTTCCGAGGTGAAGGCGTGTATGCGCTGGGTGGGGTCGAGGCCGTCTTTGATGTGTCCAGGGTCGCACGAGATCGGGCCTCATGCCCCGAGCTGGGGGCGCAGTCCCCTGGTAGCCCAACGGCAGGCCACTTCAATTAATGAGCACGTATGTTAGATTATGCAAGTTGAGTGTACTGAGTAGGATGTAATCTAAAATGTGTAGGATTTACCGGTTGTATTAGAAGACACTTCTTGGGCCACTGTACGTAGGAGCCCACTGCCTCAGCAAGTGTTTGCAGTTCCTCTGTTGGGACTGCCAATGAAGAATCGTTGTAGCCCGGCATGGCCATGTCCACCTGTACCTTTGCAAACCCCAACTGCAGAGGTACACAATGGACCCGGACATCCGGCCCAGAAGGATATACGAAGCCGTGTCCAACCACTTCCTGCCTGTCGCCTAGGTGATTCAGTAAGATGCAACCCTCCGGCCTTTGCAAATTTGTAAATATTAAAACAGGTTAGCGAAACAACTCTAACATAATGGGAGTGGCATCAACTTAAGTGCACAGATGAAGGCTTGTAGTACCTCAAGTAGATCCACTGGATCCGCGAGGACCTTCGAAGCGCAACTACTTATCCGACCCCGCGGGGTACCGTCGCCCTGGGGCTCCGCATCCGCACTCTTGCTCAGCAATGCATCTCTCAACCGTGCAAACTCTTCCCTCATTTGTGCGACCTCAGACTGCACCTCAGCCCGTATCTTCTCGGAGAGCTCCGCCTGTACCTCAGCCCGTATCTTATCGAAGAGCTCCGCTTCCTTTTCCTTCCAGGAGCAGGCCTTCTTCCTCAGTGGAGCCAGATCTGCGAAACCGGCCTTCCACGACACAATGGCTCCCACGGCCCGTGTCCGCCGGGGATGCTCCTTATTTCCTAGAGCCCGGGTGAGGATGTCATTCTCCCTCTGTGGGGTAAACAATCCCTCCACTGCCTCCTTCTCAAAAGAGATCTGTTACATTTAAAGGTACCTTGTGAGACAAATTGCCTTATATACACTTGTGCGCACATAGTTTACGAGGTTAGCCAACTTACCATTCGCCTCACAACGTCGACGTCCCCAAGGGTTGCGAACTGCACAGACCCCGTGGATGACACGGACCCCCTCCCCCTCCACCATCGCTCGCACCTCTCATCCCAGATATCGGAGAGCGGCAACTCAGGGGTGTCGATGACAGGATTTTGCTCGTCTTCCTTCTTCCACTGCTCCTCCTTCCCCGCATAGCCCCAGGATCCGAGCCGATGCGGGTGGTCGTTCCTCTTCTGGATAGCCCTATTCTTCTCGCTAAGGGCCTTGAACTCCTCAGTCCCCTTCTGCTTGGTGAATTCCTCCCATACCTCCTCCGATATGAAGCGGTACTTCTCGCAAGGAGACTTCCCCGCAGCGAGGAAGTTACTGACGAGCCAGCTCTTAAAGGTTTTCCATGTTCCGTTCATGTCCTTCAAGCAGGCCGTCCTAGGTGTATCGTCGGGGATGTTCCACTTAGCCTGTTTTCAAAAAATGCATACAATTAATCACGAGTTAGTTAAACTTTAGTATAAGCCAAGAGAACGTGATTACGAAAGAGTTCAGTGATTTCAGTTAATTTAACCTTCACTTCCGCCCACAACCTATCCCTCTCGTCCGCCGTCACGTCCTTCCAGCTCTGCACGGTGATCTTCACCCTTTCTTTCGCCAACGGCCCAACGTAGGCCGTGTACTTCCCAGCATTCTTTCCAATCGGCCTCCCAAATTGGTTGAACTCACAAGAAAGATCCGTGCCTTTGGCCAAACGGCCCAACGTCGTCGCGCCTCGTCCCACCCTCTTGCGCCGGGATGTAACAGCTGCATCTTCAGTTACGTTGGGGTTGGCCCTAGTCGAACCACTGGTAGTATCTGATGAAGACGACGACATGTCTCTCCCTACAAAACCATCAACAAACCATCAACAAACCATCAAAAATTTAATGGAAACACAAACCAAATCATTTTACAAAGAAAAAGGACCTATTTGAAATATTTTTTCCATCGGTAAACACAAAAGCTACCATGCAATTAATAATATAAGATTCTATTTCTCAGCATTTTCGTCTACACATTTTCATATAGGAAGCAGGCAACATATGACAATTAATTCTTCTTGGAGTTTCATAACTCAGCCCAGGACTGGAATCTAATTAGGGCTGCAAAAGGGATGTCCGAACAAAATAATACTAAAAGAAATACGTGAATAAATTACTTCTTGAACTGTTCAGAAATACATGAATAAATTTTGTTGATAAGCCACTACTCACTGTCATCACATAACATTCGCAATGATTTTCTATACTAATATTCATGGGCCAGCATTATTATTTCACACATAAATATGCACACAAGCATCTAAGTGCCACTGTGCATAATCTGACAAACCTAATGCTAATGGAATATAAAGATATTGAAGTAGCACAGAAAGTAGGTCACAACCAAAAAAGGATTAATATGGTCTATAGCACCCTCTCTTGGTTATCTTTTGCATTACCTGTATGCAAGTCATCAGGACTTCATCACATCTATTAGTTTGGGAAAAGTCATATATGACATACAGGTAATGCAAAAGATAACCAAGAGATATGCATTTGAAACATATACATCGAAGACCCATCCACATTGCCATATATTCATACCAAGTGAGTAAAAATTCCCAACCAAACTAGTACGTACGTTGCATGCCTCATGTCCTTCCAGATCCAATGTTTTAATAGTACGTTGTTCAGAAATATTTTCTATCAATAAACACAAGAGCTGCCGATAGAGCAGACAAATTGTTTCTATCGGCAAATACAGGAGATACCGATAGAATATGTGTACGAACAACTCCAACATATAATGTGCATTACATGGCAGTTGCATACAATTGATCACACATACAGCAGTATAGATAAGTTAAAATCTCAAAATAGGTTCATTACAGCACTGGAACATATTATGTCAACCCTAATTTAAATCAACATTGCCCGCGGAATGTACATAAGCCAACACAATAGGGAACCCTAGTGTAATTGCAAAACTCGAAGAATTAGTACGTACAAAACACTAGGATCACATAAGGAAGATGCTGGAAATAGAACGACGAATTAGGGTATTTACGGCGATCAGTGCTGGTGATGGAGAGGGGGTGTAGAACGCAGTGGCGACCGGCGAAGGACGAAAATAAGAATCGGTGGCAGTGGCGAACCAGTGTCCAGCCGGCGATCATCGTGTGGGAGAGAGGAAGTGAGTGGTCACGGCGGAGGTTGTGGTTTTCTTCGCTCTCGAAGAGACGCAGTGCTCTAGGTTGGAACTGTTCGACTGGAGGGAAACTCAAGGGCCGTGTACGAGTAATAAAGTAATGTATGACCTTTTCTATCGGTACAACAAAATAATACCGATAGAATTATGTCCGTTTCTATCGGTACAACAAAATAATACCGATAGAAAAAGTAAATTCCCCGGAAAAATATTTGAATTAGTGGATTCCTTTTTTCTATCGGTATAAACAATAAATTCCCGTGAGACCAATTTTCCCCAGAAAAATTTTTTAATTAAGTTTACGAGATTATAGTATTGTGTTCCATTTTTCTATCGGTAAAAACAACCAAATACTGTCAGAAAATGAAAAGGTAAACACAATTTAACATCAAACAGACCGTGCTTGAAAGCTGCAGAATGATAAAGAAAGTGGCAAGATAGCCGAAAAATTGGAAAATTGACATCAAAAGAAATTGTTCATTCATTATTGTTTTATCACTTAAAAAAAAATTAAAACCCAAAATGCTAGGTCAAGGGGTGGTCTTAGCCCTGGCTGCATGTAGAATAGAGTAAGTTTTACTTGCAGCCAGGACACAGGACTCCTCTAGCGACAATTTGTCCCTAGGATCAACTACTACCGTGTCGCGAAGGCCTGCGACCACCCTCAGCTTCACTATGGTATCCTTCATAGTCAAACCGCAGCCAGCGATGGTCATATCCGTCTTCATGCGCTGAATACGCTGGAAGAGATCGTCAAGGTCAAGCCGTAGCTGAGTGTGCTTGTCTGTAAGGAGCTTGTGCTCATCCTGGAGGGCCCTCAGTTCGGCCTTCACTTTGCCAGTGTCTTCCACGGCTCCCATTCCTTGTGCAAAGCAACAGGTCAAGAATGTAGTGAACATGGATTAACAATACAGGGGTAAACCCAGGAGATTTAGAGTTCTTACCGGGGAGGGCGTGGCTGACGATCCCATGGAGGTTGCCATTGTGAAAGAGAAGATGAGGAGTCGAAGCGTTCGAGGATTAGAAAAACAAAAAAATACCGCAACGCATGGCGAGGTACTTATAGAATTTCCAAGGCGACGCATGGCGACACGGTTGAGAATTCAAAGCGCCAGAGTATTGTTCTATCGGTACAAATAGAAAAAAACCGTCTGACAACAAATATCATGAGACTAACGAATTTATTCTAATGGTACAATATAATAATACCGATAGAATAAGTACGCTTTTCACAGCGAAACTTTGGAAGTGCCTGAGACACATTAAAGTAGCGGATGTCCTTTTGTATCGGTAGAAATAACAAAATACCGTCAGAAAATTGATTTTTGGAGAGCTTAATTTGAAGAAGCAAGAGGCTGCGATGATATTTTTGCAAGTGCTATTTGAAGGGAAGAATTAAGTATTTATAGGATAAAGGTACTGTACATGTTAGAACTCATGCTGTGGAGTAAAATTGAGATATATTAATGCTGTGAACTAGCTTATCATTAAGTTCTAAAGAAAAATGTACTGCCTGATGTATTAATGATAAGTTCCTCACCTTGCTGCCGAACTTGTGGGCTGTTTGCTTGGCATTTATCCCCGAAATAGAAATTAATCATCAATGGTTCTCAACTCATAATCCTTCTTCGTGGTCATCTCGCAGATACGTTGTTTCATCGATATCTTCAGCATGAATAGATTGAATGTCCTCTAAAAATGGAGGTATTTCATCGAATTGGTTATACTCCTCTTCGTCGACAACATCTTCGACCCCAACAATACGTCTCTTGCTATGGAGGACAACATGCAAGTTTGGATTGGCCGGGTCAACGATGTAGAATACCTGTGTGGGTTGCTTTGCAAGTATGAATGGATCGTCTTGGTGTCCGACTCTACCAAGATCGACGAGAGTAAACCCGTAACTGTCAACTTGAACACCTCGAGGGATTTCGACCCATTGGCATCGAAACAGGGGAATCTTAAGTAATCCGTAATCGAGCTCCCATATTTCGTCAATAGCACCGTAATATGAGTTCAGCGCCCTTACTGACCTGGCATCCTCGGAAATAGCAAACAGTGTCACTCCGCTACATTGCGTGCTACTCTTGGCGCCTTGAGCTCTTGTGTAAAATGAATACCCATTGATGTCGTACCCCTGCCAAGTCCCTACAGTGAATCTTGGGCCTCTAAGCCAACCATGTCACAGTTTCATTTACGGAGCCCTCGGCAGCTCGCGTGACTCTTTCATGGATCCACTCAGCAAATTTCCTGTTATGTTCTCTGCTGACCCAAACGTCTGACTTCGAAGGATTCTGTGACCGTAACATTACCTTGTGCTCTTGTATGTATGGATCGACCTCCGTCATGTGTTGTAAGACCCAAAAATGTGATTTTGCGTACACATCACGAGCGGGGACGATAGCTTTGAATCCAATCGTTCCGATTCCCTGAAGCCTACCCTTGTGTCGGGACCTAGGAACTCCAATTGGGTCAACCCCGGCCATATAATCTGTGCAAAATTCAATCACCTCCTCGGCGGCATAACCTTCCATGATACTCCCCTCGGGTCGACGATGAGTCCTTACATATCCCTTCAATACACCCATAAATCTCTCAAATGGATACATGTAGCACAGGCACACGGGTCCACAAAACTTAATTTCTCTGATAAGGTGAACAATCAGATGGACCATTACATCAAAAAAGGATGGAGGGAAATACATCTCGAGCTGACATAGAGTTGTAACCACGTCGCGTTGCAAAGCGTCCAATCCATCCGGATCAATTACCTATGAGGACACAGTTGCGCCAAATATTCATATCAGAAAAATCTTCTAATTAAGCTCCATAGATGGAGGTAATGAACTTATAGTACGAGTGCACGTACTTACCTTGCAAGATATTGCGTTGAAGAAATAACATAGGTTTGTGATTGTCTCTCTGACTTTAACTGGGAGAATGCCTCTGATAGCAATGGGAAGCATTTGTGACATCAGGACATGACAGTCGTGGGACTTCGTGCCAACTAGTCTTAGGTCCTTCATGGACACAAGTTTTTTCAAGTTCGCGGAGTACCCACATGGAACTTTAACACCGTGCAGGCACCGACAGAGTTCTGTTTTTTCGCTCTTGGACAACATATAGCAGGCCAGAGGGAGGTATGTACGCTTTCCATTCTCTAAAGGTGCAAGCTCAGTCCTTATCCCCATTTCCACCATGTCACGACGAGCTTTCACACCATCCTTTGTCTTTCCCGGAATGTTCAACAACAAACCAATCAAACAGTCACAGACATTTTTCTCTACATGCATGACGTCAATGCAATGTCGAACTTGTAAGTGCTCCCAGTACGGTAGATCCCAGAGAATCGATCTCTTCTTCCAAACATTTTTTTCTTGAGGTTTAGAATGCTTACCGAACTCAGCTTTGATATCCTTCACGCGCGAGTAAATCTCCTTACCGGTCAGAAACACTGGAGCTGATCCCTTCTCAGGCTTCCCGTTAAATGATTTCCTCTTCTTACGGTACGTGTGATGCACCGGAAGAAACCTGTGGTGACCCATGTACACTGTTTTCAAGCAGTTTCGCATCCACATGCTCTCAGTTTCATCTAGGCAAATAGAGAAAGCCTTGGCTCCTTTCGTACTATACCCGGACAAATTGCCGTAGGCCGGAAAATCATTTATGGTGCAAAATATCAGGGCCCGCAAGATGAAATTCTCTTTCTTGTATGCATCCCACACCTACACCCCCTCGCTCCACAATTTCTGTAAGTCCTCGATTAAAGGCGCTAGAAACACGTCAATATCATTTCTGGGTTGTCTGGGTCCTGAGATTAGTAACGCCATCATGATGTACTTGCGCTTCATGCATAACCAAGGAGGAGATTGTAGATGCATAAAAGAACCGGCCAAGTGCTGTGCCGACTGCTCATATTACCATGTGGGTTCATACCATCTGTACTCAGCCCGAACCTTATATTCCTAAGTTCACCGCCGAACTCAGCAAATGTTCTGTTGATGTTTCTCCATTGAATAGAATCAGTTGGGTGTGTCAGTTTTCCGTCTTGTTTCTGGGCTTCAGCATGCCAACGCAAGTGCTTCGCGACTTTCGGATTTCCAAATAGCCGCTTCAATCTAGGTATCACAGGCAAGTACCACACTGTTTTCGCTGGAGGTCCTTTCTTTACCTCGTGACGTTCACTGTCAATCCGGTCCCTACGCGTATACCTCAATGCGCCGCATCTTCGACAAACATGCAAACTGGAGTACTCGTTACGGTACAACACACAATCATTTGGGCATGCGTGTATTCTTTCGATTTCCATTCCCAACGGACACAACAGTTTTTTGGCTTGGCAAGTAGATCTTGGCAACTCATTTCCCTCTGGAAGCATGTCCGCTAGAAGATCTAATAGTGCCGTGAAACTCTTATCACTCCAACCGTTGCCTGCCTTCAAGTTATATAATCTCAGCACAGAAGACAGTTTTGTTAATGTTGCACATCCAGGGAACAGAGGCTTCTCAGAGTCAGCAATCAGTTTCTCAAATTCACAGAAGTCGTTTTCGTTGTAATCTTCCTCTACATCACGTAACATCTCATCTAGATTGTCATCATCATCATCATCCACGTGCACATCGGAATGAACATTATCACAATTCAGATGATCATCGATATTATTGCAATCCACATCCGAGTCCTGCTGATTGGTAGTAGTGGTGCTTGTTTCCTCAAGATCTTCTCCATGCCATATCCAACGGGTGTATCGCGCGTTAAAACCACGACGAATCAAATGACTCTTAATTTGATCAGAGTTGCTAAACCTCTTCAAGTTCATACAATCTGTACAAGGACAGAGCATATTTTTCTCTCCCTTCCTCTCCTTTTGTTGCTCAGCAAATTTAATAAACTCATTCACACCATCCAAATATTCAAAAGTAGTACGTTTTATTCCATACATCCAATATTTCCTGTCCATCTACAATTAACAAAATTTAACGAGTCAGCCATGCATGCATGAAACCTGCCCGATTAAGTTATGTATATGTACATGTACAACCTCTTACAACAGATGTGTTGAACCCTAGCCTGACGAAATTAACACTAATTAACCTAGCTAACTACACAATACAAGCTAGTTAGCTCCTAAAACATGACGCATTTCCAGCTACCTAGCTCCCAAGCTTACAGCTACAAACTTAATTGGAACTACACAATACAGCTAGCTTGCAAGTAGAGAGGGAGGGAGATCTAGAGGGAGAGAGAGATAACTGTCGACAATTAATCATACCTTAAAGAGAGGGGCGCAATCAACTTCCCTCCAGCTTGCGCTGATCACCCTAGCAGTGTAGCTGCGAGCGTGGAACTTTCATCACAAACAGAGGGACAGAGAGTACAACAGAACAAATTACAGCGTAGCTCAGCAATGGTCGAGTGGGGTTTTCCTTATAATGGAGCTTTTTCTAACGGTAAATACATGAAATAACCGTTAGACTAACTAAGGTAATTTGCCTCTCACATATTCTATCAGTAAAAACACACATATACCGTTAGAGAATGTACATTACTGAACAAGCACAGTTTTTGTTCTATCGGTAAATATATGTATTTACCGTTAGATGATGCATGACACAGCACGTACATGAGTTTTTCTATCGGTAAATATGTGTATTAACCGTTAGATGATGCATGACACACGAACATGAGTTTTTCTATCGGTAGATTTGTGTAGTTACCGTTAGATGATGCATGACTGAGCAAATATATGTGTTTTCTATCGGTAAATATGTGTATTTACCGTTAAAGGAGGTACTTGTAACGCACATGACACCAGTTCTCACATCCAAGGAATCATACCAATGTAACATCAAACAGATCTTAACTACAAGATAAAGCAATATTTCAAGAAATGCTAATTTGTGGATTAACTTGGAGACACAAAAATACTTTTCTTAGGTACTCGGGACTTCATCTTGCCAAAGAAATTACACATGCCAGTTCTCAAATTCAGGTACAAACATACACATGCCAGTTCACCAATACAAATTCAGGTACATGTCAGAAACAGCAGTACAAATACACACCTACCAACCAATACAATTAAATACACAAATACTCCCTACACATTCAAGTTCATGTCCCAATTAGCAATACATGATACACAAATATACAACAATATACAAATACAACAATTCACACATTCGATGTATATTAGAAAAGCCACGTCTGAAATTAACAACAGATCACGACGAGGACCCAGTGGCCCGTACATTTCACATAAAAGAGAACCTTTGCAGGTTGCGACAATGCAACTAGCGACTACAAGTTAGACCTGATACATAACAAATCCATTCATCCAAAACAACAAATGTCTGAACCACATTGGACTTAACCATAGGAGTTCAGTTTGAAGATGCCCGAGGAGCTGGAACTGCCGTCGACTTACATTTGTACGTATTGGTGATTTCCTCGAACTCAAACTCAATCAACTCAACTCAACTCAACTCCATTAACAAAAAGAACAGACCTTCCAAGATGTTGTTCTGTGTAGTGATGGTGTAGAATGGCTGTGCAAATAACAACAATTCTTCTTCTCCAAGCAGGTAAGCATCTGGCCACAAGCTGGTGCATGCAAAAAAATGTAAGATGCTTTCTATAGGTCCTGATTTGAGAAACACGCAGGGCTTAAGGATCTTCTCGACCGAGCCAACCAAGATCTCGCATTTCACGTCCTTCCAGCTCTCGACGGTGATCTTCACCGTTTCTTTCGCCAACAAGCCAACGTAGGTAGCGTACTGCGATGAAGAATCATGAAATACGTTGCCCCTCATGAGAATCATCCAAGGACCTGCAAAGATCATAATCATATTGAAAAGAAGACACATCAAAATGAAGGATACAAAAAAAGCAGAATAATTGCCATAATCGGATTAGAATGATTTACGTACCTTGCTTGGGATGCGGAAGTCTAGAGGGCATCGATGGAGGTGCGGAGGTGCAGCAGTCGCCTGTAGAGGTGCGCCGGCCGTCCATGGAGCTTACGGGTTAGGACTACGAGCCCCAGATGAACTGTGAGAATGAAGAGACATACCCCTGTATTTATAGTACTAGATAAATTCTATCGGTACAAACACCGCATACCGTTAGTCATTTTATATATATTCTAACGGTAAAAAATCAATTACCGATAGAACAAAAACATTTGTAGAAGTCGAATGGCTCTATCGGCACAATACAAATTAACGATAGGAATTTTTTTCCACACTCTGTCGGTATATACGTACATTGCCGATAGAATCATACTAATTGTAGAAGGCGAACAGTTCTAAAATATTTTTTCTATATTCTAACGGTATAAACATTAATTACCGATAGAATAAAACTATTTGAAGACGAACAGTTCTAAGCAATTTTTGATATATTCTAACGGTAAAAGAATACATTACCGATAGAATAAAAATATTTGTAGAAGGTGAACGGTTCTATCGGCACACTACATATTGCCGATAGGAATTTTTAAGATATTCTGTCGGTATATTAATAAATTACCGATAGAATAAGTCTAGTTGAAGAAGTTGACCAGTCCTATCGGCGCACAACATTCTCCCGTCAATACTTATGCATCTCTTCTAACGGCAAATATGTTCATCACCGCTAAAGTAAATCATACTGCTTCTTCTATCGGTAAGTTTCTTACAAACCGATAGGAAAAATTCACCCGTTGGCCTTTTTTGGCCGCAAGGCACATTTTCTATCGGTTTTCTACTAAAGCGCCAATAACCGATAGAATATAGGGGTTAGTAGACTGCATTTCTGTACTACTGCCCTCCTCTGTAACACCATTTAAGAGCGTGAAATGACGCATGCTTACAATAAGCATGTCCGAGGAAGAGTTTTTCGCTCGAGGGACCTTGCCCTCCAGCACGTCACCGATCCCCAAGCTCAAGGGCCAGACAGGATCACTATGATCCTTCTCTCGGGAGCTTATAAGCTCTCCACTCTCGAAGACCAAGAGCTAAAGCACACGTGGAATGCGGAATTGGTCCGCAAGTTCTACACATAGCCTCCAGGCATTCCCCTCCACCCCCCCCGCGACTTCGCAGGGTGAAGGCGACGAGCTCAACACTTAGCCCCAAGGTCCTTTCCCTCTCCCTTTTGCAACTTCGCAAGGGGGAGGCATTGTACCAGCTCATTCAAGTCAATGCAAATGGTTTTCTCCCTAATGTGTCCTCTTCTGCATAATATTTCTTCTAGCTGCCCCTGAGACGATGCCCTCCCCACGAGGATACCCCTCCAGGGATGCCCTCCCCGTGAGGATGCCCTCGTTACAAGGATGTTACGTGCTCCTGCATAGCCCTTAAAAGTCCCAATGGCGGTAGCCCCGCTCCCCCTAGGGCGGCTTACAATCTCCCCTCGTGGACTGAGGGCATAAGCGGCAACCCAGTCCTCAAAGAACCGTAGTAATGAGAAACTTTGGGGGACCAGTCCCCCCTCATACACTCTAGAGCTCATCCTTGTGCTCTTCCTCCTCTGCGAGTGATTCAGGTCACATTTGACCAATGCAATTCTAATCGAACCCCCTTACTCATTTACATGAGAACATCTTCTCAAGCCTGTTTTCAACCCCCCACGGGTGCACTCTCCTTCAAAGGAGTGGCCTGGATTTTCTCTCCTAACACCAACGTGGGACGCCTAATTGAGCCAACCCCCGCTATGGGAGGGGGAGACAAACTGAGCCAGTACCCGAGTAAAACACCGCGCGGGGTGTGATGGACAACATCTGAAATTTTTTTGATAAAGTATTGGCTAGATCCGAGTGGGTTTCGGGATTTCTCGACCAGGCCTTGATCAACCATGTCCAGGGAAGATTCGACCAGAGGCGTGTCGGGATTTGTACATGGATGATCCTTTCCTGGGAGAGGTCTTCTCCGGTCTGGGGGTCCACGGCACCCAGACGCGGTGGTTACCTCTCCCAGATGGTCTTTTCCCGGGAGAGGCCTGCTCCAGTCTGGGGGCTCCATGTCACCCGAACGCAGTGTTTCCCTCTCCCGAATAGTCTTTTCCTAAGAGAGGCCTCCTCTCGTGCGGGGGCTCTGCGCCACCCGAACGCGGTGGTTTTCTCTCCCGGATGGTCTTTTCCCGGGAGAGCTCTTCTCTGGTACGGGGCCTCCGCATCACCCGGATGCAATGATTTTCTCTCCCAGAAGAGGCCTTCTCCAGTCCAGGGGCTCTACACCACCCAGACGCAGAGGTTCCCACTCGCGGATGGTCTTTTCCCTGGAGAGGCTTGCTCTAGTCTGGTGGCTCCATGTCACCTGGACGCGGTGTTTCCCTCTCTCGAATGGTCTTTTCCTCAGAGAGGCCACCTCTGGTACAGGGGCTCCGCGCCACTTGAACGCGGCGGTTTTCTCTCCCAGATGATGATTTCCCGAGAGAGCTCTTCGCTGGTCCGAGGGCTCCTCATCACCCGGATGCAATGGTTTTCCCTCCCAGAAGAGGCCTTCTCTGGTCCAAGGGCTCCACACCACCTAGACGCGGAGGTTCCCTCTCCCAGATGGTCTTTTACCGGGAGAGGGCTGCTGCAGTCTGGGGGCTCTATGCCGCCCGGATGCGGTGTTTGCCTCTCTCGAATGGTCTTTTCCTGAGAGAGGCCTCCTCTGGTCCGGGGGCTCTGCACGACCCGAACGCGGTGGTTTTCTCTCCCGGATGGTCTTTTCCCGGGAGAGCTCTTCTTCGGTCGGGGGGCTCCGCACCACCCGAATGCAATGATTTTATCTCCCGGAAGAGGCCTTCTCTGGTCCAAGGGCTCCACAGCACCAGAATGCGGTGGTTCCCTCTCCAAGATGGTCTTCTCCCAGGAGAGGCTTGCTCCCATCCGGGGGCTCTATGCTGCTCGGACGCAATGGTTCCCTCTCCCGAATGGTCTTTTCCCAGGAGAGGCCTCCTCCGGTCAGGGGGCTCCGTGCCACCCGGACGTGGTGGTTATCTCTCCCGGATGGTCTTTTCCCAGGAGATGTATTCTTCGCTCCAGATGCTCCGTGCCACCCGGACGATGTCGTTTTCTCTCCCGGAAGAGGCTTTCTCTAGTCCAGGGGTTCCGAGCCATCCAGATGCGGTGGCTTTCCCCCCCAGCTGGTCTTTTCCTAGGAGAGGCCTTCTCCGGTCTGGGGGCTCCACGCCACTCGGACGCGGTGGTTTTCTCTCCCAGATGGTCTTTTCCCGGGAGAGGCCTCCTCCGGTCTGGGGGCTCCACACCACCCGAACGCGGCAGTTTTCTCACTTGGATGGTCCTTTCCCGGGAGAGGTCTTCTCCAGTCCGGGGGCTCCATGCCACTCGGACGCGGTGGTTCCCTCACCCGGATGGTGCTTTCCCAGAAAGGCCTTCTCTGGTCCAGGGGCTCCCCTCCACCCGGATGCAGTGGTTCCCTCTCTGAGATGGTCTTTTCTTGGGAGAGGCCTACTCCATTCCGGGGGCTCTACACCGCCCGGACGTGGTGGTTCCCTCTCCCTAATGGTCTTTTCCCGGGAGAGGCCTCCTCCGGTCAGGGGGCTCTGCGCCACCCGGACGCGGTGGTTTTCCCTCCTGGATGGTTTTTTCCCTGAAGAGGCCTTCTCCAGTCCAGGGGCTCCGACCCACCTAGACAAGATGGCTTTTCTCTCCCGGAGGACCCTTTCCCGGACAAATGTGTTAACCAAATTAAGAAAAGAAAAGGCACCAAGTGCCGCCACATTATTGATGGAAACAAGCCGGGAGACAGCTTCTCCCAATAGGCAAAGAGCGTACATAACCGAGAGAGTTAAGCTCCCCCGGGAAACGAGCTGGGAGACAACCCCCTCCACCAAAATGAGTCGAGAGACACCTCTCCCGGTATGTGAGGAGTACTCATAACAGGGGGCAGTTAAGCTCCCCTGGAAGACTAATCTAGAGGACAGCCTCCTCCAGCAAAAATGGGAGGAGAAAACTAATGATCTCCAAGTTCCTCGGCAAGCTCTCGCCACAAGTCTCTGTACAAACCTCGGATCCTCCAGTTTTCCACATTCAACGCATCCTCTGGCCAGTTCTTGTAACTAGCCGATGGTCAGATTTGCACCGGAAAGACCTCCCAAACCCCCGGCTCAGGCTCAGGCAAAGGCAACTCCGCGCAGCAGTTGTCAAAATTTGCTAAGCCAATTCGAAGCTCGCCCCCAAGGGGGCCCCTGGGAATGGGAGTCTCGGAGATGGAAAGGCCCCTCGTGCCCTCTCCCAGGACCCTTGTCCCAGACACCTATTAATGATGACACACAAGGACATAGCAAAAAAGAGTTCATTCCATTTGAGATTCAATAATTTACAAGTCACTGGGGTTCCCCCTACAGAACTACCTGGAGCAAAAATGTCCTATAAACAAAAAAGGCCCTAAGACTATTATCCAGGGGGAACAGGAGGCTCATACTTGCTTGTTGTCATCCCCCTCAGAGGAGCTGTCGCCCCAAGTCGCCTTGGCCACTCATCAGGGGTGACTCGCCTTTGGGGGTCGATCACCCGGTCGTAGAACACCCCAGCCAGCTCCTCAAGTGGCGTCTGGTAGGGTTCGTAGAACTCAAGCAAACTTCACGGGACAAGGCTCCCTATTGCTCGGGCTTCGATTCTGTGATACTCAACTAAGGAGGCGGCGACTGCAATGGTGGTAGTCGCGAAGGCCTGGGCCAACAAATTCACTACCTCTGGATCACGGCGATGTGCCGGGTGAGGAAGTGGCGAGCCTCTACAAAGGACCGCAGTGGGTTTCAGGGCCTCTCGTCTGGACCAAACTTGATCCTGAGTCCAATCAATGTGGCGAAGTCGGTTCCCAGTCGAGATGAGAGCCCGGGCACCCGCCAACTCCGTCTCCTAGAGTGCCCGAGAGTGGGCGTCCTCACAGGTGGTCAGCTGTGCTCAGACCCACCCCAACTTCCGGACAGTGGCCTCTAACTCAGACTCCGCGAGAGCCAGTTGCTTTGAGCAGACGCGCTCCAACTCCTGAATGGCTGCATCCCTCTTCCAGATAGACTTCTCCCGGTCGCGGACGGACGTGTCGCGCTCTTGAACCGCTCCGTCCCGTTCGGCTTTGAGGGTGGCCATGGCCGACTTGCGTCCTTGTTGTCGTGGGCCAGGCACGCCTGGATGGTGCGCGCCACAGCAGTTGTCTAAAACCAGAGGTGATGATTAGTGATGATCAAATGAACGGGGTAAGTTCGCGAGGGAGAGAGATCCTTACTTGCAGGGCAAGGGAGATAACCTCCGTGTAGCACTCGTCAATATCCCCTTCCCAGACGTGGGCTGGGACCTTGGGACCTTGGGGGTAACGAGGCTCAAAGAGAGCTTGCGTGTCTCCTCTGGGGAGAAATGCAACGCCCCCTCGCGGAGGAACCGGGATCGGCACCCATCGGCACGCCCCCGTCACCGCCTCCACCCGGAGGATCGCTCGCTCCTTGCCTCATCCCCCAAGGTATGGAGTCACCACCCCTTCTGGGGCCCTGAGGAGTCTCCTCCCCCGGACGTGAAGTATTCGTGCTGTCGTCCTCTGCCGGGAGTAGGCGACAGGGGGTCCACAGAGTTCCCCTCTCTGGGCGCGGCGTCGTGGAACTACTACCCCGGATCGAGGCCTGAGAGGTCTCTCCCCCGAGGAGCGGTGTTGGTGAGGGAGTGATGTCGTGGGTGAAGAGTGCATCCAAACGCAGAGGAGCGCCATCTCCCCAGAAGTACATGATCGGGGATCCTCTCGGAGTGCTTGCTCCAGAGAAGGGCTTCAGTCGTAGTCCATAGAGGTGGGCTCGTCCTCCTCAACCTCCACGTGGTGATACACCCTCGATGCCCCCAAGGCATCGAGCTTTGCAACCAATGTGGCCGTGTCCGTCGGGCTCTCTACTTGCCTCGACTCTGAGATCTGAGGCATCCACACAGGAGTTGCCCGTGCTGGAGAGGGCCTCACTCCCTCCGGCGCCCGGAGCGCTCCCACGGGAGTTTCTCGTGCCAAGGAAAGGCCCGCCCCTACCGGGGCCCGAGGCACCCCGTAGGAGTCCCTCTTTCAGAGGAAAGCCTCACACCCATCGGAGATCAGGGCATCCCTGCAGTACTCCACACCAGAGGAGGCCTCGCCTTCTCCAGGGCACAGGGCTTGTCTATTGGTCTCCGCGCCGGTACTAGGGATTTGGCGCGGGCTCGCCCGGAGCTCCCACAGGGAGTTGGCGCCGTCTTGGCGCGCTTCGCCTCCAGGAGGGCCCCCGCCTCCCTTCGCCTGTGTGAACCTGGGGTTGGAAGAGGAACCCAGGTCGGGAGAGTCATCCCGAAGGCCTCAGGTACCAAGTTCCGAGGAGGATCCTCCCTGATGACGGTGAGGCACCGATGTCGACGATTCGGACTCGGAGTCCTCAGCCGAACTTATGCAAAATTTGTAATGGTGAGACCTTTCAAGATGACCCTCCGGGAAGGTATGTAGAACAATGGTGAACAGGAACACAGATAGATTTATACAGGTTCGGGCCCTCGATGGTGGGAGTAATAGCCCTACGTCCTGTTAGGATTTCTCTGTAGGTGATAAAAGGTTACAGAAATAGCAGAAAAACTCCTTCACAGGCGAAGGATTTTTCCTATGTAAACGTATAGAATAAAGCTAGGGAGGCTTGTAGAAACTATCTAATTTGGGCCGTAGACTTGGCTGTTTTTCGTAGTTAAGATGTGTTGAGTCTCCCTTGTATTAGGAGTCTTCTTCTTCCAAATGGATTGGAGGTCCCCTTCTTCGGACCTCTATGCCACCCTTTTATACTGGTCGAAAGGGTGCCATATGAAGAAACTGCATCAAACGGTTGGATGCGGTTTTTAGAGAACTGCTGTTAACTTCCACGGAGGTTATTAACACGTGTTAATCATGGATAACCGCATATATTAACCTCTGACGGTTGGTCTTCAACGTGGAGGAATCCTCGGGATGCTTGGAATATCTTGTTATATGAATAACCGAATGACCCTCCAAGCCCCCTGGTCGAGAATGTTCTGACCGCGGAATGTGGGTTGACCGCGCAACATCCCGGATATCCAGTTCGCGTATAGCATACGAACATCTGACCGCGCAAAGCTGTCGGCCTGATCGCACGAAGCCCGCGACCTGATCGTGTAAAGCTTGCGACCTCATGGCGATGCCCCTCAGAATAATTTGAGTTCGCATTGCTAGATACATGTCTGGTTCGAGTCTGTCTTGAACCAAAAGTTTATTAGAAGTGACCCGGGTGTCAATCCTCGTCAGCTAGCCCCCAAATTCGAAGAAAACGAAGAGACGTATTTATTTCGAATTTTAAGACCATGCATTGGATTTTTAACCTGACTCTTCAATTTTTCCGCTCAGTGGCGCACTAAGTGAAAAAACGGTTGGTTTCCCAAGACGGGTTCTGACATTATGTGACGGGCAATGATAGCGCCGTAGAACTATTTTTATCTCGAGGTAAAATTGTAAATGCTTTGACGAAACCCGAGGCGTCTGGAATGCAAACCGTCACCCTGGCGGCTATAAATACCAGGCTCCTGGATTTGTAAAACTTCACAATTTCACCCCACGCCTAAGTCCTTTTCTTGTCACCCTGCCTTCTTCCTTCTCACATACTCCTCCTGATTGCAGATCACGACATCACCGAGATTGAGAGTGATGAAGAGGAAGTTGTCGAACAAGGGCCTCAAACGATGGAAGACCTGTCTCCATTAGGGAAGAAACCCAAGGTTGACGAAGGATCTTCCAGTGGAACAAAGGTGAAGAATGTAGAAAGTCTCTTTCTTCCTTCAGTTCCTTTGACTCTCCCCGTTCATGCATCTCGGCAAGTTAGGCCTTTAACCTTGGAGAGGAATTCTTCTCAACTCTCTCCTTTCTCCTCCAATTCCCCCATCCTTTTGGGTGATCGATATTCTGGTCGGCAAGCGGTGACTATCCCTCGATCAGATGATTGCCATATTGGGTTGGTGAAGAAATCATCTGGTGGGAAGGTTGCACTTCCACCATCTGATGATCTTCCTCCCAAGATGGGTATATCAACGGGTTATGCACTGGGACAGGTAATAATTCTTCTCCCTTTTTGCTGATAATTATAGTTAGTACGACTAACTTTTGTAAAATGCAGGAGGTTGGAGGCTCCAGCGATCAGCCTTCTGTTGCTCCATCTCTTCCTTCCGGACAGACTCTTCTGGAGGAGAAGAATGCCCTGGAGAAGAAGACCGAGGAGATGGCCTCGAAGATTCTGCGTCTAGCAGAATGTCTTGATCGATCCCGGGAAGAGGCGCACCATTTCCGTCGAGAGAGGGATCACGCTCAGCAACAGCGAGAACTCTCTGACTTGATTAGGGACAATAGTGCGTCTGTTGTTAGGGACGATGTAGATAGACTTAGGGTAGTTGCTAGTTCCCTGGGAGTTACCAGTGTAGATCCTACTGACAACAACATGTCCCTTGGGGAACTTTGTAAACTTCTTTCGGAGCAAGTCGACGTTTTGATCGACTGTATCCCTTTTGTATGTAAAGAATGCAAAAAATAAAAATTTCTTATTTCTTATGAATATTCTTCACATCTTCTGTGCGAAAATATGGCCATAAACTTTATGTTCGCGACCACTCATACACAGGAAACTTTAGTTCTGCGATCAGAATCATGCCCCTACAAGCATTGCGACCTGCCCTGATACCGCGATCAGTTTTAGGGCCGCGGTCAGAACTGAATTGCGACCAGAGTTGGAACTCGGTCAGACTGTCACTTCCAATTAGAATCGAAGTTTAGTCTAAAACACGGTTTCGACCAAAACCATAACCCAATTAGAAATATACCAACACGTCAAAAATTGAGTTGCATGATTTTTTCGTAAAAAATGTTCAAAGCATACAAAGGAAAAACGTCTTCTGAAAAGTACTAAAAATTTTTCAGTCCTTTTGCACTTTCAGTTCCCGAAACAAAGAAGTCTTTTTGTTTCAGATCCGATGCCTGAACACTTTATCGGGTCCGCCAGAGGCAGTATCCATTATGGGAAATGAATAAAGCATTCAATGGAACGTTTGAAATGAAACGTTTACTCACATTAATGCGCTGCCTTGGGTCTATAAAAAGAGCAGATGTCTTTTCAAAGAAGCCACACAGCCAAAAACCCTCATCGTTCCCGCCGCACAAAACCCTCATTTTCTTCAGCCTTCATCTTCCCAAAATCGCCAACTTTTCCTTTGATTCTCCACCAAAAATGGCATCCTGGAGCCGATCCATTCACCACTCTGAGGAGAGTCTAGTGGCGTTGGAGAAGGAGGAGATCCTTCCTCCGTGGTTGCTCATCAACTGGCGGCCCGCGGAAAATATTTAACTACGCAGCAGAAAATAGGTGACCCTCCCACAAAAGAAGTTGACGGCAGAACAACACACTTCAGGGTTCTGGCAGAACTGATTCTCCTCCTTCTGGATCCACGTAGTACTCCATGCCATCATCTTGATCAAAGTAGGCTCCATCTATTGAGTTGAATGTTGCAAGGGTGAGCACTTACGTACTCAGCAAGTCATAGGTAAGAGTAGATACATATAGTAGTGATGATATGAACCTAGACTAGTCAAGAATTATGGATATTTGTAAAATAATCTTTTCCTTTCTCATCTCATCTTATGGCAGCACTTTTCATAATATACATCATCATTCATGTTCACTAGATTATAGTACTACCGCGACACGTCGACACACGACAGCCCACGGCATCACTCCTTATCATGACAACACATGTCATTTGGGTAATCTTGATTAAACATATTTTATTTATAAAATAGTACTTGTGTCACACCCCGTGGATTTAATCCACCGCAGCAGACTCCTATAAACCCGGGAGCTCGGAGTATTCGAATACGTTTTTAACTCTGCAGAGAGGTACCAATTTACCCGCAAGATATTCCACTTTCAAACCTTTCCTATCATAACAAAATGATTGGACCCCTGACCCACTTCATACTGTGAGCGGCAAGGTGGAAATAACAAGAACTTTTGTTATGTTTTACTCACAATTCACCCCCGACCCTGTGGCTCTCAGCGAGGCACAGTTGTGGCAGGTTGTATCCAAACCACCACCCCATTGCTTATTCCCATTACTGGGTCAGCGTGCTTGATCACCTTCAGTGATATGTGTGGGAGCCGCGCTCCGTGTTTATCGTGCATCACTACACATCTCATGCAGGGGTTTCATGTGCGATCCACATAATTACTTGTTCAGGCCTGTCCCATACCAGGCTTGCGGTTAGCACGTTGTTCATGCCACTAGACACACAACACAAGGTTCTAGTCCTTATATGCCAGTGAGCAGACCATCCACAACCCTGCACCTTCAGTGCCTGCATTACTTTGCAGTCTAGCACCTCCAGTGCTACAGCCATCCATACCATTTTTCTGGTCACGACTAGGGGTTTTATTTCATGAATATAAGTATATACATACATATAATAATTCATGGCTCAAAACTTGTTTATTTCACATTTCACAGATAACCAGTCTAGTACTGCCAATTCATAAATCAATCATTCTCAATCTTTCACATGCAATATTGCCTATATTCAAGGTTATATTATAGCAACATTTAAAATACAGGTTCAAGATGACCAAGAATATGACTTGCCTTCCGCGTCGTAAAATACAGCAGTCGATGACGGGTCAACAGCAAAATCTTCAAAGTCAGCTTCTGAATCTGCTTGACGACAAACAAACACACAATAATTACTTATAATATTAAAATGTTTTAAGACTTATATGCAGAAATGCTCAACAAGAATGATTGAACTAAACTGGAGATAATTTGAACTGCAACTGAACTGAGATTCTAGGGTTTCAAGGAATTTGGGCTAAGGATGATGATTAGATAATCCTAGGGTCTCAGGATTTCAATAGGGACAACAATTTTGTGGCTGGTTTAATCAAAACAGCGAATGTCAACAGATCGACATTCGGATCAAAGCTTGGACATAGCTTTAAGAAAAGCTAGGAGGCTTATCTCAAGTTGTGGTAGTAGAAGAAAATGTAGATCACAACTCTACAAATTCAGTGGACAAAGTGGATTTCAAAATACACAACCAGAAGTGGGTAAATAAGGTCAATGCCACTGGCTGACAAGCTCTGGCATAGAGCTGACAATGCCAAAAACTAGGGCTTAGCATAACTTTTGATCTGGAGCTCCAAATGATGCACCACTTTGTCTGGGAGGTAGGCTTGAGTAACAGGAACAATTAAGCCAACAGGATCTAGGGCAAGAAATGACTGGAAAGCAAGAAATTTGATGATGAACAGAGATGAACTGGCTGCACTAGATCAGTTCTGGACAAAAACTTGGCAAAGCTATAACTTTTGATCTAGGCTGATTTAGGTGTCGAGCTAGAAGACAAAAATGCTCAGGAGGCTAAGGCACATCTAAATGACAAGGTGATTTGGGCTGAAACGGCCGGGAACACTTTTCCGGTCATCGGCGCCGGAGAAGAAGCACTGCTGATTGGGGGTTCCTGCTACAGGCAACAAGAACTTAATTCCTTGCTTGGAGAGCATCTAGGAGGTATAGGGAAGCTTCTAGTACAATTGTATTGGCCGGAGGATCACTGGAGAAGCCTGGCGACGATCGCCGGTTTTCTGGTGAAGCTCGGTTTAGGGAAAAGGTTCGATTCTTGCTTAAATCCGAAATCCAACTTCATAGGCTTGCTTGATTTAGCTTACTGATAAAGTTTGATTACAGATACAAAAGCTAATTTGGAGTAATTCGAGCTACATTGCCGGAACAGGGTATTTAGCAATCCCGGCGATAAGGTGCAAGGTAAACCAATTAGATGGTACAGCACGATGAGGGAGACGAGGGGAACTCACAGATGCTGTTAATTTGGCAAGAGATGATGTGGAATGAGCTGTCACCGTGAGCCTCCTCGATGGCTCGCCGGAGAAGACGACTGCAGCGGTGAAATTTTGAAATTGGTTAAGTCCTGGTGATGTGTGGAGAAGCTGCTGCACACAGGAGCGTTTAAATAGGTCAGGCAAAGATGGCAAAGGGGAATAATGAAGTGATTGACTGCTGTGATGAGGTTGCTTGCGTGCTGGACATCAGCGGCGAAGACACAGCAAAAGCGTTGATGCGACGGCGACAAGCTTTCAACTGATCACAATGTCGCCTCATCGGGACCTGGCAAAGCTTGTAGCAAGCGGTGGCGACAAGTACTGGCGCGGCGAGGCTACGTGGCGATGGATTGCTGACAAAGTCACTGCTGGTCGCGCGCAGGAGCAAGCACTGGTCGTCGACGTAGTAGTGGCCTTGCCACGGCACCAGCTGGAGCGAGGACACGTGCGTACTGGCATGCACGGTCACAGTGCGGCGAAGCTTGGCCGGCAGCGAGCGTGCACGGCGCAAGGAAACACGGCAAGGCTTCTGGTCGTGTACAGCAGTTGGCCTGGTCGAAAATGGACTGATTTGCAATATTTGATTTTCACATTTGGACCAATCTGTAATTCTGGAGATTTGGAAGGTTAGAGTTGAATTTGATTTCACTAATCTGGTAGATTATATTCAACAAGGTATTTGGCAAAGGTAATTGATAAAATTTGACACATTTGAATAGTTTTCGATACAAACTGAAAATAGGGTAATTTAGGGTAAAATAAGATTTAAGTTTTGTCGATTTCGAATTCTGGCATTTAGGGTTCGATTTTGATATCTGCACAGAAGAGAAACTTGTGGCAAATAGCATTTTGAGAAGATTTGCTGAAGAAATTCTGAATTTGAAGTTAATCTGGAGATTTTAGCCTTTTTGGGTTTTCAGATATCAAATAAGGACTAATTTGCGATAACTCTTGGACTGATTTGTGAAAAGAGTCTAGATGGTAGAATCTGGCTGTCAACTTTTTATATTAAGGTATTGACATACCCATGATCATATTCCAGGAATAATCTGGTCTGAACTTGGTCAAGATTCAGATTAAATCTGTATTTCTGAAACTTAAGGTATTTGGGTAATATAAGGTATTTCTGTTTTCGAAAACAGAAGAAGTTGATAAATATGGAATTTAGAGATAGAATTGGATCTAGGTTCTGAAGACTTTTAAGTTCAGAGTAACTGATAGATCACATCTGAACAATCTGATCTTAATTTGAGGTCATAGGATAGATTTTGGAGATTTTAGGGCTTGAGATAGAAACTGATCTGGCTATTACTACAGATACATGCATGCATGCTGTTTATGAAAAAGGAACTTTTCACCCCTAACTCAGGGTGTTACAAATCTACCCTCCTTAAAGAAATCTCGCCCCGAGATTTACCTAAGACAGGAAAAGATAAGGATAGGTTTGCTTAAGGTCTTCTTCCTTCTCCCAAGTAGCCTCTTGCTCTGAATGATTTTTCCATTGAACTTTACACAATCTGATTTTCTTCCTTCTGAGCTGACGTTCATCAGTGGCTAGGATTCTGATTGGGTGCTCAAGATAAGTGAGATTCTTCTGTAATGGCACATCTTGTACATCTATCTGGTCAGTAGGTTCCTGCAAACATTTCCGGAGCTGAGAGACATGAAACACATCATGCACTCCTGCTAACCCCACAGGTAATTCCAATTTATATGATACTTCTCCCTTTCTCTTGATTATCTTAAATGGTCCAATGTATCTTGGAGATAACTTTCCTTTCACTTGGAATCTTTGTAATCCTTTGAATGGTGTGACCTTGAGATACACAAAATCTCCTGGTTCAAATGATAATTCTCTCCGTCGTTTATCTGCATAATTCTTTTGTCGTGATTGTGCTGTTTTCAACCTTTCTCTGATGAGTCTGACATGAGCTTCTGCTTCTTCTACTATCTCTGGTCCTATGGCCTTTCGTTCTCCTGGCTCATTCCAATGCAATGGAGTTCTGCACTTACGTCCATATAAAGCTTCAAATGGTGCCATCTGTATACTAGCTTGATAACTGTTATTATAAGTAAATTCTGCAAATGGTAAACATTTGTCCCATGATGTTCCATAATCTAGTATACAAGCTCTTAGAACATCCTCTAGGATTTGGTTGACTCTTTCTGTCTATCCTCCCGTCTGTGGATGATATGCAGTACTGAAATCCAACTGGGTTCCTAGGGTTTCATGCAATCTATTCCAAAATTTGGAGGTAAACTGTGTTCCACGATCTGAAACTATCTTCTTAGGAATACCATGCAGTGCCACTATTCTTTGCATGTATAACTCTGCTAATTTACTGCCATCATAAATCTTTTTGACTGGTATGAAATGAGCTACTTTAGTAAGTCTGTCCACAATAACCCATATGGAATCATATCCTCCATGAGTTTTAGGTAATCCTGTAATGAAATCCATACCAATTTCTTCCCATTTCCATAATGGTATTGGTAGAGGTTGTAGCTTTCCTACTATTTTCTGGTGTTCTGCTTTAACTCGTCGACATGTATCACAATTTGCAATATACTCTGCAATATCTCTCTTCATATTATCCCACCAGAATCTGGTCTTCAAATCTTGATACATCTTTGTGTTACCAGGGTGTATTGAGTATGGAGTTTTATGTGCTTCATGGAGAATTATTTCCTTAAGATCTGCGTTTTGAGGTACACAGATTCTTCCTCGATACCATACAATCCCTTAGTTATCTTCAGTAAAGCCTTGAGCCTTTCCTAACTTGATTCGACTCTTGATCTTACAAATTTCTTCATCTTTCTTCTGGGCATTTCCTATCTGTTCTTCAAGTTGAGATTTTATTGTTAAAGTAGCTACCGTTCCCTGCGGTACTATTTCCACTTGATGATTCTGCAACTCTTGTTGTAAGTAAGGGTTCTTCAGCATAACCACTCCTTGTAGGTTGTAAACCTTTCTGCTTAGGGCATCAGCCACTACATTAGCTTTCCCTGGATGGTACTGAATACTAAGATCATAATCTTTGATCAATTCCAGCCATCGGCGTTGACGCATTTTGAGCTCCGTCTGTGTGAAAATATACTTGAGGCTTTTATGATCTGTAAAGATCCACACTTATGTCCAATGAGATAATGCCGCCATATCTTTAAAGCATGTACTACTGCTGCTAACTCCAAATCATGGGTCGGATAATTTTCCTCATGTGGTCTCCATTGACGTGAAGCATAAGCCACTACTCGACCTTGCTGCATTAACACACAGCCTATTCCTTGCTTTGAAGCATCACAGTAAACTATGAAGTCTTCCTTGCTGTCTGGTAAGGTGAGGACTGGTGTTGTTGTCAATTTCTGCTTCAGCTTCTGAAAACTCTCCTCGCACTTGGTGGTCCATTCAAATGCAACATCCTTCTTTAGCAGATTCGTAAGAGGTTTGGCAATTTGGGAAAATCCTTCGATGAATCTCCTATAATACCCTGCTAATCCCAAGAAACTTCTAATCTCTGAAACTGAGGTAGGTTGCTTCCACTCCTTGATTGCAGAGATTTTAGCTGAATCCACTGAAATTCCTTCTGCTGTCAACACATGTCCAAGAAACGAAATTCTTGACATCCAAAATTCACATTTGTCAAACTTGGCATAAAATTGCCTCTCTCGTAGCCTTTCCAAGACTAGGTGTAAATGTTGCTCATGTTCTTCCGTACTCTTGGAATATATCAGAATGTCATCTATGAATACTATGACAAACTTGTCAAGAAAATCCATAAATGTGCTGTTCATGACATTCATGAAAGCTGCCGGAGCATTGGTCAAGCCAAAAGGTACTACTGTAAACTCATATAAACCATATCTGGTAGTGAAAGCAGTCTTCGGTATATCTTCTTTCTTGATCTTCAGCTGATGATATCCAGATTTCAAATCTATCTTGGAAAATACTTTGGCTCCTCGAAGCTGATCAAACAAGTCATCAATTCTTGGTAATGGATACTTGTTTTTAATAGTGACTTCATTCAAAGCTCGGTAGTCTACACACATTCGTAGAGTTCCGTCTTTCTTCCTCACAAACAAAACTGGGGCTCCCCATGGCGAAGCACTGGGTTTGATAAATCCTTTGTTTTCCAAGTCTTCGAGTTGATTCTTGAGTTCCTCCAAATCTGTAACTGGCATCCTATAGGGACGTTTTGCTATAGGTGCTGCTCCTGGTTTAAGTTCAATACTGAATTCTATTTCTCTGTCAGGTGGCATTCCCGGAAGTTCTTCTGGAAACACATCAGAATATTGTTGCACTACAGGCACTTGTTCCAGGCATAACTTTTGCAATGCTTGAACAGATCTTAGCGGTTTCTTGACTGATGATCTTTCTGCATAGAATAGAACTCTCTCCCCTTGGCTACTGACAAGACTAAGGGTTTTCTCTTCACAATCTACTAGACCTTTATGTTGGGACAACCAATCCATTCCCAAAATAATGTCTAGTCCTTGCAGTTCTAGAACTAGTAGATTTGCCTCAAATTCTACCCCTTCTATATTGAAAGTTACATTTGGGCAGATCGAGTAAACAGATAATCTAGCCCCTGGAGTTTGTATAACCATAGAGTACTCTAGTGGTACTTGGTCTATATGCATTTCAACTTCAGATGCAAATGCTTTTGACATGAATGAATTTGTAGCACCAGGGTCAAACAATATTAAGGCAGATGCAGATTGAATCAGAAATCTACCTAGAAGAATGTCGGTGGCGCTACCTGCTTCTTGAATTGAAGTATAGTTTAACCTTCCTCCTTGGGTTGCAGTTGGTGCTCTACCTCTTCCTCTTCCTCGATTAGCCATGTTTCCTCCTCTTCCTGCTGAATTTTCTCTAAAATTCTGCGATGGTGATGCTCCGGTTACTACTGGCTGTGTTCCTGCTTGAGATCTGGCAATGGACATCGGAAGTTGTATCCAAGGACAGAATTCTTTACGGTGCCCACGCTGTCCACAATGATAACACTCAACACGAGGATGAGGGCAATCCTTCTGAGAATGATTTCCTCGGCAGTTGGGGCACAATGTCGTTGCTGGTCTGGGATTCTGATAAGGTGGTCGGAAATTGGGAGTGATAGGAACTCTTCCTCTGATTGGATTTGACTGTGGTCGTGTTTGCTGGAACATCCTCCTCTTTCGGCTTTCTTCCCCCATATTCTTCTTCTCTTCCACCTTTAAAGCTCTGTTCACTAGTGTTTGAAATTCTGTAAGTTCATGAGAAGCAATTTGATACTGTAAATAGTGTTGAAGTCCTTCTGTGAAGCGCTCTATCTTCTTCTCTTCAGTATCCACATCTCCAGGTGCGTATCGAGCCAAATGAGTAAATTGGTGTAGATACTCAGTAACTGACTTACTTCCTTGAGTTAAATTCCGAAATTCCCGACGCTTAGCTGCCATAACACCAGTAGGTATATGAAATTTCCGAAATTGATCCTTAAATTCCCTCCAAGAGATATTATCTTTATCATGGTGAGCTTCCTGGTAGTTCATCCACCATGCAGCTGCAGCTCCTGATAACTGATGAGATCCAAACAAAACTTTCTCTCGTTCGCTGCATCGGACCGTGTCTAGTTTCCGCTCGATATCCCGTAACCAATCATCGGCAACCATGGGATCGGTCGCACTAGAGAATGTTGGTGGACGGGTCTTTTGGAAATCTGTTAATCTCGCTCCTACAGCAGAAGTAGTTCCTTCTGTTGTTCCAGTAGGCAGTTTCTGAACTATCTGAGCTAACAACTGGGTATGAGCTATCTGAGCTTCCTGTCGACTTTTCTCCATTGACAACAAAATTTCCTGAAGACTGGGTTGTTCATTCTGAGGTGGATTGGAACTCTGAGATCCTTGCTGAAACAAAGGGTCTCTTGTCATAGTTTCTTCTTCCTGCGGAGTCTGACCTATATCTTCTCTTCCACTTCGAGATCTCCTTCTGGTGTCAACCATGGTGGCTCTGAAAAAAGGTTTAGACGGATCTAACTAACTAAGGCCAACTAAGACAGCAATGCAGAAATTAATGCAACTACTTTAATGCATAAAATTACTTAGGCTATTAGCCATAATACACAAATTAACCATTGCAAAAGCAACAGCGAATCACAAAGCTATCAAGATCATCCACTAGCTCTGTCTACACCAACCTCTAAGACACTCTGAAACAACAGAACGCACTCTCACAATCTTACCGATTTTTAGAAAATCCAAATAAAATTTTGAAATGAAGGTTTTTCAAGAGCTACAAAGCTCATTATTTTTACCAAAATAAAGTTTTCAACAAATAGTTTTCTGAATAAATTACGTCTTCCTGGCACGGTCAATTTCCTAAAGGTGTCGTCCTACAGTCAAGTTCTCATGTTGCTCTGATACCAACTTTTCTGTCGCGCCCCGAAACTGGGACAACAACTACTCCTGTAGAGACCTAGCTCGCTGCAGCTAGTCCCAAACCACAAACCTTTGACTTCCCAGGATGAGCCAAACACAGGAGTATATTACATTGCAACAGAGTACTCACAAAATATTTAGCAGTGTGGCCTGCTGGCCTTAATATTACATAAAGAGGATTACAATGCCTACAAGGCATTCAGGGTTTAACAAAATATTTAACTACGCAGCAGAAAATAGGTGACCCTCCCACAAAAGAAGTTGACGGCAGAACAACACACTTCAGGGTTCTGGCAGAACTGATTCTCCTCCTTCTGGATCCACGTAGTACTCCATGCCATCATCTTGATCAAAGTAGGCTCCATCTATTGAGTTGAATGTTGCAAGGGTGAGCACTTACGTACTCAGCAAGTCATAGGTAAGAGTAGATACATATAGTAGTGATGATATGAACCTAGACTAGTCAAGAATTATGGATATTTGTAAAATAATCTTTTCCTTTCTCATCTCATCTTATGGCAGCACTTTTCATAATATACATCATCATTCATGTTCACTAGATTATAGTACTACCGCGACACGTCGACACACGACAGCCCACGGCATCACTCCTTATCATGACAACACATGTCATTTGGGTAATCTTGATTAAACATATTTTATTTATAAAATAGTACTTGTGTCACACCCCGTGGATTTAATCCACCGCAGCAGACTCCTATAAACCCGGGAGCTCGGAGTATTCGAATACGTTTTTAACTCTGCAGAGAGGTACCAATTTACCCGCAAGATATTCCACTTTCAAACCTTTCCTATCATAACAAAATGATTGGACCCCTGACCCACTTCATACTGTGAGCGGCAAGGTGGAAATAACAAGAACTTTTGTTATGTTTTACTCACAATTCACCCCCGACCCTGTGGCTCTCAGCGAGGCACAGTTGTGGCAGGTTGTATCCAAACCTCCACCCCATTGCTTATTCCCATTACTGGGTCAGCGTGCTTGATCACCTTCAGTGATATGTGTGGGAGCCGCGCTCCGTGTTTATCGTGCATCACTACACATCTAATGCA
Organism: Pharus latifolius; assembly: GCA_019359835.1. Taxonomy (NCBI): domain Eukaryota; kingdom Viridiplantae; phylum Streptophyta; class Magnoliopsida; order Poales; family Poaceae; genus Pharus; species Pharus latifolius. The sequence goes on from CM033321.1 coordinate 72,400,216, forward strand.
GGAGTTTCATGTGCGATCCACATAATTACTTGTTCAGGCCTGTCCCATACCAGGCTTGTGGTTAGCACGTTGTTCATGCCACTAGACACACAACACAAGGTTCTAGTCCTTATATGCCAGTGACCAGACCATCCACAACCCTGCACCTTCAGTGCCTGCATTCCTTTGAAGTCTAGCACCTCCAGTGCTACAGCCATCCATACCATTTTTCTGGTCACGGCTAGGGGTTTTATTTCATGAATATAAGTATATACATACATATAATAGTTCATGGCTCAAAACTTGTTTATTTCACATTTCACAGATAACCAGTCTAGTACTGCCAATTCATAAATCAATCATTCTCAATCTTTCACATGCAATATTGCCTATATTCAAGGTTATATTATAGCAACATTTAAAATATAGGTTCAAGATGACCAAGGATATGACTTGCCTTCCGCGTCGTAAAATACAGCAGTCGATGACGGGTCAACAGCAAAATCTTCAAAGTCAGCTTCTGAATCTGCTTGACGACAAACAAACACACAATAATTACTTATAATATTAAAATGTTTTAAGACTTATATGCAGAAATGCTCAACAAGAATGATTGAACTAAACTGGAGATAATTTGAACTGCAACTGAACTGAGATTCTAGGGTTTCAAGGAATTTGGGCTAAGGATGGTGATTAGATAATCCTAGGGTCTCAGGATTTCAATAGGGATAACAATTTTGTGGCTGGTTTAATCAAAACAGCGAATGTCAACAGATCGACATTCGGATCAAAGCTTGGACATAGCTTTAAGAAAAGCTAGGAGGCTTATCTCAAGTTGTGGTAGTAGAAGAAAATGTAGATCACAACTCTACAAATTCAGTGGACAAAGTGGATTTCAAAATACACAACCAGAAGTGGGTAAATAAGGTCAATGCCACTGGCTGACAAGCTCTGGCATAGAGCTGACAATGGCAAAAACTAGTGCTTAGCATAACTTTTGATCTGGAGCTCCAAATGATGCACCACTTTGTCTGGGAGGTAGGCTTGAGTAACAGGAACAATTAAGTCAACAGGATCTAGGGCAAGAAATGACTGGAAAGCAAGAAATTTGATGATGAACAGAGATGAACTGGCTGCACTGGATCAGTTCTGGACAAAAACTTGGCAAAGCTATAACTTTTGATCTAGGCTGATTTAGGTGTCGAGCAAGAAGACAAAAATGCTCAGGAGGCTAAGGCACATCTAAATGACAAGGTGATTTGGGCTGAAACGGCCGGGAACACTTTTCCGGTCATCGGCGCCGGAGAAGAAGCACTGCTGATTGGGGGTTCCTGCTACAGGCAACAAGAACTTAATTCCTTGCTTGGAGAGCATCTAGGAGGTATAGGGAAGCTTCTGGTACAATTGTATTGGCCGGAGGATCACTGGAGAAGCCTGGCGACGATCGCCGGTTTTCTGGTGAAGCTCGGTTTAGGGAAAAGGTTCGATTCTTGCTTAAATCCGAAATCCAACTTCACAGGCTTGCTTGATTTAGCTTACTGATAAATTTTGATTACAGATACGAAAGCTAATTTGGAGTAATTCGAGCTACATTGCCGGAACAGGGTATTTAGCAATCCCGGCGATAAGGTGCAAGGTAAACCAATTAGATGGTACAGCACGATGAGGGAGACGAGGGGAACTCACAGATGCTGTTAATTTGGCAAGAGATGATGTGGAATGAGTTGTCACCGTGAGCCTCCTCGATGGCTCGCCGGAGAAGACGACTGCAGCGGTGAAATTTGGAAATTGGTTAAGTCCTGGTGATGTGTGGAGAAGCTGCTGCACGCAGGAGCGTTTAAATAGGTCAGGCAAAGATGGCAAAGGGGAACAACGAAGTGATTGACTGCTGTGATGAGGTTGCTTGCGTGCTGGACATCAGCGGCGAAGACACAGCAAAAGCGGTGATGCGACGGCGACAAGCTTTCAACTGATCACGATGTCGCCTCATCGGGACCTGGCAAAGCTTGTAGCAAGCGGTGGCGACAAGTACTGGCGCGGCGAGGCTACGTGGCGATGGATTGCTGACAAAGTCACTGCTGGTCGCGCGCGGGAGCAAGCACTGGTCGTCGACGTAGCAGCGGCCTTGCCACGGCACCAGCTGGAGTGAGGACACGTGCGTACTGGCATGCACGGTCACAGTGCGGCGAAGCTTGGCCGGCGGCGAGCGTGCACGGCGCAAGGAAACACGGCAAGGCTTCTGGTCGTGTACAGCAGTTGGCCTGGTCGAAAATGGACTGATTTGCAATATTTGATTTTCACATTTGGACCAATCTGTAATTCTGGAGATTTGGAAGGTTAGAGTTGAATTTGATTTCACTAATCTGGTAGATTATATTCAACAAGGTATTTGGCAAAGGTAATTGATAAAATTTGACACATTTGAATAGTTTTTGATATAAACTGAAAATAGGGTAATTTAGGGTAAAATAAGATTTAAGTTTTGTCGATTTCGAATTCTGGCATTTAGGGTTCGATTTTGATATCTGCACAGAACAGAAACTTGTGGCAAATAGCATTTTGAGAAGATTTGCTGAAGAAATTCTGAATTTGAAGTTAATCTGGAGATTTTAGCCTTTTTGGGTTTTCAGATATCAAATAAGGACTAATTTGCGATAACTCTTGGACTGATTTGTGAAAAGAGTCTAGATGGTAGAATCTGGCTGTCAACTTTTTATATTAAGGTATTGACATACCCATGATCATATTCCAGGAATAATCTGGTCTGAACTTGGTCAAGATTCAGATTAAATCTGTATTTCTGAAACTTAAGGTATTTGGGTAATATAAGGTATTTCTGTTTTCGAAAACAGAAGATGTTGATAAATATGGAATTTAGAGATAGAATTGGATCTAGGTTCTGAAGACTTTTAAGTTCAGAGTAACTGATAGATCACATCTGAACAATCTGATCTTAATTTGAGGTCATAGGATAGATTTTGGAGATTTTAGGGCTTGAGATAGAAACTGATCTGGCTATTACTACAGATACATGCATGCATGCTGTTTATGAAAAAGGAACTTTTCACCCCAAACTCAGGGTGTTACAGAATTGATTAACCTCCACCCCAATGCGATGCTGACCTTGCAGTGTTCCAGCATCTCTGTGAGGCGTTCGTCGGAGTGTATCCCAGCGTGGATCTTTTCCGGCGATTCTACTTCTCGGCGTGGTCGAAGAGTACCAACGCCGCCGGATGCATCTACTTCCGGCTGAGGAATAAAAAGGAGTATCCCTCCCCACCCCTGCGAGACTCTGTGCACGGGTGGCACCAAAGGTGGTTCTACTGCTCTCCACCGTCTGAGAGCAGCCTGTGGTTTGAAAACTCGCGACCAGAGAAGTCGAGCGAGTTGGATGCTCCCCTGGCGATGAATTCGGAGCTCTTGAAGCATGCCGAGGTGATCCTTTACTTGGTCAATCAAGGGTTGACAGCTCGAGATGTCATCCGAGACTTTGTGAAGAATCGGGTGAGTCCTCTGCGCGAAAGGGCTCATCCGGCATGGGAGATTAGGTCCATGGCGGACAGTACCTTGGACTACAGTAAAGGTATTTATTTCTTTGACACTGAGCTTTGCCATTCTTGAGTTGCACAAATTCTGACTCGAATTTGGGAACAGTTCTGCCTTCATCTGAAATTGAGAGGCGGACCAACTCCCTCCTTAGGACCTACAATGCCGATGTAGAGGGCCCTAAGGGATCGCCTCGCCCACAGAGCCTGATTCACGCCGGCGACGACCTTAAACAGGAGCGCCGAAAGGTACATTCTCTATCTGGCCTCCGTTTTTCAGGTCTTATACATGTCCAGCACTAAACAATTCCATCAGAAATGTAAATCAGCTCCTAGGAAGGTTTGTCGAGACGACTTTCCCAAGTGAGAACGTCGGCTCTCTTGGAAAGCCAATGGTGAAGAATGTGAAGAAGGTCTCCCAAAGACCCAGGACAAAGAGTCCTGCCCCCAAGAAGGCCAAGCCAAATCCCGGGGAGGGGTCTTCACGGAGCATTCCTCCTACCGCAAGAAAGACGGCGGTAAGATATCACATCCCTTCTGTTTTACCAGGCGCAGATTGGAATCACTTCTTCGTCGTACAGGGAGAGGGGAGCGAGGAGGAAGAGGATGATGTTCCTCTGGTCATTCGGAGGAGGAAGATCGCGGACCTCCCATCCGGCGATGCTCCAAACTGCCCCGCAGAGACCACTGCTACCGAAGAGGTGGCCGGGGCAGATCCTGCAACCGCGGAAAATCTTGGGATCGCGGATGACCTCCCAGTTCCTGAAGCCCCCGAGGCTTCAGGGTTGATTGTCTCCGCTTCCCTAGTCGAAAGGATGACCTTGGTAAGGATTCCTTTCTGTCATTCTTTCTACGATTCCTTCTGTATGTTTGACAAGTCAATGTTTATACAGGGAGAAGAGCTTCTCCCTGCGACTACCGCGAGTCCTAGGGAGGAAAATCCTCCTCTTCCGCGTACAGAGGTGGAGGTGGTTGAGCAAGATCCTGCGGCGGTTACACATGAGGTACCGGCTACAGGATCACAGGAGAAAGCGAGATCCTTGGATGGGTCGTCGCCAATGGGATCAACTACCCAGGTAACGATCCTTCTTGTCAGCCTTTATCTTTCCCTTGAAAAGAAAAATGTTCATAGGGGAAGACATACAGGGAAAGGGGCCCTTGTTTTCCAAGCGTAAGATCAGGGCGGACGATACTCGTCCCCGCGCTCAAGAAGAACCTTCTCAGAGATCCCAAAAGCTAATGGGATTTCAATTAAGGTAAGAACCTTCATCCTGGTTGTATTAGAAATGATGGTCACGAATCGTTACCATTTGATTGTTCTTTTCCTCCATCAGTCGGAAAGAAATAGCACCCAGTCCTCCAACCGCTTCGGGAAGGGTTGAAGTCACTGCTGGTGCAGGAGCCCCCAGTGAGGAGTGCTCCACCCCCTCGGCCCAGGAAGTCGTCCGAGTCACGGGGGGAGAAATAGATACGAGGACCCAGTCACAGTCGCAGTCGCCGGCGACTGGAAGCAATACTCAGCAGGCACTTCCTCCTACTGTCCCTGCTGTAAGCACCTCCGGGCCTTCGAGAAATCTTCCAATTAGTCCGGAAGATGCTTCTTTGCAGAAATTCATGAAGGTATGATGAATCCCTTTCTGAATGTCCTGAATCACACATAGGACACTTTTCACTCCCTTTTTTGCATCACAGGAATTATCTCGGATGATGGCCCAGTCACGTGCCACGGCGACGAGCATGATGACCATACAAAGAGAACGAGACAGTTTGTGCAAGTGAGGATCATCATTCTTCAATTTATAGATGTATAAATTGGTTACGACCATTCCTTCTATTTTATTACAGGAAGGTGGCATTGCAGGACAAGGAAATAGCCACAATGAAGCTCCATTCGCTCTCAATTATAAGGAACCAAGAGATCGAAAATAACAGACTACGGTCGTAACTTGCTGGTAAGTCACCTCCTGAGCTAGGAAGACTTGTCTTAGCAATATGCGAGTAACCTTTCCCCTTGTTGCAGGGCAAGCAGGTCAAATAAAACAGCTCAGCGCGGATAATAAACTCCTCCAGGATTCTATCGAAGCCTCCTCAAGGGCGATTGGAAAGCTGAGCCATTCAGTCTTCGAAAAGCTGAAGGCGGTGGCTCATCTTCTGAAGGCCGATGTGGTCGAAACCACTCGAGATGATCTCAGCCAAGAAGACTGGGCTGCCCTAGTTATAGCTCAAGCAGAGTCACTTCTCGAGTATCTCCCTGAGGATACACAACGAAGAGAAGAGGTGATCAGAACCAGAGTTCGGTCAGCCGCTTCTGCTATCCTAAGCCGGATTCGACTCCACTATGGCCCAGATGCAGATCTGAATCCACTGGTGGGACCGGTTGAGATCGAGAGTGAAGAGATGCTCGATGCCGTCATGGAGGAGGTTAAGCCCTTCGTAGACAGGCTCCTGACTGAGCTGGGGATCGAATGATCCTTATTTTTGTATCCAAACAATTGTGTATAATGCAATGTATGTAAAAAACCATTTTCGACAGAAAGTACATATTTTGCAATTTTATATTATGAGTTCCATACTATAAGCACATCTCCCCTAGCCCCCGCCTCTGCTTATGAATACTGAAACCTTAGTGTTATAAGCAGAGGAGAAAACATAAGCGTAACGACCAGGGGTGTGCGTTTTAAACCAACGATCAGGATCAATGTAACGTCTAATCTTATTGCGAACTGGTAGCCACTCAGATGACCAAGGACTTGCCAGATAGCCCCGTATGCGCTGAGAAATGGCTTATTTAGGAGTGACTTATCTGGAAGTGGTCATGAGATCGACCAGCGAATCCGATTAGATTGTTGTAATGATCTGACCGCCGGCGGTCAGCCCCCAGGTCGAATGCATATGATACAGGCTTAAAGAGAAAAACTCATTGTATGAAAGCAAAACATATTTTATTTTATGAAAAGATGCTAATTGAACAGGAAAAAAGTGATTGGAATACTTACACGTAAAACTTGCGAAGTTGATCGATGTTCCAAGTATTGGACAAAATCCGACCATCCTCCATAGCTAACCGCGCCGATCTTGTTCGCGGCACTGAGACAACAGTATAAGGGCCTTCCTATTTTGGGGAGAATTTGTTGCGATTAGACTGGTCTTGAATTTTCCGTAAAACCAAGTCGCCCACGTTGAGATCACGTGGTCGCACCTTTTTACTGTGATACCTGTGTAAAGCCTGCAAGTATGCCGCAGATTTAATCAGGGTGCGATCACGCCGTTCTTCTAAGAGGATGAGATCTTGTGCCCGTTGTTCGGACTGATTAAACTGTGCGAATTGATATGTCCGAACAGAACCAATACTTACTTCCATAGGCAATATAGCCTCGGTCCCATAGACCAAATGGAAGGGCGTCTCACCGGTGGCTCGACTAGAAGTAGTCCGTAATGCCCATAGAACGGTATAGAGCTCGTCTGCCCAAGCCCCCGAGCGGGTCTTAAGGCGATCAAAGACGCGCTTTTTAATGCCTTGCAGTATTTGCCCATTGGCTCGTTCTACGGCACCATTGCTTTGTGGATGTGCCACAGAAGCAAAGCACACCTTGGTCCCGACTTGATCGCAGTAGTCCAGGAAAAGACCGCTGGCAAACTGAGAACCATTGTCTGTGATGAGACGGTTTGGAACACCAAATCGTGCCACAATGTTCTTATGGAAGAACTTTTGTGCGGCTGATGCGGTAATGTTTCGTACTGGTTCGGCCTCAATCCACTTTGTAAATGTGTCAATGGCCACGAACAAAAATTTGTACCCATTGACCGCTTGTGGCATAGGACCGACGATATCCATCCCCCAGACCGCGAATGGCCATGCGAGAGGAATGGTTTGCAACGCATAGGCAGGTTGATGAACTTGTCTTGCGTGGAACTGACACTGGGGACACGTCTTGACCATATGTTTGGCATCATCAAGTGCCGAAGGCCAGTAGAATCCTTGTCGAAAAGCCTTTCCAACCAGTGTCCGATATGACGCGTGCGCACCGCATACACCATCATGTATTTCTTTCAAGAAGGATTTTCCTTCCTCCTGAGATATACAACGCATGAATACTCCTTGAGTACCCTTTCTGTACAGAATCCCATCTATGAGTTTGTACAGACGCGCTTTTCGAATTAACCGATCACTTTCGGTTTCGTCCTCGGGTAGGGTCCCATGTTCAAGATAGACCCTCAATGGATGAGTCCAATCTTGTTCCTGACCGAGGTTGGTAATGAAGGCTATTACCCGATCATCCTCGACCGAAGTCATGATCGAAGGACGATCCAAGTGTTCAATGAACACTCCTGCCAGAGCGGATGAGCGTGAGGACCCAATTTTGGATAATTGGTCTGCGAGAATATTGTCCTTTCGCGGGATGTATTGGACTTCGAAATGACTGAAGTGTTTTTCCAATCTCCTCACTTCCCCCAGGTAATGAGCCATTGTCTCATCGGAGGTGCTGTACTCCTTGTTTACCTAGTTTACGACCAGTTGTGAGTCTCCCCTCACAATTAATCGACGTACTCCGAGGAATTTTGCTGCCCGGAGCCCTGCAAGAAGACCTTCATACTCTGCTGCATTGTTAGTCGCAACAAAGTGTAGTTGAATGACATACTTAAGCTGTTCGCCCTGGGGCGTAACTAAGACCACTCCAGCCCCCGAATGTTGAAAACTACGGGAGCCGTCAAAGTACATTGTCCAGTAATCGGGGCACTCCAGTTCCTCTGCCAACTGCACGGGTGGCTCAGGGTTGGTCCATTCGACCACAAAGTCGGCCAAAACCTCAGACTTAAACGCCGTGCGGGGCGTGAAATGAATCTCGAAGGCACCGAGTTCGACCGCCCATTTGGCGATTCGACCAGATTTCTGTCATGCCCCGAAACTGGGACAACGACTACTCCTGTAGAGACCTAGCTCGCTGCAGCTAGTCCCATTCTCACAAACCTTTGACTTCCCAGGATGAGTCAAACACAGGAGTATATTGCGTTGCAATAGAGTACTAACAAAATATTAAGCAGTGTGGCCTACTCGCCTTAATATTACATAAAGAGGATTACATTGCTTACAAGGCATTCAGGGTTTAGCAAAATATTTAACTACGCAGCAGAAGATAGGTGACCCTCCCACAAAAGAAGTTGACGGCAGAACCACACACTTCAGGGCTCTGGCGGAACTGATTCTCCTCCTTCTGGATCCACGTAGTACTCCATGCCATCATCTTGATCAGGGTAGGCTCCATCTATTGAGTTGAATGTTGCAAGGGTGAGTACTTACGTACTCAGCAAGTCATAGGTAAGAGTAGATACATATAGTAGTGATGATATGAACCTAGACTAGTCAAGAATTATGGATATTTGTAAAATAATCTTTTTCTTTCTCAACTCGTTTTATTTCAGCTCATGGCAGCACTTTTCATAATATAACATCATCATTCATGTTCACTAAATTATAGCACTACCGCGACACGTCGACACACGACAGCCCACGGCAGCACTCCTTATCATGACAACACATGTCATTTGGGTAATCTTGATTAAAACATATTTTATTCAGAAAATAGTACTTGTGTCACACCCCGTGGATTTAATCCACCGCAGCAGACTCCTATAAACCTGGGAGCTCGGAGTATTCGAATACGTTTTTAACTCTGCAGAGAGGTACCAATTTACCCGCAAGATATTCCACTTTCAAGCCTTTCCTATCATAACAAAATGATTGGACCCCTGACTCACTACATATTGTGAGCGGCAAGGTGGAAATAACAAGAACTTTTGTTATGTTTTACTCACAATTCACCCCCGACCCTGTGGCTCTCAGCGAGACACAGTTGTGGCAGGTTGTATCCAAACCTCCACCCCTTTGCTTATTCCCATTACTGGGTCAGCGTGCTTGATCACCTTCAGTGATATGTGTGGGAGCCGCGCTCCGTGTTTATCGTGCATCACTACACATCTCATGCAGGGGTTTCATGTGCGATCCACAAAATTACTTGTTCAGGCCTGTCCCATACCAGGCTTACGGTTAGCACGTTGTTCATGCCACTAGACGCACAACACAAGGTTCTAGTCCTTATATGCCAGTGACCAGACCATCCACAATCCTGCACCTTCAGTGCCTGCACATCCTTTGCAGTCTAGCACCTCCAGTGCTACAGCCATTCCACACCATTTTTCTGGTCACGGCTAGGGGTTTTATTTCATGAATATAAGTATATACATACATATAATAGTTCATGGCTCAAAACTTGTTTATTTCACATTTCACAGATAACCAGTCTAGTACTGCCAATTGATAAATCAACCATTCTCAATCTTTCACATGCAATATTGCCTAAATTCAAGGTTATGTTTTAGCAACATTTAAAATATAGGTTCAAGATGACCAAGGATATGACTTGCCTTCCGCGTCGTAAGATACAGCAGTTGATGACGGGTCAACAGCAAAATCTTCAAAGTCAGCTTCTGAATCTGCTCGACGACAAACAAACACACAATGATTACTTATAATATTAAAATGTTTTATGACTTATATGCAGAAATGCTCAACAAGAATGATTGAACTATACTGGAGATAATTTGAATTGCAAACTGAATTGAGTCGAGATTCTAGGGTTTCAATGAATTTGGGCTAAGGATGGTGATTAGATAATCTTAGGGTTTCAGGATTACAATAGGGATAACAATTTTGTGGCTGGTTTAACCAAAACAGCGAATGTCAACAGATCGACATTCGGATCAAGGCTTTGACATAGCTTTAAGAAAAGCTAGAGTGCTTATCTCAAGTTGTGGTAGTAGAAGAAAATGTAGATCACAACTCTACAAATTCAGTGGACAAAGTGGTTTTCAAATTACACAAGCAGAAGTGGGTAAACAAGGTCAATGCCACTGGCTGACAAGCTCTGGCATAGAGCTGACAATGCCAAAAACTAGGGCTTAGCATAACTTTTGATCTAGAGCTCCAAATGATGCACCACTTTGTCTGGGAGGTAGGCATTGATAACAGGAACAATTAAGTTAACAGGATCTAGGGCAGGAAATGGCTGGAAAGCAAGAAATTTGATGATGAACTGAGATGAACTGGCTGCACTGGAGCAGTTCTGGACAAAAACTTGGCAAAACTATAACTTTTGATCTAGGCTGATTTAGGTGTCGGGCTAGAAGACAAAAATGCTCAGGAGCCTAAGGCACATCTAAAAGACAAGGTGATTTGGGCTGAAACGGCTGGGAACACTTTTCCGGTGATCGGCGCCGGAGAAGAAACACTGTTAATTAGGGGTTTCTGCTACAGGCCAAAAGAACTTAATTCCTTGCTTGGAGAGCATCTAGGAGGTATAAGGAAGCTTCTGGTATAATTAGATTGGCCGGAGGATCACTGGAGAAGCCTGGCGACGATCGCCGGTTTCTGGTGAAGCTCGGTTTAGGGAAAAGCTTCGAATGATGTTTAATTGGGGATTCTAAGCTTACAGGCTTGCTTGAAATAACTCACTGATCAATTTTGTTTACAGAAACGAAAGCTAATTCGAATTGAATCAGGCTGCATTGCCGGAACAGGGCATTTAGCAATTCCGGCGATCACCGGCGTTAGAGGTCACCGGTGAGCAATTAAACGATATTACACAGAGAGGATAAGTAGAGGAACTCACTGATGGATTCAATTCGAAGATTGATGCAGCGGATGAAGCTGGCACCGTGAGCCTTCTCGACGGCTCGCCGGAGAAGAAACGAAACAGCAAGGATTTGGAATTTGGCTGGTTCCTGGTGAAGTGTGGAGAAGCTGCTGCACACAGGAGCGTTTAAATAGGCCAGGCGAAGATGGCGAAGGGGACAATGAAGTGATTGGCTGCTGTGATGAGATTGTTTGCGTGCTGGAGCAGTAGCGGCGAAGAAACAGCAAGAGCGGTGATGTGACGGCGACAAGCTTTCAGCTGATCACAATGTCGCCTCATCAGGACCTGGCAAAGCTTGTAGCAAGCGGTGGCGACAAGTACTGGCGCGGCGAAGCGACGTGGCGATGAATTGCTGACAAAAGCCGTTGATCGCGCGCGGGAGCAAGCGCTGATCGTCGACGTAGCAGCAACCTTGCCACGGCACTGGTTGGAGCGAGGACACGTGCGCACCGGCATGCACGGTCACAAGTGCGGCGAAGCTTCACCGGCGATGAGCAACCACGGCGCACAGGCACGGTGGTTTCTGGTCGAATGGTTGCTGCTGTCCTGGTCGAAATGGGCTGAGTTGCAATTTCCATTCTTTGAATTTTGGATTGAAATATAAATCTGGAATTTTGGGAGGTTTAAACTGAATTTGCTTTCACTAATCTGGCAGATATATTCAACAGGATATTTGGCAAAGGTAGTTGATAATATTTGACACATTTGAATAGTTTTCGATACAAACTGAAAATAGGGTAATTTAGGGTAAAGTAAGATTTAAGTTTTATCGATTTCGAATTCTGGCATTTAGGGTTTGATTTTGATATCTGCACAGAAGAAAAACTTGTGGCAAATAGCATTTTGAGAAGATTTGCCGAAGAAATTCTGAATTTGGAGGTAATCTGGAGATTTTAACCTTTTTGGGTTTTCAAATATCAGATAAGGACTAATTTGCGATAACTCTTGGACTGATTTGTGAAAAGAGTGTAGATGGTGAAATCCGGCTGTCAACTTTTTAGATTAAGGTAGTGACATACCCATGATCATATTCCAGGAATAATCTGGTCTGAACTTGGTCAAGATTTTGATTAAATCTGGATTTCTGAAACTTAGGGTATTTTGGTAATATAGGATATTTCTGTTTTCGAAAACAGAATGGAGTTGATAATTCTGGAAGTTAGAGATAGAATTGGATCTAGGTTCTGAAGACTTTTAGATTTAGGATAACTAATAGATCACATCTGAACAATCTGATCTTGACTTGAGGTCACAGGATGGATTTTGGAGATTTTAGGGCTTAGGATAGATACTGATCTGGCTATTACTACAGATACATGCATGCATGCTATTGATGAAAAAGGAAATTTTCACCCCTAACTCAGGGTGTTACAATTTCTCTGGGTTTCGGACAATATCCCCCAAAGGAAAAGAGGAGGGTACTGTGATCTTGTGCGCTTGAAAGTAATGTCGTAGCTTACGGGAAGCCATCAGTAGTGCGTAAAGTATCTTCTGGACCTCTGGGTAGCGCTCCTTAGGACCATGAAGTACCTCGCTCACATAGTAGACGGGTCTATGTATTCCTTCCCTATCTGCGATCAGAACGGCGCTGACCGCGTGCGGTGTGGCCACCAGGTAAAGAAGCAATGGTTCTCCTTTGTCGGGAGACACCAATACTGGCGGACTGGATAGATATGTTTTTACCTCCTGAAATGCTTTTTCGGCCTCATCCGACCATGTAAACTTATGATGCTTCCGCAAGGCTTTGAAGAAAGGCAATCCCCTTTCGCCTAGTCGTGATATAAAACGACTTAAAGCCGCCATGCGACCAGCCAGGCGTTGAACATCCTTCATGGTTGAGGGCGATCTCATTTGTTCAATAGCTCTGATTTTCTCAGGAATAACTTCAATGCCCCTGGAACACACAGGAAAATCGAGGAGTTTTCCTGAAGAAACCCCAAAAGAACATTTCTCCGGGTTTAATTTTATTCCAAAGCGATTCAAATTACAGAAGGTTTCAGCGAGATCGTCCAAATGAGTCAATCTCTTGGTACTTTTTACAATCAAATCGTCTACATATGCTTTGAGATTACGCCCTATCTGGGAAAGAAAGGTCTTTTGCATCAAGCGCTGGTACGTGGAACCTGCGTTATTGAGACCGAACGGCATGCTAATTTGATGATACCCTGAGTAAGCGTCCAGAAAACTCATCAGTTCGCAACCCGCAGTCGAGTCGACCAGCTGGTCGATGCGGGGAAGGGGAAAGTCCTCCTTCGGGCAGGCAGCGTTGAGGCGAGTGTAGTCGACGCACATGCGCCACTTGCCATTTGACCTGCAGACCATGACCGGATTGGCGAGCCATTCCGGGTGATCCACCTCACGGATAAACCTGGCCTGTAGGAGTTTGTCCAACTCCTCTCGGATGGCTTCCTGTCGGTCAGCAGCAAAACGCCTGAGCTTTTGCTTTATTGTTCGTTGTCCAGATCGAATTGCTAACATGTGCTCAATTACTTTCCTTGGGACACCGGGCATGTCGGACGGTTTCCACGCAAACACGTCTGCGTTAGCCCAGAGGAAAGCAACGAGGTCGAGTTCCTATTTGTCATCCAGGGCTGATCCGACCCGAATTGTCTTGGATGGATCATCTGGGTACAAAGGAACTTGTTTGAGTTTTTCATTCGGTCAAGGAGCAGCCTCGATCGCATCGGCGGCGACGGTGGCGACCTGAGCGTCCCGGAGGGGAAGTTGATCGACCATCTCCAAAGATAGCCGGTCGCACGTGAGTGCCACATTGCGACTGCCTCGGACCGAGATGACACCTTTGGGGCCAGGCAATTTACCGCACTGATAAGCATAGTGCGTTGCCATCATGAACTTAGCAAGAGTTGGCCTGCCAAAGATTGCATTATAAGCTGAATCACAATCGATTACATCGAAAGTAACCAATTCTGTCCAGAAGTTGTCTGGTTCTCCCAAAGTGACCGGGAGGACCACTTGTCCCAATGGCATCATGGAGGGGCCTGGGATTATCCCATAAAACGGATGGATTATGGGCTTGATCTTTGAACGAGGAATTTGCATCTCGTCGAGTGCCTTGACCAATAAAAGATCAAGGGAACTTCCCCCGTCAATCAGGACCCTTTCGACTCTCGCGTTACTGATGATTGTGGTAATGACCAGAGGTAGCCTCAATGGCCGGGTCAGCCCCACAGGACAGTCAGCGCGATCGAACGTCAAAGGCATATCCGACCAACGGGGGTATTGAGGTTCACCAAGGGATGTCTCCGTTTGGTTAACCTCTCGGTAGAAGGCTTTAAACTGCCTTTTGGAAACGAAAGAGGAAGAACCCCCGAAAATGACATTAACATGATTTTGAGGTACCTGGTAAGCCATTTCTTCGTCTCCGTCGACGTCTCTAATCCCGCACGCCTGCTCTTTAGGCGGTAAGGTTGGCATTGGCCCAACTACCTGGTAGAAGTCATCCAGTTGCTTCAACCAACTCCTGCAGTTCTTGAGATCGTGGCCTGCAGAGTTGTGGAGTGGACACCACTTCTTGCCCTCCTGCGGATTAGTTGATTTTTCTGGCTGGTCGGAATCCCGACCACCAGAGGCAGTTTTACTTTTAAATGAAGACTTATTACCTTTGGTCGAAGGTGGCTTCTCTGCGACTGCGACCTCGCGGTACTGTCCAGAGCGATTCCTCTTCGACTTCTTTGACTTCCTACCCGGTGAAGACTCCGGCTTCTTGCTTAAATCTTCTTTCCTGGCGTCCTTGAAGCCTAGTTGAGGTGGTAGGTCCCCCTTGTCGACCATTCGGTTCCATTCGACCGCTTCGGCTGCATCGGAATATCGATCGGCCATGTCGAACAGATCGGCCACTGATCGAGGAGGGTGGATAAGCAAGTCCTCAGTGAATCTCCGGTATCGAACGGCATGATGAGGACATCACTCCTATGCATACGCCCGAGACTCCTCCAGTTGTGATGCAAGGACCCATCACAAGAGCACGAGCATGGCAATTGAATCAACAGGTGAGCTCGTTCCTAAGTGCCCGTGTATATACTTGTGAGGATAGTATGCTACCTAATGATATTATTGATTATATTGTACTTAGGAACTTTGGAGAGGATCATGAAGGCCTTGGGAACCAGCAAGGGCCAGGAGGGAGGCAAGGAGGGCGTCCAAGTCAAGTTGGAGTCCCAATTCATCTCGGAGTCGGAGTCCCAATTCATCTCGGAGTCGACTACCTCGGCCACCAGGAGCAGTGTTCACTAAAATCGTCACCCAGGCCACAAACGGAATCCGATTTCAATGATCCACATATGTATCGAAAGCTAAGGAGATAACCTTTCCAATGGCACCGGTTTCAGGTCAATTGGACTGCTGAGTCGACGGGAATTCGTGTTACAAGTTAGCAGACAGAATCTGTCCCAGGGTGCTGCGTCACCAATTTGGGCCTTTGGCCCATGTATCGTGTTGGAGTCCATCACGGACACGTCTAGGGTTTCTAGGACGTCCCTTAGCCCTTATATTCAGTAGCCGCCACTAGGGTTTGCTTTGGGTTTTGCTTAGATCAATTCTGTCTTTGAACAGTGTCGCTGTTCATCGGTTTGTGAGACCCCAACTCGTGAGCTTCATCCTCAATTGCAAATTCAGTTGCATCTTTCTCGTTCTTGCTTGTGTTCTCGATTCGCATGCAGGGATAAGCCTTCTTGGCGAGGTCAATCGTGTTTGTGCATGGTTGATAACCAACGGAGCCGTGGTGTAGCGATTGCTGGGTTCGGATTGGTTCTGATCGGAAGCCGGATCGTCAACGTCGAGTCTCCACCAATCGACTTACCTCGACCTGTTGGAAGATCGGGCCACCGTGCGCATCACGGCATGCTTAAATGCCCTGATTAAGGAGCCATCAGATATGTTCGGGATGGTATTCCTCACCCCGACAAACCTCTTGACAAACTGCCGAAGTGTTTCGGTTGAAGTTTGCCGCAGCCGATGCAGGTCGTCCTCCTTACCCGGCTTTTGGTAACAATTTTGGAAATTGTTGAGGATGGCATCGCATAGCATTTCCCAATTGTAGATGGAACCCTCGGGCTGATTAAACAGCCAGGTTCTAGCCGGTCCTGCGAGGACTGTAGGCAGGTAGTTGGCCATGACTTTGTCATCGCCTCCTGCCGCTTGGATGGCAGTAATATAGATCTGAAGGAACTCGGATGGGTTCTGAGTTCCATCAAACCTCTCAATGGCCCCTGGTCGAAACTTATCGGGCCAAACGACTGCTCGTAGGCCAGGCGAAAAGGCTTTACAACCAACGTAAGGACCGTGAATCGCCCTGTGACTCTCGGTTGGGTGTCGAGCGACCTCACGCAATGGCGAGGTTACTCGTGGTCCCAAACGAGAGTGAACAGGAAGTCGATCCCTACTACGAGAATCCTGCATTCGCCGGTATTTGTCCTGTCGGGACGGTACGGGCGGCGGGTAACTCCGTCGGCCGGAACCAGAATGAGGACCATCTCACTCATGGGAATGCGTTACCGAGCGGGAGGAGGCCGTTGGGGTCGCCTCGGACGCGACCTCATCCAGTTTCTCCGCTAGGATCCTGAAAAAGGCCGGTTTCTGCGCAGTCGACCATGGGTACTTCTCCTAGGGGCACCAAGTCTTATTGTTTCTTCGTCCACTAGGAAACGCTCCGGTGGCAAAGAAGGGGTCTGGTCACGTTTTCGACCACGCGACCGTCGAGAAGAACTCGGAGCAGCATTGTAACGAGCCTGCGCATCTTGAAGAGCCTCTAGGGCAGTTCTGCGCAATTCGTTGTTTTGTTGCTCGAGATCTTGATCCTCCTTCTGTTTGCGATCTTGTTCTTCCCTGGCAGCCTGTTGATCGGGAGTTTCTTCCGACAGCGCAGCAAACTACCTAGGGAGAGAGGTTGCCGATGGGGAAAACATCTCGGTTTGTTCCGAGTCGGACTCGAAATCAAAGAGACGGTGAAGGTTATCAGGGTCGAACCTTCCTGGGCTAATTTCCGGGTCATCATCATATTTTCCCTCAGCGGGGTCGTATGACGGGCCGGATTCATCGCCTAGCACATTAAGAACCTCCGTGGGTTCTGACCTTGCGCCAGTTGCTCCCTGATCGATTGACATGACCTGGAGAGACGATTCAACCTGTGGAAGATTCTGGCCTTCGACCTCCTCCATCGAGACAGGATCACTTGGAGAAGGCATGGGTATATGGGCATAATCCTCGAGATCGAAATCGTTCTCGGAATCATATGCTCCAGCCATGTTTCAGCGAACCTCCGGATTTCAATTAGGACGCCTTGAGAAAGGCCCCACAGTGGGCGCCAGCTGTCGACGATTCAAACTCGGAGTCCTCAGCCGAACTTATGCAAAATTTGTAATGGTGAGACCTTTCAAGATGACCCTCCAGGAAGGTATGTAGAACAATGGTGAACAGGAACACAGAGAGATTTATACGGGTTCGGGCCCTCGATGGTGGGAGTAATAGCCCTATGTCCTGTTAGGATTTCTTTATAGGTGATAAAAGGTTACAAAAATAGTAGAAAAACTCCTTCACAGGCGAAGGATTTTTCCTATGTAAACGTATAGAATAAAGCTAGGGAGGCTTGTAGAAACTATCTAATTTGGGCCATAGACTTGGCTGTTTTTCGTATTTAAGATGTGTTGAGTGTCCCTTGTATCAGGAGTCTTCTTCTTCCAAATGGATTGGATGTCCCCTTCCTCGGACCTCTATGCCACCCTTTTATACTGGTCGAAAGGGTGCCATATGAAGAAACTGCATCAAACGGTTGGATGCGGTTTTTGGAGAACTGCTGTTAACTTCCACGGAGGTTATTAACACGTGTTAATCATGGATAACCGCATATATTAACCTCTGATGGTTGGTCTTCAACGTGGAGGAATCCTCGGGATGCTTGGAATATCTTGTTATATGAATAACCGAATGACCCTCCAAGCACCCTGGTCGAGAATGTTCTGACCGCGGAATGTGGGTTGACCGCGCAACATCCCGGATATCCAGTTCGCATATAGCATACGAACATCTGACCGCGCAAAGCTGTCGGCCTGATCGCACGAAACCCGCGACCTGATCGCGTAAAGCTTGCGACCTCATGGCGATGCCCCTCAGAATAATTTGAGTTCGCATTGCTAGATACATGTCTGGTTCGAGTCTGTCTTGAACCAAAAGTTTATTAGAAGTGACCCGGGTGTCAATCCTCGTCAACCGAGCGTGCTCGTCCTCAAAATACCTCTTGAGGAGGTGCTTTGCCTTCTCACATGTCGACTCGTAAGACCGAACTGCAAGACATAAAGACAAGGTAAGTAAATTCGGGATAGGGGCTCCCGACACCATCCCGGAGGCCATCGAATCGGGGATCGTTTTCATCCCCAGACTTCCACCCGAAGGGACATCAGAACCTCACTTAGCCCAGAGGAGGAAAAAAAAGCGCATTATGGCCATGACCAACTACTTTAGATCGATCCTGCCCAGCTTGGACCTTGTCCATCCTCTATGGAGAGAAATGCACTTAAACCAACCACATAGTGCGTCAGAATGTCTCTGTGATGCCACCGCAACATACATGAAGCTTTACCGCTCCTGCAACATACAGAGCTAATAGCCCCCGACTAAAAACTTCCTCTGCTATGATGAACAAACTTGGAGCCCTCTATTTATTCAGGAGTAGTGAGGGCCCTCTCCGACTTTGACTGAAGGGGCTAAGCCAGACAAGTAGCTCCTCCTCTAGGTCCCTCATGCTCCTCCGGGATCGAGCCTCTACCATCTTGGCAACAGAGGTCATGTCATCCACAGTCAAGGGTGGGGGGCCAGAGGAGCGGCCAATGGTGGCAGGCAACGAGGAGTAGGTCACCTCCGGGTCCCACACCCAGAGGTAGAACCACCTCTATGTCCATCCCTCCCAATGATCCTGGGAGGCCGCAACCGGGAACTCCTCCGCCCGGGACTGGACATTCTTCAACATCACCGAGCCGCAAGTCGACTTTTGCCCGTGTTTACCACCGGGGAACTCTTCGCGGTCACCCGATAGTAATAATGGAAGAGACAGAGAGTTCCCTTTACCCCAGCGGCGGTCTCGCACAACCACAGGAACTGCCCCATTCGGACAAGGACGTTGGGCATCAAGTGGTTGAGTGCTATCCCATGCTCCGGAGAAAATCCCAGAGCATGGGGTGTATCGGTATTTAGAGGCACGCCACCACGAAGGACATGAAGGCCACTACATCCCCATCCCAGGGACTCAGAGTATCCTCCTCCGCCCTCGGAATGCGGATGTCCCCATCTCTAAAACCCTCCGGGAGACGAGGATGTCCTGGTCCTCCTCAGGGAACTCTGTAACCCCAAGGAAGCCGGAGGTCACCTCCTCTAGAGGGATGTCCGCTGCTCTCCGAGCGCCTTCGACGCCATCTCTTTTGCCTTTCCTGGAGAGGGTTTCTGGTCGTGGTAGAAGTCACCCAAGAAGATGTTGGCTGGGAAATGAAAGTAGAGGAGAAGGGTTGCCCTCTCCAGTGGCGGGCCCCCCTTTATATAGATGGTTCGGGTGGCCCTGATAGCCACCACATGTCAGCCCAAGAGATCCAAGCCGTGAAAATGAAGAGGCGCAAAAGAATCGAAGTGACGCATGACTGGCTTAAATAGCTTTTCACTCTCCTTGGAGGGGGCCGCTCCGCCTCATGAAGGGCTCTCCGGGAGAGGTACATTTCTCCAGAAGTGCCCAGTAGTCGTACCCCATGACGACATCAAAATGTCCTCCGGGGTGTGGGGGGCTGTTGTTGGTGGAAAATATTAGCCGTAGCTGATATCCCTCCTCCAGATCTGGGATAGGGGCCTCCCTCGCCCGGTCCTTTGAGAGAGAGATAGGAGCCTCCCTCCTCCGGTCCCTTGCTCCTCCGGGAGAGAAGTTAGGAGACTACCTCCTCTGGTCCTCCGGGAGAGGAGGTAGCAGCCTCCCTCCTCCGGCCCTCTCGTGCTCTGGGGGAGGAGTTGGGAGCCTCCCTCTTGTCCTCTGGGAGAGGAGTTAGGAGACTTCCTTCTCTGGCCCTTCGGGATAGGAGCCACCCTCCTCCTGTCCTCCGGGTCTGAGTTAGGAGACTCCCTCCTCCGGCCCTCTGGTTTGAGTTAGGAGACTCCCTCCTCCGGCCCTCTGGTTTGAGTTAGGAGACTCCCTCATCCGGGTCTCTAGGATAGAGGCCGCCCTCCTCTGGTCCTCCAGGTCCGGGATAGGGGCCTCCCTCCTCCGGCCCCGAGATCGGGGGCAGTGAAGTCTAGGGCAGCCACGGGTCCAAGATCAGTGCTGTACCCCACCAAAAGACCACAACGCCGTTGATCCGACGGCCCCAGCTAGGGCATTTTAATAATTTTTATCTTTTGGGGTCTATATATATACCCTTGTACCCCCCTCTTGTAACCTAAGAAATTCATTTGTATTCAATACACAAAAACCAACAGGCGTGCTTAGGAGCCCTCTCCCCGGGAGAGAGGCCCCCTGATGAGGACATCACTCCTATGCATACGCCTGAGACTCCTCCAGTTGTGATGCAAGGACCCATCACAAGAGCACGAGCATGGCAATTGAATCAACAGGTGAGCTCGTTCCTAAGTGCCCGTGTATATACTTGTGAGGATAGTATGCTACCTAATGATATTATTGATTATATTGTACTTAGGAACTTTGGAGAGGATCATGAAGGCCTTGGGAACCAGCAAGGGCCAGGAGGGAGGCAAGGAGGGCGTCCAAGTCAAGTTGGAGTCCCAATTCATCTCGGAGTCGGAGTGCCAATTCATCTCGGAGTCGACTACCTCGGCCACCAGGAGCAGTGTTCACTAAAATCGTCGCCCAGGCCACAAACGGACTCCGATTTCAATGATCCACATATGTATCGAAAGCTAAGGAGATAACCTTTCCAATGGGACCTATTTCAGGTCAATTGGACTGCTGAGTCGACGGGAATTCGTGTTACAAGTTAGCAGACAGAATCTGTCCCAGGGTGCTGCGTCACCAATTTGGGCCTTTGGCCCATGTATCGTGTTGGAGTCCATCACGGACACGTCTAGGGTTTCTAGGACATCCCTTAGCCCTTATATTCAGTAGCCGCCGCTAGGGTTTGGTTTGGGTTTTGCTTAGATCAATTCTGTCTTTGAACAGTATCGCCGTTCATCGGTTTGTGAGACCCCAACTCGTGAGCTTCATCCTCAATTGCAAATTCAGTTGCATCTTTCTCGTTCTTGCTTGTGTTCTCGATTCGCATGCAGGGATAAGCCTTCTTGGCGAGGTCAATCGTGTTTGTGCATGGCTGATAACCAACGGAGCCGTGGTGTAGCGATTGCTGGGTTCGGATCGGTTCTGATCGGAAGTCGGATCGTCAACGTCGAGTCTCCACCAATCGACTTACCTCTACCTGTCGGAAGATCGGGCCACCGTGCGCATCAAGTGGTATCAGAGCCTCGGTTTCCCGTCAGGTATCATTGTATCCCCTTTAGTTTTGTTTTGCCATCGTCTTAGAGTCCAGAAAATTTGCCCCACAAAAAAAGTTCATCATCAATTCCGCTGTCCTACAACCCTTTGAGCTTTGCAATTTCGTTTTCAGTATCGTATTGTTGAGTATTGATCCATAGTCATCGTCTTGTTGCTGGTTTGAGGTCGCGAGCCACCTTGTGTCAATTGCCCTGCACCGCTGGCCATCCTTTTTCACCCGCAAACCTAATCCTATTCTAGCCTAACCGGGAGAAAGATCTGAATTCGCGAGCAATTCCAGATTGTGTAGTGTTCACTAAAACTGGCATAACTTTTGCATACGAACTCCGATTTGGGTCTACTTTTTTTTGTTTCGAAGGGGACGACGACGCGCATCTGAAAATTCCACAAGTCTTTAGACCTGTGCATTTTTTTTGACCCTCAAAAAAAGCTTCTAAGACCGAGTTTCGACGCCCGGAAGTTTGCTGTCCTGTTTTGTCAATTCTTTCGGGCATCGGTTTCCTGTCGTTTGTTGCTTCAAATTGTGAGATTTTTGTTTCTCCTCTGAGTTAAGAGGTATATATTTGTGTTAGAAAAAAAAAAAAAAGAAGTGAAAAAAAAAAACAGAGAGAAGAGAAAGAGAAGTAGAAAATCAGAATTGCTTGCATCCTTTGAGTCCTTTGTGCTGTGATATATCCCTTGCTAGGTTGAACTAGTTCTAGGAGCACGCTTAGGCCAGCAACTGTGACAAGAACTTTGAATCTTTATTTAGCTTTGCTAACTGTTTTCGAAATTTGCTAATCCTTGCTACTATACTTTGCCTTCCAAGCTCCACCTTTCTTCTGATCAGTTCAGGTTCAATTCCGCAATCGCTACACTCAAGCTTGTCACGGTATCACGAACCAGCCGCCGGTTGTACCACCTGTTGCATTGGTAAGAACACTTGTAAGAGCGTGGTAAGACGCTTGAGAGTGAGTGAAACCACCTTCTGCCGCCAAAGTAGTTGATAGGGATTATACCACCGGTTGTTTTTGTTTCTTTTGTCTTTCTTTCAACTAACAATGGCAGGTAATGAGAAAGTTGAGTGTGTTACACGGAACGAGCTTAACAACGCGCTCAATGACATCAACGCAAACATCGCAAGGATCGGCCAAGATAACGACCAAAGATTGGAGAGGATAGAGTGAAGCATCGCCAATCTTCTTACCAGGTTGGAAAATTTTGAGAGACAGCCGCCTCCCAATGGAGCTCGCAGAGTGGAAGATCAAGAAGAGTCTGTCGCGGGAGATGAAGTGGATGGAGAGGGCCATGATGCCTTTGCCGCTCGCGCCGCTGCACAGGATGTGCGACAACAACAACGCCTGAATAACAACCGTCAAGGTATGGGAGGTAACAATTTTAATCCTCGTAATGGTCGTGGACATGATGATTCTTTTGCTAGGGTTAAATTTACCATACCATCTTTTTCTGGTACTTATGATGCTGAAGTTTACTTAGATTGGGAAATGACAGTTGAACAAAAATTTAACTCCCATCTTGTTCCTGAGATACATAGAGTTAGACAAGCTACTAGTGAGTTTAAAGATTTTGCTATCATTTGGTGGAATGAGATAGTAAATACTGGATTAGCACCTGATACATGGGATAGATTAATCTGTCAAAGAGCAATTTCGCCGTGTATCGGTTTGTGGAACCCCAACTCGTGAGATTCAATTTATATTTGCAATATTTCAGATTGCTTCTTTCTCGTTCTTGCTTGTGTTCTCGATTCGCATGCAGGGATAAGCCTTCTTGGCGAGGTCAATCGTGTTTGTGCATGGTTGATAACCAAAGGAGCCGTGGTGTAGCGATTGCTGGGTTCGGATCGGTTCTGATCGGAAGCCGGATCGTCAACGTCGAGTCTCCACCAATCGACTTACCTCTACCTGTCGGAAGATCGGGCCACCGTGCGCATCAAGTAAAATCTCCTCATCATCGTCGTCCGTCTCATGGTCATCCTCATTATCTGCAAGGTTAGCTACAAGAGCATATTCATCCTCAACATCACTAGCACTAATGTACCCACCTTCTTCTGTTGCAATGTACGCTCGACGACTTGGGCAATCCTTCATGACATGGCCCATCCCCTTGCATCGGTGGCACACAATTTCCGTTGTTCGACCCGTGGAAGCCACCGATGAAGAACTCTTTGTTGGTGCCTGCACATGATTAGATTTACTCACCTCGGGAACTCGTGATGGCGGTGATGGTGCTGCTGAACGCGCCCTACTCATGGAGGGGGCAGCAGACCGAACAGAAAGGGGTGGAGCTGATTTGGTTGTCCCCGGCGTCGTCTTTGGTGTGGGTATGTTGCCGAAATTACTCCTTGGCCTTTGCTGTTTTCCCTGCAATTCTTTTTCTGCCAACATAGCAAGCTGGAACAATCTATTGATAGAATTATATTCTTTGTAATCAATTATGTCCTGAATCTCGCGCTGTAATCCCCCATAAAAACGAGCCATCTTATCCTCCTCATCCTCAACTACCTCACAACGCAACATGCCTATTTGTAGCTCTTGGTAGTACTCCTCAACAGATTTATTATTTTGATTTAAGCATTGCAAATTCTTGCGCATATCACGTTTATAAGAAGGAGGAACAAATCTTCTACGCATAGCTTGTTTTAGATGTACCTCATCGTCAAGGACCGTCGTGTTCGTGTCATAATTGATGGTGGGAGCTGCAATAACTTGGTGAGTTCAGATCTGGTGGAGAAGCTTTGCTTGCCCACACGTGCACACCCTCATCCCTACCATATTCAATGGTTCAATAACAGCGGTAAGGTGAAGGTAACACAAACGGCGAGAGTGCAATTTTCCATTGGAACATACCATGATTTTGCTGATTTTGATGTAGTGCCTATGCAAGCATGTTCCCTTTTGTTAGGCCGTCCATGGGAATTTGATACTGATGCAATTCATCATGGTAGAAGTAACAAATACACTCTTATGCACAAGGGGAAGAAAATCACTTTGCTCCCTATGACTCCTACTGAAATTGTGCAATGTGACAAAGAGAGAGCTGAAAATGAGCGAAAAGAGAGTGCGCTTGAATCTGAAAATCAGCAAGTGGCTAAAAATATTTTCCCACCTAAGAAAGACAAGAAAGAATCTAGTTCTAGGTCCGAGGGAATTAAATTGAAGGGTGGTGTTATGCTTGCTACAAAATGTGACCTTGCCGAAATTAATGAGAATGATGCACTGTGCTATGCTTTGATATGCAAAGATGCTTTGTTTTCATTGGATGATATGCCCAGTACTTTGCCTCCTGCTGTCACTAACCTTTTGCAGGAGTATGCAGATGTTTTTCCTGCCGAGATACCTCCAGGACTCCCACCCATACGAGGGATTGAGCACCAAATTGATTTGATACCTGGAGCGAGTTTGTCAAACCGAGCTGCTTATAGGACCAACCCCGAGGAGACTAAGGAGATTCAGCGCCAAGTCCAAGATCTTTTGGACCGCGGGTATGTACGTGAGAGCCTTAGTCCTTGTGCTGTTCCTGTTATTTTGGTTCCTAAGAAAGATGACAGTTGGCGCATGTGTGTAGATTGTAGAGCCATTAACAATATCACAATAAGGTACCGTCATCCTATTCCTAGGTTAGACGACATGCTTGATGAGTTAAGTGGTTCTATAATTTTTTCTAAGGTTGACTTGCGTAGTGGATACCACCAAATAAGAATGAAATTGGGAGATGAATGGAAAACAGCCTTTAAAACCAAGTTTGGATTGTATGAGTGGTTAGTCATGCCTTTTGGTTTAACTAATGCACCTAGCACTTTCATGCGCTTAATGAACGAGGTTTTACGAGCTTTCATTGGGAAATTTGTGGTGGTTTATTTTGATGATATATTGATTTACAGTAAGTCGTTACATGAACATCTTGATCATCTACGTGCTGTTTTTGATGCTTTGCGTGCTGCACGTTTATTTGGTAACCTCGAGAAGTGCACTTTTTGCACCGAACGAGTATCGTTTCTTGGCTATGTTGTGACTACACAGGGAATTGAGGTGGATGAAGCCAAGGTGCACGCGATTAAGAGTTGGCCAACGCCCACGACGATTTCACAAGTGCGGAGCTTCCATGGACTTGCCGGATTTTACCGCCGCTTTGTGAAGGATTTCAGCACCATTGCAGCCCCATTGAACGAGTTGACGAAGAAGGGAGTTGTGTTCCATTGGGGGCAAGCACAGGAGAATGCCTTCAACCTTTTGAAAGATAAGCTTACTAATGCACCTTTACTCCAACTTCCTGATTTTAATAAGACCTTTGAGCTTGAATGTGATGCTAGTGGGGTTGGACTTGGCGGTGTTTTGATGCAAGATAGTAAACCTGTTGCTTACTTTAGCGAAAAATTGAGTGGTCCTGTTTTGAATTATTCCACGTATGATAAAGAATTGTATGCTCTTGTGCGATCTTTAGAAACGTGGCAACATTATCTTTGGCCCAAAGAATTTGTTATTCATTCCGATCATGAGTCGCTAAAACATATTCGCAGTCAAGTGAAACTGAATCGTAGACATGCTAAATGGGTTGAATTTGTTGAATCTTTTCCTTATGTTATCAAACACAAGAAAGGGAAGGATAATGTGATTGCTGATGCCTTGTCTAGGAGATATACCATGTTGTCCCAACTTGATTGTCGTATATTTGGATTGGAATCAATTAAAGAACAATATGCTAATGATGATGATTTTAAGGATGTCTTGCTGCATTGCAAAGAGGGAAGAACATGGGACAAATATGTGATAAATGATGGATTTGTGTTTAGAGCTAACCGCCTATGTGTTCCAGTTGGATCCGTTCGTTTTCTTTTGATACAGGAAGCTCATGGAGGAGGTTTGATGGGTCATTTTGGTGCCAAGAAGACGGAGGCCGTTCTGTCCGCTCACTTCTTTTGGCCGAAGATGAGGCGAGACATTGAGAGGTTTGTATCCCGCTGCACTACATGTCAAAAGGCTAAGTCACGATTGAATCCACATGGTTTATATATGCCTCTTCCTGTTCCTAGCACTCCATGGGAGGATATATCTATGGACTTTGTTTTAGGACTGCCTAGGACCAAGAGGGGGAGGGATAGTATTTTTGTGGTGGTTGATAGATTTTCTAAGATGGCTCACTTTATTCCTTGTCATAAGAGCGACGATGCTGTTAATATTGCTAACCTTTTCTTTCAAGAAATCGTTCGCTTGCATGGTATGCCTTCTACTATTATTTCAGATCGTGATGCCAAGTTTTTGAGCCACTTTTGGAGAACTCTATGGAATAAATTGGGGACCAAGCTGCTGTTTTCAACAACATGTCATCCCCAAACCGACGGCCAAACCGAGGTAGTAAATCGTACATTATCTACTATGTTGAGGGCTGTTTTGAAGAAGAATTTGAAGATGTGGGAAGAGTGTTTGCCGCATGTTGAGTTCGCTTATAATAGGGCGGTACACTCCACCACCAAGGTAAGTCCTTTTCAGGTAGTGTATGGCTTCAATCCCCGTGCTCCTATTGATCTATTACCTTTACCTACTAGTGAACGAGTTAATCATGATGCTAAGGAACGTGCTGAATTTATTCTGAAATTGCATGAAAAGACTAAGGAAAATATTGAAATGATGAATGAAAGGTATAGGACTGCGGGAAGTAAAGGTAGAAAGGAAGTAAAACTTGAACCGGGTGATTTAGTATGGTTACACTTGAGAAAGGATCGTTTTCCAGAATTGCGAAAGTCTAAATTAATGCCTAGAGCTGATGGTCCTTTCAAGATACTTGAGAAAATAAATGATAATGCATATAAACTTGAGTTGCCGCCCGAATTTGGGGTTAGTCCCACATTTAACATTGCAGATTTGAAACCGTTCATGGGAGAAGAAGATGAGCTTGAGTCGAGGACGACTCCACTTCAAGAGGGGGAGGATGATGAGGACATCACTCCTATGCATACGCCCGAGACTCCTCCAGTTGTGATGCAAGGACCCATCACAAGAGCACGAGCATGGCAATTGAATCAACAGGTGAGCTCGTTCCTAAGTGCCCGTGTATATACTTGTGAGGATAGTATGCTACCTAATGATATTATTGATTATATTGTACTTAGGAACTTTGGAGAGGATCATGAAGGCCTTGGGAACTAGCAAGCGCCAGGAGGGAGGCAAGGAGGGCGTCCAAGTCAAGTTGGAGTCCCAATTCATCTCGGAGTCGGAGTCCCAATTGATCTCGGAGTCGACTACCTCGGCCACCAGGAGCAGTGTTCACTAAAATCGTCGCCCAGGCCACAAACGGACTCCGATTTCAATGATCCACATATGTATCGAAAGCTAAGGAGATACCCTTTCCAATGGCATCGGTTTCAGGTCAATTGGACTGATGAGTCGACGGGAATTCGCGTTACAAGTTAGTGGACAGAATCTGTCCCAGGGTGCTGCGTCACCAATTTGGGCCTTTGGCCCATGTATCGTGTTGGAGTCCATCACGGACACGTCTAGGGTTTCTAGGACGTCCCTTAGCCCTTATATTCAGTAGCCGCCGCTAGGGTTTGGTTTGGGTTTTGCTTAGATCAATTCTGTCTTTGAACAGTATCGCCGTTCATCGGTTTGTGAGACCCCAACTCGTGAGCTTCATCCTCAATTGCAAATTCAGTTGCATCTTTCTCGTTCTTGCTTGTGTTCTCGATTCGCATGCAGGGATAAGCCTTCTTGGCGAGGTCAATCGTGTTTGTGCATGGTTGATAACCAACGGGAGCCGTGGTGTAGCGATTGCTGGGTTCGGATCGGTTCTGATCGGAAGTCGGATCGTCAACGTCGAGTCTCCACCAATCGACTTACCTCTACCTGTCGGAAGATCGGGCCACCGTGCGCATCACCCCCTAGATGACTCTTGTCGGGAGCACATCGACAGGACTAGGGTCTCCACTGAGGCCCGAACCTGTATAAACCCTCGTGTGAATTTCTGTGATTGTCCAACACAGGGTGACCCATCACACGATCAACTCGCGTTGTTGTACACATGTTACACACGTCACCAAACCTGCCGGGGTATTTTTGATACCACGACACTATCTGTTTATTCCTTTCCATGGTCACAGGAGACTACAGAGAGAGATCATGGGATAGTCTAAGATATTCTGGACCTAACCCTGCCCATCTTGTCAATTAGACACAAAGGCCCATCACGGATGACTATTACTCGTGGTTCTAATAGGTTGTGGCAGTAGACCTCTGTGGTCACAATGTCAATTGCCACAGGGTCAGTGATCTCACATATTATAGTACCCGTGACCACTCTGGTCATGGAGATATTTGCCCGTGGTCACCCTGGTCACGGAAATATGATAATCCCTAGCACGTGTTTGCAGCCCATGCGCGACCACGCAATAGGAGAGTTATTAGAACTTGAAGTGCCTTCGAGTTCAAGAAGGTTTGGTCGAGGCTTATCTTCCCAACCATGATCTAAGAGTTATAGGGTTGCACCATAACAACACTCTGTCCAATACTCCTAGTATAACATAACACTCTCTTCACTTACAAGACAAGGATAATTGTGTAGTTGCCCATGGCTGTGCAGGTATCCATAAACTGTCACATGATAAAGATGAGCGTGCAATTACTCTTAACCGCACATCATAACCATTGCATGTGAAAAGTTTAGAACTTGGAAATCTAAGAAGAAGCTTCGAGGCTAAGTATATAAAGTTTCAAGGGGTGACGCTTTGAGTTCCCAGCCATGGATTTCATCAAACAGCTTGTCGACGATTCAAACTCGGGGGCCTTAGCTGAACTTATGCAAAATTTGTAGGTTGTGAGACCTTTCAGGGTGTCCCTCCTGGAAGGTATGATAAATTATGGAGAACTAGAGCACAGAGAGGTTTATATAGGTTCGGGCCCTCGATGGTGGGAGTAATAGCCCTACGTCCTGTTGGGATTTCACTATATATAGTAAAAGGATTGACAGAAAGATGGAAAAGATCTTCACAGTCGAAGATTTTTCCTATGTGTTTGTACAAGACAAAGCCTGGAAAGCTTTGTAAAAGCTATCTAACTTAGACTACTGTCTTCGGGTTGTTTTTGTCTGATCTGGTTCGATCAATCGATTTCTCGAAGTGATGCTTCGATCCCCCTTGTTTGATGCGTCGGGTTGCTCCTTTATACTGGCCGAAAGGGCGCCAAATCGTAACGGCATCAAACAGTTCCTTGGATGCGGTTTCATCAACCGCTCTTAACTCCCACGCAGGTTCAACACGTGTTATTCGTGGATAACCGCACGTATTAACCTCCTGACGGTTGTTCCCCTACGTGCAAGAATCTTTGGGATACTCGGGATATTCCTATTACGAGGGCAGATAAATCCCACGTTCCCTGGTCGAAAGCGTTCTGACCGCGCGATGTTGGCTGACCGCGCAACATCTACAATCTCCTGTTTGCGTATAGCATACGAACTCCTGACCGCACATTAGCTGCGGTCTGATCGTGTAAAGTCTGCAACCTCGGGCTTGTGCTCCTCAGAACGTCTTGAGTTCGCACCATCAGGCACTTGTTTGGTTCGAATCTATCCTGAACTGACTCGGGTGTCAATCCTCGTCAGCTAACCCCCAAATTTGAAGAGAACGAAGGGACGTGTTTACTTCAAATTTCAATACTTACATCGGATATTTAACCCAACGCTTCAAATCTCCCACTTAGTGGCGCACTAAGTATGGTGGTTGGTTCTCCAAGGCAAGCTCTGGGTAATACGTGACGGGTAATGATGGCGCCGTTGAAATGTTTTTTAACCCGAGGTAAAATTTTAAATGCTTTAAAAACTCGAGGCGTTCGAAAACCGAACCATCACCCTGGCGGCTATAAATACCGAACCCTTCAGGTTTCAAAGCTTCAAACTTCTCTTCTCGGCTAAGTCTCCTTTAAAGCTATCTTCACTTTTCTTCTCATACACTTCTCGATGGCAGACCACAACATCATCGAGATTGAGAGTGATGCAGAAGAAGTTTTTGAGCAAAACTTAGAGACGCCCGAAGATCCATCTCCTTCAAGGAAGAAGCTCAAGGTTGACGAAGGATCCTCCAGCAGAACAAAGGTGAAAGACATATCATCGTTCTTTCTTCCTTCAGTTCCTCTAGTTCTTCCTATCCATGCACCTCGGCAGGTTGAACTTTCATCTCCACCCTTGGAGGGTCGTTCTTCTCAGCTTTCTCCATTTCATCCCAGTACTCCCCGTTTTTGTTCGGGTGATTAATTTTCTGGTCGGCAAGTTGCATCTCCACGACCAGACGATCCTCAACTTGTGTTGGGGAAGCAATCTTACGGTGGGAAAGCCGCACTTCCACCATATGATTATCCTCTAATTTTATCGGGTGATCTACTTTCTGGGATGCCAATACCAACCTGTCACATGCAAGGACGGGTAATAATCTCTATCTCCTTTTGCTTGTTGTTATAGTTAGTGTGACTAACTTCTGCAAATGTAGGAGATTGGAGGCCCCAGCGACCAGCCTGCTGAGATCCTGCCTCTCCCCTTCGGATAGACTCTCCAAGGGGAAAAAGAGGCTCTGGAGAAGAAGACCGAAGAGATGTCTTTGGCGATTTTGCACCTGGCAGAATGTTTTGAAAGATCCCGTGAAGAGGCGCGCCAATTCCGTCGGGAGAGTGATCACGCTCAGCAACAGCGAGAACTCTCCGATTTGATTAGGAATAATAGTGCGTCTCTTGTTAGGGATGATGTAAATAGGCTTAGATTAGTTGCTAGTTCCTTGGGAGTTGTCAGCGTAGATCCTACCGACAACAACATGTCCCTAGGAGAACTCTGCAAACTTCTCTCAGACCAGGTCGACGCTCAGGTCGCTGGTATCCCTTTTCTATGTAAAGAATGTCAGAAATAAAGATTTCTTTTTCTTCATATCATATGAACATTCTTTACAACTTCTGTGCGAAAATATGGCCATAAGCAATGTCTTTACGACTACTCATACACAGGTAAACTTCTGCTCTGCGACCAGAATCGCATTTCAATGTTGTACCGCGACTAGTACAGATACTGCGATCAGACCTAAAACCGCAATTAGAACTAAAGTTCGATCTGGAAGATTACCGCAATCAGAATCGAAATTCCATCAAACCATCACTCCGACTAGAATCAGAGCTTAGTCAAAGACATGATTCTGATTATGCAGTAACTTGACCAAAAAAATATCCGTACGTCCAACAACCGGGTCATAGGATATTTTTATGATTAATCCATGAAAGTTTAAAATAAACATGAAGGAAAATGTCCTCCAAAGACCTTTGTTAAACTCTTCACGTTTTTGTATTCTCAAATCTGAAACAAAGAAGTCCTTTTGTGTCGGATCCAATACAAGGAACGCTTAACAGGTCCACCAAAGAGAGTATCCATTATGGGAAATGAATAGAATATTAAATGGAACGTTACTCACAGCAGTGCGCCTCCTCGGGCCTATAAAAGGAACAGGTAGCTTCTTGAGGAAGCCACATTGCCAAAAACCCTGCCTTAGAACTTCCGCCGCACAAAACCCTCATTTTTCTCTGCCTCCATATTCCCCAAAGTCGCCACCTTTCCTTACGATCCTTCACAAGACATGGCTTCCTGGAGCCGATCAGTCCATCACACCGAGGAGAGCCTCATGGCACTGGAGAAGGAAGAGATCCTTCCTCCACGACTGCTAATCAACTGGCGGCCCGCGGAGAAGGACCAAGAAACCCCTGTCGTCCGAGAGGGCGAACTAGTGGTTTTTGAGGAATACCTGCGATGCGGGTTCCGATTCCCCGAGAGTCAGTTCCTGAAGGGGATTCTGGAGAATTACGGGTTGGAGTTGATAAATCTCCACCCGAATGCAATCTTGATCCTGGCAGTGTTCCAGCATATGTGCGAAGCGTTCATCGGAGTGTATCCTAGCGTGGATCTCTTCCGGCGTTTCTACTATTCGGCGTGGTCGAAGTGTGCCAACGCTGCCGGATGCATCTACTTCCCGATAAGGGAGAAAAAAGAGTATCCCTTCCCACCCCTACGAGACTCTGTGCATGGGTGGCACCAAAAGTGGTTTTACCGGACCCCTCCGTCTGAGAGCGGGTTATGGTTCGAGAACTCGCGGCCAGAGAAGCCGAGCAAGTTGGATTCTCTCCCTGCCATGAATGCAGAATACATGAAGCACGCCGAAGTGATTCTTCACTTGGTCCAACAGGCACTAACGGCTCGCGACATTGTACACGACTTCGTGAAGAATCAGGTGAGCCCCTGCGTGAAAGGGCTCATTCGGCGTGGGAGATAAAGTCCATGGCGGACAGCACCCTGGACTACAACAACAGTACATGACCTCGATAGTAAAATCTTATACCTTTGCTTCATATTTGCTAACTGGTCTGCTGGGGACACAGTCCTGCCTTCATCCGAAATCAAAAGGCGGAAAAATTACCTCCTCAAGGCCTACAGTGCCGCAGTGGAGGGACCCAAGGGATCACCTCGCCCTCAGAGCTTAATCCACACCGGCGACGACCTCAAACAGGAACGCCAAAAGGTATGCTACCTTTCGTCAAGTTCTATTCACAAGTCATATGTACACCTCGTACTAATAAGGATACCGGAATCTCATAGCTTCTGGGGAGATTCGCCGAGGTGACGTTCCTGAGCAAAAACGTCGATCTCCTGGGAAAGCCGACGGTGAAGAATGTGAAGAAGATCTCTTCGAAGCCCAGGGTGAGAGATCCTGCCCCCAAGAAATCCAAGAAAATTTTCAGGGAAGGGTCTTCGCGTAGAACTCCTCTTACCACAAGGAAGACTGCGGTAAGATATCACATACCTCCTGTTCCCCCAGGTACAAACTGGAATCACTTTTTCATCGTACAGGGGGAGAGGAGTGAGGACGAGGAGCATGACGTTCCTTTAGTCGGTCGGAAGAGGAAGATAGCAACTTCTCAATCCGGCGAGACTCCACCTTGCCCTGCCGAGATGGAGGCAGCTGCAATGAACCCCGTAGCCACTGGGAATCCCATGGTCGCGGGTGAGATCCCTGCTCCTGAAGCCCTGGAGGCTTCAGGTTCTGTGACCTCTCCCTCCCTGGTCGAAGGGACGATCACGGTAATTCCTCGCAATCTTCAATTTTCAATTTCATCTGTATGTGTGCTTACCGAGTTACACTTATAAAAGGAGAAGAAATTCCTCCCGTGACTCCTGTGAGTCCCAGGGAGGCAAATACTCCACCCCTGGGGCAGGAGTGGAAGTGACAGAACAAGACTCCGCGACCAAACCCAGGGTCGCGGATGAGGTGTCAGCTCCAACAGTCCAGGAGACATCCGGAGCTCCGGACGCATCCCTGCCAATCAAGCAGGTTACCCCGGTATGAGTTCTTACCATTCAAGTCTTGATAATTCACTATAGATATGCTTACAGGGTGATGTATAGGGAGAGAAGGTCCTATTTACGAAGAGAAAGACCAGGACGGACGACGACTGTCCTTTTTGTCTCGGGGAACCATCCTTGAAATCCCAAAAGCTAATGGGATTTCAGTTAAGGTAAGAATCCCATTCTGCTCGTTCTGGATCAGGTTGTGGAAACCATCGGTGAGATTGACAACTTCTTTTTCTTACTCAGGTGCAGAGCCGCAGCACCAAACCCTCCAACGGCCTTGGCGAGGGTTGAAGTTTCCACCGGTGCCGAAGCCTCCGGTGAAGAAAAATCTGTCCCTTCGGTCCAGGAAATCGTCCGGGCCGTTGGGGACGAGTCAAGTGCGGAGACCCAATTACAGGCATCAAAACCCGCAACTGAGGTCCAGCAGGCATGTCCATCTGCTGCTCCCATCACGGAGGAAGCAAGTCCCTTGACTAGGCCTCCAGCCATCCCTGAAGGATACATCATTCTGGGAATACACAGAGGTAGGTTGAACATCCCTCATAATACCCAAGTTTTGCATAGAATTTCAACTGACTTCCCTCTGTGTCACAGGAACTATCCCGTATAATGGCCAGATCGATTGTTATGGTGGAAAGCATCGAGGCCATGCAAGAGGAAGGAAACTGCTTGCGAGAGTAAGGATAAATGCCCTTCCGTTTGTATGAATACAAATCTGTTATGACAATTATCCTTTTTATCGCAGGGAGGTTGCTTCTCTGAAGAAGAGCCTTGCCGATCGAGAGAATGACGAGCTCAGGGCGGCCACTACAATTTCGTATCAAGAGGCCGAGCTCGAAGAACTGCGATCGCAGCTCTCAGGTAAGCCAACTTCCGACCATAATGACTTGACTTTGTTTGTTTAGACTGTTCGTAACAATCTCCTCGTCGCAACGCAAGCGAATCAAATAAAACTGCTTGGTCAAGACAAGACAATCCTCCAGTTTACCATCGACTCTATCCGAAGGGCGAATAGAGTCCTGAGCCAATCCATCTTCAAAAAGCTGAAGATGGTGGCCCGTCTCCTAAGGGCTGATGTGGTCGAGACCGCAACAGATGACCTTAGCCCAAGTGATTGGTTGAAACTGGTCATAGCCCAAGAGGAATCACTACTCGAGTATCTTCCTGAAGATACACGGTGATGACAAGAGGAGATCAAAACTAGAGTCCGATCAGCATCCTCCGCCATTCTCTGCCAGTTTCGTCTGCACCACGGCCCAGATCTGGATCTGAATCCACTGGTGGGAACGGTAGAGATCGAGAGTGAGGAACAGCTTGAGGCCATCATGGAGGAAGTCAAGCCTCTTGTAGATAAACTCCTGACCGAGCTCGGGATTGTGTAAACCCAAAAGCTGTACAGACATAACTTATAGAATGCAACGCATGTATTTTTTGATTTGAAAGAAATTATAGTTGTTTCATATAACCATATTCCCCTAGCCCCCGCCTGTGATTATATATACTGGAGACCTAGTATTATAAGCACAAGAAGAATATGAATGTAACGACTAGGAATATGCGATGAGGCCAGGAATTATATGTGACACAATGCCTAACCTTATTGCTAACCGGCAGCCACTCGGATGACCAAAGACATGCCAGCAAGCCCCGTGTGCGTTGAGAAACGGCTTATTTAGGAGTGACTTGTCTGGAAGTGGTCATGAGATCGGCCAGCGAATCCGATTAGTTCATTGTGTTGATATAACCTCCGGCGACCAGCCCCCGAGTCGAGTTCGTAACACATGGGCATAAAAGGAAATATTCGTCATATGAAACAAAAAGGCTTTTGTTTTATCAAACAATGCTAATTGAAAGGAAAAGAGATGGAATACTTACACGTAAAACTTGCGTAGTTGATCGATGTTCCAAGTATTGGACAGGATTCGACCATCCTCCATCGCTAATCGAGTTGATCCTGGTCGTGGCACCGAAACAACAGTGTAAGGGCCTTCCCATTTCAGGGAGAACTTGTTGCGATTGGATTGGTCTTGAATTTTTCGTAAAACTAGATCGCCCACGTGGAGACTACGTGGTCGCACCCTTTTGTTATGGTACTTGCGCAAAGCTTGCAAGTATACCATGGACTTGATCAAAGCGAGATCACACTTTTCTTCTAAGAGGACGAGATCCTATGATCGCTGTTCGGCCTGATCAACTTGTTCGAATTGTTCTGTCCGACCAGACCCAATACTAACTTCCATAGGCAATATGGCCTCAGCCCCGTAGACCAAATGGAAGGGCATCTCACCAGTGGCTCGACTAGAAGTAGTTCGTAGTGCCCATAGAACGGTATAGAGCTCGTCTGCCCAAGCCCCGAGCGAGTCTTAAGGCGATCGAAAACATGTTTCTTGATGCCTTGTAGTATATGCCCGTTGGCATGTTCCATGGCACCATTGCTCTGTGGATGTGCCACAGAAGCAAAGCACACCTTGGTCCCAATCTGATCGCAGTAATCCAGAAAAATACCACTAGCGAACTGAGAGCCATTGTCCGTGATGAGACGGTTTGGAACACCAAATCGTGCAACAACGTTCTTATGGAAGATCTTTTGTGCTGTTGCTGCGGTAATATTTCGTATCAGTTCGGCCTCAATCCATTTTGTAAACATGTCAATAGCTACGAATAGAAACTTGTTTCCTTTGACCGCTTGTGGCATAGAACCGACAATATCCATCCCCCAGACCGCAAAAGGCCATGCAAGGGGAATGGTTTGTAACGCATAGGCAGGTTGATGAACCTGTCTCGCGTGAAATTGACACTGAAGACACATCTTGACCATATGCTTGGCATCATCGAGTGCTGAAGGCCAGTAGAATCCTTGTCGAAAAGCTTTTCCGACCAGCGTACGATATGACTCGTGCGCACCGCATACACCGTCATGTATTTCTTTCAAGAGGGATTTACCTTCCTCCTGAGATATACAGTGTATGAACACTCCTTGAGTGCCCTTTCTATACAAAACTCCTTCTATGAGCTTGTATAGACGCGCTTTTCGAATCAACTGATTGCTTTCGGTTTCATCCTCGGGTAGGGTCCCATGTTCAAGATAGACTCTCAATGGATGAGTCCAATCCTGTTCCTGATCGAGGTTGGTAATGCAGACTGTTACCGGATCATCCTCGACCGAAGGCATAATCGAAGGATGTTCCAAGTGTTCAATGAACCCTCCTGCCGAAGCGGATGTGCGTGAGGACCCAATTTTGGATAAGTGGTTTGCCAGAATGTTGTCCTTTCGTGGGATGTATTGGACTTCGAAATGACTGAAGTGTT
Organism: Pharus latifolius; assembly: GCA_019359835.1. Lineage (NCBI taxonomy): Eukaryota > Viridiplantae > Streptophyta > Magnoliopsida > Poales > Poaceae > Pharus > Pharus latifolius. Next base: position 72,437,595 of record CM033321.1, read on the forward strand.
TTTCCAATCTCCTCACTTCCCCAGGGTAATGAGCCATTGTCTCATCGGAGGTGCTGTACTCCTTGTTTACCTGGTTTACGACCAGTTGTGAGTCTCCCCTCACCACTAATCGACGGACTCCGAGGAATTTTGCTGCCCAGAGCCCTGCAAGAAGACCTTCATACTCTGCTGCGTTATTGGTCGCAACACAGTGTAGTTGAATGACTTACTTAAGCTGTTCGCCCTGAGGCATAACTAAGACCACTCCAGCCCCCGAGTGTTGAAAACTACGAGAGCCGTCAAAGTACATTGTCCAGTGATCGGGGCATTCCAATTCCTCGGGTGCCCGCATGGGTGGCTCAGGGTTGGTCCATTCAACCACAAAGTCGGCGAAGACCTGAGACTTAACCGCCATGCGGGGCGTGAAATGGATATCAAAAGCACCGAGTTCGACCGCCCACTTGGTGATTCGACCAGATTTCTCTGGATTACGGACAATATCCCCCAAAGTGAAAGAGGATGGTACTGTGATCTTGTGAGCTTGAAAGTAATGTCATAGCTTACGGGAAGCCATCAGTAGTGCGTAAAGTATCTTCTGGACCTCTGGGTATCTCTCCTTAGGGCCATGAAGGACCTCGCTTACATAGTAGACGGGTCTGTGTATTCCTTCCCTATCTGCGATCAGGATAGCGCTGACGGCGTGAGGGGTGGCCGCCAAATAGAGAAGCAACGGTTCTCCTTTGTAGGGAGACACCAAGACTGGTGGACTAGATAAATATGCCTTTACCTCCTGAAACGCTTTTTCGGCCTCATCGGACCATGCGAAATTGTGATGTTTCCGCAGGGCCTTGAAGAAAGGTAGTCCCCTCTCGCCTAGTCGCGATATGAAATGACTTAAAGCCGTCATCCGACCAGCCAGGCGTTGAACATCCTTCATGGTCGAGGGAGACCTCATCTGTTCGATGGCCCTGATTTTCTCAGGATTGACTTCAATGCCTCTGGAACAAACAAGAAAACCAAGGAGTTTTCCTGAAGAAACCCCGAAGGAACATTTTTCCGGGTTCAATTTTATTCCAAAGCGATTCAAATTACAGAAGGTTTCGGCGAGATCGTCCAAATGAGACAATCTCTTAGTGCTTTTTACAACCAAGTCGTCCACATATGCTTCAAGATTACGCCCTATCTGGGAAAGAAAGGTCTTTTGCATCAAGCGCTGGTACGTGGAACCTGCGTTCTTGAGATCGAATGGCATTCTAACGTAGCAGTAGGTGCCGAACGGGGTGATGAAAGCAGTCTTCTCTTCATCTTCTTCTGTCATGCTAATTTGATGGTATCCTGAGTAGGCGTCCAGGAAGCTCATCAGTTCGCAACCTGCGGTTGAGTCGACCAGCTAGTCGATGTGGGGAAGGGGAAAGTCGGCCTTCGGACAGGCATTGTTGAGGCTGGTATAGTCGACGCACATGCGCCACTTGCCATTTGACATGCGGACCATGACCGGATTTGCAAGCCATTCCGGGTGATCGACCTCGCGAATAAACCCGGCTTTTAGGAGTTTGTCCAACTCCTCTCGAATGGCTTCTTGTCGGTCGACAGCAAAATGCCTGAGCTTTTGCCTTATTGGTCGCTGTCCAGGTCGAATTGCTAACCTGTGCTCGATTACTTCCCTTGGGACACCGGGCATGTCGGATGGTTTCCATGCAAACACATCTGCGTTAGCCCGGAGGAAAGTATTAAGCTCAAGTTCGTATTTGTCATGCAGGCCTGATCCGACCCGAATTGTCTTGGATGGATCGTTTGGGTACAACGGAACTAGTTTGAGTTTCTCATCTGGTCGAGGAGTAGCCCTGATCGCGTCAGCGGCAACTGTGGCGACCTGAGCGTCCCGGAGGGGAAGTTGGCTGACCATCTTCAGAGATAGCCGGTCACACGTTAGTGCCACATTGCGACTGCCTCGGATCGAGATGACACCCTTGGGGCCAGGCAACTTGCCTCACTGATAAGCATAGTGCGTTGTCATCATGAACTTAGCAAGAGTTGGCCTGCCAAAGATTGCATTGTAAGCCGAATCACAATCAATTACATCAAAAGTGACCAATTCTGTTCGGAAGTTATCCGGTTCTCCCAGTGTGATCGGGAGGACCACCTGTCCCAACGGCATCATGGAGGGACCAGGGATTACCCATAAAACAGATGAATTATGGGTTTAATCTTGGAATGAGGGATTTGCATCTCGTCGAGCGCCTTGACCAATAAAATATCCAAGGAGCTTCCTTCGTCGATCAGGACCTTTTCGACTCTCGCATTACTGATGATTGGGGTAATGACCAGAGGGAGCCTCAATGGTCGAGTAAGCCCCGCAGGACAATCAGTGCGATCAAACATCAAAGTTGTATCCGACCAGGGGGGTACTGAGGTTCACCAAGGGATATCTCCGTTTGGTTAACCTCTCGATAAAAGGCCTTAAACTGCCTTTTGGAAAAAAAAGAGGAGGAACCTCTGAAAATAACGTTAATATGATTATGAGGTACCTGGTAAGACATCTCTTCGTCTCCGTCGGCATCCCTAAGCCTGCATGCTTGTTCCTTAGTTGGTAAGGTCGGCATCGGTCCAATCCCCTGGTAGAAGTCATCTAACTGCCTCAGCCAACTCCTGCAGTTCTTGAGGTCGTGGCCTACGGAGTTGTGGAGCGGACACCATTTCTTGCCTTCCTGTGGGTTAGTCGACTTCTCTGGCTAGTCGGCACTATGACCACCAGAAGCAGTTTTATTTTTGGATGAAGACTTGTTACCTTTGGTCGAAGGAGGCTTCTCTGCGACAGCGACCTCGCGGTATTGCCCAGAGCGATTCCTTTTTGACTTCTTCGACTTCCCGCCCGACGAAGATTCTGGCTTCTTGCTTGGATCTTCCTTCCTAGCGTCTTTAAGACCTGTTTGAGGCGGTAGGTTACCTTTATCGACCATCTGGTTCCATTCGACAGCCTCTGCTGCGTCAGAAAATTGATCAGCCATATCAAAGAGATCGGCTACTGATCGAGGAGGATGGATGAGCAAGTCTTCGGTGAATCTCTGATATCGAACGACATGTTTGAATGCCCTAATAACGGAGCTGTCAGATATGTTCGGGATGGTATTCCTCACCCGGACAAACCTCTTGACAAACTGACGAAGGGTTTCGGTCGAAGTTTGCCGTAATAGATGGAGGTCATCCTCTTTACCCGGCTTCTGATAACAATTTTGGAAATTACTGAGGATAGCGTCACACAGCATTTCCCAGTTATAGATAGAACCTTCGGGCTGATTAACTAACCAAGTTCTTGCCGGTCCTTCAAGGACTATTGGCAGGTAGTTGGCCATGACCCGGTCATCGCCTCTTGCCGCTTGGATGGTAGTAATGTAGATTTGAAGGAACTCGGATGGGTTCTGAGTTCCGTCAAACCTTTCTATGGCCCCTGGCCTAAACTTGTCCGCCAAACAACCGCACGAAGGCCGGGCGAGAAAGCTTTACAACCAACATAGGGACCGTGAACTGTCCTATGACTTTCGACTGGATCGCGAGCGACCTCACACAACGGAGAAGCCACTCGCGGTCCTAAGTGAGAGTGGACAGGGACTCGATCCCTATCATGAGAATCTTGTGCCCTCCTGGACTTGTCCTGGCTGGATGGTACAGGCGGCGGGTAACTTCGTCGACCAGAACCAGAGTGAGAATACTCTCGGTTGTGGGAACGTGTTACCGACCGTGAAGAGGCCGTGGGGGTCGTCTCAGATGCGACCTCATCCAACCTCTCCACCAGGATTCTGGTGAAGGCCGGTTTCTGCACATCCGTGACCGTAGGAGGAAAATTACGAATGACCTCCGCGATAGATCGGAGTCTACCATGCGTACTTCTCCTAGGAGCACCAGGTGTTACCGTTTCTTTGTCTACTGGGAAACGCTCCAGAGGCAAAGAAGGGGTCTGGTCGCGTCTGCGACCACGTGATCGTCGGGAAGAACTCGGAGCAGCATCATAACGAGCCTGCGCATCTTGAAGATCCTCTAGGGCAGTTCTGCATAGTTCATTGTCTTGTTGCTCGAGATTTTGATCCTCCTTCTGTTTGCATTCCTGTTCTTCCCTAGCAGCCCGTTGATCAGGAGTTTCCTCTGATAAGGCAGCAAACTGTCTAGGGCGAGAGGTCGCTGAGGGAGAAAACATCTCGGTTTGTTCCGAGTCAGACTCGAAATCAAAGAAACGATGGAGGATATCAGGGTCGAACCTCCCCGTGCTGATCTCCTGGTCAACATCATCCTTCTCCTCAGTGGGGTCGTATGATGGACCGGACTCATCCTCTAACGCATTAAGAACCTCGGTGGGTCCTGACCTTGCGCTAGTCGACCCCTGGTCGATGGACATGACCTGGAGAGTCGATTCGACCTCTAGGAGATTTTCGCCTCAAATTTCCTCCATCGGAACAGGATCGCTCGGCGAAGGCATCGGAATGTGAGCATAATCCTCAATATCAAAATCATTCTCGGAATCATATCCCCAGCCATAGTTCAGCGAACCTCCAGATGAAAATTAGCACGCCTTGAGAAAGGCCCCACGGTGGGCGCCAGCTGTCGACGATTCGGACTCGGGGTCCTTAGCCGAACTTATGCAAAATTTGTAGGTTGTGAGACCTTTCAGGTGTCCCTCCGGGAAGGTATGATGAATTATGGAGAACTAGAGCACAGAGAGGTTTAGACAGGTTCGGGCCCTCGATGGTGGGAGTAATAGCCCTACGTCCTATTGAGATTTCACTATATATAGTAAAAGGATTGACAGAAAGATGGAAAAGATCTTCACAGGCGAAGATTTTTCCTATGTGTTTGTACAAGACAAAGCCTGGAAAGCTTTGTAAAAGCTATCTAACTTAGACTACTGTCTTATGGTTGTTTTTGTCTGATCTGGTTCGATCAATCGATCTCTCAATGCGATGCTTCGATCCCCCTTGTTTGATGCGTCGGGCTACTCCTTTATACTGGCCGAAAGGGCGCCAAATCGTAACGGCATCGAACAGTTGCTTGGATGCGGTTTCGTCAACCGCTCTTAACTCCCACGCAGGTTTAACACATGTTATTCATGGATAATCGCACGTATTAACCTCTTGACGGTTGTTCCCCTACGTGGAAGAATCTTCGAGATACTCGGGATATTCCTATTACGAGGGCAGATCAATCCCACGTTCCCTGGTCGAAAGCGTTCTGACCGCGCGATGTTGCTGACTACACAACATCTACAATCTTCTGTTCGCGTATAGCATACGAACTCCTGACCACGCATTAGCTGCGGTCTGATCACGTAAAGCCTGCGACCTCGGGCTTATGCTCCCCAGAACGTCTTGAGTTCGCACCATCAGGCACTTGTTTGGTTCGAATCTATCCTGAACCAGCCGTGCATTTATTTGAACTGACTCGGGTGTCAATCCTCGTCACAGCTTGAAACATTCCATTAAATGCCCGTCATGATGGTCGGACACACGCACCCAAAGGTTTTCTCAGGCTTTGATTAGAATTCAAAACGACAGGGTGACTCTTTTGAATCTGAAATATCATTTTAATTAAAAAGAATCTTGTCGTTTCAAATTCGCGGGCTAGCCGACACAGAATTATTGCCCAAGTTATTCGCTTATGCCTTTCCATGATCGCAGGAGACAAAGGAAAGAGAAAGCCAAGTTATTTACCTTTCTATGGTCGTAGGAGACCACGGAGAGAACTAGTAGGATGGTCCAAGATCTTCTGGACATAATCCGGCCCCTCTTGTCAACTAAGCACGAAGGATCAGTCACGAATGATTATCTCATAATTGAGATAGCGGGCTTTTTGTGGTCACAATGCCTATTGTTGCAGAGTCTATGGTCTTACATATTGCATTACCCACGGTCATTATGATCGTGGAGACAACTACCCGTAATCTCTATGTTCGCGGCAATATATACTCATGGGCACCCTGGTCACGGAGATAGGGTAATCCAAAATACATGGTCGTAGACAATATGCGACCATGCAATAAGAGTGTTATCTTTAATTCTCTTTATGAGGAGACCAATAATGATTTCCTTATCCTTACCATGTTAGTGAGTTGAGACAAATATTGAACCTGGAAGTGCATTTGAACAAAGAAAGGAAGAATTGGTCGAAGACTTATATTACCAACCAAGGTCTAGGAGTTATGCTGTTATGCTTATTCGACCATAACCGCCCTTTGTCCATTATAATCCATTATTCCCAGGATAATATGAGTTTCTCTTCACTGACAAGATAACCGTCAATAGGATGAGGATGAATGTGCAGTTATCCGTAACCACACATTCTAAGCGGTGAACAAGTAACTACACATTCTAACCGGCAAGCAGCAATCTCCAAGCGTCCTTCCAATTAAGCAACTGGCGTCCTTTACAAGAAGTATAAAAGGGGGGTTTGGCTTATATAGGAGGACAGAGGGGATTTTAATACAAAAATACATACTTTGTAATCCATTATTCTAATAGTGAGAATACAATAGGAGTACGGCTACTACTCAGACTACGAAGACCCGAACCAGTATAAACACAGCGTCTCTTGTTCTATATTTACAGTGATTTCCTTTGAAGATAGATAGAAATTGTCCCCCTACTAAACAAATTAAATTCGTGTAAGTTTTGCTTGGGATATTCTCCCAATCGTCGACAACTATCTCCCTGCTAAACAAATCAAATTCGTGTAAGTTTGGCTTGGGATATTGTCCCAATCATCGACAGTTGGTGCCGACTATGGGGACGGCAAGACATTCTCTTCTTCACCAAAGTTAGCTGTATTTATGGATCCTATGCCCTATGTGTACGACTCTGACATTGACTTTGTTCTGACTGACTATGTCGATATCAGGGATGAAGATGTCGTTCCCATGAAAGAGATCAATGCCACTTTAGAGCCCTGTGCTGAGGAGAATCCTTCTCCATTTCTGCTCACGTCAATCGATCAAGAACTTGAGAAAGCAGTTCATTCGCCCTCTGTGAGCCTTGCCACATTTGAAGGTGAGTATGTACCACAAACCATTGCCTTGACAAATGAGGACAATGAGGATCCCAATGTTTCCATATTGGATATGGATGATCCCAGTGATCACCGTTCATTATGTTTGGAAGAATCTGTGACGAGGATTTTTACCAAGTCATTAATATATATCTCTCTATGATTACAGGAGACTACAGAGAGAGATTCAAGTCCCTTGTATATACCTCTCCGTGATGGCAGGAGACCACAGAGGGAGACTCGACTTCTTTGTGTTTGCTTTCCCGAGGTCTCAAGAGACCATAGAAAGAAACTTCAATTTGTACCTTCCCAAGGTTGTAGGAGACCATGGGAAAAGGACTAACCAGTTTATACCTTTCCATGGTCGTGGGAGATCATGGAAAGAGATCGAGGAATGAGTCCAAGACATCCTGGACATAGCTCAATCAATTGTGGCCATAGGCTTTCGTGGTTGCCATTATTCACAATTATACTACTCGCAACCACTATGGCTATGGAGATACTTGCCCGCAGTGTACATGGTCGAGGAGATTTTATAATCCCTAATCCATAGTCGTAGTCCGTACGCGACCTCAGATCAGAAGAATGCTTAGTACTGGAAATGCCTTTGGTCGAGAATTACCGACCACGGACTAAAAGTAGTATGGTTGCATTATTACCATACCTTAGCTAATATTCCCAGTGTAATATCCCACTTATTGATAAATTAAGGATAATTATGTCGTGCAGTTATCCATAAATTGTCAATAATATATGGATGGTGTGCAGTTATCTGCACATTCTAACCAGCGAATGACAACTTCCTACAACTATTGTACAGTTATCATCGAAGTGTCCCTTTGATAAAACAACTAGCATCTCTTGATTAACTATAAAAAGGTGGCCCAAAGGTCAAAGGAAGAGAGGAAAAAAACCAGAAGATCAGAGGATGTAAAACTGATATGAGAAAAGTCTAAAATGAAGTTGAAAGATTAGGCTTGTCAATGCACATTCTATAATACCATTATTCAGATAGTGAGAATACAATAGGAGTAGGGCTTTTACTCAGACTACGACGGCCCAAACCTATATAATCACAGTGTGTTCACTTGTCCATAGTGACAAGGATTATAACCCGAGTTATTCACCTTTGTCGTCCTATAGTAGCAAGGACTACAGAACGAGATTTTTACCTCTCTATGGTCTCAAGAGCCCAAGAGGGAGACAATGGACTAGTACAAGATATATTGGACATGACCTATTCCATGGTCTCTCTCAGTGATGTCGCGTGCTTTGTGGTCTCTAGATACTCACAATACCGAAGTCACAGAGATCATGGTCTCACATACATACGCATACTGTGCACATGGAGATATTTTCCTATGGTCGCCCAGGTCATGGAGGACATAAAAATAGCCATGTATTGTTGTAGTTAATACGCGACCTTGGCTTACTAAAGAGTTAAAATGTCTAACGGTCATATGATTAGTCTCATTCAATCATATTTAGTAGTTGAGCATACGTTACCACTACCGCCATCTGGATGTTTCAGCTCCTTAATTCCTTGTAACTGACAAGAAGATGAAAGTACAATCATAAATGGGCATAATTACACATTATGGCCGGAGCACATCTGCCTCTCAGCGACCCTTCAATCCCGTAACCGACGACTAGCAACGAGCTATAAAGGAAGGACCGCTAGGAGAGAGCAGGGGGACGTGCAAGAGATTCAAGATACAATACTTTAGTACTAGCCACAATAGATTTACATTGACTGTAAGCTAAGGAGTACAAAATTGTTCTTAGTTTACCTAATAACATCCTTGGTTCTCTTCTTGTAACCCTCCATTTTCATAGTGAAATCCCAACAGGACGTAGGGCTATTACTCATCATCACATGGCCCGAACCAGTATAAATTCCTTTCTTCCTCTCGCATAGATACCGTAACTTACCTGAACTTCACCTTGATTGGCTTCACATTCTCCCTTAACATTTACATAAGTTCGACTAAGGACAAAAGTCCCAATCGTTGACACATAGATACAATGATTTCTCTTTGGTGATTGATTGATACAACCTCTCTACTAAACAAATAAATTTCATGTAAGTTCGGCTTGGGATCTTGTCCCAATCGTCGATAGCTGGCGCCGACCGTGGGGATCTTACAAGGTATTTTCTTCTTCACCAGAGTTAACTGTGTCTATGGATCCTTTACCCTGTGCATACAACTCTAAGAATGACTTCGATCTCTCCAGCTATGTCGATATCATGGATGAAGATAATATTCCCATGGAGGAGATCAATGCCAGTCTCAAGCCCAATGCTGAGGAGAATTCTTCTCCAATTTTGATCGCGGCCATTGATCAAAAACTTGAGGAAGTAGTTCATTCTCCTTCAGTGAGCCCTGCTGCATCCGAAGGCGAGTACGTACCACAACCTGTTACTTTAACCAATGGAGACAATGGAGATCCTGATGTGTCCATATCTAATATGGATAATCCCAGCGATCACTGTTCATCTTGTTTGGGAGAGTCCACTCCATATAATTTAAATTCTCTCATTGAATTCGAGTGTGACTCGAGCAAAGAGGAGATATTCTCCCAGTCTATGGTCTCCATTCCACGGGAAGTTGTAGTACTTTCCCAGGAAACACCCGAACAACGGCTTGCTAGGTTGGAAGGATACCGTAAATGGTTGGAAGATGAAGCTTGTATGCATCATGAGGATGAGGTTCGCAAAACAACAGAGGAAACTCTGTGTCTTATGCAACTTTGCCATGATACCGCGAACTTCGGCCCCAGAATGTTCCGCCAACAACTCCCTGGTGATCGTAGGTGTAACCAAACACCCCTCACAAATTCGGAGTGTTCCTTGGTGAGGCGATGGTGGCGAAATGTCCTTTGGCTCCTAGAAGAAGCACGTAGGAGTGCATCAGTGTGATCGTGGAGTTCTTGTACCTAACGATGACGGGGTAACTTTCGCAAGAGTTCTTGCAGATAATCTTGATGGGGTTGTATCAGATGTAACTCCAACTGCCTCATCGCGTTCAGCAACCAACTCCCAAGAAGGAAATAGTGCTCGATCTAGTCAAAGAAGACGTGATCATGTTCAAATCACACTGACTCGTCATAGTCATGACAAGATCCGAAGAATTGGTCGTTCTTGTGATCGTGATCGTGAGCCAATATGCTCACGATTGGGAACACATCGTGGAACTCCACCTACAAGCTTTTCCTGCGACCAGAAGGATGGTCATGATGATCGATAACCATGTACTGCATATGTTGGATGCAAAGCTTTCTCTCCAGGATTAAGAGCAGTGACCTGGCCTGATAAATTCAGCCTAGGCACGATCGAGCGATTCAATGGAACACAAAATCCATCTGAATTTCTCCATATTTATGTTATTGCTATCCAGGAGGCAAGTGGAAATGAGAAAGTGATGGTGAATTATTTGCCAACGGTCCTGAAATGCCCAGCACGGACTTGGTTGTTCAATCTGCCAGAAGGATCTTTTTACAGTTAGGAAATGCTATGTGATGCTATTCTTAGTACTTTCCAAAATTGTTTCTAGATTCCTAGTATGCATGATGACCTTCATCATTTATGCCAGATTTTGAGTGAAACACTTTGAAAATTTGTGAAGTGATTTGTAGGGGTAAGAAATACTATCCCCAACATCTCTGACAAGTCGGTTATCAGAGCCTTTAAACACAATGTTCAATATAGAAGATTCACAGAGGATCTCAGTATTCATCTGTCGAGATCGGTGTTAGACCTTTTCAACATGGCAGATCGTTATTCCGACGCTGCTGAGGAGGTGGAATGTAATAGGATGGTGGATAAAGGTCATTTACCGCCAGAGCCTGGTTTGGATTCTGAAGGAAAGGATAACTCTAACAAGAATTCCGGGCCAGCTTCGAGCTGAAAGTTCAAGAAGTCAAAAAAGGATGGAGCAAACCAATCCCGAGAGGTCGCGACCTTGGATAAGTGACCATAGGACAAGGTAATAAAGTTCCATTCAAAAGTAATAAATCATCCTCTAGTGGGTGTAATAGCAACCACACGGAGAAGCAAGCTAACCGATAGGAAAGCAAGAAGTGGTGTTCGCTGCATGAAGTTCCAGGACACGACCTCAAGAACTGTTGAAACTGGTTAAAATGCATGGAAGAATTTACCAAGGTAAAGCCCCTATACCAAAAAAGGACAGCCTGGTGGGAATAAAGATGCTGATGGAGATGAGGACATGCCATATCAGGTACCAAATAATCATGTTAATATTATTTTTTGTGGTTCTTCATCTTACTTTTCGAAACGACATTTTAAAACTGTTCATTGAGAGGTGAATAATGTTGAGGCTCCTCAAGGAGAACCTCAATATCCCCGCTGGTCAAAGACATCCCTGACCTTCAGCTGGAAAGATTGTCCCAAGGGACTATCGCGACCATGGCGACTTCCTCTGGTTATAACCCTAACAATTAGCAATGCTAAAGTGGATAGAGTCCTAATCGACGAAGGTAGTTCCCTCGATTTTCTCCTTGCCAAAACTCTTGACGAGATACAAATCCCTCGTTCCTGTGGTCCACCCATTTTACAGGATTATATATACCTGGTCATTCGTATACACTTATTGGTCAGATTGTTCTACCACCGGTAACGCTCAGTGAACCATATAACTTTCGAAAAGAGTTGATTACTTTTGATGTCATTGATTTTGATTTGACATATAATGCAATTCTTGGTAGGCCCTCACTCACTAAATTCATGGCGGCCACGCCCTATGCTTATCAGTGTGTAAACATGCCAAGACCAAAAGGCGCGATCACAGTAAGGGGCAACCAAAATTCGGCCCTCACATGTGATTGCATTTCCCTGGAGTTAGTTAATCAGCTTCCCCTCAGGGATGTTCAGGTTGCGATCCAGAGGCGAGAAAGGTAACTCTGTGACTAGGAGAGAAACTTAAGCAAGTTCCTTTATTCCCAGACGATCCGTCCAGAATCATTCGGATAGGGTCAGAACTGGAGAGCAAATAGGAACATGCACTCGTCTCTTTCCTCCGGGCTAATGCAGATGTGTTTGTGTGGAAACCATCCAACATTCTTGGAGTCCCAAGGGAAGTGATTGAGCACAAGCTAGCAATCCAGCCTGGACAGTGACCTATAAAGCAAAAGCTCAAGCATTTTGCCCCTGATCGGAGAGAAGCGATTCATTCGGAGTTGGATAAACTCTAGGAAGCTGGCTTTATTCGCAGGGTCGACCATTCAGAATGGCACGCAAACCCAGTCATTGTCCTAAAATCAAATGGTAAGTAGCGCATGTGCGCCGACTACATCAGTCTCAATGTTGCCTGTCCGAAGGATGATTTTCCCTTTCCCCGTATTGATCAGCTCGTCGATTCAACAGCGGGATGTGAACTGATGAGCTTCCTGGATGCCTACTCAGGGTACCATCAAATTAGTATGGTAGGAAAAGATGATGAGAAAACTGCCTTCATCACACCATTTGGTATATACTGCTATGTTAGAATTCCATTTGGTCTCAAAAATGCTGGTTCCATGTATCAGCGCTTGATGCAAAAGACCTTTCAATCTCAATTAGGGCATAATTTAGAAGCTTATGTAGATGACTTGGTTGTAAAGAGTGTGAAATGTTTTGGTCACATAGATGATCTGGCTGAAACTTTGTCTAACTTGAATAAGTATGGAATAAATTTGAATCCTGAAAAGTGCTCCTTTGGAGTTTCTTCTGGAAAACTTCTGGGTTTCCTTGTATGTTCAAGAGGCATTGAGGTTAATCCCGAAAAAATTTGGGCCATTGAGCAAATGTGATCTCCTTCAACCACGGAGGAGGTACAAAGGCTAACTGGCCGAATCGCAACTTAAAGTCATTTTGTTTAGAGGTTGGGCGAACCTGAATTACCTTTCTTTAAGGTTTTATGAAAGCACAATGGTTTCTAGTGGTCAGATGAAGCCAAAAAGGCCTTTCAGGAAGTGAAAATGTATTTAGCTAGTGCTCTAGTATTGGTTTCTCCAACCATGGGAGAGCCATTACTAATCTATTTGGCTGCTACCCCTCACGCAGTTAGCATTGTCCTGGTCGCAAAAAGGGAGGGAGTGCAACGACATTATTTTCAAGCACACAAAATTACTGTGCCCTCGTCCTTTCCCTTAGGGACAGTCTTCGTAATCCGGAAGTAATGGGTCGATTTGCGAAATGTGCTATAGAATTGGGAGCATTTGATATCCACTTCATAGCCCGAGTAGCAATCAAATCCCATATCCTTGCAAATTTTGTGGTCGAATGGACTAATCTCGAACCACTTATGCGAGAATCGGAGGATTTAGAAAATACCGACCACTAGACGTTATATTTCATGGCTCTCGGAGTTTTACAAACTCGGGGGTTGGAGCAGTCTTAATTACGCATCAAGGTGGCCAGCTCCAGTATGTCGTACAATTACACGGTGGATCTACACGAGGTATTGCACTTAAGTTGATGCCACTCTTGATCCATTAGAATTGTTTCACTAACTTGTTTTAATTGTTGCAAATTTTCAGAAGTCGGAGAGTTGCAGCCTAGTAGTTCACCTAGGTGACAAGCCCGTGCTGGTTGCACATGGGTTCATATATCCATCTAGGGAGAATGTCTGGATCCACTGCATACCTTAGAAGATGGGGTTCACAAAGGGTACAGGTGGATATGGCCCTCTCGGGCTACACCGCTTTTCTGTTGCCCGTCCCAATGGAGGAAATGCGGAAAATTGTTGAGGCATGGGCTCATACGTACAGTGGCCCAAGAAGTGTGTCATAATACAGGAGGTAAATCTGACCCATTTTTGTTTACAACTTACTTAATATACTCAACTTGCAAAATCTAACATATGTGTTCGTAAATTGAAGTGGACGATGGATGCCAACGTACTACCTCAAGACCCCACCTGTAGCACAAGGCCTAAGGGATCTCCTTCAGCCCTCAAGACTCAAAAGATGGCCTCGACCCCAGCCAAAGGATCCACGCCTCCTCGGAAAGCCCCTTCGCCACAAAAGAAAGTCGTCAGCACCCCGCCCCTAGCTTCAAAGGTACACACTCGCTCCCCAGCATAAGGCAAGGGCAAAGGAAGAGGGAGAAAGGGACAGCTTGATACGTTCAAGAACAGGTTCCCACTCGTGTCAAAGGAAATTTTGCGTAAATTGGATCACACAACTAGAGACCTCCAGGAGTGGTACCTTTCCTTGTCCTGGCACTACTTGAACTTGCTAGTTCCCTTCAGGCCTGGACAGTTCCACCATGAGGCCGGGATCATATCCGTGGTGGACGAGGATTTGTTCGACCTCTTTAACTAGAAGGAACTTGATCCGTCCATCATACGTGATGCGACAGCGTCCCGATCTTCCGATAGGTTCTACTTTTTGGAACGGAGACATTCGCCTTTCAAGGCTTCCAATCAGTGAGGATTGAGTCCTTGCAATCACTACACCCACACACCTGTCGTTATCAACAGTGCTCACGCCTGGATGACCTTACCATGAAGGTTAATTCCTACACGCAGTCGAAGAAACGAGGAAGAGCAAGATGCAAAGCAATCTAAATTTTAGAATGAACAAATTGAGGTTATCTTTCATGAAACCAGGTCCGGGGACACTCCAATGAACAGCTGTCTCTCACACAGCGGGGGAACTACGTAGCAAATAACCTAACCAAAAAAGATAGGGGGTGGTGGCCATATGTAGAAGGAGTATGGCGGCCAGAGGTAGGCCACCGGCCAGAGAACCCATCCCCACATAAACCAAGGGATACACGGGCCTTGGGCCTAATGTAGAGGTGGCACAACACCCGATAGGTTCTGTCCATGGATTGTTTCATTGATTGCAGATGATCCAGAAGGAATTTGGCAATAGTCCCAAGCCCATTGTAAAGGTGTCGTCGTGGGCTTCTCGGTGAAGTACTCATTTGCTTTAAACGGACTCCGTATGTGGCCTGGACATCCGTTTGAAGTCGGACTACTGTTGGATGGCCGAACCAGATTTGTGGATGAACTGGGCTTGATTTGATGCCTCGTGGGTTGCTCCGTATTGGGTGTGGCTCACTGACCCTCCGGTGTAGACAGTTTGAATGGTTAAGCACATGGATTCATGCCGACTCGTCGTCCTCCTTGATCTTCCAACGATGTAGTGGAGGTAGCGAAAGTAGTGCAAGAAGTGGGAGGCGCCGTGTTCATGTCCGTGTTGGTGATGTCCTCATTATCCTCCCCTTCTTGAATTGGAGTCGTCCTCGACTCCATCACATTCTCCTACAAAAGGTTAGTAACAACAGGAGGCAAAGCAATAGACAAAGGAACAGGAGGAGTTGTAGTCAAATCATTGCAACTAGAATTATCGTCCTCATGTAAAACAGTTGTAGTAGCTAGTAAAATAGCACCCTTCAATCTAATTTCAGATTTCTTAGAACTTGGATATTTCTTCTTTGGTGGGTTCAATTCTTTATCTACACTTTTATCACACTCTGATTTACCCTTTTTAGCACTTTTTACAACAGTTTGCAGCAGTTCAACAAGAGTCATGGGATCCCATATAATTTTCTTTCCTTTGAACATGAAAGCATATTGATTAGTTCTACCATGATGAACAACATCTCTATCATATATCCAAGGTCTACCCAACATAAGAGAGCATGCTTCCATAGGTACAACCACTACTACAGAAATGCAATCCACTAACCCATATCTTCTAACAGTTATAAGCAATCTGGGAAAAATCCGATAGGGTACGACGACAGCGGTGGAGAAGAGGCTTTGTACTATCGGTTATGTTCTGGTGTACCGTTAGTGAATAGCAAACAATTATTTCTATCGGTTATTATTGTACCAACCGATATAATAGAGGAAATTGTACTATCGGTTTGTCTTTCGTAACTGATAATGAAATTACGAAATTTTTACTATCGGTTACTACTGTACCAACTGATATAATAGAGTAAATTTTACTATCGGTTTGTTTTATATAACAGATAGTAAAATGACATCATATAAACTAATGGTTATGACAGTGGGGACCTTTAGAAGAGTGTAAAGTTTACTATCGGTTGTGGTTTTGAACCGATAGTAAAATTTCACAACTTATCTCGACCCCTGCTCTGCATCCTCGATCATTTCTACTGTATGTGCATCCACGCTCCAAGATAGAGTGATTTGGAGAAGCTAGCTGGGAGGTTGATAATTCGATCCCCCTCGGTATTGTCATCTTCTCATCACCTCTCTCTCTCTCAATCACTCTTTCACACTCTCCCTCTCTCTCTACCAATTCATTAAACTAGATGCATGTAGCTCCAAACTAGGAGGCTAGGTTGGTTAGCTAGCTATAGCTTGCTGAAGTTAAGCTAGGAATGATTTATGACTGAAGTTAATAAGCTAGCTAGCCGTCTCTTCCAATTAATGCATCAAGTTAGGGTTTCATATATCCATTAATGTAATTAAGTAGCTTATACATATGGCCTAATTGATGATGTTTCATGAATGCATGCCCTGAGTCATTAATTATTTCTTTCAATTTGTCAATTTTGTGAAATAATTGTAGATGGACCGAGAATATTGGATGTATGGAATAAAACATACTACTGTTGAGTATTTGGAGGGTGTGAATGGGTTTATTAAATTTACTGAGCAAGAAAAGGCGAAGAAGGGAGAGAAAGATATGCATTGTCCTTGTATAGATTGTATGAACTTAAAGAGGTTCGGCAACTCTGATCAAATTAGTCATTTGATTCGTCATGGTTTTAATGCACGCTATACCTATTGGATATAGCATGGTGAAGACTTGAGGAAACGAGTATGAGAATTTGCATGTTTGTCCAAGATGCGGTGCATCGTGGCATAAGCATGGGGACCGAATTTATCACAATGGATGTGATGAGGTAAAGAAAGGGCCTCCAGCCAAAACTGTGTGGTATTTGCCTGTGATTCCTAGATTGAAACAGCTGTTTGCAAATCCAAAAGATGCGAAGTACTTGCGTTGTCATATTGAAGGTCGGAAACAAGACGGAAAACTAAGACATTCAGCTGATTCTATTCAATGGAGAAACATTAACAGAACATTTGGTGAGTTTGGTGGTGAAGTGAGGAATATAAGGTTTGGGCTGAGTACGGATGGTATGAATCCACACGGAAATATGAGCAGTCGGCATAGCACTTGGCCTGTTCTTTTATGCATCTACAATCTTCCTCGTTGGTTATGTATGAAGCGCAAGTACATCATGATGTCGTCACTAATTTTAGGATCCAGATAACCTGTTGGGGGAAATCTCCGCGAGCCCAAGTCCAGGTAAGAAGCTGTGCCATTTGCCCGGGGACAAGGCCCCCGGTGCTTGTCCCGGGCGACGCCATTTGCCCGGGGACAAGGCCCTCGGTGCCTGTCCCAGGCGCTACCTTTAGCCCGGGGACAAGGCCCCCGGTGCCAGTCCCGGGCGCCGCCACTTGCCCGGGGACAAGGCCACCGGTGCCTGTCCCGGTCGGCGCCTTTTGCCCGGGGACAAGGCCCCCGGTGCCTGTCTCGGGCATTGCCATCCTTTTGGAGACAAGAGTTCTTGGTCCCGGGTCACATGCAGGTCACGCGAGAAGCACCTCGGGAATCAGCGGACACCTGTCAAGCATCCGAGGCGCCTGGCCGGGAGAAGGACGTTGCTACCCTCCGATCCAACGGTGGCAGGTGGGGTAATTTGTCTTTTTGCTTCTTTTGGGGCTATAAGAGCCCTTGTACACCTCCTGTAAGAGACAATTGCTCATTATTGCTTAGAATAGACAATCTCACAGGTGTGCTCTGGAGCATCTCTCCCCGATAGAGCTCCCCCAGCCGACTCTGGCTGGGAGCACGCCGACAGGACTAGGACCCCACCGGGACCCGAACCTGTATAAACACTCGTGTCATTTGTTATGCTTGCCCGACGGGGGAGGACCGGTCAGCCGGTCAGCCTGCGTCGTATTTTCTTCTCTAGGATCGTCCACAAAACCTGCCGGGGTATTCGCAATACCACGACAATTGGTGTCGTCTGTGAGGACTCATGACGAGACGCCGGTCCCGATGACCCGACGCCACCCATCAGGGACATGACCGTCTCGACGCTTCCGCCCGGAGGCGGCCAGGCCTAGGTACCACCTCCCACCTTTACTCTTAATTTTGGTGGTTCAACCTCCGGGTCAGTCTCGGTGACCGCGATAGCCTCGGCCGTGACCAGTCTCCCCCCGATGGCTCCCCCGGCTCCCCGGGACGCCTTGCTTGAGGCTTTAGTGGAGGGCTAGCTCCGCACCCAGCGCTCTATGGATGAGCTGCTCCACGTATTGGCGCGGCCACCGGCCCCCACATTCCCGCAGTACCCATACCCGGGGGCTATGCCCCCGTTTATGGGTCATCCGGTGGCGCCCGGGCCGGCAGCTACAGTGCATGAGCTCCCTACTCCCTCGGGGCCACCCCCGAGGGTGCCTCCGGCGGACCAGGTCCGTTTCTCCCGGGAGGAGGTCGAGCGAATGCGCACAGCTAAGTCCGGGGAAGAACTTCCCCTGGATCGCGGACGCGGAGAGCTTCGCCCCCGCACCGGCCGGGGGAAGAGACCCGTCGAAGAACCAACCTCTCCGGGGGAGAGCCCGGACGTCTTGGCACTCAGCCCCAGCCTGGAAGAAAAGCATCGTTACCGCCACGCCGGCGGACCTCTCGGGCCACTTCCCGACTCCGATAATGAGGGCGCATCCCCTGTCAAAGGAGACTACGACCGGGACTCCCCTCGGGAAGTGCAGGGGGCTAATCAGCCGCTATGCCGCAGACTTCGGTGCATCCGATGGCCGCGGCCTTACCACCCGCAGCACATTGAGCATTACAACGGTGAGGCCGACCCTTATGAATTTGTGCAGGTGTATTCCACAGCCATCTCGGCGGCTGGGGGGGACGAGACGATGCAATGCAACGTCTTCCCCCTCTACCTCACTGGGATCGCCCGCTCATGGTTCTACAATTTGAAGGCCGGCTCCATCAAGTCATTCGCGCAGCTCAAGCGCGAGTTCGGCGCGAACTTCCAGGGGAACTACGTGCGTCCCCTGGATTCTTCGCAGTTGTACACCGTCCGGCAGAGGACGGGGGAAACCATCCGCGGCTTCTTCAAGCACTTCGCTCAAGTCAAGAGAAAAGTGGCCCACGTCCCCGACTCCACGGTCATCGAGGCGTGCAAGAGAGGGATACTCCCGGGAGAGCTCCACCGGAGGTTCTCCCGAAGCTACCCCTCCTCCACCGATGCACTCGTCAATGTACTTGAGAAGTACGCTCGGGCGGAGGAGGATGACCTCTGGAAGAAAAACCAGGGGGATCCCGCCCCTGTTGACCGGGGGGCTAGGGACCCCCCTCAAACGCCCGAAGCAGGGGGGTCGTAACGAGCCACGGCCTCGGGACACTTTTGTCCTCAAGGGCGGAGGCGGCTCATGTGACGCCCCGAGGGGCAATCGCCCCTTCCCAAAGCTGAAAGGCCGCGGGGGAGGATAGTCATCCCGCGGCCAGGAAGGCCCCGCGACAGGAAGCAGGGAAGGCCCGTGCTGCACCTTCCACAGGTCCAGTACCCATCAGTTGGTACAGCAGTTCGCCGCATTCCTCGACCAGCGTGGGCAGGGGGGACTCCGGCCTCCTTGCCCCCTCAGTTGGCCTTACCGGCCCTTCCCGATCCCGCGGGGGGACAGCAAGGACGAACGCAGGAGGGGGAGCCGTCAGAAACTCTCCCCTTCCAAACTTCCCAGAGGCGTGTCAACGTCATCATGGGAGGGTCCGCTTCCGGGCGGGACTCAAAACGTCAGCGCAAGGAGTACGCGCGTGAAGTAAAGGTGGTGGGGGTGCTGCACACGTCTCCGCCACCCAAGTGGTCGGACGTCCCCCTCACCTTCACGGCGGAAGACGGGCGCAGGGTTCGCTTCCCCCACGACGACGTGCTCATCGTCTCCGCCACCATCTACAACTGCCACCTGGCCCGCATCCTAGTGGATGGCGGGAGCTCCGCCGATGTCCGCTACCTGAAAGCCTTCAGGGAGATGCAGGTGGATGAGAAGCACTTGCAGCCCACAGCAGGGCCCTTACAAGGATTTGTCCTGGGAAAGGCGATCCACCCCGTGGGGAAGGTGGATTTCCCCATGACGTTCGGGACCCCGGAGAACTACTGGACTGAGATGGTCTGGTTTGACGTGGTGGACCTCCCCTCCTACTACAACGCGATCATGGGGAGGACCACGATCAACCACCTGGGAGCCGCGATCCACCAGAACTATCTCTGCGTGAAGATCCCCAGGCCTCACAGCATGATCACCGCCCGGGGAGACCAAGACGTGGCCTGCGCTCTATACGAGCGCACCGCCGCAACGATCGGGAGCGTCAACATCATCAAGGCCCCAGGGGGGAGACCTCTCCCCCGGAGCCAGACGTCGCCATGATACCTTCCGAGAGGCCCCTCCCCAAGCCGCATCTGGAAGGGGACCTCCAGAAGATCCCGCTGTCCCAGATGATGGGGACAAAACTGTCAAAATCGGAGCGGAGCTCCTCGTGGAGCATGCGGAGCAACTCGCGGCTTTTTTGCGGGAAAACTCCGACGTTTTTGCATGGAAGCCCTCCGACATGCGGGGCGTCGCCTGGGATGTCATCGAGCACAAGCTTGCGGTGACCCCCAGTCACCCCCCAATCAAGCAGAAGCTGAGCAAACTCTCCCTTGAACGCTAGGAGGCGATCAAGGTAGAGATTGCCCGACTCCAAGAGGCGGGGTTCATTCGGGAGGTCTTGCACCCCGAGTGGCTTGCGAACCTCGTCCTCATGAAGAAATCGAATGGCAAGTGGTGGATGTGCGTGGACTTCACCGACCTCAGCCGCGCCTGCCCCAAGGACAACTTTCCACTCCCGCGAATTGACCAGTTGGTCGACTCTACCGCGGGGTGCGAGTTGATGAGCTTCCTAGACGCGTACTCGGGCTATCACTAGGTCCGGATGGTGGAAGGGGACGAGGAAAAGATGAGTTGGATAACTCCCTTCGGGACCTTCTGCTACGTCCACATGCCCTTCGGGCTGAAGAACGCGGGAGCGACCTTCCAGCGGCTCATGACACTGGTCTTCAAGGACCAAATCGGTCCCAATGTCGAAGTCTACATCGACGATGAGGTCGTCAAAAGTCCCGCGCCATCGCCCGCGTCGACGACCTAGCGGACACCTTCCGCAACCTCCGCGCGTATGGGTTGAAGCTCAACCCGGAGAAATGCGCCTTCGGCGTGCGCGGGGGGAAGCTCCTGGGCTTCCTTGTGTCCCTGCGGGGCATAGAGGCAAACCCCAGGAAGATCCGGGCGTTCCTAGACATGCCCCCACCGCGCTCGGTCAAGGACGTTCAGCGACTCGTCGGCCGCTTAGCCGCGCTGAGCCGCTTTGTCTCGCGGTCGGGGGAACGTGGCCTTCAATTTTTCAAGATCCTCCGGGGGCTCAAGGGGTTCCGTTGGACCCTAGAGGCCCAGGAAGCCTTCGACAACCTGAAGAAGTACCTCACGAGCCCCCCAATGCTCGTGAGCCCATCTCCGGAAGAGCCCTTGCTCCTCTACCTTGCCGCGGCCCCGGTCGCCGTAAGCGCGGTATTGGTGAAGGAGCAAGACGGGCAGCAGCGTCCCGTGTACTACGTGAGTGAAGCCCTCCAAGGGGCCAAAACTCGGTACACAGAGATGGAGAAGATCTGCTACACCCTCCTAATGGCGTCCCAGAACCTTCTTCATTACTTCCTGGGGCACCCGATCACCGTCCCGTCATCCCTCCCCTTGGGGGAGGTGCTCCAAAACAAATAGGCCACCGGTCGGATCGGGAAGTGGGGGGCCGAGCTCGCCCCCTTTTCCCTCTCCTCACGGGGTGCTCCGCCATCAAGTCACAGGTCCTCGCCGACTTCGTGGCGGAGTGGACTCCTGCCTTTGGGCCCGGGGATGAAGACCTCCCCGCGCCGCCCCAACGCAGCGACCATTGGACACTCATGTTCGATGGCTCCCTGTGTCTCGCCGGGGCTGGTGCGGAGGTAGTCCTTCGGAAGGTACGCGGCGCGGCTCGAGTTCCCTGCCACAAACAACGTCGCCGAATACGAGGCTTTGCTCCTCGGGTTGCGCCTTGCGCACTCCCTGGGGATTCGACGCCTCCTAGTGAGGGGGGACTCCCAGCTTGTAGTTTGCCAAATGGACAAGTCTTACTTGTGCCATGACGCAAACTTGAGCCTTTACTTACAGGAGGTGCGCAAGATGGAGAGGCACTTCGATGGCCTCGAGGCCCGGCATATCCCATGAAGGGACAATGACCGGCCCAATGCCCTAGCCCGGGCGGCCAGCGCTCGGGAACCGCTCCCCGAAGGGGCCTTCCTGGAGATTATCACGAAGCCCTCAGTGACCTTCCCGGACGCGGGCGACGAGCCCCGCACCCCGGAAGTCGCCGAAATCACCCGGGCTTCGTCCTGGTTGGACCCGCTTATCTCCTTCATCAAGGGGGAGGGAGACCCTCCCAACGAGATAGAGGCTGAGCTCCTCCGGGCCAAAGCCCGAGCATACCTCCTGTTGGGGGGGAAGCTCACAAGCAGGGGGCTTCCGCCCTGCTCCGCTGCATCCCACAACCGGAAGGGCTCCAGCTTCTCAAAGACATCCAAGTGGGAAGCTCCGGGTCTCATCTAGCCCCGCGCGCCATCGCGGCCAAGGCTCTTCGTCAGGGCTTTTACTGGCCCACGGTGATGCGCGCCGCGCGAGACCTTGACTTCGCGTGCGATGCTTGCCAGAAGATGGCCAAGGGTTCGAACCTCCCCCCGTAGCGCTGCAGTCTATCCCCATCACTTGGCCCTTCGCGCGCTGGGGGATGGACCTCCTTGGGCCCTTCCCCCCAGCGCCCGAGGGCTACAAGCATGCGGTGGTCGCGGTCGACTACTTTACTAAGTGGGTAGAGGCTGAACCCTTGGCCAACATCACGTCTTGGGCAGAACAGCGGTTTTTCTGGAAAAACGTCGTTTGTTGTTTTGGTGTCCCCCGGGAAATCACTGTCGATAACGGGATCCAATTCGACTTGGCATATTTCCCAGAATTCTGTGAAGGCCTGGGGCTCACCATCCACTTTTCTTCAGTGGCCCATCCCCAGAGCAATGAGGCCGTCGAAAGGGTCAACGCGTGATCCTACAAGGATTACGCCGATGACTCGAGCAAGCCACTTCCTAGCGGGGTGCGTGGGCAAAGGAGCTCCCTAGCATCCTCTGCTCTATACGCACGACCCCAAGCCGAGCGACGGGACGTACTCCCTTTTCCATGGTATATGGGGCTGAGGCAGTCCTCCCCCTGGAGATTGGCTTTCGGTCGCTGCGAGTCGAGCTCCTAGACGGAGCTACGACCGCGGCGTGCCAAGCCAATGAAGCCAATCAACGACTGGAGGTCGATCTCGTGGAGGAGGAACGCGATCGAGCGCTCCTCCGCCACACCATCTACAAGCGCGAAATGGCGCGCGCATACAACCATCGCGTGCGCAAGAGGGCTTTTCGCCTTGGGGACCTCGTCCTCAAGCGCATCACGGACCCCCAGGCCCAGGGTAAACTCTCCCCCAAGTGGGAGGGCCCCTACAGGATCTCGGCAGTCCTGGGCTCGGGGGCGTACAAGTTCTCCAACCTTCAAGGGCAGGAGCTCAAGCACACGTGGAATTTGCGTTTACTTCGCAAGTTTTACGTCTAGCCGGCCCAGGCTTGTCCCCTCCCCCGGAGCGATTACGCCGGAGGGGGAAAGGGAACCTTGTACTCACTGTCCCCCCCCCCCCCCGAAGCGATTGCGCCGGAGGGGGAGTGGGGACATTGTAATCACTGTTCCCTCCCCCATCGTGATTTCGCGGGGGCAGGCGTTGTATTTTGGTTCATTGTTAATACAACTAGATTTTTCTTTAGCTCTGTCTCAATGCAGGTTTTTTACATTACCATCTCTCACGGCTATGCCCTCCCAGTGAGGATGCCCTCCCCGTGAGGAAGTGGGCTATCACGACCCAACAAGTCCCTACAACGGGAGTCCCACTCCCGTATGGCAGCTTACGATCACCCCTCCTGGACTGAGGGTGTAAGCGGCAACCCGGTCCTCAAGGACAGCGGTAACGAGTCAATTTGGGAGACTAGTCCACTACCCAAACAATCAGACCCGTCATCGGGCACATCCTCCTCCGGGAGTCGATTGTCTCCTCAGAGACAGAGTTCTTGGATATTTTTTTCTCAGAGATATTATTCCCAGTTGCCCGTTCTCAACGCGACCGGACGGTTGTCTCCCGGAAAAATCACCTCTGGAAATTTCGTCTTGGATTTTCTTGGACGTTTTTTCCGGAGGCCTTATTCCCAGCTCCCAGAAAAATCTATTTTTTCCCGCAGGCCTTATTCCCGGCTCCCCGTCTTCACGGCGACCGGAGAGTTCTCCTGGAAAAAGTTTGTCTTGGATTTTCTCGGATGTTTTTTCCCAGAGGCCTCATTCCCAGCTCCCCGTTTTCACGGCGATAGGAGAGCTCCTGGAAAAATCTATTTTTTCCCGGAGACCTCGTTCCCGGCTCCCCGTTTTCACGGCGACCGGTGAATTTTGGATTTTCCCGGACGTTTCTTCCCGGAGACCTCATTCCCAGCTCCCCGTTTTCACGGCGACTGGAGAGTTCTCCTGGAAAAATTGAAATTTTTACCTTGGGAAAACTTGGAAAAATTCTTAAGCAATGGGTCTTCATCCTGGGAGCCTTGTCACCCCCAAAGTGCGCGGAGCTACCCTCCGGCCCGCTGCGGAGGTGGAGGATAATGAGCACCCGGGAACCACACCGTTCCGGCCCTTCAAAGATAAATGGGCAGACTTAGCTCTATCAAAGGAATCTCAAAGCAAACCAAACACTCAACTTTATTGATCATTCAACCGGAGGACATCTTCCCCCTCCGGTGGGCATCACTACATTGGATACGATACAACCCAGATTATAACCGGGAAAGTCTATGTCCTAAAGCACCTACGTCTAATAATCCCGGAGACCTTCCAATAGCTCCCGGGCCAGGTCTCCGTACAAGCCGCGTATGCGGCACTGGGCTTCCCAGAGCAGGTCCTCCGGCCAATACTCGTAGCCCGCCGGTGGAAGTATCCGAAGTGGGGGAATCATCCAGGACCCCGGACGCGGAGGGGGTAGTTCGGCGCGATGATTATCGAAGTTGTCCATGTGCCACTCCAGACGCCAATGCAACCGGATTGGCTCCCGGACAACGCCCCCGCCGCGTTCCCCAGAGAAGAGACTTAACAAGATTAAAGCGGCCTGGGCGTCCCCCGGGCGGCACCCGCCGGGGCTCAAAGGCCTCACCCCCAGGGAACCTCTCCCGGACCTTCGCCCGGGAGTAACCTCCCGTGAAACCTGGTACATTGCATTCATTTAGACTTAGAAAAAATTTCAATTACTATTGCATTCAAAATATTGTCGTACAAGTGTCCGGGGCTTCCTCTAAGAAGCTACGTGGAGCAAAAACCTAAAAAACAAAAAGGGGTCCTATCTAGACCCGGGGGGAAGCTCATACTTGGTCACTGGCGTCCTCCCCCTGGGGAGCTCCCACCGGAGCCGTGTGTCCGCTCCCGGAGGCATCGGTGCTGGGAACCTCGCCCGGATGATCCGGTCGTAGAAGCCCCCGCCGAGCTGCTCCACCTCCCGGCACGAGGGCTCGAAAAACTCCGGAAAGCTCTGGGGGATGCGGCCCCCGATTGCCCGGGCGCCCACCCCCTGGTGCTCTATGAGCTGGGCCGCGGCCGCCACCACGGGGATTGCCTGCCCTCGTGCCCGGGCATCAGCGGCCTCTGGGATCACGGAGACTTGTGCATTGAGAAAACGCACAGCCTCCGTGAGAGTCCTTGGAGCCGCCTCGGAGCAGCTCCCAGAGCCTAGGATCATGCCAAGCCCCTCGAGGGCCGAGCGAACGGAGCGGCCCGCATCCCTCACCGCCCGGACGCTCGAGCCCTCAAGCTCCTGGACGGCGTCCTCCTTCACCTTGGCCTCCCTCTGAAGCCGGTCATTGGCGGTCTCGGAGGCGTGGATTTGGGCCCAGACCCGGGCAAGCTCCCGGAGGGCATCGTCCCGCTGCTCCTGGTAGGCGGCGGCCCTCTCCTCCGCTTCCTTGAGCGCCTAGCCGAAGCGCCTCTCGAGCCCCTAGGAAATGGCCGCCCCCTACAAGCTCAAGAGTTAGGAAAAATTTTAGTTGGGGGGGCCTAAGGAAAACACCCACCGGCTCGGGGAAGTACCTGGATTTGGAGAGATTGAAGCTCCCCAAAATGCTCGTGGAGCTTCCCTTCCGAGACGTAGTCCTGGACCTTCCGAGTCTGCAGGGTCTCTGCGTAGCGACCGACCTCCCCCGCGGAAAGCAGGGGGGTCTCCCTCCCGGCGATGGACCCGTTGCGGCCTACGACGGGCCTCAGGACGTGAGTCACCAAGGTAATGTGGACCGGGGTGGCGGTGGCCGGCGTCTTCGTCGCCGAGGATGTGGCTGCCGAAGTGGTGGCTGAGGAGCTCTCGGAGGGGTTCCCTCCCCGGGGAGGGATCAGGAGCCCCTTCCCTTTCCCAGGTCGCGGGGCCCCCAGGACCTCCGTCTCCGGGGGAACCTCATAGACTGAGGGGCTCCCCCCTCGTCTACCGGCCACTCCACACGCGGGGTTGAGGCCTCCGCGAACCGGACCTCCGGCCTCTCCGGCTCAGGAAACGCTGGGGCCGCCGGGAGGGCCATCACCGAAGGTGGCGAGGGGCCGTAGTCCGCTGAATCGGACCCCCCCCCTTGATGGCTGGTCCCTTCCCTTGAGCCTCCACGGGGCTCTCTGGGGGAGGGCGCGTTGTTTCCTTCCGGGCCGGCGCCCGTGCCCGCCCGGTCACGGGGGTCTCGTCCCGGGCCTTCACCAGCGTGGAACTCGGTGTCGTCGACGGACCGGGGGCTTTCTAAGCCTTGGCCTTCTTCGGCTCAGAGCCCCTGGTAGTCTCCCTTCCCCTCCTGTCGGAACCGGGGGTGGGGGGGGGGGCTTTCTTGCCGGTAGCCTTAGCCCGAAGGCCTCGGCTACCAGGTTTCGGGGAGGGGCCCTCCCCCATGACGCGCACGATGCTCTTGTGCTCGTCGGTGTAGTACCTCCCGAGGAGGTTCTCCGCCTTCTCCCGGGCCGCCGGATATGGCCGGACTGCAAAAGGTAAGACTTAGAAAAATTTATGAATCCAATGAATTAGGTAGCCGGGAGCTTACGTCGGGTCACCGGCTTTAGCGGGGGCCGTTGGGCCGGGCACATCCCGATCTGTAACACCCCTGTTTTGCCAAACACCAAAATAGCAAAAAATCCACATCTTGACCCCAAACCCTAATCTGCTTCAGCCATTCCCTTCTAAATGTTGTTCAGAACATTTTTCCCTTCGGGATCATCTCCAAAATCTCATCCTAAAGCTGAGTTTCAACCCTTACCATTTTAAAACCCTAATTACCCTATTTTACCCTAAACTGTTTTCCCTAATTTTGTCGAAACCCTTCAGATCTTGCCTGATCTTACCAAACTTTGGTCAGATAAGTTCTATTAATCTTTTGCAACTTAGCTGCAAAATCGGATTTCAGATCGGGCCCTCAGATCTCCAAATTTGCAAACAGGCCCAAGTTCTATTCAAGTTTTCCTCACAGAACAGTCCCTGGAACAAGTTTCAGAAATTGCAGAACGGCCCAAACTTCTTTTCAGGTCCATTCGACCAGCCCCTGGTCGTTGCCCACGACCAGCGCGTGTCGCCGTTGCCGCGCCGTGGTTTTCGCCGCGTTTGCTCGCCGCCGGCCACCGCCTCTTGTCGCCTGTGTTGTGAACAGCTGAACCACCCCGCGCGCACGTGCTAGCCACCGTAGCATCGCCTTGCCCAGCGGTTAAACGGCCGCGCTCCAGTAGCGTTTCGCGCGCGCGCTCCCGTTGCCGTGGCATTTGCATGCGTGTACGTGTCGTTGCCGGAGCTACATTGTCGCCTCCGCATCTGCGCCGTCCCGGACGAAGTTCCAAGGCGCCCTGGCATTACTGGCAAAGCTGCAGCACCGCCTGAAGCAAATCACATCGCCGTCGCCGTCGTTGCGCCTGCGCCCGACAAATTTCTCCCCGGCGCAAGCAACCACTGTCGTGTTTTCCCTCGCAAGCTCCGTCCCCGTGCCTATTTAAACCCTCCAGTACTGTGCTTAAGCCTCATCTCAGGACTTAGCCATTTTTCCAGAGCTCTCGCCGTTTTCGCTTTCTTCTCCGGCGAGCCAGTGAGTGAGCTCACGGTGCCAGCCCATTTCACAGCCCCTTTCCCCAATCCAAGTTCACCAGTGAGTTCCCCTCTTCACCCTTTCTGTGTAGTAGCAACCAATTGCACCAGATCGATCTCCATCGCCGGTGATCGCCGGAAAAGCCCAATTGCCCTGTTTCCCCAATGCTAACCATTTCATCCCGAATTAGCTCTCGTCCCAGTAGTAGGAATTGATCCTTAGCCATTTCTTAGCAAGCCTGTTGAATCAGGATCCCCAATTGCGCTCAAATCAGAGAAATCCCAAACTGGAACCTCAGCCGTTCGCCGGACCTCGTCGCCGAGCCCCTTCGGTCGATCTCCAATGAAATTAACCCCTCCAGTAGCCTCCTCATACCCCACAGATCGTTCTCAAGCTTGGAATTGAGCTCATTCGCCCTGTATCAAAAATTCCCGAGCTCCAGTGTCATCTTCTCCAGCGCCGGTCGCCGGAATTCTTTCCCGGCCGATCTAGCCCCTGAAACCTTGTTCCTTAGCTTCACCTCACCTCCCTGAGTAACTTCTTCTACTAGCTCGACACCTGGATCTGCCTAGATTGTGAGTTATGCCTTTGCCAAAGGGTTGTCCAGAGCTGTGCCTGTGTCATGTCACCACCGCAGTTCATCGCCGGATTTGGCCACCCTCCGGCCACTTTCAGCTCTTGTCCCTATTGAGTGTCTTATTCCTGTTAGTAATGCCTACCTCCCAGACAAAGTGTTGCATCAATTGGAGCCCTGGATCAAAAGTTAAGCCATGCCCTAGTTTCTGGCCATGTCCAGCACTATGTCAGTGCATGTCAGCCACTGGCATTAGCCTTGTTTGACCCCTTCTGGTTGAGCAATTGAAATGCCACCTTGTCCTTTAGATTCCTGGAGTTGTGTTCTACATCTTTCCCTTCTATCACTTCTCCAGAAAACCATCCTAAGACTAGTTTGAAGCCATGCCAAAGTCATGAACTGAATGTCGACCCTTCGACGTTCAATCCTTTTTAGCCGTTTCTTCGACCAGAGCCCTTGCGACCTTGCCCTAACCTTTTCCCCTGCATGCATGACTTATTTACTTAATAATTTCTATGGAAACTACTTTCTGTATGCTTATGGTATGTGTTTGTGTATTATTTGATTGCCGCAGAGTCAGAAGCTGAAGGAGCGGAAGAAGTCTTTGAAGATCCGTCTGAGTATTTAGACCCAACATTGCAAGGCAAGCCTCATTCCTTTGATCATGTCTCACCCAATAATTTCATATGAAGTATATTCACTGTTTCTTACTATGCATGCTTAATTGAGATACAAGTTATATTTGAATGACATGAGTAGATATGACCCAAAGAATCATGAAACCCCTTTTGTTATTGAACCTTCATATATATGCTTTTGTCACCCTAGGACTCATATACTGAATATCCACATTAAACTTGAAATGGTCAAATACATGAGAAGTTATAATGAAAACCGTTTTGACAAGAAAACTGATAAAAGGGATCAGTAGTGAGGATTGGTTTGTATGGAGAGGGTGCGGTGCGCACCAGGGAATGTGAATGCTCCTCACTATTGGTTCATAAGGACAAGAACCATGTGCTGTGTCTCTATACGAATTGTAAACGTACCAACCACTTGCCTGGTATGGGACAGGCACAACTTAGTAACTTTTTGGTATTAGCAGTTCCCTGCATGGTTTGACGATCTGGTTTCTCGCGTGGAAATTGGAAGGCCAAGGTTCGGCCATGAGCGATGTGAGTTCAGAAAAATGATGAGAGGAAAAGGCGTAAAAGAAGGAAGGCGCCCTAGACCTGATTAAGCCGTGAGCGGCTGTAATCTTAAATGGCCGTATGTCTCGCGTGGACATAGACCAAGGCTATGTGTCCTGCGGGAACATAGACCAGAGAGGCTAGGAAGTAAGGCAGTGGGAAGACCCACAACGGTACTTGAGACTTAACTGTCTATTTACCGGGCAGGGATACTGTTAATACTGAACTGTAAAAGCGTTGTGTGATCTCGGCCTTGTCACATGTGTATAAGTCACATGGAGCTGATCCG
This sequence comes from Pharus latifolius, assembly GCA_019359835.1. Lineage (NCBI taxonomy): Eukaryota > Viridiplantae > Streptophyta > Magnoliopsida > Poales > Poaceae > Pharus > Pharus latifolius. Next base: position 72,467,921 of record CM033321.1, read on the forward strand.
ACTTGAAAGCCGAGTGAACCAGTGGATTTAAAAAGAGGTACACCTTTGCAAAGTGTAAAAGAAGTATCAGATACTCTGTACTCCCAGGTTCAGGAGTCTTTTCGTAGTGGATGTTATCCATGGGTTATAGCACAAGTAATGTTTTGGAATGTTTTCATAATGCGGTTAACAAAGTAGTGACTCATGGGAGACCACTACCTCTAATGTTTTATCGAAAACCTGTGTAATGTTTAAAGTATCATTTTCATGACAAAAGTACTGTTTTACCGAACAAATGCCCTGGAAATCTATATATTTCTATCCATATGAGACTAAAACCCCGTGATCATATGTTTCACCCTCATGTAAGTGCAATTGCAATAATCCCCGGAATGAGTGTTGCTGAGCAGCAAGTGCTCACCCTTGCATTTATATCCAACTGTAGAAGAGGGATTCGAGGATCCCGATTCCTTCAGTTATGAGTACCCGGCAGAAGATGGAAATGCCCCGGACGAGCCCACGTTCTAGAAGGATTGCGCACCAAGTCAAGTCAGATGTGGGAGAAGCCCCTCCAACCCCGCTGCGGATGGAAATCAAGCTATTTGTCGTTGCTTTGTGCTTTATGCTGTGTGTTCGGTACTTGGATACCGATTCTGGTTCTGATAAACTAGTTATTTTCTTAGCAACTCTACTTAGCGCCATTTTCGGTGTTTTGGCTATGTAATATTGGCCATGTGGGCCTGATACTTGTTTAATGTTATTTAATATGCTTGTGTCGTTTGGAGCTCATGTGACATCCTGCTGTGTGTAACCTACCTGGGCGGTTACCAAGGTGATCCTCAAATGGGGGTCTCACACGATCCCCCTCCTCCCCTGCGAAAAGGGGGAGATCTTTAGAAGCGTTAGCTCCACGGCGGTGTCCCGCATAGAGCAGACGCCCCAGGAGCCAATGACCTTGCTGAGGAGCTTCAGCTCCTCCTCTATCCACACCGGGGGCTTCGGGGTGGACGACCGGCTATAGGTGGGGGCCTCCCGGGAGGACAGCACCTCATCGTCCCAGACCCAGATGTAGAACCACTTCCGGATACACTCCCCCAGTGGTCCCGGGAGGCTGCCACTGGGTACTCCGCCACCCGGGATGGCAGCAGCTGAATCATCACTGAGCCAAAGGGGGACTTTGGTCCTCCCTTGACCAGGTGGGAGCTCCTCGCCACCGGCACGTAAAAGTAACGGAAGACTCGAAGCATGGGCTCCCGTCCGGTAGCCGTCTCGAAGAGTCATATGAAGAGGCCCATCCGGACGATGGCATTCGGCATGAGGTCGTTCAGTGCTACCCCATACTCCTTCAGAAACTCCCGGAGCAAGGGATGCATCGGGAGCCGGAGCCCTGCCTTGAGGAAGGCCTCGAAGGGCATGACCTCTCCGGGCCTGGGGCGGGGGGCTCTGTCTTTCTTCGCGGGGATTCGGACGTCCCCATCCGTGACGATCCCCCGATCAATCAGGGACTCCAAGTCCCCGGTCGTGAACTCGGAGGCCCAGAGGAAGTCCGCGGTGACTTCCTCCGGGGGCACCTCCGCGGCCTTGGCACGGCCCTTGGGTCCCATCAGATTTTACGGGTGGCTTAGGCTTCGGAAACTAGGGGGGGGACCTAAGGGTTCCGGCGGCTAAGCTTCTGAGAACTAGCTTCTGGGAGAGCTAAGGGCGCTAAGGGAGTTTGAAGCCTTGAAGTTTGGAATGAGCTCTCCGGGCCCCCCGAGGCCCTATTTACAGGGGCCAAGCACGGCCCTGATGCACGCCATGTGGCCCTCCATGGTACATCCACGCCGTTGGTATTCAAACAACACGTGGGAAACGAAGGGACGGGCGCGCGAAACGAGGCGTCGGTTCGAACCGCGAGCGGGCATTATGGCCAAATGGCGCGCTCCCACCGAGACAACAGCGTGGTCATAAACGCACGACATGGAAATCAAAGCGTCAGGGCTCCGGTAGCTTGTCCCGGAGATTTTCCCGGTAATATGAACCATTCTCCCCTGGAATTCGAGCATCGTCCCCGGAAGTCATGGGGGGCGGCTGTTGGGGGAAATCTCCGCGAGACCAAGTCCAGGTAAGAAGCTGTGCCATTTGCCCGAGGACAGGGCCCCCGGTTGTAACACCCTAGTTTTGGGGGTGAAAAGTTTTGCATAAAAACCCTGCATGCATGTATCTCTGTAGTAGTAGCCAGATCAGCTGAACTCTAATCTCTCCCAAACCCTAAAAATCTCCAAAATCCACCCTTTGGATTCAGACTAAGATTTGCCTATCCAGATCTAACCTACCAGTTACTCTGAAGATAAAAGTCTTCAGGAGCCAGATCAAATTTGGACACTAACTCTCAGTACCTAAGCCTCTCTCTGTTTTCGAAAACAGGAAAATTCAGATTTACCCTAAGTACCCTAGTTTCCAGATAACTGAGTTATCTTGATTTAACCCAATCCAGACTCAAGTGTCTCTTGGATTGTGTTTCCAGTTATATCTTGAACTTACTCCAAAAAGTTGGGACCCAGATTAATTCATCTAACCACTTTTCGCAGATTAGTCCAAATTTTACTGCGAATAGGACCTTTTCTGTTTACCTGGAAGCCTGAAAAGGCTAAAATCTACGAATCAACTCAAACTCCAGAATTTCTTCAGGGAACACCTCCCAAATGCTATTTGATACAGATCTCCCTTTTGATCGGACTTCAAAATCTCTCTCCAATCACCAGAATTCGAGATCGACAAAATCCAGATCTATTTTACCCTATTTTCGAAAATAGGTGAAATCCCTCAAATCTTATCAAACTTTCTCCAAATTTGAGCTAAATGAGTATTAATGGAAATATTATACTCAGCCATGGAATTAAATCTCAAATTAATCCTCTTTAAGACCAGATTTACAATTTAGTCCAAAGCCCATCAAAAATCATCACAATCAGGCCCCTGGTTCGACCACGGGTTGGTTTTAGCGACTAGAACCAGAGAAACCGACCAGATCACTTAGTTTCGACTTCGACCAGGCCATTCAATCGACCACACCTGCTGTTCGCGACCTCAACAACCGGTTTCGACCTCGACCACTCCTATTACTTCGACCGCGGCTGCACCAATCGACCTCACCTACCACACGCGACCACTGGCTAGAACACTGTAGCATAGACCTGTTACTATTCACTTGACCAACTGTTGTCGTTGCTTCGACCTCCAGCTACAGTACCTCATCTAATCGCCTACCGCCACGTGTGTGATCGATGATTGGCACTGTGGATCTTCTCGGGCTCACCTCACGGCCAGCTGATCCTGCCCGATTGTGCACGCCATCGGCAACGTTTCAAACAGAAAAACCCGGCCACGTGGAGTCCATGCCGAAGCCAAACATCTATTCACCTTCACCTCCACCAGAGCAGCAGGTTAAAGCCCGTAATGCAGCTGCCGGCCGTCGCTTCGCCGGGATTCAGCTGAGTTGTCACCTCCAGCCCGCTTCACTTCCCCGTGCATTTCCAACCGTTGCAGCACCCCCCCAAATCGCCTATAAATACCCCTCGGGACTTAGCCAACTCCACCACACAGCAAAACACCAGAAATCGCCACACTTCATCGTGTCTTCTTCTTCTCCGGTGAGCAGCAAGGAGGAGCTACGGTGCCAAGCCTCTCCACTGCTTCCTTCTTCGATCCAGCACCCCCAGTGAGCTCCTCTCATCTCCCTCATACTTCTCAACCTTGGAATTAAGTTTAAATGCCTTCTGTCACCGGCAATTGCCGTGTTTCATCTAGAACTCCGGTGAGAAATTAATCCTCAACCAGATCGATCCAACCTTCGAGCTAGTAATCAAATATGCTCACTAGACCTTGCTTAACATCCCTAAGCAACCAAAATCGACAGATTTGCTGAAATATGAAAAACCCCAAATTTCAACCTTGCATGTTCACTGTGCTTGCCGATTTAGCTTATCTGTTGAATGTTTAGCTAATACAACTTCACACCTAGCCTTTTTATACCCCAGAGACCATCCTCAAGCAAGGAATTAAGTTCATTTTCCCTAGAACAGAAATGCCCAATTTCTGTGGCTTCTTCCCTAGCTCCGGTCGCCGGATTTTGTTTCCGGCCGTTTCAACCCTAACCACCTTGTCTAGTAGATGTGCCTTGACCCCATGAGTATTTTTGTCTTCTAGCTCGACACCTAGATCGGCCCAGGTGAAGAGGTATCGCCATGCCAAAGTTTTGTCCAGAGACTGTTTGGAACAGTTCGGCCACCGTGTTCTTCGCTGGATTTCCTTGCCTTCCGGCCATCTCCTGCCCAAGACCTTGTTGAATAGATTGTTCCTGTTACAAATGCCTAATCGCCAGACAAAGTGGTGCATCATTTAGAGCCTTGAATCAAAAGATATGGCTAACCCTAGTTTCTGGCCATGTCGACCCTATGCCAGGCTGTGTCAGCCAGTGGCATTAGCCCTGTTCACCCACCTCTGGTCATGTAAAACAGAAACTACCTTGTCAAATAGTTGTCTCACTACCTTGTGCACCATATGCTTGAATCAAAACCTACTTTGGCCACTGGGAACTGTTCAAACCCTGTCAATGCCATTCTTGGGCACTGTCAGCCTATGTCAGCCAGTGGCATTGAGCCTTTTCACCTACTTCCAGCCATGAACTTTGAAAATAACTTTGTCCCTTAGACTCCTGACGTTGTGATCTACACTTTTCTCTACTGTCACAACTTGAGTTGAGCCCTCTATCACCCATTGACCTTATGTCAATGCCTTGAATCGAATGCCAACCTAAAGACGTTCGCTGTTTTTGGGCGAACCAGTCACAACCTTGATATTACCCTGATATTTTGGAACCTTGTAAGCCTTAACAACTAATCTTAACCCTGATTACCATAGTTAAACTCAAATCGCTTTCAAATCTTTTATCATGAGAGTATTTCTCCTTGCATCATTGCATGTAGTGGATTAGTAAGAGTAGAATTGATTGTAATGCCTGTTGCTTGTTTGATCTTGTACAGAGCAAGAGCCCGAGGTTGAAGACCTTGTCACTGAACCGTCATCGACTGCTGACACTTACGACGCGGAAGGCAAGTCATACTTTGATCATATTGAACCTATATTTTATGAATTGCTATGCTATTCCATGAGTAGATATCTCATTAATATTGCATGTGTTGAGATCAATGATATTATAGATTGAATACTTGAGAAATGTGAACTTGTTAAGATAGCAAGCCATGAACTAATAAAAGTATATACATATACATTTATATTCATGAAATAGAACCCTTAGCCGTGACCAGTATTTTGGTGTGGAATGGTGTAGCACTGGAGGTGCTTGGCTGCACTGGATGTGCAGGCACTGAAGGTGCATGGTTTGTGGTATGATCTGGTCATTGGCATATAAGGACTAGAACCTTGTGTCGTGCATCTAGTGGCATGAAAAATGTACCAACCACTTACCTGTTATGGGACAGGCACAATCTAGTAGCTTTCTTAGTATTATCAGTTCCCTGCATGGCTTGTCGATCTGGTTTCTCGCATGGAAACTGGTGGGACGCAGTTCGTCCATGAGTGGTGTGAGATCAGAAAAATTATGAGAGGACAAGGTGGAAAGAAGGAAGTCGCCCTACGCCAGATTAAGTCGTGCGCGACTGTAATCAAGAAAGGCTATGTGTCCTGCGGGAACATCGGCCAAGGCTAGGAAGTAAGGCAGTGGGGAGGACCCACAACGGTACTTGGGACTGTATTGTCCATTTACCGGGCAGGGATACTGTCGTGGTATTACGGATACCCCGGCAGGTTCGGACGTGCGTAGCACGAGTACAGCGGCACGAGCAGACCGAGTTACTGGTCTCCTCCCGCCGGGCAACACAGAAAGTGACACAGGGGTTTATACAGCCTCTTATACCCCAGTGGGGGCCCTAGTCCTGTTGGCTGGGGAGGTGTGCTCTCGGGGAGAGGTCTCCAAGAGAGCCGGATATTGCGTTAATATAAATGAATTGGCATCCCTGAAAAGGGTACAAGAGGGGTATATATAGCCCCAAAGAAACACAAAAGACAAAAATGCCCTCGCTGCGACCGTTGGACGGAAGGGTGAAGACGTCCTTTGGCCTGATGGACGGCCTGGATGTTCGACATGTGGCGCCACGGGCTTCCTAGAGGCCCCACGGTCAGCAACAGCTCTCCATGGGCCCGGAGGCTCTCCGGGCCTCACCGGGTGTCACCGGGGTCCTGGAGACCCTCTGGATCTCACCGGGGTCCCGGAGGCTCTCCGGATCTCACCTGGTGTCACCGGGGTCCCGAAGACCCTCCGGATCTCACCGGGCGCCCGGTGGCCCTATGGATCTCACTGGGGGCCCGGTGACTCACCGGGGTCCCGGAGACCCTCCGGATCTCACCAGGCGCCCGGTGGCCCTCCGGATCTCACCGGGGGCCCGGTGACTGTCCGGGTCTCACCGGGTCTCACCGTGGTCCCGGAGACCCTCCGGATCCCACCGGGTTTTACCGGGGTTCCGGAGACCCTTTGGATCTCAACGAGGTCCTGGAGACCCTCCGGATCTCACCTGGGTCCCAGAGGCTCTCCGGATCTCACCGGGTGTCACCGAGGTCCCGAAGACCCTCCGGATCTCACCGGGTGCCCGGCGGCCCTATGGATCTCACCGGGGGCCCGGTCACTCACCGGGGTCCCGGAGACCCTCCGGATCTCACCGGGTGTCACCGGGGTCCCGGAGACCCTCCGGATCTCACCGGGCGCCCGGTGGCCCTCCGGATCTCACCGGGGGCCCGGTGACTGTCCGGGTCTCACCGGGTCTCACCGTGGTCCCGGAGACCCTCCGGATCCCACCGGGTTTTACCGGGGTTCCAGAGACCCTTTCGATCTCAACGAAGTCCCGGAGACCCTCCAGATCTCACCGGGCGCCCGGTGACCCTCCGAATCTCACTGGATCTCACCGGGTTTCACCGGGTCCCAGAGACCCTCCAAATCTCACCGGGGTCCCGGAGACCCTCCGGATCTCACCGGGCGCCCGGTGACCCTCCGGATCTCACCGAGGGCCCGGTGACTCTCTTGGTCTCACCGGGTGTCACCGGGTTTCACCGGGGACTCCTTGGGACTTCGTGGGACCGCTGGGGATTCCCCCAACAGCAGCCCCCCAGGCCCTCAGGGGCTCTTGGTGCCTCCGATGGGTATGTGAATCTCCAAACTGTGAGGCTTCGTATTCCATGAAGTCCTTTACGGTCCCAGCGGCGCTTCGGCTTCCTAATCGTCCCTCCGCGGGACGCGTCTATCCGTGAACCGAAGCATCGTTCCGATGCGCCCAAGCCAACGTCGCCTCGTTTTGCGCGTGACGGTTCAGTTCCGCGGCTCTGATGGCTTGGTTGACACGTGTCAGGCATCCGGGCCCCCTCGATCACCTATAAATAGGGGGGGCCCTCAATTTGAGCATGCCCACAAGCCCTTGAAATCCCACAAATTCCAGTAGTCTCCCGGTGATTTCCGGTGGTTTCCGGTGACCTCGTCCGGAAGGGCCTGGTAGTTTCCGGTAGTTTCTGGTAACTTTGTCCGGAAACGCCCGGTAGTTTCCGGTGACTTTTGTCCGGAAGCGCCCGGTGGTTCCTGGTAGTTTCCGATAACTTTGTCCGGAAACGCCCAGTAGTTTCCGATGACTCTTGTCCAGAAGCGCCCGGTAGTTCCCGCTAATTTTCGGCGGTTTCTTCAAAGCTCGTCCCTGATGGCGCCGAAGAGTCGCGCCAAGGTCTCCGAGCTGCCTGCGGAGGAGGTAACCTCTGATTTCCTCGGGGCCACCGAGTTCTCCTCGGGGGCCCTTGAGGCCTTCTTGGAGCGCGGCTAGTTCCAGGCGGGAGACATCAGGATCCCCGGCCCAACAGAGCAGGTGCCGAGCCCCCGGGACGGGGAGGTGGTGGCTTTCGAGGCCTTCGTGGAGGCCGGCCTTTGGCTTCCAGTGCACCCGCTGCTACGCGACTTCCTGCAGGTATATGGCCTCGCGCTCAACCACCTCACCCTGAACACCCTTGTTCGGATGGGTTTGTTCATATGGTTGTGCGAGACGACCGCCGTGACGCCCACCATGCGGCTCCTACGGTACTTCTACGAGCCGGCGGCGAGGGGCCCGGTGGTGAGGAGGGGCGGCCCTAGGTCGGCCTTCGGCTCCATAATGATCCAGCTGACTCCGGGCCGCGTCGACGAGTACCTGGTGCTGGCCTCCAGGGACCACTGGGGGGACTGGCTCCGGCATTGGTTCTACCTCCGGGTAGGAGACCCGGGGGTGACCTACTCTCGGGAGCCATCGACGTACTCGCGATCTAGTGGCCCGGTGGCTCCCGAGTGGACTGTGGCGGAGATGAGTCTCCTCTCCGCGATGGCGGAGGCTTGATCTCGGCGGTCCATGCGTCGAGGGAGGGGAATGTCGCCGCCGCATAGACCACCCCGGATGGCGGTGGCGGACCGTAAGTATTCGGACTCTTTCTCCCCGTCGGGGGATTCTTCCTAACATTTGCTTCTTTTTTTGCTCTTGCAGTTAGGTCCTATGGTCGGGCCAAGGAGGTCGCGGCGACCCTCGTTGGCCGGTACTACGAGGACGAGCATGAGAGGGTGCTACGCGTCATCGGGGAGGGCCCTCCCCGAAATATTGTCACGGAGGCGTTCGGGTTGAGGCTCCCAGCCCGGGCCCCTCTGCCTACCCCTGCTTCACACAAGCTGGGGAAGGAGGTCGCCGGCGGACCCTCGAAGCTGTCTCGTCCGTTTGGCACCCCCGCGGGGTCCCGAGGCCGGAGTCCCGCGAGGCCCCGGCCTTCTCCTCCACCTTCTCCCGCGAAGGAGACTGCTGCAGCGGTTGCCGGGCCATCTGGCGCCGCTCCCGACACCCCGGGTGGGCTGGATCCCATGGGCGGCGTCCCGGCCGGAGAGGGTCAGGGCTCGGACTCGGAGATGTACGCCCTGAGTCCTTCGCCGCCGCCGGCCCCCGCGGGGACCCGGCCGCAGCCCTCGTCTAGCGAGGTCTCCGTCCGGTTTCGGATGCCGGGCGGCCTGCCGATGGCCTCGATTCTGGCCCCAGAGACAGGATCGTCGACGGTTCAGTCTGCGACGGCGGCACTCCCTGTACCCCGGAGGGGTAAGGGCCTGTTCGTCCTCCCCGGGGTTCCAGGCGCCGCCGGATCAGGCTTCCGGCTCCTCCGACGGTGGGACTTCGGAGGGTGCTCTGCCCGGTGGGGAGGCCTGCCGAGGGAGCGACCCGGGGGGCGACGAGGGCGACGTCGACGCGGTTATCGCCTCCGCACTTCGGGTAAGTTACTTGAGTCTCATACTCCTTCGTTAGTTGTGCTCTAATCATGGTTTCTATGCAGACGGTCGCCTTAGCTCGGGGCTTCAGGGCCCGGCTCACCACGCGCCTCTGGGCCGCCGAGGACATAGTGGCCTTCGAGCGGGCCGGGAAGGAGAAGGCGCTCAGGGATGCGGCCTCGGAGCGCTCCGAGAAGGAGCGGGCGCTCGGGGAGCTCGCCGCGGTGCAGGCTCGACTCGCCGCCGTTGAGGACACGGCCTCTCGGCAACGGAGGGAGCTGCAGGTGGAGAGAGAGGCCGCAGCCTCGGGCGTCCAGGCCATGGTCGCGAGGGGTAGGGCGATCCGCACTACCCTCGAGGAGCTCAGGATCGAGCTCGGTCGGGGGGCAGGCCCTGACCCGGCTCCGACGTCGGTCGGGGAGGCCGCGCACTTTCATGGTGCGCATGTCCCCTTCATCCCGGTGGCTGCGGAGGCACGAGCGCGAGGCCTCGCCATCCCGGTGATCGCCTTGGCGGCGGCCCTCGTTGAGCATCGCGGGGAGGGTGCCCGAGTCATCGGGGAGCTTGTCCCCCGGAGCTTCCCCGCCTTCTTCGACCCTCGGCGGGCTGAGCTGGAGCGGTCTGCCGAGGTCCTCTTCGACCGGATCACCGGTGCCATGGAGACGGGCGGGCGGTGCTCGGGTCAGGGCACGTCGGCCAGCACGGACGTCCCCCCGGGGGGGAACAAGGACGGGCAAGTATGAGCTCCTCCCCCCCGGTTAGATTGGGCTTCTATTTTTGGGTCTTTTTTGCTCTGGGTGGCGTCCTTAGAAAGAGCCCCGAAAACTTGTATATATCTTTCAACTGGAATAAAGTAGTTCTTTCGTTAAATGTGTTCAACTTGTCGGCAGGTATCTTTAGACGTCGCTTTTCCAGGGCTTTCTTGCCCTAAAGACCATTTTTTGGAGAGCGATCGAGGGTCTCCCGGGGGGTCTAGCCCAGGTGGTGCCCGGGCGGCCTCGATTTTACTAAGTCTGGCAGCCGGGGGAGCATCCTTCGGGTCAGTTTCCGAGTCCTTTCATGCCGACTTCGCGAAGGAAGGTTCCTCCAGGGAGCCGGCCCTGCTGCGTTGGCTCCCGGAGTGGCACTTGGGAAACTTCGACGATTGTCGCGCCGAGTTGTCTCCACCGAGGTCGGGGGCTCTAAAAATCCCCCCGCTCGGGATACTCCCCCCAGCCGGCTACGAATGTTGGCCGGAGGATCTCCTTCAGTGGGCTCTTCAGCGTATGAGGAGTTTGTATAAGGATCTCTCCCTGGAGATCTCAGAAGGTCTCCGGGATTATTAGCTGTAGTTGCTTGTTGGGAATCGTTCTTCGATGAATTTTCCTGCGGGAGCCTAACACCCGGGGCCATACTCGCGCGCCCGGGTTTCACCCGGGGGGTGCTTTCGCCCTACTGGGGGGGTTGTTCCCTAGTGTGATGTTGTATCAATTAAGACGTAGACTTGTTTATTCGTCGTGCCTTTGCTTCAGAAACTTCGAAACCTTCCGCGTAAAGCCGTTGTTTTTCTGTTCGGGTCCAGGGTTTTCCTCCTCCCCCCCCCACAGCGGGGTGCAGCTCAGCTCCACGAGCTGTGGGTAAGGAGTGAAGGGGCCTGGATTGCACCGGGTGCTTAGTTTGCGTAGTCCCTCGTCGGGAGTCCCGGGGGTTGGCGGGGTTGTCCACCGAAAACGTTCGCGGTTCCCCGGTGGGAGTCCCGGGGGCTTATGGATGGTGCGCGACCGAGAAGCTGGTCGGTCTATGTTTTGAGAGAGCAAACTCCAAAAGCCGAATTCTCCAGCTGCCGCGGGGGGCAATGGATATTCCCTTAGGAGGGTTCCGCAACCCGGTAGCGGGTGTAGAGTGTTCGAGGGGGGACTAATCTCTCGAAGTGACTCGTTACCGCAGTTTGTGAAAACTGGGTTGCCGCTTACCCCCTCAGTCCATGAGGGGTTACTGTAAGCCGCCCAATGGGAGCTGTGCTCCCGTCGTAGGGACTTTAGGCTGTGGTAGCCCACTTCCTCACGGAGAGGGCATCCTCACGGAGAGGGGATTTTTACAGAGGAGACGTTGCCTTTTAGGCGGAAGAAAAAACTCCTGTAAGAGAACTCCAGCGGTGAAGTACAAAAAAGCCATTCAATTTAATGAAGACGTAAAAATTCCAGAGTTGAGCACAAAATCCACTTGTATTAACATGCGACGAGATACAACGCCTCCCCCCACGAAAGCGCGGCCGGGGAGGGAAATAAGTACATAAACCTCCCCCCGCAGAAGCGCGGCGGAAGAGGTGGCGAGCCCGGAGGCTAAACATAAAACTTGCGGAGCAAGGTTATATTCCAGGTGTGCGTCAGCTCTTGGTCTTCAAGTGTGGAGAGCTTGTAGGCTCCCGAGCCCAGGACCGCGGAGATCCTGTATGGGCTCTCCCACTTGGGGGATAGTATGCCCTGGGCTTGGGGGTCTGTCACGCGCTTGAGGACCAGATCCCCAAGGCGGAAAGCCCTTTCGCGCAGGCGCTGGTTGTATGCACGTGCCATCTCGCGCTCGTATATGGTGTGGTGGAGAAGCGCTCGGTCGCGTTCTTCTTCGACGAGGTCGACCTCCAACCGTTGATTATCCTCATTGGTTTGACGCACTGCGGTCGTAGCTCCGTCCAGGAGCTCGACCCGCAGCGACCGAAAACCAATTTCCGAGGGGAGAACTGCTTCGGCCTCGTAGACGAGCGAAAAAGGCGTGCGCCCTGTCGCTCGGCTAGGGGTCGTGCGCATGGAGCAGAGGATGCTTGGAAGCTCTTCTGCCCATGCGTCTCGCCTGGAGGCGGTCTGTTCAAGCCGTCGGCGCAGGCCTTGCAGGATCATGCCGTTGGCTCTTTCAACGGCTCCGTTGCTTTGGGGATGAGCCACGGTGGCAAAATGGAGGGTAGTGCCCAAGCCTTCGCAGAATTCCCAGAAATATGCCGAGTCGAATTGGGTCCCATTGTCGACCGTGATTTCTTGGGGGACCCCGAAGCCACATACAACATTTTTCCAGAAAAAATGTTGCACTGCCCGGGAAGCGATGCTGGCCAAGGGCTCAGCCTCCACCCACTTGGAAAAGTAATCCACGGCGACCACCGCGTACTTGTAGCCCCCGGGTGCTGGGGGGAAGGGACCAAGGAGATCCATCCCCCAACGCGAATGGCCAAGTAACAGGGATGGTTTGCAATATTGCGGAGGGGAGCCTGGTGCCCTTCGCCATCTTCTGGCAGGCCTCGCACGCGAAGATTAGATCCCGTGCGTCGCGGACCAACGTGGGCCAGTAAAACCCTTGGCGAAGGGCCTTTGCCGCGACCGCCCGAGGAGCCAAGTGGGATCCGCAGGTCCCCGAGTGTATGTCCTCGAGGAGCTGGAGTCCGTGGGCCCGCGGGAGGCAGTGAAGAAGGGCGGGAGCCCCCTGCTTGTAGAGCTTTCCGTCCAGCAGAACATATGCCCTGGCCTTGGCACGGAGACGCTTGGCGTCAGCGTCACCGGAAGGTTCCCCCTCGTCCCTTATGCAGGAGATGAGGGGATCCATCCATGATGCAGTCCGAGTGATCTCAGACACCTTCGGGACGCAAACCCCTGGGTTCGCGTCCGGAAGGGTTATAGAGGGCGTCGGGATGATTTCCAGAAAAGCGCCCTTGGGAAGAGGTTCTCGGGCGCTAGCTGCCCGGGCCAATGCGTCAGCCCGGGTGTTATCCCGTCAAGGGATGTATCGGGCCTCCAAGCCTTCAAAGTGTCTTTCCATCTTCCGCACTTCCCCCAAGTATAGACTCAGGTTCGCGTCGTGGCACAAGTAGGACTTGTCCATTTGGTTGACCACCAGTTGGGAATCTCCTTTCACCAAGAGGTGGCGGATTCCCAGGGAGCGCCCGAGGCGCAATCCCAGGAGCAAGGCCTCGTACTCGGCGACATTGTTGGTAGCCGGGAACTCGAGCCTGGCAGCGTACTCCAGCATCTTCCCTCGGGACTCCGAAGAACCACCTCCGCACTGGCCCCAGCAAGGCACAAGGAGCCATCGAACATGAGTGTCCAATGGTCCTGGCACCGGGAGGGGGCGAGGGGAGTCCCTCCGTCTGTTTCGGCGGTCGGAGTCCATTCCGCCACGAAGTCAGCGCGGACTTGCGACTTGATGGTGGAGCGGCCCGTGAAGGTGAGGGAGAAGGGAGCGAGCTCGGCCCCCCACTTGCCAATCTGGCCGGTGGCCTCCTTGTTTCTTACCACTTCTCCCAGCGGGAGAGATGACGGGACCATGACCGGGTGCCCTAGGAAGTAGTGGCGGAGCTTTCGCGACACCATAAGGAGGGCATAGCGCAGCTTCTCCACCTTAGTGTACCGCATCTTAGCGCCTTGAAGGGCCTCGTTGACGTAGTACACAGGGCGTTGTTGCCCATCCTGTTCTCTCACGAGCACCGTGCTCACTGCGACGGGGGTCGCAGCAAGGTATAGTAGCAAAGGTTCCCCCGGGGACGGGCTCACGAGCATCGGAGGGCTCACGAGGTACTTCTTTAGAGCATCGAACGCCGTCTGGGCCTCGGGGGTCCACCTGAACCCCTCAAGATCCCGGAGGATTTCGAAGAACTGGAGTCCGCGTTCTCCTGACCGCGAGACGAAACGACCCAACGCCGCGCTGGGACACCAAGAAGCCAAGCAGCCTCCCGCCGCGTACCCCGAAGGCGTATTTTTCTGGGTTGAGCTTCAACCCGTACTTGCGGAGGTTGCAGAAGGTCTCCGCCAAGTCGTCGATGTGGGCGGCGGTGCGAAGGCTTTTGACGACCGCATCGTCAACGTAGACCTCGACGTTGCGGCCGATTTGGTCCTTCAGGACCAGCATCATAAGACGCTGGAAGGTTGCCCCGGTGTTTTTCAACACGAAGGGCATGTGAAGATAGCAGAAGGTGCCGAGGGGAGTTATAAAACTCGTCTTTTCCTCGTCCTCTGCAGCTATCCGAACCTGATGATACCCCGAATATGCATCGAGGAAACTCATCAGCTCGCACCCTGCGGTCGAATGGACTAGTTGGTCGATCCGTGGGAGTGGGTAGTTATCTTTTGGGCAAGCGCGGTTGAGATCGGTGAAGTCCACGCACATCCTCCACTTGCCACTTGACTTCTTTACGAGGACAGGGTTTGCCAACCATTCGGGATGGAGGACTTCTCGCACGAACCCCGCCTCTAGAAGCTTGGAGACCTCTACCTTGATGGCGTCTTGGCGCTCGACGGATAACTTCCTCAACTTCTGCTTGACCGGGGATCACAGCGAGCTTATGCTCAATGATGTCCCGGGCGACGCCCTGCATGTCCGAGGGTTCCCACGCAAAAACGTCTGAGTTTTCGCGAAGGAAAATCGTGAGCTGGTCGGCGTGTTCCTCGGTGAGGTCTACTCCGATCCTGACGGTTCTCTCTTCATCTCCCGCGGACAGTTGGACTTTCCGAATGTCTCCCTCGGGGCGTGGCCTTGGAAATGGCCTCCCGAGGGGAACGGCCGGGGCAGCATGAGGTTCAGGGGGGGCGCTCCCCCCGGAGTCTTGATCACGTTGATGTTCCCGATGGCGGCGGTGGTGTGTTCGTAAAGAGCGCGGGCCTCGTTCTGGTCGCCTCGAACGGTGATTGCACCGTGAGGCCCAGGGATTTTCACGCAGAGATACTTCTGGTGAATCGCCGCCCCCAGGTGGTTGATCGTGGTCCTCCCCATAATAGCGTTGTATGAAGAGGGGAGGTCCACCACATCGAATCGAACCATCTCCGTCCGGTAGTTTTCCGGGGTGCCAAAAGTCATTGGTAGATCGACCTTCCCCACCGGGTGGATGGTCTTCCCGGGAACGAAGCCTTGTAACGGCCCGAGTGCGGGCTGCAGTAGCTTCTCATCGACTTGCAGTAGCTTCAGGTATAAGACGTCGGCGGAGCTCCCACCGTCGACGAGGATGCATGCCAGTTGGCAGTTGTAGACTGTAGCCGAGACGATGAGCGCGTCGTCATGCGGGAAGCGAACCCCGCGCGCGTCTTCCGCTGTGAAGGTGAGGGGTACGTCCGACCATTTTGGTGGCGGAGACGTATGCAGCACCCCCACCACCTTCACCTCTCGCGCGTACTCCTTGCGTTGACGCTTGGAGTCCCGTCTCGAGGCAGATCCCCCCGTGATGACGTTTATACGTCTTTGGGAGGTTTGAAAGGGGAGCTCCTGGGCCGAGCTCCCTTCTTGCGTCTTCCTTTGCTGCTCGCCCGCAGGAGCGGGGAGCGCTGGCAAAGCCGTCGAGGCAGGCAAGGAGGTAGGGCCCCCTCCCCCCGGCCGCGCTGGTCGAGAAAAGCAGCGAAGTGTTGTAGAAGCTGATGGCATTCTCGAGTAGCGTGGGTACTCGACTTGTGGAAGGTGCACCACACATTGGCTGTGCCCTCCTTGCTCTCCTTGGGACGGCTCTCGCGCCCGCGGGAGGATTGTCCTCCCCCGTAGCCTTTTGACTTAGGAGGGGCACGACTGCCTTTGGTGCTGTCGCGCGAGCCGCCTCCGCCCTCGAGGACGAAAGCGTCCCGAGGCCGTGGCTCGCGGCGATCACTTCTTCGGGGACGTTTGCTGGGGGGATCTCTGGCCTCCCGGTCGGCGGGGGCAGGAGCCCCCTGGTTCTTCTTCCAAAGATCGTCCTCCTCCGCGCGAGCGTACTTCTCAAGCACGGTGAAGAGTTCGTCGGTGGAGGTGGGGCAGCTCCGAGAAAGCCTCCGGTGGAGCTCCCCGGGGAGTATCCCGCCCTTGCACGCTTCGATGATCGTGGAGTCAGGGACATGCGCCACTTTGCTCTTCACCTGAGCGAAGCGCTTAAAGAAGCTGCAGATAGTCTCCCCCGTCCTCTGCCGGACGGTGTAGATCTGGGATGAGTCTAAGGGCCGCACATAGTTGCCCTGGAAGTTCGCACAAAATTCGCGCTTCAGCTACACGAAGGACTTGATGGACCTAGCTTTCAGGTTGTAGAACCATGAGCGCACGATGCCCGTGAGGTAGACGGGGAAGACATTGCATTGCACTGTCTCGTCCCCCCCGGCCGCCGAGATGGCCGTCGAGTACACCTGCACAAACTCGTAAGGATCGGCCTCACCATTGTAATGCTCGATGTGCGGCGGGCGGTAAGGCCGCGGCCAGTGTATGCAGCGGAGACGACTGCACAGCGGTTGGTTGGTGCCCTCAACTTCCTTGGGGGATCCATGGTCGCCGTCATCTCTTGTCGGTGATGCGTGCTCATTGTCGGAGTCTGGAAGGGGTGGCAACGGTCCGCCGGTTTGGCGGTATCGTCTCTTTTCTTCCGGGTTGGTTGAGCTGACCTCTTGGGCGTCAAGGTATTCCTCAGGAGTGGTGGCAGCTTCTTTGAATGGTCTTTTCCCCCGGGCGATTTGGGAGCGCCTCTCCGCTTGCCCGCGGGTTCGGGGGAGTCCTGACCGATGACGGGAGGTGGTTTCTCCAGACTTGGCGGTACGCATTCGCTCGACCTCCTCCCTTGTGAAGTGGGTCTGATCCGCTGGGGGCGCCTGCGGGGGCGACCCCGGAGGGGGAGGGAGCTGATGCGCATTTGCCACCGTCCCAGTGGATGCTGCCGGCGCACGGACCGGGCCATGCGCCGGGTCCGCGCTCAGTGCGGCGGCGGAAGTAGTTGCGATTCGAGTCCCCGGGGCTTCTGCGGGAGCGGGCGTTGCGCCGGCTCCGGGCGTCGGCCCTCGAAAGCTCTCGGGCTCGGGCGCGGAGGTTGTCCCCGGCGCGCCGGTAGCCGCTCGCGGGGGTTCCGGACCCAGGGCCGGGCAACCCCCCGAAGCAGGGGAGGGCTCAGAGACGAGTTGGCCTCCCGGCACGGGGAGCATCCCCGGAGCTGGATATGGCCCGGCTGCACCTCCGGGAATGGGAAACATCCCCGGCCCTGCAAAGGCGGGGTGCCCCATGAAGTATTGGGGCGGTGCCCCCATAAACGGATATGGAGGCGGGTAGACGGGAGATGGGGGTCTCGCCAGGGCGCGAAGCAGCTCCTCCAGGGTGTGCTGGGTACGAAGCTGGCCCGGGATCAAAGCCCCCAGCATAGAATCTCCGGAGACCACCCCAGAGAGTTGGGGCGCACTAGGCCCCAGAAGCTCGGTTGCGGTCGCCGGGTCGGGAACGAGGATCCCTCGGCCGGAGGCCGCGGGTGGAGGAAGCGGGTCCTCCCCCCACACGCCCCCGGGCGGCAGGGCTGCGGAGGTCTCATCTCGCTGAGGTGGAGCCGGGTTGCTAGGACCAGCACCCTCAGGAGATGAGAGGGCTTGAGCTCTGGTTGTTGCGGGAGCCATGGTGATTCGTCGCGATGTCCCCACGGACGGCGCCAACTGTCGTGGTATTACGGATACCCCGGCAGGTTCGGACGTGCGCAGCACGAGTACAGCGGCGCGAGCAGACCGAGTTACTGGTCTCCTCCCGCGGGGCAACACAGAAAGTGACACAGGGGTTTATACAGGTTCGGGTCCCAGTGGGGGCCCTAGTCCTGTTGGCTCTCTCCAGACGCGAGTCCGCTGGGGAGGTGTGCTCTCGGGGAGAGGTCTCCAAGAAAGGGTACAAGAGGGGTATATATAGCCCCCAAGAAACACAAAAGACAAAAATGCCCTCGCTGTGACCGTTGGACGGAAGAGTGAGGACGTCCTTTGGCCTGATGGACGGCCTGGATGTTCGACACGTGGCGCCACGGGCTTCCTACAGGCCCCACGGTCAACAACAGCTCTCCATGGGCCCGGAAGCTCTCCGGGCCTCACCGGGTCTCACTGGGGTCCCGGAGACCCTCCGGGTCTCACCGGGCGCCCGGTGGCCCTCCGGATCTCACCGGGGGCCCGCTGATTCTCCGGGTCTCACCGGTTCTCACCGGGTCTCACCGGGTTTTACCGGGGTTCCGGAGACCCTCCGAATCTCAACGGGGTCCCGGACACCCTCAGGATCTCACCGGGCGACCGGTGACCCTCTGGATCTCATCGGGTCTCACTGGGTTTCACCAGGGTCCCGGAGACCCTCCTGATCTCACCGGGCGCCCGGTGACCCTCTGGATCTCACCGGGGGCCCGGTGACTCTCCGGGTCTCACCGGGTCTCACCGGGTTTCACTGGGGACTCCTTGGGACTTCGTGGGACCGCTGGGGATTCCCCCAACAGATACTGTTAATGCTAGACTGCGAAAACATTGTGTGAGCTCGGCCTTGTCACATGCGTATAAGTCGCATGAAGCTGGCCCGACTTGAAAGTCGAGTGAAAAAGTGGATTTAAAAAGAGGTACACCTCTGCAGAGTTAAAAATGTATTTGAATACTTTGTACTCCCGAGTTTTAGGAGTATGCCGCGGTGGATTAAATCCACGGGGTGTGACACAAGTATTATTTTATAAACTAAAACTTGTTAGTTAAAGATTACCCAAGTGGCATGTGTTGTCATGATAAGTGGTGTTGCCGTGGACTGTCATGTGTTGACATGTCGCGGTAGTACCATAATGTAGAGAACATATGATAACTGAGAGGCATGTGGATTTTGCCTTAAGCATATGATAACTAAGAGGCATGTGGATTATGCCCTAAGTATATGAAATACTGTCATGAGTATAAGATTGAAAGGCTTGAATAAAAGAAGTGTGATATGAGGATATATCGCCTTGGATATTGTAACACCCTGAGTTAGGGGTGAAAATTTCCTTTTTCACAAATGGCACGCATGCATGTATCTGTAGTAATAGCCAGATTAGTTTCTATCTCAAGCCATAAAATCTCCAAAATCTATCCTGTGACCTCAAATCAAGATCAGATTGTTCAGATGTGATCTATTAGTTATCCTGAATCTAAAAGTCTTCAGAACCTAGATCTAATTCTATCTCTAAATCCCAGAATTATCAACTCCATTCTGTTTTCGAAAACAGAATTACTTTATATTACCCAAATACCCTAAGTTTCAGAAATACAGATTTAACCTAAATCTTGACCAAGTTCAGACCAGATTATTTCCGGAATATGATCATGGATATGTCAATACCTTAATATAAAAAGTTGACAGCCAGATTCTGCCATCTAGACTCTTTTTACAAATTAGTCCAAGAATTATCGCAAAATAGTCCTTATCTGTTATCTGAAAACCCAAAAAGGCTAAAATCTCCAGATTAACTCCAAATTCAGAATTTCTCCAGCAAATCTTCTCAAAATGCTATTTGCCACAAGTTTCTCTTCTGTGCAGATATCAAAATCGAACCCTAAATGCCAGAATTCAAAATCGACAAAACTCAAATCCTAATTTACCCTAAATTACCCTATTTTCAGTTTGTATCAAAAGCTATCCAAATGTGCCAAATTTTATTTTCAATCCTTGCCAAATCATCTGTGGAATAAAGATTGCCAAAATAGCAGAATCAAAGTCAGTTCAAACCTCCCAGAATTCCAGATTTGCATTTCAGTCCAAAACAAGAAATCGAATATTGCAATCAGGTCCCTAATTCGACCAGGACAGCAGCAAGCATTCGACCAGGTCAACTGCTGTACACGACCAGGGCTCGCCGTGTTTCTTTGCGCCGTGGTTGCTCATCGCCGGCCAAGCTTCGCCGCACTTGTGACCATGCATGCCAGTACGCACGTGTCCATGCCTCAGCCGTCACCGTGGCAGCGTCGTTGCTACGTTGACGACCAGCGTTTGCTCCCGCGCGCGATCAGCAGCAACTTTGTCAGCAATCCATCGCCACGTAGCCTCGCCGCGCCAGTACTTGTCGCCACCGCTTGCTACAAGCTTCGCCAGGTCCCGATGAAGCGACATTGTGATCAGCTGAAGGCTTGTCACCGTCGCATCACCGTTCTTCGCTGTGTCTTCGCCGCTGTTGCTCCAGCACGCAACCAGTCAAGTCACCAGCAGCCAATCTCTTCATTGTTTTCTCTTCGCATGCTTCGCCTGCCTATTTAAGCATCCCTGTGCTCAGCAGCTCCCTCAAACCTCACTGGTAATCAGTTAAGTTTCGAAATTCTCCTGTCTTGGTCTTCTTCTCCGGCGAGCCGTCGAGGAGCCTCACGGTGCCAGCACAATCCGCAACATCTCCTGTCAAATTAATCGCATCAGTAAGTTCCCTTCATCTCCCTCATCGTGCTGTACCATTTAATTGGTTTACATTGCATCTAGTCGCCGGCGATCACCGGAAATGGCTGAAAATCGAAGATTGCCCTGTTCCGGCAATGCAGCCCGATTCAATTCGAATTAGCTTTCGTTTCTGTAAACAAAATTGATCAGTGAGCTAAATCAAGCAAGCCTGTGAAGTTGGATTTCGAATTTAAACAAGAATCGAAGCTTTTCCCTAAACCGAGCTTCACCAGAAAACCGGCGATCGTCGCCAGGCTTCTCCAGTGATCCTCCGGTCAATTTGAGGTTACCAGAAGCTTCCCTATACCTCCTAGATGCTCTCCAAGCAAGGAATTTAGTTCTCTCGGCCTGTAGCAGAAACCCCCAACTAGCAGTGTCTCTTCTCCGACGCCGATGATCGGAAAAGTGATTCCGGCCATTTCAGCCCTCGAAACCTTGTCATTTAGATGTGCCTTAGCCTCCTGAGTATTTTTGTCTTCTATCCCGACACCTAGATCGGCCTAGATTGGAAGATATAGCCATGCCAAGATATTGTCCAGTGACTTCACTGTGCCGTGTCGCCACCGTACTTCTCTACTGATTTTCATCATCATCCAGCCATCTTCAACCTTAGAATCTATTGAATCATTTGTTCTTGTTACTGAGGCCTACCTCCTAGACAAAGTGGTGCATCAATAGGAGCCCTAGATCAAAAGTTATGGCAAGCCCTAGTTTCTGGCCGTGCCAGTTCAATGCCAGACTATGTCAGTCAGTGGCATTAGCCCATTTCACTTCCTTCCAGATGTGTATTTTGAGCATGACTTTGTCCCTTAGACTCCTGAGGTTGTGATCTACAATTTCTTCTTCTATCACAACTTGATTTGAGCCCTTGAACTGCATTTTATGCTTAGCCCTAGATTATGACCTTGTCAGCCCTATGTCAAAGCATGTTAGTCAGTGGCATTAACTCATTTCACCTCTTTCCAGTTATGCAAATTGAAAATAACTTTGTCCATTAGACTTGTGGAGTTGTAATCTACATTTCATTCTACTGCCACAAGTTGAGATAATCCTTCTACCATTCATTAACCCTATGTCGATGCCTTGAACCGAATGTCGACCTAAAGACATTCATCGATTTTGGGCAAACCAGCCGCGGACTTAATGTCAATTCCCATATCCTGGAACCCTAGAAGTTCCTAGCACTCATTTTCAGTCCTAATTCTATGATTTAACCCTAATCAGCTTCTATGGTACCTAAATCTAATCATTTCAGAATCATTGAGACATTCATCTTTGCATTATTGCATATAGTATAGTAATGTATTGAAAAGATTGTAATTCTTGGTTGTTTGTTTGATTGGAGAGTAGATCAAGAGCCAGAGTTCGAGGACTTCACTGCTGACCCGACGTCAACTGCTATCTCTTACGACGCGGAAGGCAAGTCATATCCTTGGTCATTTTGAACCTATATTTTAAAAATGTTGCTATAAGATAACCTTGAATATAGGCAATATTGCATGTGAAAGATTGAGAATGGTTGATTTATGAATTGGCAGTACTAGACTGGTTATCTGTGAAATGTGAAATAAACAAGTTTTGAGCCATGAATTATTATATGTATTTATATACTTATATTCATGAAATAAAACCCTTAGCCGTGACCAGAAAAATGGTATGGATGGCTGTAGCACTGGAGGTGCTAGACTGCAAAGGAATGCAGGCACTGAAGGTGCAGGGTTGTGGATGGTCTGGTCACTGGCATATAAGGACTAGAACCTTGTGTTGTGCGTCTAGTGGCATGAACAACGTGCTAACCGCAAGCCTGGTATGGGACAGGCCTGAACAAGTACTTATGTGGATCGTACATGAAACCCCTGCATGAGATGTGTACGTTGTGATGATTGACTTGGAGGCTGACTCCCACTATCACTGAAGGTGATCTGGTATTTGACCCAGCAATGGGGACATGAGGTAGGGTGGGGGTATAGCCCGCCACAACTGTGTTTCGCGAGAGATCCACAGGGTCAGGGGTGAATTGTAAGTGATGCATAACAAAAGTTCTTGTTATCTCCACCTTGCCACTCACACATGGTTGTGAGGAGGGGTCTAATCATGTTGATAGGATGGGCTTGAAAGTGGAATATCTTGCGGGTAAATTGGTACCTCTCTGCAGAGTTAAAAAAAAACGTATTCGAATACTCCGAGCTCCCGGGTTTATAGGAGTCTGCTGCGGTGGATTAAATCCACGGGGTGTGACACAAGTATTATTTTCTAAATAAAATATGTTTAAATCAAGATTACCCAAATGACATGTGTTGTCATGATAAGGAGTGCTGCCGTGGGCTGTCGTGTGTCGACGTGTCGCGGTAGTGCTATAATCTAGTGAACATGAATGATGATGTATATTATGAAAAGTGCTGCCATGAGATGAGGTATGAAAGAAAAAGATTATTTTATAAACATCCATAATTCTTGACTAGTCTAGGTTCATGTCATCACTACTATAGGTATCTACTCTTACCTATGACTTGCTGAGTACGTAAGTGCTCACTCTTGCAACCTACAAATCAATAGACGGAGCGATCAACAATCAAGATGAAGGCGTGAAGTACTTCGTGGATCCAGAAGGAGGAGCGTCGGTCCCGTCATTTCCCTGATGAGTGTTGTTCTGCCGTCCACTTCTCTTTGTGGGTGGGTCACCTATCTTCTGCTGTGTAGATGATATTTTGCTAAACCATGTATGCCGTGAAGGCATTGTAATCTCCTTATGTAATATCAAGGCCAGCAGGCCACACTGCTTAACTATTTTGTAAGTTACTTTGTTGCAATGTAATATACTCCTGTGTTTGACTCATCCTGGGAAGTCAAAGGTTTGTGAGAATGGGACTAGCTGCAGCGAGCTAGGTCTCTACAGGAGTAGTCGTTGTCCCAGTCTCGGGGCGCGACAGATATGGGATATTTGCATATTGCCATCAGTATGATTTATATACTGCCATGAGTATGATCAGAAGTTAAACAAGAAATGAGAAAGAAATGTATTTTGAAAAACCCTTCACTCTTTTCCCCAATAGCATAGGTTCATGTCATTTATACTATATGTATCTCTACCTTCCCTATGACTTGTTGAGTATGTAAGTACTCACCCTTGCAACAACTCATCAATAGATGGAGCGCTCTACCACCTTGGTGAATATCCTGAAGATGTTGCAGACGTAGGAGAAGATGAGCAGTTCCCTCTGGAGCCCTGATGTGGTGCTGTCTTGCTGTCAACCTCTGTTTCCTGTGGATTGCTTTTGGCCCTAGCTTCCGCCGATTAGATGATTTATTTTGTTGTACCTTTGTGCCTTGTAAGGCACTGTACCCCGTGTTGTACTAAGGCCTGATGGCCATACAATTATGACTACTGTAATATTTTGCTGCTTCAATATATTCCTGTGTTTGACTCATCCTGGGAAGTCAGGTGGTTTATGGGACCAGCTGCACCAAGCTGGGCTCCTCACAGGTGATGTCACAGTTGTGGCAGACACGACACCGGTGCCTGTCCCGGACGCTGCCATTTGCCAAGGGACAGGGCCCCTGGTGCCTGTCCAGGATGCCGCCATTTGCCAGGGGATAGGGCCCCAGGTGCCTGTCCTGGGCGCCGCCTTTAGCCCGGAGACAAGGCCCCTAGTGCCTGTCCCGGGCACCGCCTTTTGCCCGGGAACAAGGCCATCGGTGCCTGTCCCGGGCATTGCCGTCCTTCTGGAGACAAGAGTCCTCGGTCCGGGGTCACATGCAGGTCACGCGAGAAGCGCCTCGGGAATCAGCGGACAACTATCAAGCAACCGAGGCGCCTAGCCGAGAGAAGGACGTTGCTACCCTCCGATCCAACGGTGGCAGGCGGGGTAATTTAGTCTTTTTGCCTCTTTTGGGCTATAAAAGCCCTTGTACACCTCCTGTAAGAGACAATTGCTTATTATTGCTTAGAATAGACAATCTCACAGGTGTGCACCGGAGCACCTCTCCCCGAGAGAGCTCCCCCAGCCGACTCTGGTTGGGAGCACACTGACAGGACTAGGGCCCCCACCGGGACCCGAACCTGTATAAACCCTCGTGTCATTTGTTGTGCTTGCCCGACGGGGGAGGACCGGTCACCCGGTTAGCCCGCGTCGTATTTTCTTCGCTAGGATCGTCCACAAAACCTGCCGGGGTATTCACAATACCACGACACAACCCGGGAATGATATTGACATGTTTCTATCACCGTTAGTCGAGGACTTACATAAATTGTGGAGCAAAGGGGTGCGGGTGTGGGATGCACATATGCGAGATAATTTCATGTTGCCGGCCATGATATTTTGCACCATAAATGATTTCCCGGCCTACGTAAATTTGTCGGGGTACAGTACGAAAGGAGGCAAGGCTTGTCCTGTTTGCCTGGATGAAACTGAAAGCATGTGGTTACCGAACTGCAGAAAAATAGTGTACATGGGTCACCGTAGATTCCTTCCGATGCATCACGCCTATCGTAAGAAGAGGAAGTCATCTAATGGGAAGTCTGAGAAAGGATCAGCCCCAGTGTTTGTGACTGGTAAGGAGCTTTACTTGCTCATGAAGGACATCAAGTTGAGTTCGGTAAATGTTCTAAACCTCTAGAAAAAAATGTTTGGAAGAAGAGATCGATTCTTTGGGATCTGCCATATTGGGAGTACTTACAAGTTCGACATTGCATTGTCATGCACATAGAGAAAAATGTTTGTGAAAGTTTGATTGGTTTGTTGTTGAACATTCTGGGAAAGACGAAAGATGGCATCAACGTTCGCCGTGACATGCTTGAAATGGGCATAAGGACTGAGCTTTCACCGTTGGAGAAGGGAAAGCCAACATACCTCCCCCGACCTGCTATACTTTGTCAAAAAGAGAAAAAACATAACTCTATCAGTTCCTATATGGCGTCAAAGTTCCATGCGGGTATTCTGCGAACTTGAAAAAACTTGTGTCCATGAAAGACTTGAAACTAGTTGGTATGAAGTCCCATGATTGTCATGTACTGATGTCATAAATGCTTCCCATTGCTATCAGAGGCATTCTCCCAGTCAAAGTCAGAGAGACAATTACAAAGCTATGTTATTTCTTCAACACAATATCTGGCAAGGTAAGTGTGTACTCCTAGCAAGTTAATTAGCTCCATTCATGGAACTTGCCAGATTTTTTGGATCTGAATATTTGCTGCAACTGTGTCCTTGCAGGTAATTGATCTGGATGGACTGGATGATTTGCAACGCGATGTGACTACAACTCTTTGTCAGCTGGAGATGTATTTCCCTCCATCTTTTTTTGATGTTATGGTCCATCTAATTGTTCACCTTGTCAGAGAAATTAAGTTTTGTGGACCCGTGTTCCTGCGCTACATGTATCCATTTGAGAGAATTATGGGTATCTTGAAGGGATATGTAAGGAATCAACATTGGCCTGAGGGTAGTATCATTGAAGGTTATGCCGCCGAGGAGGTGATTGAATTTTGCACCAACTATATGGCCGGTGTTGACCCAATTGGCGTTCCTACGTCCCGGCATGAGGACAGGCTTCAGGGCATTGGAATGATTGGATTCAAAGCAGTCATCCCCTCTAGTGATCTGTATGCAAAAGAGCATTTTTCGGTCTTACAGCACATGACGGAGGTGGAGCCATACATACGCGAGCACAAGGAAATGTTACGAAAATAGAATCCTTCGAAGCCAGAGATTTGGGTCACCAGAGAACATAACAGGAAGTTTGCTGGGTGGATCGAAAATAGAGTCCTGCGAGCTTCTGAAGGCAACGTAGATGAAGTTGTTACATGGTTGGCCAGAGGGCCTAGATTTACTGTAGGGACTAGGCAGGGGTATGACATCAACGGCTATTCATTTTACATAAGAACTTAGGATGAGAAGAGTACTATGCAATGTAGTGGAGTGACACTACTTGCTATTTCAGAGGATGCCAGAGCAGTAAGGGCACTCAACTCATATTACGGTGTTATTGAGGAAATATGGGAGCTCGATTACGTATTACGTAAGATTCCTTTATTTCGATGCCAATGGGTCGAAATTCCTCAAGGTGTTAAAGTCGACAATTATGGGTTTACTCTCGTTGATCTTAGTAGAGTCGCGCACCAAGACGATCCATTTATACTTGCTGAGCAAGTCACACAGGTGTTCTACATAGTTGACCCAGCCAATCCAAAGTTGAACGTTGTCCTTCACAGTAAGAGACGTATTGTTGGGATCAAAGATGTTGTGGATGAAGAAGAGTATAATCAGTTTGACGAACTACCTCCATTTTTAGATGAAATTCTTCAATCTGTCCCTACAGAAAATATTGATGAAACAAGTTACCTACGAGACGACAACGAAGAAGGATTATGGGTGGACAACCATTCTTGGCTAATTTGCAATATGTAAGTGACGTATATTACTTGGAGCTTTAATTGAAGAATTAATATAAATACTGATCATGTTGTGAAAATTGTGATTACTGTGGTTATGCACCCAGTCATGTGCTTGTTCATTGTCAAATCATTTTTCAAAAATTCTTTGGGAAAACATACGTGAGGCATGGAGAATCATTTCTGCAAATTTTCATTTCAATTGGACTTGATTTGAGAAATAATTGATTCTTTTCACAAATCAATATAAAAACTGCAAAGTTCAGATTCCTCGCGGTTTTTGGCTGATTTGTCATTTTCATATCTCCATCTTGATTGGCTATCCGAAGAAAGTTTCTATATGCATGATTCTTTATGGTCCATGATTGGTCTTTACTGTTAATTTATTTCAAAATTGTTGGAAGTCAATTGCATGGATTTTCAGGTGTCTTTACGAGTGCAAAATGATTTACTGAAACATACTTGTAACTGTTCTTAGGAGAAGCCCTAAGTACTAGTGCCATTGTATTGTACTATCGGTTTTAATTGCCAAACCGATAGGTAATTGATAACTTATATCGGTTTCTTTTTTCCAACCGATAGTACTAGACTGCCATGGTGTTGTTTATGCATGATTCTTTCTCTTCCATGACTGGTCATTACTGTTAATTTACTATCGATTTATATTAACAATCCGATAGGAATTTTAATGTCTGATATTGGTTACTTAATTTTAACCGATAGGAATATCAATACTCTGATATCGGTCACTTTACTATCAGTGTTAGTTGCAAACCGATAGGAACCTTAGTGTCTTATATTGGTTTCTTATTTTTAATCGATAGTACATACCTCTATACTAGGTTAAACCCACGGGATTTTCCCTGCAATCCAACCGAACACATTGCCAAATAAGTGTGTACTCGTGCGCGGAAAACCCTAGCCTCCCCGACGTTCCCTTTTTCGCTCCTACACCACCATTGCCGCTCGCATTTGGGTTCTCCACCGCCGCCGACCACTGCATCACACCATCGTAGGCCACTCCATGAACTGTAAGTGTTCTTGACCCACCCGATTAGAATTGATCTTGCCGCTCACGTCAATTTCTTAAATTGATATCGAATTATTCATATGTGATTCAATATATAACAAATATATAACAAGATGAAAAGTGCATGAATTACAAACTTGATAGATATGAGAATTACAGAGTTGATGAACATCACTAAGAATATTTCGTTACATAGTCGTCCACTATCGGTTTTAATTGTTGAACCAATAGGAAAATCATATCTTTGAGTGCACGATCCCTATATCGGTTGCTTATTTTGAACCGATAGTACAAGACCCTAATCAGCCATGAGAAGTCTGAATTGTCTATTAATTATTTCCCATTTTCTAATTGTCATCTGAAATTTTGGTTCATTTAAATTTCCTAAAAAATTCTTTATTTTTCTTGGCTATGACATTAGATTTGCTTAGAGTCTTAAGTGATTTGCCTGAATGTTAAAGATTGACTTGTTTAGTTTGTGATGAGCTAATAAGACATTGATGCTTATAAAAACTTATAAAAAACTTGCAAAACAATGATCAGTAATTACCCAGGCTCAATCCTACCATTGATGCTTGATCTAAAACCTATCTACTTCTAAACTGCACCATCGATTGTATGGGTTTTGCATAAAGAAATATTTATGCATAGTGTTGCTCATTGGTGCATTCATGGGCGCCCCTCCTGCAGAGAGACTAGCATAGTTTGTACTGCTAATCTTATCTATTATCCAATTTTGTGTAAAAAGTAGTGGATCTTTCCTATTTTTCTTAGGTACTCTGTAGCATGCTGGGAGTTTTTGTTGTATGACTTTAACCCAGTATATCCCTTTTTCTTTCAATGAAAATATGCAGTTCTACTGCATGCTCTAAAAACAATTTCTATTATCCAATCTATGCAAGTATGGCTTTGTGAAAGAGCCAAATGTTTTTCGGGTCAAAGCAAGTTTTCCGGTGAGATTCAAACACCCATAAGTTTCAAATTGAAAATCTTTTGAGAAAGCTTTCAATTTCGAACTTCTTTGGGGTAATAATATCTAGGACTTTTGTAAAACAAGTTTTGGCACAATTCAAATAGATTTTGATTAGCACTTGAAACTAATTTGGTTAAAAAACAAGATAGTCGAAAGCTTCTAAAAACCTTTTAAATACATTTTGAAGACCATGTTGATGGGAATTGATGATTTTTGGCCTTTTGAATGAAAATTTGACATTTTAACAAAAAGAGGTGGTTTATCATTGTCATTCCATTTTAGTTATGAATTTTGTCATGTACCTTTCTTCATATCAATTGATGGTTTGTTTATGGAATTTTAGGAAAAGCCATGTCGGCATATTCCTCATCTGATAGTAGTGATTCGAGGAGGGCCAATGTAGATGATGCTGCTTCATCCCAGTGTAAGAGGAAGGCGCGAGGCACGATGATGTTGTGCCGTTTGGCCAAACGTGCGGATCTTTCATGTGAGTTCAACCAGTTCGGGAGACCGATCGGGAAGAATGCCAGCCAGTACGCTGCCTATGTTGGTTTGTTGGCGAAGGAAAGGGTAAAGAATATAGTAACACGATTTGGAGTGGATCCCAATTTGTTAGTGGTTTTTTCCTAGACTATTGGGACGATATTGGGACCAAAGTTTGTTTCGCATCTGTCGCTCATCCACAGAGCAATGGTGCAGTTGAATGTGCCAACAGGCAGAACATACAAGAGGTTAAGAAACGTGTTTTCAACCGCCTTAAATTGTGCTTGGGGGCTTGGGTAGATGAACTCTACTCCGTTCTAAACACACAACAGCCAGTCGAGATATAGGCGAGATGCCTTTCCAACTAATTTTCGGTATAGAAGTCATATTGCCAATTGAAATTCAAATTGGCTCTACTCGTGTGGATCGCTTTGATACTATAAATCAGAGTGAGAAACAGGAAGAAGACATTACCCTTATCGAAGAACAGCGCAATCGAGCATTGGTTAAGTCAATGACATATTTATAGGCCTTGCGTAAATATCATAGTAAAAGCGTGCGACTACGTAGTCTTCATGTAGGCAACTTGGTTTTACGAAAAATTCGAAACCAGTCTAATAGCAACAAGTTCTCCCCTGAGTGGGAAGGTCCATACACTGTGATCTCAATGTCGCGAACTGGATGGGCTTGATTAGCAATGGAACATGGGAGAATCTTATCTAACACCTAGAATATAGACAAGCTACGTAAATCTGTGTAAGTTTTTTCCATTTTCATTGTTCATATCTTTATATTAATAATGTCGTGGTATTGCGAATACCCCGGCAGGTTTCGTGTACGATCCTAGCGAAGAAAACGCGACGCGGGCTGACCGGGTGACTAGTCCTCCCCCGCCGGACAAACACAAGAAGTGACACGAGGATTTACACAAGTTCGGGTCCCGGTGGGGGCCCTAGTCCTGTCGGCGGGCTCCCGATCGGAGTCGGCTGGGGACGCTCTCTCGGGGAGAGCCTTTCGGAGCACACCTGTGAGATTGGCTATTATAGAAATAATGAATCACCTATCCTTACAACAGGGGGTACAAGGGCTATTTATAGCTCCAAAAAGAAGCAAAAAGACTAAACTACCCCGGACGCCACCGTCGGATCGATTCCTCGCCTGATAAATTTCTCTTCAAATTGATCCCTTTCCTCGGTCAGTTTGAGATTTATTTCTTTTTGTTCTGATCGGAGAAAGAAACAAATTTGGTATAATTTGCTCTTAAACAGTTCAGAATGACAATGAAAAATTAAGCTAAAGTGAACTTACGATGAACATCAGCTTGCAAATTGTTGCAAACCAATGTGAGATTTTCTTTTTCCCCTTGGAGAAAATCATATGCTGATGTTTTCTCCTCCAAGGATGTGAGGGCTTCAGAATGCTTTTCTTCGTTTACCCTCAAAGCTCCAGCCATTGCAACCTCTTTATTGTTGCGTTCTTTTTTTAGAGTAGAGTTTTCCCTACGACAACAAACTGTTATTCTACCAGTTCATTAAAAAGGACTGAAGGTAAAGCAAAATACTTACTGCTCTCCACAGTCGCACTCTGCTTGAGCGACCTTAAATTGCTCTATCAGCTGACCAGCCATGGTCGCACTGCAAGTCGAGTTCTAAAAAAGAACCAAATAAGATATCTGAAGATAACTCCCAGATAAATATTGAGCGATATGGGGTAAAAGTTTTACTTACTTCCATAAGATCTTTAGGAAATTTTTCAGATCCAATTGCTTGACTGGAAGAGGCCAAGTCATCACGTACCCGCCTAATGTTGTGTGCTTCAGGAAACATTTCCAAAGCAGGCGCTAAGGATCAGCAGACTGAACAGTTTCCTCGACCAATGGGAAAGTAGATGGATTTGCCTGTTCATTCGTTCCCGTGGTCGCGGTCGCAATTGCGACCTCCGCTTCACCATCATTGGCGGGTTCAATGGATTGAACATCTCGAAGCACTTCGTCAATGATGGTCGCAGGGTTATTTCGACCTCCTGCGGAGCTGTTACTTTACTTATGGTATATAATTCTACCATAGTAGTCTCTTCTTTTTGACCATAGCTGGTTTAGTTTCCCTTGTTGGAGTAGACATTGCCACGGTAGAAGGAGTCATGTGCGTATAGTCTATAATTGAATAGGCTATTCTTAACTAAGTAATATAACTTAGTTAGGTAGGAAAATATATACCTGATACTGAGTCTCAAAAGTCTTCTCGAACTCGATACCCCACTTTTGGGGGACAAAAGTGAGGATAGTACTTTTGTTGTGGATCTCTTTAGAGGTTCCACTAATCTTTTCCTCTGAAGGATGAGGGGAGTTTCATCTTCCTCCTCATCGCTTCCTTCTCCCTGTAGAAGTAAGGAGTAATTCCCAATTGTATTTGCTACAATACGAGAGGTAAGAATTTTTATCGCTACCACGTTCGGGCCAGTTCCAGTGGCTTTGGATGAAGGCGCCCCTGTGGTCATTTTCAACTTGGCCTTAGTAGGGGTTGGAGCCTTCAATATTTTTGTTTTGGATGTGGTTGGTCCTTTGAATTTTGGAGTTTTCTTCAATTTCTTTGAAGGACCACCTAAAGGTCCTACATCATCAATGGCTCTTTTCTTTGATTGGGAATTACTACTAAACATTTGGCCCTCGAGCAGCTAAAAGTTTTCTGGAAGACAGTTACGTTTCAACATTCTTGTACCAGGTCGTCACCGCTGCCGACCATACTCTATGGTCTCGGTGTGCTAGTATAACCATGTAAGGTCGCGTTGTACAATTTTAGGAGAGCATTTGTCCTCCTGTCGACCTCAGAAGTTGGCAAAGCTATTGCAAAAAACAATTAGCTAACAACATATTAAAAACCGATTGAAGAAAATGTACCAATCTGTGAAGGAGTTAATACCTTGGTTGTAATCCAAGGTGTCGTCTTCTACTAAACGCACCTCCCAAGCAGGGTGCTCTCTCCTCTTCAATGGACTGATACAGTTCTTCACAAAATCCCAAATCACATCCCAAGCTGTCAAGCCCTAACTCACCAGGTGAAGGACCGCCTGGGCCTGCTTCTGTAACTCATCATTGAGGTCAGAGGAAAAATCTTTTTCATTGTGTCTCTCTGGCCGACGATTTTCGAACCAGAGATGGCTCACTTCGGGAGCCACACAGTAGAACCATCACTGGCTCCATCCATGCATGGAGTCACGAAGAGGAAGAAATGGGTAGTATTTTTTCTCACTCAGACGGAAGTAGACATACACAGAAGAATTGGAGCTTTTTGACCAAGCCAATAAATAAAAACAGTGCAAAAGAGGAATACTGGGCCAAACACCAACATATGCCTCACATAGATGCTGGAAAATGCCAAGGATCAAAACAGAATTCAGATGAAGAATTACTAATTCTAGGCCAAAATGCCCTAATATGCTCAAAAGAAATTCACTTTCAAGAAGACGAAATTCACAACGCAAGAAATCCTCAAACACCTCCAATTCATTCTCTTTCACAACTGGGGTTTCTTCTTCTCTAGCCGGGTGCTATGAATCAGCGATCTTGAAGGCTACATTTCCTCCTTCTCGAGAGCCACTAGACTCTCGATGCTGTAGTGTAGTGAACGGCTCCACGACACCATTGGTCTGAGATCAAAGGAAGAAGAGTGTTTTGGGGAAAGTGGAAGCCGAAGAGTGCTAGAAAGCAAAAGAGGGTTTTGGAGTTTCTTCTGTGAGTTTTCTTCCACAGGTAATAGCTTTCAACCTACTATGCACGTCTCCAACATTTAATGCCCTCCATGATGGATTTGACGGGCACACCCAATATTTTCCTTGGGACCTGTTTGAATCCAAAACAAAAAGGCACTTTTTTGGAATCTGAAGTGTTGCTTTTAAAAAGAGCCGTATCATTTCGGATTTGGGGTCTAGCTGGTCAAGGTTATTACCCAAGTTAGTCTCCTATACAAATCTCTGGTCGTGGAATTCTGTAGCTTCAATTATTGTCACAAGAATCTGTGGTCTCATATAATATTACCTGCAAACATCGTGATTGCGGAGACATTTACCTGCTTTCATCGCAGAGATAAATACCAATATTAATACATGGCCGCAAGTCATACGCGACCATATTATTATTTAACACAATCAGAGGAATTTTAGTAAGCCAAACAAAAATTTCATTGTTCACTTCAATTATGATTTACAATGAAAATAAATACATCAGACTAGCAATTCGACTTCGGTTCTAATTTAGAACATTTGGCAGCTAATGAGTGAGCTTGATTTGAAAGCAAAATGCAAGATTCTTCAAGAGACAAGTTGTCCTTCTTAGGATCAACAATGTCAGCTTTAAGAGAACTTGCGACCTCCCTCAGTTTTTCAAGAGAAGCCTTCACAATGAGCCCACAGCCTGCGATATTTACATCCAAGGCATGCTTCCCTTGTCGAATAAGATTTTCAGCTTCTCGAGCCTGCTTTGCAGACTACCTAGCCCTATCGTTGTTCGCCTTCAAGCGTTCAACAGCCTTTTGGAGAGTCTCGAGGTCATGTCCTCGCCTGATGTACTTCTCTTCAAGCTGTTCATTTTCCTCTTGATGGAAGTTGCATAATGCATCCTTCTCCTTCAGAGATGCCTGGGCTTCAGCAAGTTGTTCACTAATCACCCTCCAAGCGTCATCTTCGTCCCTCTGTATGAAAATGAGATAATTCCAAGTTCTACAAACAACAAAATTTGACAAGTAAGAAAACTTACTCTAGGGATAGAAGAGGTTGGTGAAGAAGCCTGCACGTCCAAAGCATCATGATCTCTTTGTGCAGCCAACTCATCAAGCTTCACCAGTTTTCGGTGAAGATCCGCTGGATGATCCAATATCATCACCACCTCGCTTCTTTGAAACTATTGGATTTTCTTCTTCGTCTTCAAATCGATCAGGACTTTGAGTTGCCGTTGAGATGAGAATGAAGAAGAAAAGAAGAAAGCTAGAAGAGTTCAAGACTTAGAAAAATTTCTGAAAGCTTGAGAACTCTGGTACATTGAAGTGGGCTATTTATAGAGCTCTTAATGGATGTTTCAAGTTCCCAGCCTCAAAACACGAAGGGACCCATTGAATTCTCAACCTCGAGTTTCAAAAGGACATATTAAGTTCTCCACTTTGGGAACGTAGCAATACACGACGGAATGTGTCTTCGCTAGAGTTATTGCATAAAAAATGTATATAAAATAACTATATGAATTCGAAACAGCAAAATGAATATTTGTCATTTCAAATTCAGGGGCTAGCTGATGGAGATTATTACCCGAGTTAGTCGCTCATATTGTTTTATAGTCACAAAGGTTGCAAAACGAGACCTGAGTTATTTATACCTTTCCATGGTCGCAAAGACAATGGAAAGAGACTAAGGTCTCATACCTACGAGTACTATGGTCGAGGAGACATCTTCCCACGACCATAGAGATCGTGGAAACAAGAGCAAAAACAATACATGGTCGTGGTTAGTACGCGACCATGGTTATTGAAGACTCGTATTAATCCTATGTAGCAGTTGAGCTCTCCCAAACATGATAGATGAGTCACAAAGGTTACTTGGTACACATCTGGAATCTCCTCCATACTAAACAACACAAATTTGCATAAGTTTGACGGGGAACCCTAGTTCCAATCGTCGACAATATGGTCGTCTCTTTTTGCATAAAGGCCTGTGTGCCGACATGTGTGATGATTGGCACTCATGTAAATTCATATCTCGCTATTAGTATAGTAGCCTAGAACTCACTCCAAGATTTTTCAAGCATGGTGGACTGGTCCTATGAAGATGGAGATGGAGATCACCATATTAAAGGTCCATACTATCTCATAGATGGATTTTATTATCTGTGATGATTATTTTGATGTTCTTGATCGTTGCTTGAAAATTTTGAACATTGTAAAGTCCCTAAAATTAAGTTGTTTTGATGCCATTTTCAATTGCTGCAACTGTGAAAGCCTCGATCATTGTCTGGTTCTCCCAATGTTATTGGTAACACAATTTGTCCAATCCGCATCATTGAGGGACCAAGAATTATACAATAAAACGGATGAATTATGGGTTGAATCTTTGAACGATTGATTTGCATCTCATCAAGAGTCTCGACTAATAATAGGTCCAAAGTACTGCCCCTGTTGATCAGAACCCTTTCAACCCTAGCATTGCTAATTATAGGGGTAATGACCAAAGGAAGTCGCAACGGTCATGTAAGACCCTTGGGACAATCATCCCGGTCGAAGGTTATGGAAGTTTCTGACCAGCGAGGATATTGAGGCTCCCGAAGGGGAGCTTTAATTTTATTTACCTCAAGGTAAAAAGTTTTAAATTGACGCTTAGAAGATAATATTGACATGATTTTGGGGTACCTGGTAAGACATTTCTTCATCTCCATCAGCGTCTCTAACCTCACAGGCTTGATCTTGATATGGTATGGTTGGCATGGGTCCAGTTCCCTGGTAGAAGTCTTCCAAGCCCTTCAACCAGTGGCGACAATTCTTGAGATCATGTCCGAAAGAATTGTGCAGTGGACACTACTTCTTATTTCCCTGCGGGTTAGCCTGGTTTCCCAAATGGTCGCT
The DNA here is from genome assembly GCA_019359835.1 of Pharus latifolius. Classification (NCBI taxonomy): domain Eukaryota; kingdom Viridiplantae; phylum Streptophyta; class Magnoliopsida; order Poales; family Poaceae; genus Pharus; species Pharus latifolius. The sequence goes on from CM033321.1 coordinate 72,503,807, forward strand.
GTCGCGGCCACCAGGAGTTTTATTTTTTAATGAAATCTTATTACCTTTTTTTGACGGCGGTTTGTCGGTGATGATGACATCTCGGCATTGTCCAGCCCGATTCTTCTTGGGATTTTTTGACTTCCCACCCGATGATTACTCAGGCTTCTTGCTAGAATCATCCTTCTTGTCGTTCTTGCTAGAATTCCCATTGTCCACCATCCTATTCCATTCTACGGTCTCGGCCACATTGGAATAACGATCAGCCATGTCGAAGAGATCGACTACTGATCAAGGCGGATGGATAAGTAAGTCTTCGGTGAATCTCCGATATCGAATAGTATGTTTAAATGCCCAGATAATGGAACTATCAGAGATGTTAGGAATGGTATTTCTCACTCCAACAAATCTCTTGACAAACTACCAAAGAGTTTCCAAGGAAGTCTGGCGCAAGCGATGAAGATCATCTTCCTTGCCAGGCTTCTGATAACAATTTTGGAAATTGTTGAGTATTGTATCACACAACATTTCCCAATTGTAAATTGACCCTTCTGGTTGATTAAACCACCAGGTCCTCGCTGGTCATTCAAGAACCGTTGGCAAGTAGTTTGCCATCACACGGTCCTCTCCCCCTGCCGCTTGGATGCAGTAATGTAGATCTGAAGAAGATACGAGGGATTTTGAGTTCCATCGAACCTTTCGATCGTCCCTGGTTTAAACTTATCTGGCCAGACCACAGTACGGAGGCCTGGCGAGAAAGCCTTACAACCTACATAGGAACTGTGGAAATTTCTATCACCACGACTTTCTATATGGTCGCGGGCAACATTACTTGAGGAGATACACCTTGCGGCCCCAAGCGGGAGTGGACTCGTACGCTATCTCGATTGAGGGAGCTTCCAACTCGCCTAGCCTTGTCTTGCCGAATCGGCCTTGCTGGCAACCGATTGCGCCTCCCATGGTTGGATTAAGAATAATCCCACTCATGGGAACCAATCGTGGAATGGGATGACGCCGTTGGAATTGTGTCAGACACCACATTGTCGAGTGTGACCACAAGAACTCTGGCAAAGGTCGTTCTATCCCCATCTTCGATACCAAGAGGAGGATTACGCTGTGTATCTGCGATAACACGATTTTGATCTTGTGTGCTCCTTCTGGGTGCCATAAGAGTAACTATTTCTTCAACTGCCAGAGGATACTCTGGTGCCAAAGATGGCGTTTGGTCGTGCCTATGACCATGCGGATAACGGGAAGTGCTAGGAGCGAAATCTCGAACAACGGCATCGTGGCGAGATTGCGCAAGGCGTAAGCTTCCTCAGTGGCCCTACAAACCTCATTTTTTTTTCTGTTCACAGTCCTATTGCTCCTTCTGTCTACGCACTTGTTCCTCCCTGGAAATTTGCTGCTCAGAAGTTTCCTCCTAAAGTGCAGCAAATTCTCGAGGAACCGAGGTCGTAGACGGGGAAAATATTCCTCCTTGTTCCAAATCAGATTCCAAATAAAAAAGGGATTTGAGATTATGCACAGCAAACTTTCCAGGACTAAACTCAAGATTGTCATCCTCCACATCTTCTGGAATAATGTGTTGTGGCACGTACTCAACCTCTGATGTGGTGAGATTCACATGAGGGGAAACATCCATCTTCCCCGTCTATTGGTCGACAGATATGACCAGAGTTGGAGAAGATGTACCCTCTGGATGTGATTCATGGATGTCCTCGTCGTTGACCTCTCCCATAGGAACGGGGTCGTTGGGCGAAGGCATATGAATATGAGCATAGTTGTCGAGATCGAAATCATTCTTGGAAATGTATGCTCCAGCCATGACTTACTAGAACACCTAATGAAGGAAATGCCTTGAGAAAGGCCCCACTGTGGGCGCCAGCTGTCGATGATTGGGACTAGGGGTTCTTAGTCGATCTTATGCAGATTTGTGAGTAGGAAGTGGAGACCTTTCAAGGTGTTTATCAGGTAAGTTATTTTAAGTATAAGCTAGAGACACAAAGAATTATACCGGTTCGGGCCCTCAATGGATTCAGTAATAACCCTACGTCCTGTGGTGTTTTTAATATCTATAAGAGTGTTTACAGGGAAGGAGAAATTGTTACAGGGGTTGACAATCTCTCTGAATGCTTCTGTCTATTGTCTATTGCTTGAGTTGTTCAAGTCTTCTCCTTTATCATGTCATTCTTTCCCACCTTTTATACTGATTGAAAGGATGCCAACGTGAGGCAGTCTGGGAGTCTGGACAGTTGCTAATATGCAGTTGCATAACTGCACTTTAATCTTTATCCCTTCGCCGGTTAACATGTACAGTTATGGATAACCGCACATCTTAACCCCTCGACAGTTATGTTCATACATGGGAGGAGGAGTTATCTTCTCTTGGAAACATGTCTGGCAAACTCAAACACTACTCAGTTAAGCATAACCCTTGGGTACCTAGGTCGTACACATTCTGAGACCTTATGGTCGTGCAAGTTCTACGACCATGGGCTGGTTCTACGCCCACAACCTTCTGGTACACAGGAAGTTGCTTATGCGACCATAATGGCTGCTAATGCAAAGATTCACATATCATATCCGAAATATCTTTAAAGATGATATAATCAAAACAAATAACTAGCTCAGGTAATAATCCTCATCAGCTAGCCCCCAAATTTGAAGTGATAAAAAGATTATTACTACGAATTTAAGAATTCTTGGATACAGTACCCGACGCTTCGCCTTCTTCTTTTGTATGGTACACCGTATGACTGTTCGCTTCCCAAGAAGAACATTGGGTTCAACTTGACAGGTAACAATAAAGTCTTTTACCACACACTCAAGGAAAAGCGTGAGTGTGTTTTGGGAGCTCAAGGCCTCCGTGAATACGAACCGTCGCCTCTGGGCTCTATAAATAGCGAAGCTGCTTTGATGAGACTTACAAACTTTCACCTGCCAAGTCTTTAGAACTTCTTCTTAGCTTCTTACTTCACTTCTCCTTCTTTGTTCTCATCTCAATGGCAAACCGAGACTCCAAAAAGATTGTTGAGAGCGATGAGGAAGAAATAGAAGACAAGACTGAACATGCTCTTCAGAAGGTAATTCTCTTCTAAGGAATCTACATGGATCTTTTCTTTGTGGTTTGAGTATTTCCAAGGTAATGCATTTTGGAGCTTCTCAGATGTTCGAGGACTCGACACCTTCAAAGAAGCAGTCTGGAGATGATGTAGGATCATCCTGTGGAACTTCATCCAAAAAGCTAATGGGAACTAAAGACTGGGTTGCCATATTACCCCCAGCTTCTGTTTTGCATCCAACTTCTGTTCTACCCTTAGCTCTTTTTTTGCATCCAACTTTTGAGGTGTTAGCTGCCACTGCATCTGCAGTGCCTTTGCCACCGCATCTGCAGTGCCTTTGCCACCCTCAGCTTTTGCCACCCAGTCTACAACCCAGGTTATCGTCTTTATCCTCTCTCCTTGTTACATAATTCTGGAACTGGCCCATATATGCACAGGAGGACAAGGCTTTCTAGGTCCTCAGCGAACATCTTGCTGGGATCCATGTTCTTCTGAAGGAGAAGTCTGCTTTGTGCAGAACTCTCAAAGAAGAAAAAGAAGGGATTGAGGAGCAGTCCCTCAAGTGGGGACAAAACCTCAATACTATCTACACAGTCATCGATTGGCTGAGGGAGAGCCATTACCATGCTGTTGAGGATGTGAGGTTGGCTCGCGAAGAGCTTGACCTCTTATCCGGGAGGATCTCCAAGTCCTGATCGCATACAGATTTGCGACCAAGTCCTGATCGCATACGGATTCGCGACCAAGTCCTGATCGCATACGGCTTCGCGACCTTAATCATGTTCGGAAAGGTTTCGCGACCATGGATTGGTTCGCGACCAGGAAAAGGAATTCGTTCCCTGTTCGGAATTGTAATCCTATATATATAACTAAGCTTATCTGTTTAGGATTAGTTAAGTTAGTTATATGAGTCTCATACGTTTAGGATTACTAAGTCTGATACGTACTCATACGATTGGACTATAAATACCTTGTAATAGGTCTAGTTTAGATCATCGAAGAGTCATAGAACTTATTTGAGTTTTAGACACTTATAGTTCCTTCGACGTAGACAAGTGTGTCTAACGTTCGACGTGTAAAGCCCTCTTTGAAATAAAGAGTTGTGCAATTACTTTGGGTTTCGGTATTTCCGAGTAAGATCCCGTTATTCCGCATATTAGAATCTGGGCGAGCCTAGTGCGAAAACCAAGACTTGGTCTCAAACGGATCAAGTTGGTATCAGAGCAACTTTCCTATCCTGTGGATGGTGAAGACTCGCCAGGGTTACAAAACTTCCGGCGAAATTCCAGGCGATCAATTGATGGTTCCTACAGCCGCGTCTCCGACAATGTCTGACGATACCTCCGTTCAAGGTAACCTAGCCGAACAAGTGGCTAAGCTCTCCACCGACATGGAAACCGTGCTTGCTTGGATTAAGCAGTAGGCCATGATTGTACCTCCTGAAGTAGAGAAGGTTATGGGTGAGAAGACTGGTGAAGAGTTGTCCAGGGCAGACGAAGATGAAGACGATGGCAGCCACAAGACCGATGACCTCGCCAACACCTCCTTAGCTGTCGGATCTTTTAAAGTCGACGCTAAGATTGATATACCCATATATGATGGGGTGATCGATGCCGAGAAGCTGGATTCTTGGATCGACCAACTTGAGACCTACTTTGACCTGAAAGGGTTTAGTAGCGCTCAAAAGGTCAAATTTGCACCTTTGAAGATGAAGGACCACGCCAAGACATGGTGGAAGGCCCTTGTCACCAGTGGTGAAGCTGACGACCTTGCGTGGGGTCAATTCAAACGACTTCTGCGACAAGAATTATATCCGATGGGTTACCTTGAGGAGAGATGGGAGCGGTGGCACAGACTGTACCAACGGCGCGACCAGACCGTCCAAGACTATACGACAGAGTTTCGGCGACAAGCAATGGTCATTGGCATCTCACTATCCCACCCTCAGGTATTTCGGAAGTACACATCTGGACTTCAGAAATCGATCAGTACTGAGCTAAGTCTGTTCGGTGTCCAAGACATTGTGACCGCGAGCACAACTGCTATGGCGATCGAGAAGAAGAATAAATCCCGCAGCAACAAAAGCACGAAGGAAAATGCGACCTTGACAAAGAAAAAGCCGAGTCCGAAGAAGAACGCTTCAAAATCAGGCACGGGTGCCTTTTGCAAAAATTGTCAACTCACGGGGCATACCAAGGACAAATGTTACAAGCTTCATCCTAAACTTCGACCAAAGAAAAACGGACCAGGGAAAAGAACAGCCACAGCTACTACGATTTCACCCGAAGAAAGAAGTTGTCCGAGTGAATTCGGTTAATGAGGCGGATACGACCTTGTCTCTGATGGCAATGCCGAAGGAGAAGGGTTCCGATCCACCGAACGACCATCACCCAACGGAGGACTTGTTCACCATCAACATCCAGGTGAAGCACGAAGTGGTCGCAGCGATATTCGATCCAGGAAGTCAGAAGAATCTGGTCTCCGCTGGACTGGTTCGGCGACTTGGTTTGAAGACAACCACACACCCGCGACCATATCCGCTGGGTTGGTTTACATCCGACGTGAACCAACAGATTACGAGTCAGTGTGTGTTGAAGTTTGCGATCTCTGCACGATATATCGATGAGGTACAATGCGATGTTGTCCCTATCGATATCTGTCAGGTGATCTTTGGGAGTCCGTATCTGTATGATCGAGACGCTCACTTCCATCGGCGAGCGCAAGAATACGACCTCACCAAAGACGGAGTTAAGTTCGTGATCAGTAGAGACATCCACATCAACACTTGGAACTTGATTACCGCAAATCAAGCCAAACGAATTGTTAATGCATGTCACAAGTATGTGCTTGTCATGATTCGACCCATTGATCAAGGTGAGGGTACTCGACCAGCATTGTCGCTGGTGTGCCGAGAGGATTCTGGTCGTTTGTCGGGACTGCTGGAGAAATACAGTGATCTGTTCGAGACTACCCAGGGTCGTCCGCCGAAACGTCCAGTCGAGCACGAAATTCAGCTTGTGTCCGATGCGACACTGCCCAATCTGAGTATGTATCGCAACTCAGTATTGGAGAATGAAGAGATCAAGAGACAACTGGGTGAGTTGCTGAACAATGGTGTCATTCAACCGAGTAGTTCACCTTGTGGATCTCTTGTGGTGTTAGTACCAAAGAAAGATGGGACTTGGCGTATGTGCATCGACTATCGAGCACTGAACAAGATCACCATCAAGAACCGGTACCCCCTTCCTCGTATTGATGACCTGCTAGACCAATTGAAGCATGCTGTTGTCTTCTCCAAATTGGATCTTAAGTCAGGATACCATCAAGTCAGCATCCGAGAGGAGGATACATGGAAGACCGCGTTCAAAACACGGCAAGGTCTGTTCGAATGGCTGGTCATGCCGTTTGGTCTCTGCAACGCCCCGGCAACTTTCATGCGTCTTATGAATGACGTATTGAGACCGTTCATCGACGACTTTGTGATCGTGTATCTCGACGACATATTGGTTTATAGTCGTTCGTGGGATGAGCACCTCATTCATGTCGAAAAGGTGTTCGAACAGTTTTGGCAACATCGACTTCGCCTCAACCGTAAGAAGTGCGAGTTCGGTCAGCAAACTCTACTTTACCTCGGATTCATAATCGGCAACGGTACGTTGCAAATCGACCCGGACAAGGTCAAAGTGATTCGCGAATGGCCGCGACCGCGAACAGTTACGGATGTGCGTAGTTTTGTGGGAGCATGCCAATACCTTCGGAAGTTCATCCGACACTTCTCGATTATGGCTTCTCCGTTGCATGCATTAACCAGGATCGATCAGAAGTTCGAGTGGACAGGGAAACATGAGGACACGTTTCTCTTGCTGAAAAGGAAGATCAGCGAGGCGCCTGTGTTAGCTTTGCCGAATCTCCAGAAACCGTTCGAGCTAGAAACCTATGCCTCAGGTTATGTGATGGGCGCAGTGCTCATGCAAGAAGGTCGACCAGTGGCATATCACTCCGAGTTATTCCAGGGAGCTCAGAAGAACTACCCGACTTATGATAAGGAGTTATGCGCACTGCATCAGGCCGTGAAACATTGGCGGTGTTATCTCTTGGGGAAAGAGACGGTTGTCCACACGGACCATCAACCATTGCAATATTTGCAAACTCAGTCCAAGCTACAACAAGCTCGACACATGAAGTGGATGTCGTATCTGCAGCAGTTTAATCTGGTGATTAAGTACAAGAAGGGCGTACACAAAAAATTGGCGGATATGTTGTCGCGACCACCAGTTACAATCCTTTGTTTATCAGCGTTCATGCAGATCGAGCCATCATGTCATGATGACTATGTCATTATGTACAGTGAAGACCCTGATTTTCAAACAGCACTGACTGAGGTCGAAACAGGGAACCCTACAGAGTTCGTTCGTCGAGAAGGACTCTTGTACAAGGGCAATTTACTTTGCATACCTCGTGGAGCACCTCGAACTCAATGGATGCGAGAAGCGCACACATTGAAGGTAGCTGGTCACTTTGGGGTTACAAAAACGTTGCAAAATCTTCACCGACATGTGTTCTGGCCGCGTATGCAGCAAGATGTGGCTAGGTTTGTTCGAGGCTGCGGTCTCTGCAGCATCTCGAAACCGGCAAACCGAAAATTAGGTTTGTACACTCCTTTGCCAGTTCCATCACGACCATGGGAGAGCATATCCATGGATTTCTTGGGAGGATTGCCTAAGACCCGACGTGGCAACGACTATCTATTCGTGGTCGTTGATCGGTTCTCCAAAATGATTGTACTTATACCTTGTCGGAAGATTATCACAGGAGAAGAGGCAGCTTGGGTATTCTTTCAACACGTTTGGACACACTTCGGACTGCCGACTTCTATTGTGTCTGATCGCGATACCCGGTTCCTTAGTCACTTTTGGCGATCGCTCTGGACGATGATGGACACCAAGCTAAAGAGGAGTACTGCTTTTCATCCGCAAACTGATGGTCAAACCGAGGTGTTTAATCGCACAGTCGTTCATCTCTTGAGAGGATATAACTCGAAGCACCCGAAGACCTGGGATGAAAGCATACCGTACCTACAGTTTGCTTTTAATCGAGCAGTGCATGGTTCGACTGGAAAGTCGCCGTTTGAGGTCTGTTTAGGATTTCTACCACAGAGTCCATTCGATATGGAGTTTGTGATCCCTACCTCAGCATAGAACAGCAAGGAAGCATCTGATCAGGATCGAGCACAAAAGTTCCTGGAAGGTATTCAACGACTCCATCGTGAGGTTGAATAGAACTTGCTGAAAGCTCAACTCAAGTACAAGGCGCGACATGATCGGCACCGAGTTGATGCACAATTTCAAGAAGGTGATATGGTATGGTTACATTTGAGTAAGGAGAGACTTAAAGGTGAAGGTAAGAAGCTCAAACCCATTCGTTATGGTCCTTTTCGGATTTTGCGGAAAGTGGGTAATAATGCTTGTCAGCTTGAGTTACCTCCATACATGGATATTTACTCGGTTGTCAATGTTGAGCACCTCAAACTCTTCGAGCCTTCAATGTTGGATGATGAGCCAGATACCATAGTACCATCCGTTGAAGACTTGGTCTATCAACGAGGCGAACCTTTACGTGAAGATGTGATTCTGGAGAGGAAGGTGACTACCACCCGCAGTGGCACAAAGGAGACTTTTCGAATCGGTCGGAAAGATCAACGAGCACGTGCAGCAAAGTGGTACACAAAAGAAGATGGACAAGCCCAATTTCCACATCTCCAGTTTGATCGAGAGGTCGCAACAGGGGTTGGCTCCTTCTCAACAAGGGAGTCATGATCCGGGAGGATCTCCAAGTCCTGATCGCATACGTATTCGCGACCAAGTCCTGATCGCATACGGCTTCGTGACCTTAACCGTGTTCGGAAAGGTTTCGCGACCATGGATTGGTTCGCGACCAGGAAAAGGAATTCGTTCCCTGTTCGGAATTGTAATCCTATATATATAACTAAGCTTATCTGTTTAGGATTAGTTAAGTTAGTTATATGAGTCTAATACGTTTAGGATTACTAATTCTGATACGTACGCATACGATTGGACTATAAATACCTTGTAATAGGGCTAGTTTAGATCATCGAAGAGTCATAGAACTTATTTGAGTTTTAGACACTTATAGTTCCTTCGACGTAGACAAGTGTGTGTAATGTTCGACGTGTAAAGCCCTCTTTGAAATAAAGAGTTGTGCAATTACTTTGGGTTTCGGTATTTCCGAGTAAGATCCCGTTATTCCGCATATTATAATCTGGGTGAGCCTAGTGCGAAAACCAAGACTAGGTCTCAAACGGATCAACCTCGTGCAAGAGCAGAGGGATCTCCTTGATGCGATAAGGGGCCAGTGTTTCCTCACAATAAGAGACGGCGTCGAAAGATTGAGGGACGTCGCGGGTTCTCTTGGGGCAGCTAGTGTTAATCCTACTAGCGATAATATGTCCCTTCGAGAACTTTGTACATTACTTTCGGATCTGGTCGACACTTTGGTCGCTAGCATCCCTTTTTCATGTAAAGAATGCAAGAAATAAAATTCCTTTTCTTTACATCTCAAATTCTTTTAATGATTATGTATAATCTATAATCATCAGTTGGAATTCTTTAACAAATATTTGTGTGTGAAAAATGGTTATAGGTAAATGTCTCTACGACCATAACATCCGCAGGTAATTAATACATTGTCCATGATTAACCCCGGACAATACTGAGGCCACAAAATTGCATTGAGACCATAGGGAACACTGAGGTCACATAATAACATTGACACGATAGATAGCATTGAGATCATGCATAGTACTGAGATCACATAATTACTTTCAAATCATAACAGTACTGAAATTACTAGATTACCCTGAAACCATAGGGTATTAAAACCCGCAAAAAATTCCAATATAATTATTTGTACCGTAGCCCCCGAATGTGTAATAAAATGATGTGAGACCCTCATTTGAGGAATCCGGTGGCAACCGCCCAGGTGGGTTGCTCTTAGAATGATACATTACAAGCTCACAACAACAAAATGCATTATATAACAATGCAAGTAATTAAAACAAGTGTTCATCACATGGACCAACATTACAATAACGTAGCGCCAAAATGATGCAATTTAGTGTTTATACAAAATCAAGGAGTTTTCTTCGACACAAAGGTCGGCACAAAATAAAACAAAAACAACAAGCAAAAGGGCTTCAATGATCTTCATCTTCAATTGCAGCGGTGTTGCATGGGCTTCCTCCACATCGGACTCCACTTAGTAAGTGATCTTCTAGTAAGCTGGATCCTCGAGGGTAGTTTCTTCTTCATTGGGTTCAAGACCGTAGGAGTCGGGATCAGTGAATCCTTCTTCTAAATTTGTTTGCAAAGGCAAGAGTGAGCACGTTGCCAACATAGTGCTCAACAAGTCTCAATTAAGAATGCAGGTATATAGATGAGGGGGATTTCCAAAAGATAGGCTTTTTGGTTCATAGATAAGGATAGAATAGTTTTTCAATCTAAGTTTTGAGGAAAAGGTTTTGCTTTCAAAAAGCAAAGCTTTTAAAATCCTAAACTAGATTTTCAGAAGATGTTATGCGTGGTGGTCTTCCATGAGTCACAACTTTAATAAATATTATGAAAAACTTTCCCAAAAGCTACTTGTGCTGCATCGACGTGAATAGAGTCCACCGCGCACAGAGTCCATGACCTGGGAGCTCAGAGTATTCGATACTTTTTATAACTTTGCAAAGGTGTAACACTTTAATCCACCGATCACTTAGCTTTCAAGTTGGTACCTCTCCATGTGACATTTACGCATGTGACAAGGCTGAGTTCACAAAACAGTTTACAATCCTAGCATTAACAATTCCCTGCCCACTAAATAGGCATTCCAATTCTCATTACCGTTGTGGGTACTCCCCACAGCCAATTCTTCCTAGCCTTGGACTATGGTCCCGCAAGACACATAGCCTATGGATTCAGCCACGCATGACTCGTAATCCTGACGTAGGGCGTCTTCCTTCAATACTCCTGATTCACTCATTAGCTCACACCACTCGTCGCCCTCTGTGGCCCACCAGTTTCCTCTCGAGAAACCGGACCGACAACAATTGCAGGGAAAAGCTAATACCGAGAAAGCTACTATGTTGCGCCCGTCCCATACCGGGCAAGTGGTTAGTACATTTTTCATGCTGCATAGAAGTATAACACAAGGTTCTTATCCTTATGAATCTTTAGTGAGGAGTCTTTCACATTCCCAATGTGCACACAGCACCTACCAATCAAACCATCCTCACTATCGATTCCAATCACATTTCCTTTCACAAAAGGGGTTTTGAACATACTTTTCACACATGTGACCATTTAGCACTTAACACATAATCTTGAGCATAAGCATAACCTAAGCATGATATCCTAGGGTGACAAGGGTGCATGATATATACGAACATGAGGGGCTTTACAAGGAATTAGTTCATATCTATTCATATTCTTTCAATATAGCACTTGATTTGAACATAGAGCATGCATATACTTTAAAACAGAAATCATCCTAGTTTTCTCAAAATACTGGGAGAGACATGATCAAGGGTGGAGACTTGCCTTGCAGTGTGGGGTCTGACAGCTCTAAGGGTTCTTCAAAGTCTTCTGTTGACTCTTCTACTTCTTGTTCTATTCTTGCACACAAACAACGAGACAAATCAACACCGATACTACCGAAGCAAATAGAAAATACTTGTCTACAGTATATAGATATGAATGCAAGAGAGAAGATCTAGTCGAAGATACTTGAGCGTAGCTCAAAGAGATTGACTCTGAAATGTTGAAGGGCTGACATTCGGTTCATGGTCAGACATGGCCTTAAGTTGGCTTTAGAGGGGTCCTCTCAAGATGAGACAGTAGAAGAAAATGTAGAACATGGCACCATAAGTTTGGTGGACAAAGTAGAATTTCATTTGCTCAACTAGAAGGGGTCGAACAGGGCCAATGCCATTGGCTGACATAGGCTGACACTGAGCTAACGCTGTCAAAAACTAGGGAAAAACAGTGGAGATGATTTTGGACTTCAATTGCTTCGCCAACAATGTCTGGGAGGTAGGCGAAGAAGACAACAATCTAATGGTGGTGGTTTCAAGGACTGGGGTGGCCGGACGGTGGCGAACGACGTCGAGGAAACACGGTGGCGACACGGCGGGGTGCAGCCACGGGACAGATTTTTGGCACACGGACAAATCACGATTTGGCACAGCATCGAAGACGATGCAGTGGAGTAACTTGCTCAAGGGGTCGAGGCGAGTCCACTAGACAAAGTGATGACAATAGCAATGGCTGGCGACGAGGACCGACGAACAGCGCCGAAGAAGAAGTCGACCTCTACGACGGTAAGGCTACTGGGTCGATTATCCTTCAAATTGGAAGCACGGTTGTGCTCCTGAGCTTGTCCAGATGGTGAGGTTCAAAATAATTTGGTTGAGGTAGCAATGGCGAGAGCTCCCAACGACGCGGCCGGAGAAGAAAGGGTCGGTTTGGGCATTTCTCATACAGGGCTTTAGGGTTACGACTCCTTGCTGTGAGAGCAATAGGGCAGTGACGGGAATCTATTGGCAGGATTACATTGGCTGGAGATGAGGTGGCACGGGCCGGCGGCGTGAGGCTTCCATGGAGGCGCGCGAAAATAGGGGAAAGATTCACAGTGAGCTTCAATTTGAATTCTGGTTGAACAGGCTTGCCATGAATGTGTCACTGGTCATTTAACTCTACTGGTGCGAGGGCTAATTTGGGCCAAATCGGGCTACATTGCCGGAACAGGGCAAAACAACATTTTCGGCGATCACCGGCATTAGGGCGCGCCGGGGATCAATTGAATGCTACTGAACAGAGAGGTGGTTGCATGGAACATACCGGGGTAGCTGGAAGAAGCAAAGGGGCAGTGGTCAGTTCCTGCATCGTTACTCCCTTCTGAGGCTTGCCGGAGACAAAGAAGAAACACAAGAGGTGCTGGGACTTGGTGGTCCCTAGAGGTGTGAAGGAGTTCTGGGCAAGGCGGGGGGCTTTTATTGGCAGTGGCTGGGGGCTTAGAGACTTGAAGCGAATCCGGCTTGATATGGCGTGCCTGGTGATGGTGGCAGGATTGAGATGACGCGGCAGCGGCTCTGCCAGAGAAGAGAATCACGCCAAATCTTGACTGGAGCAGAGTGACGCGTTGGCTGGCTTCGGCATGGTGGCGATGTGGCAACAAGCTCCTGACGGTTGTAGGCACACGCACGGTCAAAAAGAGACAGTGCGGCTGCTGGCACTGTTCATCGTCAATCAATGCCACAGTGGCCAGTCCTGGCACGGCGCGTGTACCACACGCGGGCACAGTGGACGCAAGTGCCGAAGGAGACGAGTGCTGGCCGGCGGTGAACATCACGGTGGCGCCTTCGGTCGAAACGGCTGCTGGCCGAGCCCTGGTTGAAAGCTGACGGCCTGGTCGAAGGGAGGGGCCCCAAAAAGAAATTTGGGCCGATTTGCAGTTTCTGAAACCTGATTCCAGGATTGAATTATGAATCTGGCAATATATTTGGTTTCGGCTGAAACTGACTTTGCCAATTGGACTCACTAAATTCAGTGAGTAGGTTTACAAGGATAAAAGACACAATCTGGTGTTTTTTATCAGGTTTTAAGAAAAATGAAAACAGAAGGATTAGGGTAATTAGGGTATGAATTTTGTTGAGGCTAAAATCTGAGATCTAGGATAAGATTTTGAGATTTTCTCTAAAGAGGATTGTGTTCAGAATAGCAATTGGGAGATGTTCCCTGAATCAGATCAAAATTCGGAGCTGATTTGTGGGTTTTAGCCTTTTCTAGCTCCTTGGAAATTCTGAAAAGGATCAATCTGAAATACTTTTGGACTGAAATGTGAAAATGGCTTAAACGGTGGAATTTAGTTGCCAACCTTTTAAATTAAGGTAGTGGCATACCTAGGATCATAATTCTGAGATAAGAGATCAAAAATGGGGTTGAGACATCCGAGAATCCAATGAAGATATACTGACTGGCATGCTAAAGAGGTAGCAAAAACTGGGGTGTTACAACCTACCCTCCTTAAGAATAATCTCGTCCTCGAGATTCTGATTGGTCTGAGAATAGATAAGGGAAATTCTGACGGAACTCTTCCTCTTTTTCCCATGTTGATTCTTCCTCTGTATGATTATTCCATTGAACTTTGCAAAATCGGATGGTTCTTGACTTCAATTTCCTTTCGCTGACCTCTAACACTTTAACTCGGTATTCCTGATATGTCAAATCTGTTTGAACTTCAGCTTCTGTAGGAGACACTTGCTCTGTTGGTTTCCTCAGATATTTCCTCAGTTGAGATATGTGAAAAACATCATGTACTCCTGCTAGTTCAGGTGGTAGCTCCAATTTGTATGCTACCTCTCCTCATCTTTCAAAAATATTATATGGTCCAACATATCTTGGGGTTAATTTTCCCTTCATCTGAAATCGATGGACTCCTATGTAGGGTGTCACTGTGAGGTACACATAGTTGCCTATCTCAAAAGATAGTTCTGTCCTTCTGCTGTCAGCGTAGCTCTTTTGTCGAGATTGGACTGTCTTCAATCTTTCTTCTATAATCTTCACATGAGCAGTGGCATCTTCCACTAGTCACCATCCCAAAAATTGTTTCTGACCCACTTCGGTCCAATAGTGGCGTGTGGCACTTCCTTCCATAGAGTGCTTCATAAGGAGCAATCTGCAGACTCGCTTGACAACTATTGTTGTAAGTAAACTCTGCATATGGCAGAAATTGTTCCCAAGAATTTCCATAGTCCAAAGCACACGCTCTCAACATGTCTTCTAGAATCTGATTCACTCTCTCTGTTTGGCCTCCAGTCTGCGGGTGGTAAGCGGTATTAAACTTCAATCTTGTTCCCAAGGACTTTTGCAATTCTTCCCAAAACTTTGACACGAATTGCGCTCCTCTATCTGAGACAATTGTCTTTGGTACTCCATGCAGAACGACAATTATGGTAAGATATAGCTCTGCTAGCTTAGTTGTCGTATACTGAGTCTTTACTGGTAGAAAGTGAGATACTTTCGTCAATCTGTCGACTATAACCCATATAGAATCATAGCCTTTTTGGGTTCTTGGTAAACCAATTACAAAATCCATTCCAATTTCATCCCATTTCCACTTAGGGGTTGGCAGGGGCTGCAGTGGTCCTGCAGTTCTTTGATGCTCTGCTTTCACTCTCTGACAGGTGTCACAAGAAGCTACAAACTCACCAACTTCTTTCTTCATTCCTTTCCACCAAAATCGATCCTTTAGATCTTAGTATGTCTTCGTACTGCCTGGGTGGATAGAGTAAGGGGTACAGTGAGCTTCTTGCAATATCATGTCCTTGATTTCTCTGTCATCTGGGACACAAATTCGATTGTGATACCATAGAATTCCTTACTCATCCTCACAGAGGTCAATTGCATCTTCATACTTCATATCCTCTTTCAGCTTCTGAACATTCTGATCTATTTCTAGAGCCTTTCGAATTAGATCCTTCAACTTGCAATCTACTTTTAATGTGGCGACGGTCCCTTGTTCAACAAGCCCTAAACTCAAATTTTCAAAATCATTAAGTAATTGGGGTGGCACTTCCAAGATATTTGCCTGATTGAAGTAGGACTTTCTGCTCAAAGCATCTGCTACCACGTTTGCTTTGCCGGGGTGGTAATGTATTCCAAGGTCATAATCCTTAATCAATTCTAACCACCTTCATTGTCTCATATTTAAGTCTTGCTGGGTGAAGATATACTTTTGACTCTTGTGGTCCGTATAGATTTTAGATCTATTCCCTAGCAGATAATGTCACCAAATTTTTAGCGCATGAACAACGGCGGCTAATTCCAAATCATGCGTTGGGTAGTTCTCCTCATGCGGTCGCAACTGTCTTGATGCATAAGCTACAACTCTTTCTTCTTGCATAAGAACACAACCGAGTCCTTGTTTTGATGCATCACAATAGACTTCAAAGTCTTTCTTGTTGTCTGGCAACGTAAGAACAGGTGCGGTTGTCAATATCTTCTTCAGCTCTTCAAAGCTCTTTTCACACCCCTCAGTCCAGTCGAATGGAACATCCTTCTTCAGCAGTCTGTTGAGCGACTTAGTAATCTTGGAAAATCCTTCGACAAATCTTCGGTAAGAACCGGCTAATCCTAGGAAACTTCTCACTGCAGTCACTGTTTCCAGTTGTTTCCACTCCATGATAGCTTGAGTCTTTGACGGATCCATAGATATTCCTTTGTCAGAAATGATGTGGCCTAGAAAAGAGATTTCTTTCAACCAAAAGGCACACTTATCAAACTTGGCATACAACTGATGATCTGCCAGCTTCTCTAGCACTATTCTGAGATTTTGTGCGTGCTTTTCCTCTAACTTGGAAAAGATAAGAATGTCATCGACGAATATAATGACAAACTTGTCTAAGAATTCCATAAGGACTTTGTTCATCAAGTTCATAAACACTGCTGGTGCATTTGTTAAACCGAATGGCACTATGGTAAACTCATGCAGTCCATATCTCGTAATGAATGCAGTCTTTGGGATTTCCTGTTCTCGAATCTTCAATTGATGGTATCCGGACCTCAGGTCAATCCTCGAGAATATCTTAGCTCCTTTGAGCCGATTGAAGAGATCATCAATCCTTGGCAAAGGGTACTTGTTTTTTATTGTCATGTCATTCAGCTTTCGTTAATCGACACAAAGTCATAGACTGCCATCTTTCTTCCTGGCGAAGAGCACAGGGGCTCCCCAAGGTGAGGAACTGGTCCTGATAAACCCTTTTCTTTCCAATTCTTCTACTTGCTTCCTTAGCTCCTCTTGCTCTTCACTCGTCATGCGTGCAAGCTTTCTTGCATACGGAGTGGATCCAGGCTTTAATTCAATTGAGAACTCTATATCTCAATCTGGTGGTATTCCAGGAAGTTCTTCAAGGAAAACCTCTGGGTATTCATTCACTATCGGAAACTTTTCAAACTCAATCCCTTCCAAACTGTTCAAACTGCATACTTGGTCATTCACTATGGACCTTTCCGCATAGAATGTGACCTGTTCTCCTTCAGTGTTCATCAGGGTTATTAGTTTCTTCTCACAGTCCATCTGACCTTTGTGCTTCGCTAACCAGTCCATTCGAAGGATAACATCTAGCCCTTGAAGATCCAAAACTAGCAAATTCGCTAGGAATCCTATGTTGCCAATACTAAAGGCGATATTTCTACAAATGGATTCAACAAGCATTCTAGCCCCGGGGGTTTGGATTAAGATAGGAAACTCTAATGCAGATATGGGTAAGTCATTTCTGAGCACAAAAGATCTTGATACAAAAGAATGAGTAGCACTAGGGTCAAACAATGTAACTAAAAGTTCAGAATGGATCAAGATCCTACCGATCACAACATCGGATGCTTCTCCTGCTTCAATGGCGGACGCGTAGTTGAGTCTGCCACGACCTGTGGTAGGTGCTCCTCTTCCTCTACTATTCTGAATTCTTCCTCCCCTTGATGGCGAAACACCTCTGGCGAAGCTTTGAGTTGGGATAGGAGGTCTTGCGGCCTCAGTTCGAGCAACGTTGAACGGCAAGTGTTGCAGTGGAAAAGTGTCCTTGCGATGTCCCTTTCTTCCGCAATGGAAGCACACTACATTCTTCATGCGACAATCCTTGAAAAAATGGTTTCCTTTACATCCGGTACACTGCGGTGTTGTAGCTGGCGCACACCTCTGGGGTCTCTGTGGCGGTCTGAAGGCTGGCCGATAAGCGGGCATCGGTCTTCCTCGACTAGCACTTCCTTGATAAGAGTTGGGCAAGGCCTTTCTCTTCTGGTCTTCTTCAATCACTCCCCTCTTTTCTTCCATTTTGTGCAATCGATTAATCAGAACATGAAAATTCGTAAACTCATGGGATGACAGCTGGTATTGCAAAGAGTTTTGTAGACCTTCGCAGAATCTATCGATCTTTCTCTCCTCTGTTGCAATATCTTTGGCGGCATACCTTGCCAGTTGAATGAATTCGTGTAGTTACTGTTTGACGGATTTGTTTCCTTGTCATAGATTCACGAACTCTCGGCACTTAGCTTGAACGACGCCTTTCGAAACATGGTATTTGTGAAATTCTTCCTTGAATTCATTCCACATGATTAAGTCTCAGTTGGAGTGCACAGTCTGATAATTTTCCCGCCAGGCGGCGGGTCCAGCTAGTTGATGTGGTCCATACAAGAGTTTCTTCTTGTCACTACACCGAACTGTGTTCAACTTCCTTTCCACATCTCTTAGTCAATCGTCTGCCACGATGGGGTCTTCGGTACTTGAAACGGTTGGGGGACGCGTTTTCTGGAAGTCAGTCAATTTTGCACCAATTGCTGATCCTTCAGCCTGTCCAAACGCTAAATGTTGCATGGACCTGATTTGCACCAAAAGAATCCAATGAAGATATACTGACTGGCATGCTAAAGAGGTAGCAAAAACTGGAGTGTTACAAATGACCTTTTAATTTTCAAAAGGATGCATTTTGTTTCAAATTCTACCAGGGTTAACGATATGGTTTAGGGTTCAATCTGTGAAAACCCGTTATGAGGAATTATTAAAATGATGAATGCAGCAGGTAGTGGCTTTGGGCATATAAAAGGAAGGTACCTTGCTTGAGAAGCTTCAAAAAACCCTCTTTTGCATCAGTCGCTTCATCGCAAAAAACCCTCCGCTCTGTCTGTTGCGAACTCCACCTCCAGAAAAACTCCTATCTTTTTGCAAAGATTGGATTATCGCAATGGTGTCCTGGAGCCGATCGAGCCAATGCAACGTTGAGAGTTTGGTGGCGTTGGAAAAAGAGGAAATCCTCCCCCCGCGACTGCTGATCAACTGGCGGCCGGCGGAGAAAAAGGAAGACACTCCAATCATGCAAGAAAACGAATTGGTGACCTTTGAAGGCTTTTTGCGCTGTGGATTTCGCCTTCCAGAGAGCAAATTTCTCCTAGATGTCCTTGCACACTATGACTTGGGACTAGTGAACCTTCACCCCAACGTTGTTCTTATCTTGGCTGTGTTCCGGCACCTTTGCGAGGCATTCATTGGGGTGTTACCATGCATGAACCTGTTCCGACGATTCTATTTTTCCGCATGGTCAAAGAGCACCAGTGCAGCTGGGTGTGTATATTTACGCCTAAGGGAGAAGAAAGAGTACCCCTTTCTCCCTTTGCACGAATTAGTGCACGGATGGAACAATAGATGGTTCTACTACTCCACACCGGTGGAGTGCAGCCTGTGGTTTGAGAACCGGCGGCCGGTGAAGAGCGGCGAAATGGACACCGTTCCAGTATTAGGTGCTGACTTGCAGAAACAGGCGCAAGTAATCCTTCACTTAGTTCACCAGGGATTGACAGCGCGAGATATCATCCACGACTTCATGATGAATAGGATGAGTCCTCTAAAAAGAGGGAGCATCCTGCCTGGGAGGTGCAGTCCATGGCGGATAATACCCTGGACTACAATAATGGTAAATTTACTCATTCACAAAATACGCGTTATTATTGATGATCAATCTCATACTAAGTAATTACAATTGTGAAACAGTCTTGTCCATATCAGAAATTGATAGGAGGACAAACAACCTTCTGAAGTCGTATAATGCAATAATGACAGAAGGAGCTCTTGGTTCACTCCGTCCTCAGAGCTTGATCAACAGTTGCAACGATTTGAGGCAAGAATGTCAAAAGGTAAAACTTCTTTTGGAAAGCTTGCTCATGGATGCCTGTTGATATCGATAATCAAATCAAAAATCATGAAATGATGCAGCTTCTGAAGGGGCAAGTTATCAGGATGAAATGTCCTACGGATGATGTTGGACCTTTTGGGAGGCCAGCATCGAAGAGAGTAAAGTTATCTCTTCTAAAGCCAAGAAGATGAAGGAGCCAACCTCTGGAACATCCAAGGTAAAGACCATAAGAGGGGCTTCATCAAAGGCGAAGAAAAACGCTGTGAAAGCTGCTGCGGTAAGGTTTTCTCTTCCCCTTGTTATACCATGTATGAATAGGAGTCACTTCTTAATCGTACAGGGTGAGGGGAGCGAGCATGAGGAAGATGAAGTTCCTCTTATCTGCCGAAAGAGAAGAACGGTGAGCCCTCTGGAGATTTCCATTCCAGAGAGACCATCCTCCAGTATGATTGCCAACATACTGTCCTCAATGGTAGAAACAGCTATTGAGGCAGGGGATCCCATGGCCGCGGGAAAACTTGCGGTCACAAGGCAAGTTGCCAGCCCTGAGGCCAGAATTTCCACAACCATGGTCGCGAAGGACTTTGCGGCCATAGTTTCAATAGCCTCAGATCTGGTGACACCTCCCTTGAATGCAGAAGGAGCTGTTGCAGTAAGAACATCATACTCCACGATTTTTACTCAATTGCGTATATAAATTGTCTTTTGAATATGTACGAAGAGGAGCCTACTGTCCTATTCAAGAAGAGGAAAACAAGGACGAGCCCCGCAACAAGGTCGCTTAGCACGCTCCTATCTTTGAGGAGTACATCACTGAGCTCCAAAAGTGGGATGAGGCTCCGAATCAGGTAAGAATACCACGTCTTACCAAATCCTGATTTTGAAATCATCAATATTGCAAATTGTGATATTTCCAGGAACCCTGCGCGTAGCACTCTGCTGACTCCACCGAAACCCAACGAAACACCTACCGTGGAGGTCGCAAGAAATGCAGGCACAAGCGCAATGGCTGAGACAGCTCCTTAGACCATTGTGGAAGAAATAGTTGTGGACCTCCAATCCAAACGGATGAAAACCGCACCATCTGTCTTGACTGTGGGAGCAAATCAGCAAGAAACAACATTTGCTGCACCTGTGGTCGAGGACAGGACTGGTCTTGTGGTTCAACCTTCATGTGAACCCGAGAGCATGCTAAAGACAACTTTCAGCAATTTCTTAGAGGTAAGTAAATAACTTTTTACCTTCTCTGAAATTGAAGATCTTAGGAATGTTCAGGTTTAAACAATAGGTTTTACTGCGTTTCAGGATCTAACCAAAATGTCGGCCAAGTCGAAATCTCTAGCAGTACAAATTGAGGTCGCACAAAAGGAGATCAACCGTCTACACCAGTAAGCATCCATACATTGCTTATACTAACCTGAACATCATCCAAGTATAATGATTACCTCTCTGGTCGCAGGGAAAATTCCTTATTGACGAAAAGCATGGTTGATCAACAAGGTCAAGAAGAAATTGCGGCCGTAAAATTTTCTTCTATGGAGAAAGAACTCAACGAGGAACATAAAAAGCTTGCCTGTAAGTTCACCTTCAGCCAAGGGATGTTATTTCCTTACATGAACTACTGTAATTTCATTACTTTGTTCATGTAGCACAAGAGGAACAAATAAGTGTTCTTTCCAAGGAAAGAGATGACTTCAAGCAGAAGTGTGCCCAGGCTGAAACTCAAAACGGGAAACTTCGCACAACCATTGAGCATCAACATGCAACCATAGAGTCATTCAGAAAGACTACTGAAACTGTCTACGAGCAGAGGAAAACCCTAAAGGCGACAATCTCAACCTGCAGCGGCATTATATCAGAAGTTTTCAAAAAAGTGAAGATGGTTGCGGATTTACTGAAGGCTGATATCATCGATCCTCAAAAGGAAAACTTAAGCCTCAGTGAATCCTGTAATTTGGTTGCGGCTCAAGCCGAATCACTTCTCAAGTACCTTCCTGAAGATACAAATTGGCAAAAAGAGGCATTGAAGATCAACATAGGATCTGCGGCCTCTGCCATTTTGTGCAAATTAAGACATCACTACGGCCCAAATTTGGATTTGAATCCAATGGTGGGAGATGCTAAATTCAAGAGTGAAGATCAGCTTGAAGCCATAATGGAAGAAGTCAAGCCCTTGATTGAAAATCTTTTGAAAGAACTTGACTTATCATGATCACATTGTAATGAACAATGATCCTCTTTGTGAATTATTCCTGCACACATACAATTATAATAGAAAATATGCAGATTTATGCATTTCTCTTTTGGAAAAAATGTACTTAATCTCGTCTTATATTATGGCCATATTTCCCTAGCCCCCTCCTGAGATCATATATACTGAAGACATTGTATTATAATCTCAGAAAAAATATGGGTTAAAGATGATCAAGAAATATCTAATGAGTTTCTTATACGTTAAGAAATGGTTTAGAAAGAAATGTCTCAACTAAATTTGATCATCTGGTGGCATCAATATTGAAATAATATAATGCCAAAATTTATTACGAACTGACAGCCGTTCGAATGATTAGCAGCATACTAGTAAGTCCCGTATGCGTTGAGAAACAGCTTATTTAGGGATGTCTTATCTAGATGCGATCATGAGATCGATCAGTGAATCCACCTTGGTTACTATCATAAGATGGTCATTGGCGACCAGGCCCCGAGCGTAGCTCGATAAAGAGAGGACAAAGGTTAGGAATAAAAAAGTTACATGTTATTTTTAACAAAATCATGCTAATTGAAAAGGAAAAAAGGAAATGAAAAAACTTACACGTAAAACTTGCGTAGCATATCTATATTCCAAGTATTGGATAAGATCCTTCTATCTTCCATCGCCAATCGGGCTGATCCTGGTCGCGACATTGAGACCACAGTATAAGGGCCTTCCCACTGAGGGGAGAATTTGCTGCGATTATATTGGTTTTCGATTTTTTGTAAAACCAGGTCGCCCCGTGAAGGCTACGAGATTGAACCTGTTTACTATGGTATTTGCGCAAGGCTTGTAAATATGCTACAACTTAATAAACGCCCTATCATGTTTCTACTCAAGGAGGGTAATGTCTTGGACGCGTTGTTCATGTTGATCAGAATGATTAAATTGATCTACTGGAACATAGCCAATACGAATTTTCATAGGTAAGACAGCCTCAACACCATATACCAATTAGAAAGCAGTGTCACCCTCAACTCTACTACATGTAGTGCATAGTGCCAATAGAACGGAGTAGAGTTCGTCTACCTAAGCCCCCGAGTGCAATTTAAGGTGATCAAAAACCCATTTTTTAATGCCGTGTAATATCTGCCCATTGGCACGTTCAACGGCACCATTGCTCTATGGATGAGCCACAGATGCAAAACACACCTTGGTCTCGATATCATCGCAATAGTCTAGAAAAAGACCACTAACGAATTGGGATCTGTTGTTGGTAATAAGATGACTTAGAATGCCAAATCGTGTTACAAAATTCTTATGAAAGAATTTATTCACCACAGGGCGGTAATATTGCGGACTGGTTCAGCTTCAATCCACTTAGTAAACGTATCAATGGTTACGAACAAGAACTTGTGTCCATTAACCGATTGGGGCATAGGACCCACTATATCTATTCCCCAAACCGCAAAAAGCCAGGTTAGAGGAATAGTTTGTAAAGCACATGCAAGCGGGTGAACTTGCTGTGCATGAAATTGACACTGTGGGCATTTTTTGACTAAATGCATGGCATCATTAAGTGCCGAAGGCCAATAAAAACCCTATCGAAAAACCTTTCTGACTAGCGTCCAATAAGATGCATGTGCACTAGACACACCATTGTGAATTTCTTTCAAGAGGGATTTACCTTCCTCTTGAGATATATATATAGCACATGAATACTCCTTAAGTACCTTTTCTATATAAAATTCCATCGATTATTTTATATAGATGCACCTTTCACACTAACCGATCACTTTCAGTTTCATCCTTGGCAAGGTCCGATGTTCAAGATAGATCCGCAATGGTCGGCTCCAATCTTCTTCATGTCCAAGGTCTGCGATGTGAACTGTCACCAGATCATCCTCGATCGAAGACATGATCGAAGGGTATTGTAAGTGTTCAACGAACACTCCTACTGGAGCAAATGTACGTGAGGACCCAATTATCGATAATTGGTCTGTGAGTATATTATCCTTTCACAGAACAAATTGGATTTTGAAATGATTGAAGTGTTTTTCCAATTTCCTCACTTCTTCCAGGTAATGAGCCATTGTCTCATCGGAGGTGTTGTACTCCTTGTTTACCTGGTTTATGACTAGCTGTGAGTCTCCCCTCACCACTAATCGACAAACTCCAAAGAATTTGGCAGCTCGAAGCCCAGCAAGAAGACTTTCATACTCTGCTGCGTTGTTGATTGCAGCAAAGTGTAGTTGAATGACATACTTGAGTTGGTCGCCCTGAGGCGTAATTAAGACCACTCCAGTCCCCCGAGTGTTGAAAAGTATGAGAGCCATCCAAATACATCGTCCAATGGTCAGTGCCTTGTAAATTTATAGATTCTTGCATAGTAGGGTCGCGATTAGTCCATTCAACCACAAAATCTGCAAGAATTTGATATTTAACTGCGACACGTGGGGTGAAATGGATGTCAAATGCTCCAAGTTCCACTGCCCATTTTGCAATGCAACCAGATTTTTCTGGATTTCAGATAATACCTCCTAATGGAAAGGACGAAGACACACTAATCTTATGTGCTTGAAAGTAATGCCAAAGCTTTCGAGAAGCCATCAAACGAGCGTAAAGTAACTTCTCGACTTCAGGGTAACGATCCTTTGGTCCATGAAGTACTTCACTTAGATAATAGATTGGTTGTTGCAGACCCTTCCTCTCCACGACTAGAACTGTGCAAACCACGTGAGGGGTTGCGGCTAGGTAAAGAAGTAAAGGTTCTCCCGAAACTGGGGAAACTAATACTGGTGCGCTAGACAAGTATGCTTTTACCTCTTGAAAGGCTTTTTCGACTTCATCCGACTAGGTAAAACCGTTATGCTTACGGAGAACCTTAAAGAAAGGTAATCCTCATTCGCCTAACTGTGATATGAAATGGCTTAAGGCTACCATGTGACCTATTAGGCTCTGGACATCCTTCATGGTCGAAGGAGATCTCATTTGCTCAATGGCCCTGATTTTTTCAGGATTAATCTCAATTCCTCTCAAACAAACAAGGAAACCCAAAAGTTTACCAGAAGAAACTCTAAAGGAGCATTTTTTAGGATTCAACTTTATTCCATGCTTATTCAAATTACAGAAGGTTTCAGTAAGATCATTTATGTGACTACAACTTTTGAGGCTCTTGACAACAAAATCATCGATGTAAGCTTCTAAGTTACACCCTAATTGGGAAAGAAAGGTCTTTTGCATCAAGCGCTGGTACGTGGAACCAGCGTTCTTGAGACCAAATGGCATTCTGACATAGCAATAAGTGTCATACGATGCGAGGATGGCAGTTTTCTCTTTATCTTCTTCTGCCATGCTAATTCGATGGTAACCTGAATAAGCATCCAAGAAGCTCATTAGTTCACAACCCACAGTAGAATCAACCAACTGATCGATATGGGGAAGGGGGAAAATCATCCTTCGGACAGGCACTATTTAGGCTGGTGTAATCGACGCACATGGGCCACTTACCATTTGACTTTAGGACAATGAACGGGTTCACAAGCCATTCAGGATGATTGACTTCACAAATAAATCCTGCCTTCTGGAGTTTATCTAACTCCAACCGGATGGCTACTTGTCGATCAACAGAAAAGCATCTTAGCTTTTGCTTTATTGGTCTCTGTCCAGGCCAAATAGCTAGCCTGTGCTGGATTACTTCCCTAGGGACCCCAGGCATGGCGGATGGTTTACATGCAAAGACATCAGCGTTTGCTCGCAGGAAAGTAATGAGCTCGAGTTTCTATTTCTCATCCAATCCTGACCCAATCTGATTGGTTCTGGTTGGATCATTGTCGCGCCCCACACAGGGTACCACGACTACTCCCGTGGAGACCGAGCTCGCTGCAGCTGGCCTCATACATACATACCACTGACATCCCAGGATAAGTCAAGCATAGGAGTTCATTGCAGCAGAGTGACTTACAAAATATTATTTATAAACAGTATGGCCTGCTGGCCTGATACAACAAGAGTAATACAATGCCTTCATGGCACAAATGGTCTAATTAAAACAAAAAGACAACTACTCGGCGGAAGCTAGGCGAAACCCCCACAGTCGTAAGAAGTTGACAGTAGAACAGCACACTTCAGGGTTCTGGCAGAACTGGCTCTCTTCCTTCTGGATCCACGAAATCTTCCAAGCCTTCGTCTTGGTCATGAAGCACTCCATCTATTGTTGATAAGTTGCAAGGGTGAGCACTTACGTACTCAGCAAGTCATAGGTAAGAGTAGAGATACGTATAGTAGAGATGACATGCTCCTATGCTACTGAGGGAAAAGAGGTGAGAGGGTTTTCCAAAAATACATTTCTTCCAAGATTTTCAAATCTCATGCTCATGGCAACATTTCATATACTTAGGGCACAATCCACGTGCCTCTTAGTTATCACATGATCACTAAATTATGGTACTACCGCGACACATCAACACATGACAGCCCTCGGCAGCACCCCTTATCATGACAACACATGTCATTTGGGTAATCTTGACTTAACAAATTTTAATTTATAAAACAATACTTGTGTCACACCCCGTGGATTTAATCCACCGCGGCATACTCCGAAAACTCGGGAGCACGAAGTATTCGAATACATTTTTAACTCTGCAGAGGGGTACCAATTTACCCGCAAGATATATCCACTTTCATGCCCTTCCTATCACAAGGATTGGACCCCTGACTCACTTCATACTGTGAGTGGCAAGGTGGAGATAACAAGAACTTTTGCCATGTTTCACACACAATTTCACCCCAGACCCCGTGGTTTTCTTAACGCAAACCACAGTTGTGGCAGGGTTTCACAACCCCCACTAAATTGGCATCTTCCCCTCAAGGTCAGTGTGCATGATCACATCCTGTGATATGTGTTGGAGCGCACCCCGTGTTTAATCGTGAGTTTGTCATATAGGGGTGTCATGTGTGATCCACATACTACTTGTTCAGGCCTGTCCCATATCAGGCTTGCGGTCGGTACGTTAATCATGCCACTAGACGCACAACACAAGGTTCTAGGTCCTTATATGCCAGTGACCAGATCATACCACAATCCATGCACCTTCAGTGCCTGCACATCCAGTGCAGCCAAGCACCTCTAGTGCTACCACCATTCCATACCAACATACTGGTCACGGCTAAGGGTTTTATTTCATGAATACAAATATACTTAATATATTAGTTCATGGCTCATTACTAAACAATTTATCTTTCCACAGGCAATCAACCTGATGCTGCCATTTCATCTCTTTTCTCAATACATGCAATACTATTTTATAATCAAGGTATATTCTAGCAATTCATAAAATATAGGTTCAAGATGTTCAAGAATATGACTTGCCTTCCGCGTCGTAAGAAACAGCAGTTGATGTCGGGCCTACGACGAAGTCTTCAAACTCGGACTCTTGCTCTGAACAAGGATCAAACAAGCAAACAGGCATTACAATCAATCCTACTCTTACTAATCCACTATATGCGATAATGCAAGGAGAAACACTTAGGCGATACAAGATTCGAGAGTTCTGGGAAACGATTAGGGTTAAACTATGGAAACCAGGGTTAAGATTAGTTGTCAAGGGTTTACAAGGTTCCAAATGTTCCAAAGTATCAGAATCATATCAAGGCTGCGGCTGGTTCGCTCAAAAATAGCGAACGTCTTTATGTTGACATTCGGTTCAAGGCATCGACATAGGGTCGATGGATGATAGAGGGCTCAAATCAAGTTGTGACAGTAGGATAAAATGTAGATCACAACATCAAGAGTCTAAGGGACAAGATTATGTTCAGTTTGCATACCCAGAAGGGGTCAAACTGGCCCAATGCCATTGGCTGACATAGGCTGACAATGCCCAAGAATGGCATTGACATGGTTTGAACAGTTTCTAGTGGCCAAAATGGGTTTTGATTCAAGCATATGGTGCAAAAAGTAGTGAGGCAACTGTTTGACAAGGTAGTTTTTGGTTTGCATGACCAGAGGTGGGTGAACAGGGCTAATGCCACTGACTGCCATAGTTTGACATAGAGTTGACATGGCCAGAAACTAGGGTTTGCCATATCTTTTGATCTAGGGCTCCAAATGATGCACCACTTTGTCTGATAGTTAGGCATTTGTAACAGGAACAAATGTCTCAACAGGATCTAGGGCAGTAGATGGCCGGAAAGTGATGAAAACCGGCGAAGAAGTTGACTGGTCTGGAGCACATGCAACATAAACAGTACAGCGACTAGGGCATAGCTATATCTCACAATCTAGGCCGAATTGGGAGTCCTGATAGAAGACAAAGTTGCTCAGAATGGTCCAAAACATCTAAATGGCAAAGTGGTTTGAGCTGGAGTGGCTGGATTTGGAAGATACTGGCTGGAGAAAAGATGAACTCAAATCTGATTTGGGCATTGCTGATTTAAAGTGATTGAGCTTAATTATTTGCTTGCATATGGTAGTCAGGGTGCTAGAAATGCACTGGTTAAGTTGGATTGGCTAGAGATGCACCAGAAAAGCTTAAACAGTAAGCTTAGTTCACAAGCAAAGTTCCAATTTGGGGTTTTCCAGATTTTAGCAAAAGTGATGTTTCTGGTTGCTTAGGGATGATAAGAATGATCTATTGAGCATGTTTGATCACTGGCTCGAGAGCTAATTCTATTTAGTTAAGGATTAATTGCTCATCGGAGTTCTAGATGAAACACGGCGATTGCCGGTGACAGAAAGCATTTGAACTAAATTCCAACCTTGAGAAGCATGAGGGAGATGAGAGAAGCTCACTGGGGGTGTTGGATTGAAGAAGGGGGCAGTGGAGAAGCTTGGCACCGTGCTCCCTCTTTGTTGCTCACGGGGAATAAGAAGAAGACGACGAGGTTGAGGACTTAGGTGTTTCTGGTGGGTGTGTGATGCTTCACTGAGACGAGGGACTATTTATAGAGGATTTGGAGGAGATGCAACGGCTAGAAGTGCACGGGGAGTTGAAGCCGGCAAGATGTGACTGGATGGCGACTTCACGGAGAGCTGGCGTCGAGGTAACCTGTTTCAGCGGCCGTGAGAGCTTTTGCAGGTGATGAGAAGGTGAACTGATGGCTGGCCGCGGCGAGATCTCCACGTGGCATCGTTTTGCTGTTGTAGCCATTGCGGGTGGCGTGCAAACGGGAGAAAATCGGCTGGCTGCGATCCTCGCTGGAGAAGATCCACAGTGGCAAGTGGCGAGCACACACGCGGCGTCGAGGCACTGGCGAAGGTGGCGACCACGAAGTACTGTAGCAGTGCAGTAGGTCGAAGCAACAGCAACTTCGGTGGCGAGGTCAAAGTCGAAGCTCCCGTGCTCGTGCGCTTGTTCCTGGTCGTGGTCGAAGTCCCAGGCGCTGGTCGAAGACAGCAGCTGGTCGGTTGCACTGGTTCTGGTCGTGAACTGAGGTGAGGTCGAATCAGGGGCATAATTGTGATGATTTTGGTTGAAGTCTGGACTGATTTGTAAATCTGGTTTTAAAGAGGTTTAATTTGGGATTTGGTTTCATGGCTGAGTATAATATTTCTATTAATACTCATTTAGCTCAAATTTGAGGAAAGTTTGATAAGGTTTGAGGGATTTCACCTATTTTCGAAAATAGGGTAAAATTAGGGTAAAATAGATCTGGATTTTGTCGATCTCGAATTTTGGAAATTGGAGTAAGATTTTGAAGTCTAAACAGAAGGGAAATTTGTATCAAATAGCATTTGGGAGGTGTTCTCTAAAGAAATTCTGGATTTGGAGTTGATTCGTGGATTTTAGCCTTTTCAGGCTTCCAGGTAAACAGAGAAAGGACTTATTCGCTGTAAAATTTGGACTAAACTACGAAAAGTGCTTAGATGAAACAATCTGGTTCCCAACTTTTTGAAGTAAGTTGAGGATATACTTAGGAACATATTCCAAAAGTTACTTGAGTCTGGATAGGGTTAGACCATGATAACTCAGTTATCTGGAAACTGGGGTACTTAGGGTAAAGCTGAATTTCCTGTTTTCGAAAACAGAATGAGACTTAGATACTGGGAGTTAGGGTTAGAATTCAATCTGGCTCCTGAAGACTTTTATCTTCAGAGTAACTGGTAGGTTAAATCTGGATGGTCAGATCTTGATCTGGATCTAGAGAATAGATTTGGAGATTTTTAGGGTTTGGGAGAGATTAGGGTTCAGCTGATCTGGCTACAACTACAGGGATACATGCATGCAGGATTTTATGCAAAAACTTTTCACCCCCAAAACCAGGGTGTTACAATCATCTGGGTTCAATGGAACTAACTTCAATTTTTCATCTGGTCGCGGGGTAACTTTGATCACATCTGAGGCCGTGGTCGCAACTCGAACATCCCGAAGGGGAAGTTGATCCACTAACTCGAGAGATAACCGATCACAAGTAAGATCCGTATTCCAGCTGTCTCAGACAAAAATCACGCCTTTTGGGCCTGGTAGCTTGACGCATCGTAAAGCATATTGTGTGGCCGCCATAAACTTAGCAAGTGTTGGCCTGCCAAAAATAGCTATATGCTGAATCGCAATCAATTACATCAAATGTAATTAATTCTATTCGAAAATTGTCTGGTTCTCCCAATGTTATTGGTAACACAATTTGTCCAATTGGCATCATTGAGGGACCAGGAATTATACCATAAAAGAGATGAATAATGGGTTTAACCTTTGAGCGAGGGATTTGTATCTCGTCAAGAGTCTTGACCAATAATTAGTCCAAAGAACTGCCCCGTCGATCAAAACCCTTTCGACCCTAGCATTCCTAATTATACGGGTAATGACCAAAGGAAGTTGCCACGGTCGTGTAAGACCTTTTGGACAATCGTCCCAGTCAAAGGTTATGGGAGTTTCTGACCAGTGAGGATATTGAGGCTCCCCAAGGGAAGCTTCAACTTTATTTACCTCACGGTAAAATGTTTTAAATTGACGCTTATAAGCATAAGAAGAAGAACCACCAAAGATAATATTGACAAGATTTTGGGTTACCTGGTTAGACATTTATTCATCTCCATCAGCGTCTCTAACCTCGCAGGCTTGATCTTGCCGTGCTATGGTCGGCATGGGTCCAGTTTCCTAGCAGAAGTCTTCCAAGCTCTTCAACCAGTTGCGACAATTCTTGTGATCATATTTCGAAGAATTGTGCAGTGGACACCACTTCTTATTTCCCCTGGGTTATCCTATTTTCCCGAATGGTTTCTGTGGAAGTCTGGCACAAGCGATGAAGATCAACTTCCTTGCCAGGCTTCTGATAACAATTTTGGAAATTGTTGAGTATTGCATCACACAACATTTCCCAATTGCAAATTGACCCTTCTGGTTGATTAAACAACCAGGTCCTCGCTGGTCCTTCAAGAACCATTGGCAAGTAGTTTGCCATCACGCTGTCATCTCCCCCTGCCACTTGGATGTCAGTAATGTACATCTGAAGAAACTCCAATGGAATTTAAGTTCCATCGAACCTTCCGATCGTCCCTGGTTTAAACTTATCTGGTCAGACCACAGTACGGAGGCCAGGTGAGAAAGCCTTAGAACCTACATAGGAACTGCAGAAATGTCTATAACCGCGACCTTCTATATGGTCGCGGGCAACATTACCTTTAGGAGATAGACCTTGCGGCCCCAAGCAGGAATGGACTGGTACGCAATCTTGATCACGGGAGCTTCCAACTTGCCTGGCCTTGTCATGCCGAATCAGCCCTGCTGGCAACTGATTGCACCTCCCATGGCTATAGTAAGAATAATCTTGCTCATGGGAACGAATCATTGAACGGGACGACGCCGTTGGAGTTGCGTCAGACGCCACTTCGTCGAGTGTGTCCACAAAAACTCTGGCATAGGTCGTTCTATCCGCATCTTCGATACCAGGAGGAGAATTACGCAATGTATCTGTGATAACACGAATTTGATCTTGTGTGCTCCTTCTGGGTGCCATAAGAGTTACTTTTTCTTCAACCGCCAGAGGAGACTCCGGGGCCAAAGATGGCATTTGGTCGCACCTGCAACTATGCGGATAACAGGAAGTGCTAGGAGTGAAATCTTGAACAATGGCATCATGGCAAGATTGTGCAAGGGGTAGGCTTCCTCAGTGGCCTTATGAACCTCGTTTTCTCATTGTTCACGCTCCTGTTCCTCCTTCTGTCTACACTCATGTTCCTCCCTGGCAATTTTCTGCTCAGGAGTTTCCTCCGAAAGTGCAGCAAATTCTTGAGGAACCAAGGTCGTAGACGGGGAGAACATTCCTCCTTGTTCCAAATCAGATTCGAAATCAAAAAGTGATTCGAGATTGTCCGGAGCAAACTTCCCAGGAATAAACTCAAGATTTTCATCCTCCACATCTTCTGGAATAATGTGTTGTGGCACGTACTCAACCTCTGATGTGGTGGCATTCACATGAGGGGAAACATCCATCTTACCCGTCTCTTGGTCGACAGACATGACCAGATTTGGAGAAGATGTACCCTCTGGATATGGTTCATGGACATCCTCGTCGTCGACCTCTTCCATAGGAACGGGGTCGTTGGGCGAAGGCATCTGAATATGAGCATAGTCGTCAAGATCGAAATCGGTCTCAGAATCGTATGCTCCAGCCATGACTTGCCATAACTCCTAATGAAGGAAATGCCTTGATAAAGGCCACACGGTGGGCGCTAGCTATCGATGATTGGGACTAGGGGTCCTTAGTCGATCTTATGCATATTTGTGAGTAGGAAGTGGAGACCTTTCAAGGTGTTTTTCAGGTAAGTTAGCATAAGTATAAGCTAGAGACACAAAGAATTATACAGGTTCAGGCCCTCAATGGATTGTGTAATGACCCTACATCCTGTGTTGTTTTTACTATCTATAAGAATGTTTACAGGGAAGGAGAGATTGTTACAGAGGTTGACAATCTCTCTCAATGCTTCTGTCTATTGTCTATTGCTTGAGTTGTTCAAGTCTTCTCCTCTATGTTGTCCTTCTTTCCCTCCTTTTATACTGATTGAAAGGATTCCAACGTGACGTAGTTCGGGAGTCCAGACGGTTGCTAGTAGGCAGTTTCATAACTGCACTTTAATCTTTATCCCTTCACCGGTTAACATGTACAGTTATGGATAACCGCACATCTTAACCCCTCGACGGTTATGTTCATACATGGGAGAAGGAGTTATCTTATCCTGGAAATGTGTCTGGCAAACTCAAACACTACTCAGTTAAGCATAACCCTTGGGTTACCTTGGTCAGGCACATTTTGCAACCTTATAGTCGCGCAAGTTCTACGACCATAGGCTGGTTCTGCACCCGCAACCTTCTGGTACACAGTAAGTTGCTTCTGCGACCATAATGGCTGCTAATGCACAGATTCACGTAACATATCCGAAATATGTTTAAATATGATATATTCAAAACAAATAACTAGCTCGGCTAATAATCCTCGTCAACCACTATCCTGTTTGAGAAAAGGAAAACAAGGACAAGCTCCGATGATTCCACAACAAGGTCACTGACCGCACTCCTATCTCCAAAAAGCGCGTCACTGAACCCCAAAAGTCTAATGGGGCTTCAAATCTGGTAAAGATATTGTTTCTTCCCAAATTCCGTTTCTCACAAAAATTGGAGTCATCACTATTGTAAATTGTGATTTTTCCTAGAAATCATGTGCCTAGCACTCTGCTGACCCCACCGATACTCAGCGAAACACCTACCATGGCGATCACAGGAGATGCAATCATAAACACAATGGTCGAGATGAATCCTCAGGTCATTGTGGAGGAAATAATTGCGGACATCCAATCTAAATAGGTTGAAACTGCACAATCTGACTTGACCGCGGGAAGAAGTTTGCAAGGAACAACATCTGCAGCCCCCATGGTTGAGGAAAGAATTGTCCTCATAGTTCAATCTTTGGGTGAACCCGAAAATTCACTAAAGACAACCTTCAGCAGCTTCTTAGACGTAAGTAAAAATTTTACCCTCTCTCTAGTTTAAGATCTCAGGAATGTCCAGGTCTAAACAACAGATTTTACTGTGTTTTAGGGTCTGACCCAAATGTCAACCAAACCAAAAGCTTTAGCAGAACAAATCTAGGTTGCACAAAAGGAAATCAGCCGTCTACAACAGTAAGTACCCATGCATTGTTTATACTAACATGAACGTCATCTAAGCTTCATGATTACATCTATGGTCGTAGGAAGAACTCTTCATTGACTAAGAGCATGGCTGATTGATGAGGTCAAGAAGAGACTGCGGCCATAGAGCTTTGCTCCCTGAAGAAAGAACTCAACGAGGCTCATAAGGAACTAGCATGTAAGTTCACTTTGGAGTAAACATGTTATTTCCTTACATGAACTCCTGTAATCTCATTACCTTGTTCATGTAGCACAAGAAAATCAAATAAAGAGCCTTTGCAAGGAGAGAAATGACTTCAAGCAGAAGTGTGTCCAAATAGAAACTCAAGTCGGACAACTTCTTGCGACCATCAAACAACAACATGCAACCATTGAAGAATTCAAGAAAACTATTGAAACTGTCTGCGAAGAAAAGAAAGGTGAAGAAAAGAAAGCCTTAAAGGAAACAATCTCAGACTGCTGCAGTATTCAATCAGAAGCTTTCAAGAAATTGAAGATGGTTGCAGATCTATTGAAGGCTGATATGATCGATCCTCAAAAGGAAACCTTAAGCCTCAGTGAATCTTGTAAGTTGGTCGCAGCTCAGGCTAAATCCCTCCAATATATTCCTGAGGACACGAATAGGCAGAAAGAGGCACTGAAGACCAATGTTGAATCTATAGCCTCTGCCATTCTGTGTAAACTTAGGCATCAGCATGGCCCAAATCTCAATCTGAAACCAGTGGTGGAAGATGCCATATTTGAGAGTGAGGATCAACTGAGCGCTATTATGGATGAAGTCAGGCCATTGATTGAAAATCTCCTAAAAGAGCTTAATCTGGCCTAATCACTAGTACAGAAAAGCTTTCTTCTATCGGTAAAAACACCCTTTTACTATCAGTTTCTGTACCGATAGAGATAGACACGATAGAACAAGGCCGAACATTTTCTATCGGTAAATAACCGATAGAAGAACTGCACTATTCTATCGGCATCTTAGGAGTGTACCGATAGAAAACCCGTCATAGTCTGACATTTAGCGGCAGGTAAAGTACCAATCTTCTAACGGTTAATTATGAATTTACCGACAGACAAAATCTTAGTACTCTCTCGGTTGGAAATGAGTTTACCGATAAAAAAAATGATTGTGCTCTCTCGATTTTCGTATGAGTTCACCGATAGGAAAAGTCACATTCTCCTAACGGTTAATTTTGAGTGTACCGATAGAAAAAACTACAGTAGTCTCTCGGTTGTGGATGAGTTCACCGGCAGGAAAAGTAACATTCTTCCAATGGTTATTTTTTAATTTACCGATAGAAAAAATGATAGTAGTCTCTCGGTTGTGAATGAATTTACCGATAGAAATACAGTACAGATGCAATACAGTACATTATTTACATTCACAATACAGTACATTCACATATACAGTACAGATGCAATACAGTATAGACTGGATACACAATCAGTACAGATGCAAAGAAGGGTAAATTCACATATACATTGAACAGATTGACACATTAGACAGTAATTCACATTTATTCACATATATATGGACAAATACAAATTTCAATCCAATGTGGAAATTTATTCACATATACTGTTTATTCACATGTATATAACAGTCTATGCACAGAGTACACGGAAAAGAGAAAATTGTCATGGCGGATGGTTGGACGCAACTTCCTCCATGACATATTGAGCCCAGATTTGTCGAAGATATCTAATCTTTGCATTTTCGTATTGGTCTTTCGACATGGCGATCTGCAAGCATGTGTGAATACTGAGTAACTAACTTCCTAATTTAGAACGTGACACCCAATTTTCAAATTTGAGTTAGCTATCGATGCTTACCTGGGGGAATTGGGCAAAGTTTGTCTGCACTAGGTCGTACATGTAGCG
This sequence comes from Pharus latifolius, assembly GCA_019359835.1. Lineage (NCBI taxonomy): Eukaryota > Viridiplantae > Streptophyta > Magnoliopsida > Poales > Poaceae > Pharus > Pharus latifolius. Next base: position 72,539,785 of record CM033321.1, read on the forward strand.
CAACACATAAAACACGCATTCCCACGATTGCGGCTGCTAATGGCACTGAGATAATTGCATATGCGAAGACATGTTAGCTATTGTTTCCATAAACTAATTAAGCATAAACAAAAAGTCTCGTGAGTACCTCATATTCTTTCCAAGCTAGTAGGGAGCCCTGCGGTGCGGCATGCCTCCCTCCAGTTGACACATATTTATCAAAAGCCCTGTATTTCAGTTAGTATTGCCGGTTAATGTATTATCATTAGCTAGTGAGGTGAAAATTTAAATCAAACATATAAGTTACTTACGCCTCCATATTCTCCTTGACCCCATATTCGATCGATAATCTGTCACGCATCGAATCGAGGTAGTACACCTCGTTCCTCGGCAGACAGATCACGATGAGGATCCAGTGGCCCCTGCATTATACGTAAAAGAGGACTGCTAGCTCAAAGTATATCTCAGGTGTAACATACAAGATCGAGTTAAATTAGTATAAAATGCACAAACCTTTGGTGGTACGGCACCAGAATGAACTCCCTGTCCTGCTGCGCCATCAGCGCCTTGGATATGTACTGCTCAGCGTGCGTGGCGTCGTGCTCTAGTATCGTGAGGCTTACTTTCTCTGGGTCGAGGAAACCCACCTTGTCACACGCAGCCTCCGATGCTAGCCTGTACATGCACCTGCATGCAAAGGACGACATTAGTATTGCACAGAAAGTTACTACATTTTAAAATAACTACAACAATGCAGAGTTAGCAAACAGAGTTAGAAAACAGCAATACATAGCATCAACAAACTCACAGGACTCCAGTCCGTATGATGGACATATCGAGCTCCCGCCAGTTGTAGAGGTCGAACAGATCCTCGTGTGCCACGGATATACTCCCGGGCTCACGGTGGAACTGCCCAGGCCTGTAGGGAACTAAGAAGTTCAGATTGTGCCGAGCTCGATGTAGGTACCACTCGTGGAGGTCTCTGGTTGATCGATCCAATTTGCGCAAAGCTGCCTCCGACATGAGTGGGAACCCGTTCCTGAACCTCTCCGGCTGTCCCTATTGCCCTTTTCCCTTGCCTTTGCCCTTGCCTTTTGCCGGGAACTGAGCGCGTACCTTCGAAGGCAAGGGCGAGGTGATGGCGGCTTTCTTCCGAGGTGAAGGCGTGGATTCGTTGGGTGGGGTCGAGGCCGTCTTTGATGTTTTCAGGGTTGCACGAGATCGGGCCTCATGCCCCGAGATGGGGGGGCAGTCCCCTAGTAGCCCGGAGGCAGGCCACTTCAATTAATGAGCACGTATGTTAGATTATACAAGTTGAGTGTACTGAGTAGGATGTAATCTAAAATGTGTAGGATTTACCGGTTGTATTAGAAGACACTTCTTGGGCCACTGTACGTAGGAGCCCACTGCCTCAGCAAGTGTCTGCAGTTCCTCTGTTGGGACTGCCAACGGAGAATCGTTGTAGCCCGGCATGGCCATGTCCACTTGTACCTTTGCAAACCCCAACGGTAGAGGTACGCAATGGACCCGGATATCCGGCCCAGATGGATATACGAAGCCGTGTCCGACCACTTCCTGCCTGTCGCCTAGGTGATTCAGTAGGATGCAACCCTCCGGCTTCTGCAAATTTGTAAATATTAAAACAGGTTAGCGAAACAACTCTAACAGAATGGGAGTGGCATCAACTTAAGTGCACAGATGAAGGCTTGCAGTACCTCAAGTAGATCCACTGGATCAGCGAGGACCTTCGAAGCGCAACTGCTTATCCGACCCCGAGGGGTACCGTCGCCCTGGGGTTCCACATCTGCACTCTTGGTCAGCAATGCATCTCTCAACCGTGCAAACTCTTCCCTCATTTGTGCGACCTCAGACTGCACCTCAAACTGCACCTCAGCCGGTATCTGATCAGAGAGCTCCGCCCGTACCTCAGCCCGTATCTTTTCGGAGAGCTCCGCTTCCTTTTCCTTCCAGGAGCGGGCCTTCTTCCTCGGTGGAGCCGGATCTGCGAAACCGGCCTTCCACAACACAATGGCTCCCACGGCCCGTGTCCGCCCGGGATGCTCCTTATTTCCTAGAGCCCGGGTGAGGATGTCGTTCTCCCTCTGTGGGGTAAACAATCCCTCCACTGCCTCCTTCTCAAAAGAGATTTGTTACATTTAAAGGTACCTTGTGAGACAAATTACCTTATATACACTTGTGCGCACATAGTTTACGAGGTTAGCCAACTTACCATTCTCATCACAACGTCGACGTCCCCAGGGATTGCGAACTGCACAGACCCCGTGGATGACACGGACCCCCTCCCCCTCCACCATCGCTTGCACCTCTCATCCCGGATCTCGGAGAGCGGCAACTCAGGGGTGTCGACGACAGGATTTTGCTCGTCTTCCTTCTTCCACTGCTCCTCCTTCCCTGCATAGCCCGGGGATTCGAGCCGATGCGGGTGGTCGTTCCTCTTCTGGATCGCCCTATTCTTCTCGCTAAGGGCCTTGAACTCCTCAGTCCCCTTCTCCTTGGTGAATTCCTCCCATACCTCCTCCGATATGAAGGGGTACTTCTCGCAAGGAGATTTTCCCACAGCGAGGAAGTTACTGACGAGCCAGCTCTTAAAGGTTTTCCATGTTTCGTTCATGTCCTTCAAGCAGGCCGTCCTAGGTGTATCGTCGGGGATGTTCCACTTAGCCTGTTTTCAAAAAATGCATGCAATTAATCACGAGTTAGTTAAACTTTAATATAAGCCAAGAGAATGTGATTACGAAAGAGTTCAGCGATTTCAGTTAATTTAACCTTCACTTCCGCCCACAACCTATCCCTCTCATCCGCCGTCACGTCCTTCCAGCTCTGCACCGTGATCTTCACCCTTTCTTTCGCCAACAGCCCAATGTAGGCCGCGTAATTCCCAGCATTCTTTCCAATTGGCCTCCCAAATTGGTTGAACTCATAAGAAAGATCCGTGCGTTTGGTAAAACGGCCCAACGTCGTCGCGCCTCGCCCCACCCTCTTGTGCTGGGATGTAACAGCTGCATCTTCAGTTACGTTGGGGTTGGCCCTAGTCGAACCACTAGTACCATCCGATGAAGACGACGACATGTCTTTCCCTACAAAACCATCAACAAACCATCAAAAATTTAATGGAAACACAAACCAAATCATTTTACAAAGAAAAAGGACCTATTTTAAATATTTTTTCCATCGGTAAACACAAAAGCTACCATGCAATACAAGATAAGATTCTATTTCTCAACGTTTTCGTCTACAAATTTTCATATAGGAAGCAGGCAACTTATGGCAATTAATTCTTCTTGGAGTTCCATAACTCAGCCCAGGACTGGAGACTAATTAGGGCTGCAAAAGGGATGTCCGAACAAAATAATGGTAAAAGAAATACATGCATAAATTACTTCCTGACTGTTCAGAAATATTTTCTATCGGTAAACACCTGATCTGCCGATAGAACATAACAATTTTTCTGTCGGCAAACACGTGAGATACCGATAGAAAATAATAATGTTTTCTATATATGGAATTTTGTTGATAAGCCACTATTCACTGTAATCACATAACATTCTCAATGATTTTTTATACTAATATTCATGGGCCAGCATTATTATTTCACACATAAATATGCACACAAGCATCTAAGTGCCACTGTGCATAATCTGACAAACCTAATGCTAATGGAATATAAAGATATTGAAGTAGCACAGAAAGTAGATCACAACCAAAAAAGGAATAATATGGTCTATTGTAACACCCCTGTTTTGCCAAACCCTAAAATAGTCAAAATCCACATCTTGACCCCAAACCCTAATCTGCTTCAGCCATTCCCTTCTAAATGTTGTTCAGAACATTTTTCCCTTCGGGATCATCTCCAAAATTCCATCCTAAGGTTGAGTTTCAACCCTTACCATTTTAAAACCCTAATTACCCTATTTTACCCTAAACTGTTTTCCCTAATTTTTGTCGAAACCCTTCAGATCTTGCTTGATCTTACCAAACTTTGGCCAGATGAGTTCTAATAATTTTATGCAACTTATCTGCGAAATCAGAATTCAGATCGGACCCTTAGATCTCCAGATTTGCAATCAAGTCCATTTCCTATTCAACTTTTCCTCACAGATCAGTCCCTGGAGAAAGATTTGAAATTGCAAGTTAGCCCGGGCCTTCTTTTTAGCCCCTGTGCCGTTCGACCGCGCCCCGTTCGCCGTTGCCTCGCCGCAGAGCTCGCAGCCGGCCATCCTCTCCGGTCGCCGCGCTCGTAATCGGTTGAGCCACCCCGCGTGCACGTGATAGCCACCGTGGCATCGCCTAGCCCAGCGGATAAACGCCCTCGCCCCAGAGCCGTGTCTTCGCGCGCGCAACCGTTGCCGTGGCATTTGTATGCGCGTACGTGTCGTTGCCGGAGCTGCGCCGTTGCCTCCGCATCTGCGCCATCCCGGACGAAGTTCCAAGGCACCCTGGCATTACTGGCAAAGCTGCAGCACCGCGTGAGCGCGATCACATCACCGTCGCCGTCGTTGCGCCTGCGCCCGACAAGCTTCTCCCCGGCGCAAGGAACCACTGTCGCTTAATCCCTCGCTAGCTTCGCCCCTGGACCTATTTAAACCCCCTCAGTGCTGTGAAGAAGCACAACTTCAAGACTTAGCCAAATTCCCAGTTTTTCACTGTTTCCCTTTCTTCTCCGGCGAGCTGTTTCTGGAGCCACCGTCGCCAGAGCAAACCATAGCCCATCTCTCCAATCCAGGTTCACCAATAAGTTCCCCACACCCATCTTCCCGTGCCCAAGCAAGCAATTGCATCATAGTGCTCCCCATCGCCGGTGATCGCCGGAAAACCAGAAAACCCCTGTTCCCTCAATGCTATCCCATTCAGCCCGAATTAGCTCTCGATTCTATAGAAGAACTTGATCAGTGAGCTTAGTAGAGCAAGCCTGTTGAATCAGGATCCCCATTTGCGTTCAAATTGAAGAAATCCTGATCTGGAGGTCCACCAGTTCGCCGGACCTCGTCGCTGAGCCCCTCCGGCCGATCTCCAATGAAATTAACCCCTCCAGTAGCCTCCTCATACCCCACAGATCGCCCTCAAGCTTGGAATTGAGCTCATTCGCCCTGAATCAAAAATCCCCGAGCTCCAGTGTCATCTTCTCCAGCGCCGGTCGCCGGAATTCTTTCCCGGCCGATCTAGCCCCTGAAACCTTGTCCCTTAGCTTCACCTCACCTCCCTGAGCATTTTATTCCACTTGCTCGACACCTGGATCTGCCTAGATTGTGAGTAATGCCCTTGCCAAGCTCTTGTCCAGATCAATGTCTGTGCCGTGTCGCCACCGCAGTTCATCGCCGGATTTGGCCACCCTCCGGCCACTTTCAGCTCTTGTCCCTGTTGAGTATTTTGTTCCTGTTAGTAATGCCTACCTCCCAGACAAAGTGTTGCATCAATTGGAGCCCTGGATCAAAAGTTAAGCCATGCCCTAGTTTCTGGCCATGTCCAGCACTATGTCAGTGCATGTCAGCCACTGGCATTGACCTTGTTCAGCCCTTTCTGGTTGAGCAATTGAAATGCCACCTTGTCCTTTAGATCCCTGGAGTTGAGATCTACATCTTTCCCTTCTATCACTTCTCCAGAAAACCATCCTAAGACCAGTTTGAAGTTATGCCAAAGCCATGAACCGAATGTCGACCCTTCGACGTTCAATCCTTTTTAGCCGTTTCTTCGACCAGAGCCCTTGTGACCTTGCCCTAACCTTTTCCCCTGCATGCATGACTCATTTACTTAATAATTTCTATGGAAACTATTTTCTGTATGCTTATGGTATGTGTTTGTGTGTTGGTTGATTGCCGCAGAGTCAGAAGCTGAAGGAGCGGAAGAAGTCTTTGAAGATCCGTCTGAGTATTTAGACCCAACATCGCAAGGCAAGCCTCATTCCTTTGATCATGTCTCACCCAATATTTTCATATGAAGTATATTCACTGTTTCTTACTATGCATGCTTATTTGAGATACAAGTTATGTTTGAATGACATGAGTAGATATTACCTAATGGATCATGAAACCCCTTTTTGTTATTGAACCTTCATATATATGCTTTTGTCACCCTAGGACTCATATACTGAATATCCATATCAAACTTGAAATGGTCAAATACATGAGAAGTTATAATGAAAACCGTTTTGTCAAGAAAACTGATAAAAGGGATCAGTAGTGAGGATTGGATTGTATGGAGAGGGTGCGGTGCGCACCAGGGAATGTGAATGTTCCTCACTATTGGTTCATAAGGACGAGAACCTTGTGCTGTGTCTCTATGCGAATTGTAAACGTACCAACCACTTGCCTGGTATGGGACAGGCACAACTTAGTAACTTTTTGGTATTAGCAGTTCCCTGCATGGTTTGTCGATCTGGTTTCTCGCGTGGAAACTGGTAGGCCATGGTTCGGCCACGAGTGATGTGAGTTCAGAAAAATAATGAGAGGAAAAGGCGTAAAAGAAGGAAGGCGCCCTAGACCTGATTAAGCCGTGAGCGGTTGTAATCTTAAATGGTCGTATGTCTCGCGTGGACATAAACCAAGGCTATGTGTCCTGCGGGAACATAGACCAGAGAGGCTAGGAAGTAAGGCAGTGGAGAAGACCTACAACGGTACTTGAGACTTAACTGTCTATTTACCGGGCGGGGATACTGTTAATACTGAACTGTAAAAACGTTGTGTGATCTCGGCCTTGTCACATGTGTATAAGTCACATGGAGCTGATCCAACTTATAAGCCGAGTGAACCAGTGGATTTAAAAAGAGGTACACCTTTGCAAAGCGTAAAAGAAGTATCGGATACTCTGTACTCCCAGGTTCAGGAGTCTTTTCGTAGTGGATGTTATCCATGGGTTATAGCACAAGTAATGTTTTGGAATGTTTTCATAATGCGGTTAACAAAGTAGTAACTCATGGGAGACTACTACATCTAATAATTTTTTTGAAAACCTGTTTAATGTTTAAAGTATCATTTTCATGACAAAGTACTGTTTTACTGAATAAATGACTTGGGAATCTATATATCTCTATCCATATGAAACTGAAACCCCGGAATCATATGTTTCACCCTCATGTAAGTACAATTGCATTAATCCCCGGAATGAGTGTTGCTGAGCACCAAGTGCTCACCCTTGCATTTATATCCAACTGTAGAAGAGGGATTCGAGGATCCCGATTCCTTCAGTTATGAGTACTCAGCTGAAGATGGAAGCACCCCGGACGAGCCCACGTTCTAGAAGGATTATGCACCAAGTCAAGTCAGATGTGGGAGAAGCCCCTCCAACCCCGCTGTTGATGGAAGCCAAGCTATTCGTCGTCGCTTTGTGTTTTATGTTGTGTGTTCGGTACTTGGATACCGATTCTGGTTCTGGCAAACTAGTTATTTTCTTAGCAACTCTACTTAGCGCCATTTTCGGTGCTTTGGCTGTGTAATATTGGCCATGTTGGCCTGATACTTGTTTAATGTTATTACTATGCTTGTGTGGTTTGGAGCTCATGTGACATCCTGCTGTGTGTAACCTACCTGGGCGGTTACCAAGGTGATCCTCAAATGGGGGTCTCACATCTATAGCACCCTCTCTTGGTTATCTTTTGCATTACCTGTATGCAAGTCATTAGGACTTCATCACATCTATTAGTTTGGGAAAAGTCATATATGTCATATATTCATATATATTCATATTTGAAACATATACATCGAAGACCCATCCACATTGCCATATATTCATACCAAGTGAGTAAAAATTCCCAACCAAACTAGTACGTACATTACATGCCTCATGTCCTTCCAGATCCAAAGTTTTAATAGTTGTTCAGAAATATTTTCTATCGGTAAACACAAGAGCTGCCGATAGAGCAGACAAATTATTTCTATCGGCAAATACAGGATATACCGATAGAATATGTGTACGAACTACTCAAACATATAATGTGCATTACATGGCAGTTGCATACAATTAATCACACATACAGCAGTATAATAAGTTAAAATCTCAAAATAGGTTCATTACAACACTGGAACATATTATGTCAACCCTAATTTAAATCAACATTGCCTGCGGAATGTACATAATCCAACACAATAGGGAACCCTAGTGTAATTGTAAAACTCGAAGAATTAGTACGTACAAAACACTAGGATCAAATAAGGAAGATGCTGGAAATAGAACGACGAATTAGGGTATTTACGGCGATCAGTGCTGGTGATGGAGAGGCGGTGTAGAACGCAGCGGCGGCCGGCGAAGGACGAAAATAAGAACCGGTGGCAGTGGCGAACCAGTGTCCAGCCGGCGATCGTTGTGTGGGAGAGAGGAAGTGAGTGGTCACGGCGGAGGTTGTGGTTTTCTTCGCTCTCGAAGAGACGCAGTGCTCTAAGTTGGAACTGTTCGACTGGAGGGAAACTCAAGGGCCGTGTACGAGTAATAAAGTAGAGGATGACCTTTTCTATCGGTAAAACAAAATAATACCGATAGAATTATGTCCGTTTCTATCGGTAAAACATAATAATACCGATAGAAAAAGTAAATTTCCTGGAAAAATATTTGAAGTAGTGGATTCCTTTTTTCTATCGGTATAAACAATAAAATCCCGTGAGACCAATTTTCCCCAGAAAAATTTTTTCATTAAGTGCCTGAGATTATAGTATTGGGTGCCATTTTTCTATTGGTAAAAACAACAAAATACCGTCAAAAAATGAAAAGGTACACACAATTTAACATCAAACAGACCGTGCTTGAAAGCTGCAGAATGATAAAGAAAGAGGGAAGATAGTCAGAAAATTGGAAAATTGACATAAAAAGAAATTGTTCATTCATTGTTGTTTTCTCACTTATAAAAAAAATAAAACCCAAAATGCTAGGTCAAGGGGTGGTCTTAGCCCTGGCTGCATGTAGAATAGAGTCAGATTGACTTGCAGCCAGGACGCAGGACTCCTCTAGCGACAAGTTGTCGCTAGGATCAACTACTACCGCGTCGAGAAGGCCTGCGACCTCCCTCAGCTTCGCTATGGTATCCTTCATAGTCAAACCGCAGCCAACGATGGTAAAATCTGCGGCTTGCTTCTCCTCGCGAAGACGCCTCATCATCGCCCTGGAATTGTCACCAGCCGTCTTCATGCGCTGAATGCGCCGGAGGAGATCGTCCAGTTCAAGCCGTAGCTGAGTGTGCTTGTCCGTAAGGAGCTTGTGCTCCTCCTGGAGGGCCCTCAGGTCAGCCTTCACTTTGCCAGTGTCTTCCACGGCTCCCATTCCCTGTGCAAATCAACAGGTCTAGAATGTAGTGAACATGGATTAACAATACAGGGGTAAACCTAGGAGATTTAGAGTTCTTACCGGGGAGGGCGTGGCTGACGATCCCATGGAGGTTGCCATTGTGAAAGAGAAGATGAGGAGTCGAAGTGTTCAAGAGTTAGAAAAACAAAAAAATACCGCGACGCATAGCGAGGTACTTATAGAATTTCCAAGGCAACGCATGGCGACACAGTTGAGAATTCAAAGCGCCAGAGTATTTTTCTATCGGTACAAACAACAAAAAACCGTCAGACAACAAATACCGTGAACTAACGAATTTATTCTAATGGTAAAATATAATAATACCGATAGAACAAGTAAACTTTTCGCAGTGAAACTTTTGAAGTGCCTGAGACACATTAAAGTAGCGAATGTCCTTTTCTATCGGTAGAAATAACAAAATACCGTCAGAAAAATTGATTTTTGGAGAGCTTAATTTGAAGAAGCAAGAGGCTATGATGAGATTTTTGTAAGTGCTATTTGAACTCATGCTGTGGAGTAAAATTGAGATATATTAATGCTGTGAAGTAAAATTGAGATATATCATGATGTACTTGTGCTTCATGCATAACCAAGGAGGAAGATTGTAGATGCATAAAAGAATCAGCCAAGTGTTGTGCCGACTGCTCATATTACCATGAGGGTTCATACCATCTGTACTCAGCCCGAACCTTATATTCCTAAGTTCGCCGCCGAACTCAGCAAATGTTCTGTTGATGTTTCTCCATTGAATAGAATCAGCTGGGTGTCTCAGTTTTCCGTCTTGTTTCCAGGCTTCAGCATGCCAACGCAAGTGCTTCGCGACTTTCGGATTTGCAAACAGCCGCTTCAATCTAGGTATCACAAGCAAGTACCACACTGTTTTCGCCGGAGGTCCTTTCTTTACCTCGTGACGTTCACTGTCAATCCGGTCTCTACACGTATACCTCGATACGCCGCATCTTGGACAAACATGAAAACTGGAGTACTCGTTACGGTACAACACACAATCATTTGGGCATGCGTGTATTCTTTCGATTTCCATTCCCAACGGACACAACAGTTTTTTGGCTTGGTAAGTAGATCTTGGCAACTCATTTCCCTCTGGAAGCAAGTCCGCTAGAAGATCTAATAGTGCCGTGAAACTCTTATCACTCCAACCGTTGCCTACCTTCAAGTTATATAATCTCAGCACAGAAGACAGTTTTGTAAATGTTGCACATCCAGGGAACAGAGGCTTCTCAGAGTCAGCAATCAGTTTCTCAAATTCACAGAAGACATTTTCGTTGTAATCTTCCTCTACATCACATAACATCTCATCTAGATTGTCATCATCATCATCATCTACGTGCACATCGGAATGAACATTATCACAATTCGGATGATCATCGATATTATTGCAATCCACATCCGAGTCCTGCTGATTGGTAGTAGTGATGCTTGTTTCCTCAAGATCTTCGCCATGCCATATCCAACGGGTGTATCGCGCGTTAAAACCACGACGAATCAAATGACTCTTAATTTGATCAGAGTTGCTAAACCTCTTAAAGTTCATACAATCTGTACAAGGACAGAGCATATTTTTCTCTCCCTTCCTCTCCTTTTGTTGCTCAGCAAATTTAATGAACTCATTCACACCATCCAAATATTCAAAAGTAGTACGTTTTATTCCATACATCCAATATTTCCTGTGCATCTACAATTAACAAAATTTGACGAGTCAGCCATGCATGCATGAAACCTGCCCGATTAAGTTATGTATATGTACATGTACAGCCTCTTACAATAGATGTGTTGAACCCTAGCCTGACGAAATTAACACTAATTAACCTAGCTAACTACACAATACAAGCTAGTTAGCTCCTAAAACATGACGCATTTCCAGCTACCTAGCTCCCAAGCTTACAGCTACAAACTTAATTGGAACTACACAATACAGCTAGCTTGCAAGTAGAGAGGGAGGGAGATCTAGAGGGAGAGAGAGATAACTGTAGACAATTAATCATACCTTAAAGAGAGGGGCGCAATCAACTTCCCTCCAGCTTGCGCTGATCACCCTAGCAGTGTAGCTACGAGCGTGGAACTTTCATCACAAACAGAGGGACACAGAGTGCAACAGAACTAATTAAAGAGCAGCTCAGCAATGGTCGAGTGGGGTTTTCCTTATAATGGAGCTTTTTCTAACGGTAAATACATGAAATAACCGTTAGACTAACTAAGGTAATTTGCCTCTCACATATTCTATCGGTAAAAACGCACATATACCGTTAGAGAATGTACATCATTGAGCAAGTACAGGCCTTTTTCTATTGGTAAATATGTGTCTTTACCGTTAGATGATGCATGACACACGAACATGAGTTTTTCTGTCGGTAAATATGTGTATTTACCGTTAGATTATGCAGGACTGAGCAAATATATGTGCTTTCTATCTGTAAATATGTGTATTTACCGTTAGATGATGCATGACTGAGCAAATATATGTGTTTTCTATCGGTAAATATGTGTATTTACCGTTAGAGGAGGTACTTGTACGAAATTTGGACACACATGACACCAGTTCCCACATCCAAGGAATCATATCAATGTAACATCTAACAGATCTTACATCAAACAGATCTTAACTAGAAGATAAAGCAATATTTCAAGAAATGCTAATTTGTGGATTAACTAGGAGACACACAAATACTTTTCTTAGGTACTTGGGACTTCTTCTTGCCAAAGAAATTACACATGCCAGTTCACAAATTCAGGTACAAACATACACATGCCAGTTCACAAATTCAAGTGCATGTTTGAAACAGCCGTACAAATACACACCTACCTACCAATACAATTAAAAACACAAATACTCCCTACACATTCAAGTTCATGTCCCAATTAGCAATACATGATACACAAATATACAACAATTCACACATTCGATGTATATTAGAAAAGCCACGTCTGAAATTAACAACAGATCACGACGAGGACCCAGTGGCCCATACATTTTACATAAAAGAGAACCTTTGCAGGTTACGACAATGCAACTAGCGACTACAAGTTAGACCTGATACATCACAAATGCATTCATCCAAAACGGCAAATGTCTGAACTACATTGGACTTAACCATAGGAGTTCAGTTCGAAGACGCCCGAGGAGCTGGAACTGCCGTGGTGATTTCTTCGGACTCAAACTTGATCAACTCAACTCAACTCAACTCAACTCCATTAACAAAAAGAACTGACCTTCCAAGATGTTGTTCTGTGTAGTGATGGTGTAGAATGGCTGTGCAAATAACAGCAATTCTTCTTCTCCAAGCAGGTAAGCATTTGGCCATAAGCTGGTGCATGCAAAAAAATGTAAGATGCTTTCTATAGGTCCTGATTTGAGAAACACGCAGGGCTTAAGGATCTTCTCGACCGAGCCAACCAAGATCTCGCCCTTCAAATCCTTCCAGCTCTCGACGGTGATCTTCACCGTTTCTTTCGCCAACAAGCCAACGTAGGCAGCGTACTGCGATGAAGAACTGTGAAATATGTTGCCCCTCATGAGCATCATCCAAGGACCTGCAAAGATCATAATCATATTGAAAAGAAGACATATCAAAATGAAGGATACAAAAAAAGCAGAATAATTGTCATAATCAGATTAGAATGATTTACGTACCTTGCTTGGGATGACGAAGTCTAGAGGGCGTCGATGGAGGTGCGGAGGTGCAGCGGTCGCTTGTAGAGGTGGGCCGGCCGTCCATGGAGCTTATGGGTTAGGACTACGAGCCCCAGATGAACTGTGAGAATGAAGAGACATACCCCTGTATTTATAGTACTAGATAAATTCTATCGGTACAAAAACCGCATACCGTTAGTCATTTTATATATATTCTAACGGTACAAAATAAATTACCGATAGAAAAAAAAACATCTGTAGAGGTCGAACGGCTCTATCGGCACAATACAAATTACCGATAGGAATTTTTGTCCATACTCTGTCGGTATGTACGTACATTGCCGATAGAATAATACTAGTTGTAGAAGGCGAACAGTTCTAAAATATTTTTGCTATATTCTAACGGTATAAACATTCATTACCGATAGAATAAAACTATTTGAAGACGAATAGTTCTAAGCAATTTTCGATATAGTCTAATGGCAAAATAATACATTATCGATAGAATAAAAATATTTGTAGAAGGCGAACGGTTCTATCAGCACACTACATATTGCCGATAGGAATTTTTGTACATATTCTGTCGGTATATACATACAGTACCAATAGAATAAGACTAGTTGTAGAAGTCGACCAGTCCTATCGGCACACAATATTCTCCCGTCAGTACTTATGCATCTCTTCTAAGGGAAAATATGTTCATCACCGCTAGAGTAAATCATAGTATGTACTCTATCGGTAAGTTTCTTACAAAATGATAGGAAAAATACACCCGTTGGCCTTTTATGGCCGCGAGGCACATTTTCTATCGGTTTTCTACTAAAGCGCTAATAACCGATAGAATATAGGGGTTAGTAGACTGCATTTCTGTACTAGTGAATGTACTTTCTTCTCCTTTGTTCGTCTTTTACCTTTGTAAAGAAAACAATGATAAATACAAAGTTCTTTGATTTGTTCAAATTTGTTTACCTGCACACATACAATTATAATAGAAAATATGCAGATGCATGATTTTTCGAGACATGAAAATACTTCCATCTAAATGTTATAGCTGTATTCTCCTAGCCCCTCTCCTGATATTACTAATACTGAGAACTCAGTTTAGTAATTGCAGGACAATAAATATGCCCAGAAAAACCTCTTATGCTAGTAAGTCTCATGTGCATTAAGAAATGGTTTATTTACAGATGTCTTATCTAGATCTGGCCATGAGATTGATTATCGAATCCACTTTAAACACTATGATGAGATGACCATCTGTGATCAAATCTATGATCGCAGACTATACGCGACCATAGTATTGAATCTCAAGCATGGCCTGAATATATCTGATCCGTTTGAGACCTAGCCTTGTTTTTGCACTAGGCTCGCCCAGATTCTAATATGCGGAATAACGGCATCTTACTCGGAATTACCGAAACCCAAAGGATGATCGAAAACATAGCTCAAAATAATTGCACAACTCTTTATTTCAAAGAGGGCTTTACACGTCGATCGTTAGGGCGCACTCGTCTACGTCGATTAATCAACTATAAGTGTCTAAAACTCAAATAAGTTATACAACTTTTCGATGATCTAAACTAGACCAATTACAAGGTATTTTTAGTCCAATCGTATGAGTACGTATCAGACTCAGTAACCTAAACGTATTAGACTCATATAATAAACTAACCCTAAACATATAAGCTTAGTTATATATATTCGGATTGGATTACAATTTCGAACAGGGAACGAATTCCTTTTCATGGTCGTGGACCAATCCATGGTCGCGAAAACTTCTCATGGTCGCAAAACCTTTCTGATCATAATTAAGGACGCGAAACCGTATGCGATCAAGACATGAAGATCCTCCCAAATCATGACTCCCTTGTTGAGGATGAGCCAACCCCTGTTGCGACCTCTTGGTGAAACTGGGGATGTGGAAATTGGGCTTCTTCATCTTCTATGGTGTACCACTTTGCCGCAAGTACTCGCTGATCTTTCCAACTGATTCAAAAAGTCTCCTTTGTGCCACTGCGGGTGGTAGTCACCTTCTTCTCCAGAATCACATCTTCGCGTAGAGGTTCGTCTCATTGATAGACCAAGTCTTCAACATATGATACTATGGTATCTGGCTCATCATCCAACATTGAAGGCTCGAAGAGTTTGAGGTGCTCAACATTGATATCCTAGTAAATATCCATGTATGGAGGTAACTCGAGCTGGCAAGCATTATTTACCACTTTCCGCAAAATCCGAAAAGGACCATAACGAGTGGGTTTGAGTTTCTTACCTTCACCTTTAAGTCTCCCCTTACTCAGATGTAACCATACCATATCACCTTCTTGAAATTGCGCATCAACTCGGTGCCGATCATGTCGTGCCTTGTACTTGAGTTGAGCTTTCAGCAAGTTCTATTCAACTTCTCGATGGAGACGTTGAATACCTTCCAGGAACTTTTGTGCTCGATCCTGATCAGATGCTTCCTTGCCATTCTGTGCTGAGGTAGGGATAAAAAACTCCATGTCGAAAGGACTCTGTGGTAGAAATCCTAAACAGACTTCAAACGGCGAGTTTCCAGTCGAACCATGCACTGCTCGATTAAAAGCAAACTGCCGGTACAGTATGCTTTCATCCCAGGTCTTCGGGTGCTTTGAGTTATATCCTCTCAAGAGATGAATGACTGTGCGATTTACCACCTCGGTTTGACCATCAGTTTGCGGATGAAAAGCAGTACTTCTCTTTAGCTTGGTGTCCATCATCGTCCAGAGCGATCGGCAAAAGTGACTAAGGAACTGGGTATCACGATCAGACACAATAGAAGTCGGCAGTTAGAAGTGTGTCCAAACATTTGAAAGAATACCCGAGCTGCTTCTCCCGTGATAATCTTTCGACAAGGTATAAGAATAATCATTTTGGAGACCGATCAACGACCACGAATAGATAGTCGTTGCCATGTCGGGTCTTAGGCAATCCTCCTAAGAAATTCATGGATATGCTCTCCCATGGTCGCGATGGAACTGACAAAGGAGTGTATAAACCTAATTTTTGGTTTGCCGGTTTCGAGATGCTGCAGAGACCACAACCTCGAACAAAACTAGCCACATCTTGCTGCATACGCAGCCAGAACACATGTCGGTGTAGATATTGCAACTTCTTTGTAACCCCAAAGTGACTAGCTACAGTCGATGTGCGCGCTTCACGCAACCATTGAATTCGAGGTGCTCCACGAGGTATGCAAAGTAAATTGCTCTTGTACAAGAGTCCTTCTCGACGAACGAACTCCATAGGTTTCCCTGTTTCGAGCTTAGTCAATGTTGTTTTAAAATCAGGGTCTTCACTGTACATAGTGGCACAGTCATCATCACATGAGGGCTCGACCTGCATGAACGCTGATAAACAGAGGGTCGTAACTGGTGGTTGCGATAACATATCCGCCAATTTGTTGTGTACTCCCTTCTTGTACTTAATCACTAGATTAAACTACTGCAGATACGACATCCACTTCATGTGCCGAGCTTGCTGTAGCTTGGACTGAGTTTGCAAATATTGCAACGGTTGATGGTTGGTGTGGACAACAGTCTCTTTACCCAAGAGATAACACCGCCAATGTTTCACGGCCTAATGCAGTGCGCATAACTCCTTATCATAAGTCGGGTAGGTCTTCTGAGCTCCCTGAAATAACTCGAAGTGATATGCCACTGGTCGACCTTCTTGCATGAGCATTGCACCCATCGCATCACCTGAGGCATCAGTTTCTAGCTCGAATGGTTTCTGGAGATTTGGCAAAGCTAACATAGGCGCCTCACTGATCTTCCTCTTCAGCAAGAGAAATGTGTCCTTATGTTTCCCTGTCCAGTTGAACTTCTGATCGATCCTGGTTAATGCATGCAATGGAGAAGCCACAATCGAGAAGTGTCGGATGAACTTCCGAAGGTATTGGCATGCTCCCACAAAACTACGCATGTCCGTAACTGTTCGCAGTCGCGGCCACTCGTGAATCACTTTTACCTTATCCGGGTCGATTTGCAACATACTGTTGCTGACCATGAATCCTAGGTAAAGTAGAGTTTGCTGGCCAAACTCGCACTTCTTATGGTTGAGACAAAGTCGATGTCGCCGAAGTTGTTCGAACACCTTTTCGACATGAATGAGGTGCTCATCCCACGAACGACCATAAACCAGTATGTCGTCCAGGTAAACGATCACGAAGTCATCGATGAACTGTCTCAATACGTCATTCATAAGACGCATAAAAGTTGCCAGGGCATTGCAGAGACCAAACGGCAAGACCAGACATTCGAACAGACCTTGTCGTGGTTTAAATGCGATCTTCCACGTATCCTCCTCTCAGATGCTGACTTGATGATATCCTGACTTAAGATCCAATTTGGAGAAGACAACAGCATGCTTCAATTGGTCTAGCAGGTCATCAATACGAGGAAGGGGCTACTGGTTCTTGATGGTGATCTTGTTTAGTGCTTGGTAGTCGATGCATATACGCCAAGTCCCATCTTTCTTTGGCACTAGCACCACAGGAGATCCACAAGGTGAAATACTCGATTGAATGATACCATCGTTTAGCAACTCACCAAGTTGTCTCTTGATCTCTTCATTCTCCAATACTGAGTTGCGATATATACTCAGATTGGGCAGTGTCACATCGGACACAAGCTGAATTTCGTGCTTGACTGGACGGTTCAGCGGACGACCCAGGGTAGTCTCGAATAGGTCACTGTATTCCTCCAGTAGTCCCGACAAATGACCAGAATCCTCTCGGCACGCCAACGACAATGCTGGTAGGGTACCCTCACCTTGACCAATGGGTCAAATCATGACAAGCACATACTTGTGACATGCATTAACAATTCGTTTGGCTTGATTTGTGGTAATCAAGTTCGAAGTGTTGACGTGGATGTCTCTACTGATCACCAACTTAACTCCGTCTTTGGTGAGGTCATACTCTTGCGCTAGCCGATGGAACTGAGCGTCTTGATCATACAGATATGGACTCCTAAAGATCACCTGACAGATATCGATAGGGACAACATCGCATTGGACCTCATCGATATATCGTGCAGAGATCGCAAACTTCAGCACACACTGACTCGAAATCTGTTGGTTCACGTCGGATGTAAACCAACCCAGCGGATATGGTCGCAGGTGTGTGGTTGTCTTCAAACCAAGTCGCCGAACCAGTCTAGCAGAGACCAGATTTTTTTGACTTCCGGGATCGAATATCACTGCGACCACTTCGTGCTTCACCTGAATGTTGATGGTGAACAAGTCCTCTGTTGGGTGATGGTCGTTCGGTGGTTCCGAACCCTTCTCCTTCGGCATTGCCATCAGAGACAAGGTGGTATCCGCCTCATCAACCGAATTCACTCGGACAACTTCTTCGTCGAGTGAAGTCGCAGTATCAGTGGTTGTTCTTTTCCCCGGTCCGTTTTTCCTTGGTCGAAGTTCAGGATGAAGCTTGTAGCATTTATCCTTGGTGTGTCCCATGACTTGACAATGTTCACAAAAGGCACCCGTGCCCAGTTTTGAAGCGTTCTTCTTCGGACTCGGCTTTTTCTTTGTCAAGGTCGCGCTTTCCTTCGTGCTTTTGTTGCTGCGGGATTTATTCTTCTTCTCGATCACCATAGCAGTTGTGCTTGCGATCACGATGTCTTGGACGCTGAACAGACTTAGCTCAGTACTGACTGATTTATGAAGTCCAGATGTGTATTTCCGAAATACCTGAGGATCGGACAGTGAGATGCCGATGACCATTGCTTGTTGCCGAAACTCCGTCGTCTAGTATTGGACGGCTGGTCGCGCCGTTGGTATAGTCTGTGCCAACGTCCCCATCTCTCCTCAAGGTAACCCATCGGATAGAATTCCTATCACAAAAATCATTTGAATTGACCCCATGCAAGGTCGTCAGCTTCACCACTGGCGACAAGGGCCTTCCACCATGTCTTGGCGTGGTCCTTCATCTTCAAAGGTGCAAATTTGACCTTTTGAGCGCTACTAAACCCTTTCAAGTCAAAGTACGTCTCAAGCTGGTCGATCCAAGAATCCAGTTTCTCGGCATCGATCACCCCATCATATATGAGTATATCAATCTTAGCGTCGACCTTAAAAGATCCAACAGCTAAGGAGGTGTTGGCGAGGTCGTCAGTCTTGTGGTCGCCTTCGTCTTCATCTTCGTCTGCCCTGCACAAGTCTTCACCAGTCTTCACACCCATAACCTTCCCTACTTCAGGAGGTACAATCATGGCCTGCTACTTAATCCAAGCAAGCACGGTTTCCATGTCGGTGGAGAGCTTAGCCACTTATTCGGCTAGGTTAGCTTGAATGGAGGTATCGTCAGACATTGTCGGAGATGCAGCAATAGAAACCGTCGATTGATCGCCTGGAGTTTTACCGGAGGTTTTGTAACCCTGGCGAGTCTTCACCATCCATAGGATAGGAAAGTTGCTCTGATACCAACTTGATCCGTTTGAGACCTAGCCTTGGTTTTCGCACTAGGCTCGCTCAGATTCTAATATGTGGAATAATGGGATCTTACTCGGAATTACCAAAACCCAAAGGATGATAAAAACACAGCTCAAAATAATTGCACAACTCTTTATTTCAAAGAGGGCTTTACACGTCGAACGTTAGGGCGCACTCGCCTACGTCAATCAATGAACTATAAGTGTCTAAAATTCAAATAAGCTCTACGACTCTTCGATGATCTAAACTAGACCAATTACATGGTATTTATAGTCCAATCGTATGAGTACTATCAGACTCAGTAACCAAAACCTACTAGACTTATATAACTAACTAACCCTAAACAAATAAGCTTAGTTATATATATTCGGATCGGATAACAATTTCGAACAGGGAACAAATTCCTTTTTATGGTCACGGACTAATCCATGGTAGCGAAACCTTTCTGATCATGGTTAAGGACGCGAAACCGTATGCGATCAGGACTTGAAGGTCCTCCTGGATCAAGATCCAAAGGACATCAATTGAGAATACGCTTATAACATAAAATGAAAGAAAGTTTTTGTTGGGGGAAATCTCCGCGAGACTAAGTCCAGGTAAGAAGCTGCGCCATTTGCCCGGGGACAAGGCCTCCGATGCCTGTCCCGGACACCACCATGTGCCCGGGGACAAGGCCCCGGTGCCTGTCCCGAGTGCCGTCTTTAGCTCGGGGAAAAGGCCCTCGGTGCCTGCCGGGCGCCGCCTTTAGCCAGGGGACAAGGCCCCCGGTGCCTGTCCTGGGCGCCGCCTTCCGCCCGAGGACACGGCCCCTGGTGCCTGTCCCGGGCGCCGCCTCTAGCTCGGGGACAAGTCCCCCGGTGCCTGTCCCGGGCACCGCCTCTCGCCCGGGGACACAGCCCCCGGTGCCTGTCTCGGGCGCCGCCTTTCCCCCGGGGACAAGGCCCCCGGTGCCTGTCCCGGGCGCCGCCTTTCGCCCGGGGACACGGCCCCCAGTGCCTGTCCCGGGCGCCGCCTTTAGCCCGAGGACAAGGTCCCCGGTGCCTGTCCCGCGCGCCGCCATGTGCCTGGGGACACGGCTCCCGGTGCCTGTCCTGGGCGCCGCCTTTTACCCGGGGACAAGGCCCCCGGTGCTTGTCCCAGGCACCACCATCGTCCCGGAGGCAAAAGTCTCCGATCCTGGGTCACGTGCGGGTCACACAAGGAGCGCCTCGGGAACCGGCGGACACCTGTCAAGCATCCGAGGTGCCTGCCTGAGAGAAGGACGTTGCTACCCTTCGATCCAATGGTAGCAGGTGGGGTAGTTTTGTCTTTTTGCATCTTTTGGGGCTATATAAGCCCTTGTACACCTCATGTAAGGGACGATTGTTCATTATTACTTGGAATAGACAATCTCACAGGTGTGCTCCGGAGCCATCTCTCCCCCGAGAGAGCTCCCCTAGCCGACTTTGGTCGGGAGCACTCCGACAGGACTAGGGCCCCCACTGGGACCCGAACCTGTATAAACCCTCGTGTCATTTGTTGTGCTTTCCCGATGGGGGAGGACCGGTCACCCGGTTAGCCCGCATCGTATTTTCTTCGCTAGGATTGTCCACAAAACCTGCCGGGGTATTCGCAATACCACGACGGTTGGCGCCGTCCGTGGGGACTCGTGACAACACGCCATGGCTACCCCAAGAACGAGGGCTCGTGCCCTTCCCAGTGACGCCGGTCCCGGTTACCCGGTGCTACCCATCTCGGACACGACCGTCCCGGCGCTTCCGCCCGAAGGCAGCCAGACCCAGTTACCGCCTCCCACCTTCCCTCTTAATTTCGGTGGTTCGACCTCCGGGTCAATCCCGGTGACCGCGGTAGCCTCGGCCGGGATGAGTCTCCCCCCGACGGCTCCCCCGGCTCCCCGGGACAAACTCCGATCTTTCTACAACTTCACCTATTGATCTCTATGGAAATTTGATTACCCATGAAATGCACAAAAAGGAGAAGAAGGAACTGAACGAAACCTCTGATACAAAGAAAAAGACAGAGGCTTTCAAAGCAAATTCCAAGGACGGCACAAGTGAAGGTTCCTCCGATGAAGACTTGGCTCTCTTGGTAAGAAATACTCAACGTCTTCTTCGCAGGTTACACAAGAAGGGAGTAAGCATTGACACTCGTCCAAAAGGTTCAAGACCAACAAACTTCAAAGATGTGATATGCTATGAATGTCATGAAAAAGGACATATAGCATCAAGATGTCCGAACAAGAACAAATCTACGGATAAAAAGAAGAAGAACTTCAAGAAGAAGTTTAACACTCCTAAAAAGGCATGCTTTGGCGAATGGATGTCTGGAGGTGAGAATTCCGACTCCGACTCTGATGATGAGAGATGTACAAAGAAATTAGCCGGAATCGCCCTCAAAAATTCATCAAGCTCTCCAGTTTGCCTTATGGCAAAAAGGAATGAAAAGGTAACTTCTTTTGATCCCTCCTATGATGATCTAGTTGAAATGCTAAATGAAATCAATGAGGCCTATGGCAAAACTAAAAGAAAATATAAGACCCTTAAGGAAGAATTTCAACTCTTTATGATCAACACTCTGAATTAAAGGAATCCTATGAAAATGCTCTTATGAAAGATGTCTCAAATTTGTCTTGTAAAGCTAGCATTGGTACTTCTTGTGATAATATTGATAATTTTCAACTAGATATACCATGCGCTTCAAATGAATCCATTCTCTGTGAAAACATTAAACTTAAATCTCAAGTTAAAAAATTAGAAAAAGGGTTAGAAAATAGCTATAAAGCTAAAAAATCTCTTGACCTAATTTTAGGTAGTCAAAGATGCACCTTTAGAAAAGAAGGTCTAGGATATTTTCCTAAGAAAGATAAAAAGATAAAAATTAGAACTGTTTTTACAAAAGCATGTAACCTGTTTTGTCATAAATGCCATGAAGTAGGTCATTCACATGATTCATGCCCTCTTATGACATCTGCATATTTTGATGCTTGTTACATGCTAAAACGGTCAAAGAAAGGTTATGCTATTGCAAAATATGTTGGTGCACCAATGATGAACAAAAGAAAAAAATCTATTTGGGTGCCCAAAACTTTGATCGCTAATTTTAAAGGACCCAAAAGTGTTTGGGTACCAAAATCAACTTAAATTCTTTTGCAGGTAAACTACAAAAATGGTGGACGTCATTGGGTGCTTGATAGCGGATGCTCCGAGCACATGACCGGAAACGCCAAACTGTTCACCACAATCAAAGACAATTCCGACGAACATCAAAAGATCACCTTTGGAAATAATCGTCAAGGAAGCGTGACAGGTTTGGGTAAAGTTGCCATTTCAAATGATTTAACAATTTCAAATGTTCTTTTGGTTGAATCTTTGAATTTTAATTTGCTTTCAGTTGCACAAATTTGTGATCTTGGTTTCCGCTGTATCTTTTATCCAAATGAAGTTTTGGTTGAAAATTTAAAAGACAATTCTTTGATTTTTAAAGGTTTTCGTCATGAAAATTTATATCTAGTTGATTTCTCTTCAAAAGATGCATCTCTTGCAACATGTCTTGTCTCACAAACATCTAAAGGATGGTTATGGCATCGGAGACTTGCTCATGTTGGAATGCATCAACTTAAAAAGCGTTTCAAACGTGATTTAGTTATTGGCTTAAAGGATGTGGTCTTTGAAAAGGATAAACCTTGTAGCGCTTGTCAAGCAGGCAAGCAAATAGCTACCACACATCCAACTAAGCGAATACTTTCTACAAGCAAACCTTTGGAACTTTTGCATTTGGATCTATTTGGACCTTCAGAGTTCCAAAGTATTGGGGGAAATAGTTATTGCTTTGTTATTGTTGATGATTTCACTCGTTTTACTTGGGTTTTCTTTATTTCTCAAAAATCTGAAACCCCCGATGTTTTCAAAAGTTTTGCAAAACGTGTTTCTAATGAATTCGAATTATCCATCAAGAAAATCCGTAGTGATCATGGTGGAGAGTTCGTTAATTCAACTTTATTTGATTTTTGCGACTCTCTTGGAATCAAACATGAATTTTCCACATCCTACACTCCACAGCATAATGGAGTTGTTGAAAGGAAAAATCGAACATTAATAGAGATGGCAAGAACCATGTTATGTGAGTATAATACTCCTATTCGCTTCTGGGCAGAAGCAGTTCACACAGCTTGCTATTCTATTAATCGACTCTATTTGCATCCTCTTTTGAACTTGACACCTTATGAACTTCTTTTTGGAAGAAAACCAAATATTTCATATTTTCGTGTTTTTGGTTGTAAACGTTACATCTTAAGAAAAAGAAACTTTGGTGGAAAATTTCAAAGAAAAGTTGATGAGGGTTTTCTAGTTGGTTATTCTACCACTAGCAAAGCCTATCGTGTTTTCAACAAAACGTCTGGTTGTATTGAGGAATCTTGCGATATTGAGTTTGATGAATCTAATAACTCGCAAGAAGAGCAAGCTGTTCATGACACTTCAGGTGAAATTCAAGAACCTTTGAAAGAACTTACCATTGAAGAAGCTGAGGAAGTTGATCAAGATAATGATGGAAGTGAAGACAACAATGAACAACCTGGACCTCCTGTGCAAGTTGAGTCTGCTGCAGAAGAAGCAGCACAAGAAGAAGCGCCAAGCCAGCATAGAACAATTATCAAGGATCACCCTTTGAACCAAGTTCTGGGTGATATTAGTAAGGGTGTGTCGTGGTATTAAGAATACCCCGGCAGGTTTTGAAGACGATCCTAGCGGAGATTACGCAGCGCGGGTTGACCGGGCGACCGGTCCTCCCCCGCCGGACAAACACAAGAAAAGACATGAGGATTTATACAGGTTCGGGTCCCAGTGGGGGCCCTAGTCCTGTCGACGCGCTCCCGACCGGAGTCGGCTGGGGAGGCTCTCTCCGGGGGAGAGGCTTCCGGAGCACGTCTGTGAGATTAGCTATTCCAAATAATAATGAACTGATCTTTTACAACAGAGGGGTACAAGGGCTATTTATAGCCCCAAAAAGAAGCAAAAAACCTAAACTACCCCGGAAGCCACCGTCGGATTGAAGGGTAGGACCGTCCTTCTCCCGGTCAAACGTCTTAGATGCTTGACAGGTGGTCGCTGATTCCCGAGGCGTCCCTCGCGTGACCTGCACGTGATAAACAAACAGGGGTTTCACCTTTTAGGAGGGCGATGACGTCCGGGACCCCTTCCGGAGAGCAGGGTCCCGGGGACCCAAAAGGCGGCGCCCGGGGCAGGCACCGGAGGCCACTGTCCCCGGGCCAATGGCGGCGCCCGAGACATGCCCGGGGGGCACGGTCCCGGGGGCCAAAAGGCGGCGCCCGGGGCAGGCACCGGCGGCCACTGTCCCCGGGCAATGGCGGCCCCTGGGACCCGCCCGAGGGGCACGGTCCCGGGGGCCAAATGGCGGCGCCCGGGCAGGCACCGGAGGCCACTGTCCCCGGGCAAATGGCGGCGCCCGGGACCCGCCCGAGGGGCACGGTCCCGGGGGCCTAATGGCGGCGCCCGGGGCAGGCACCGGAGGCCACTGTCCCCGGGCAAATGGCGGCGCCCGGGACACGCCCGGGGGGCACGGTCCCGGGGGCCAAATGGCGGCGCCCGGGACATGCCCCGGAGGCACGGTCCCGGGGGCCAAATGGCGGCGTCCGGGACATGCCCCGGAGGCACGGTCCCGGGGGGCCAAATGGCGGCGCCCGGGACATGCCCCGGAGGCACGGTCCCGGGGGGCCAAATGGCGGCGCCCGGGACATGCCCCGGAGGCACGGTCCCGGGCGCCTAAAAGGCGGCGCCCGGGGCAGGCACTGGAGGCCACTGTCCCCGGGACCCCTTCCGGAGAGCAGAGTCCCGGGAACCTAAAAGGCGGCACCCGGGGCAGGCACCGGAGGCCACTGTCCCCGGGCAAATGGCGGCGCCCGGGGCCCGCCCGGGGGGCACGGTCCCGGTGGCCAAATGGCGGCGCCCGGGGCAGGCACCGGAGGCCACTGTCCCCGGGCAAATGGCGGCGCCCGGGACCCGCCCGAGGGGCACGGTCCCGGGGGCCAAATGGCGGCGCCCGGGGCAGGCACCGGAGGCCACTGTCCCCGGGCAAATGGCGGCGCCCGGGACCCGCCCGGGGGGCACGGTCCCGGGGGCCAAATGTCGGCGCCCGGGGCAGGCCCGGGGGGCACGGTCCCGAGGGCCAAATGGCGGCGCCCGGGACACGCCTGGGGGGCACGGTCCCGGGGGCCAAATGGCGGCGCCCGGGACATGCCCCGGAGGCACGGTCCCGGGGGCCAAATGGCGGCGTCCGGGACATGCCCCGGAGGCACGGTCCCGGGGGGCCAAATGGCGGCGCCCGGGACATGCCCCGGAGGCACGGTCCCGGGCGCCTAAAAGGCGGCGCCCGGGGCAGGCACTGGAGGCCACTGTCCCCGGGCAACCATGAACTTACCTGGACTTGACCGCGTGGAGATTTCCCCCAACAGCAGCCCCCCATGCCCTCCGGGGACGAAGCTTGAGCCCCCGGAGGGAATGGCTACGGTACCGGGAAAATCTCCGGACGAAAACTCCGGACGAAAATCACCGGAGCCCCGGCGACGCTTCGGTTTCTGTGCCGGGCGCTTTATGGCCGCGCCGCTTTCACAATAAATGCACGCGCGGTTCGAACCGGTGTCTCGATTTACGCGCCTGTCCCTTCGTTTCCCGCGCACGGTTTGAATTTCAGTGGTCCAGATTGCCCCGAGGGGGCCACGTGGCGCGCATCTAGATCACGGCCAGCCTCTATAAATAGGGCCCTAGGGGGCCCCGGAAGCTCATTCCAAATCTTCAACTCCAGCTTCAGCTCTCCCGGTAGCGCTCTTCCGGTAGCTTCTCCGGTAGCCTTTTCCGGTAGCGAGCGTCCGGGAGTTGTTGACTTAGCCACCGAAAAACAAAGAACTCACTTAATGGCGCCCAAAGGTCGAGCGAAGACCACGGAGGTGCCCCCGGAGGAAATCCCCGTGGATTTCCTCTGGGCCTCCGAGTTCTCGGCCTCGGACACGGAGTCCCTGGTCAAGAAGGGCGTCGTTGAAGAGGGGGACATCCGGGTCCCCCTAAAGAAGGACGGAGCCCCCCGTCCCAGGCCCGGAGAGGTTGTGGCCTTTGAGGCCTTCCTCGAGGCAGGGCTCCGGCTCCCGGTGCACCCGATGCTCCGGGAGTTCCTGAAGGAGTACGGGGTGGCGCTCAACCACCTCACCCCCAATGCCCTCGTCCAGATGGGTCTCTTCATCTGGCTGTACGAGACGGCGACCGGGCTGGAGCCCACCCTCCGCGCCTTCTGGTAATTTTACGAGCCGGCAGCGCGGAGCTCTCACCTGGTGAAGGGAGGACCGAAGTCCCCCTTCGGCTCGGTGATGGTCCAGATGCTGCCCTCCCGGGTGGCGGACTACCCAGCGGTGGCCTCCCGGGACCACTGGGGGGACTGGCTCCGGAGGTGGTTCTACCTCCGGGTCCGGGACGAGGCGGTGGTCTACGCCCCGGAGCCTCCCACCTACAGCCGGTCATCCGCACCGAAGCCGCCGGCGTGGACGGACGAGGAGTTCGAGCTCCTCGGGAAGGTGGTTTTGACGAAGAAGGCCCGCTCGATGCGGGACGCCGCGGAGGAGCTGGCGCTCCTGCGGCTTTCCCCCTTCTCACGCGGGGGAAGGGGGATTGGCATGGGCCCGGAGCAGCGGCCTCCGGTCAAGCCGGTGACGCGGCGTAAGTCCCCTGCATTTTTGTACTTGCAGTTTTTTATGAAAATTGACTAACTTTTTACCTCTTGCAGTGCGCCCGTACCCGGCGGCGAGGGACAAGGCGGAGCACCTCCTAGGGAGGTACTTCGCCGACGAACACGAGCGCATCGTGCGCCTCGTGGGGGAGGGGCCTCCCCGGAACCTGGTGGCCGAGGCCTACGGGCTCAGGCTTCCGGAGAGGAAGCCCCTTCCCACCCCCGGGTCTCATAAGCGGGGGAAGGATGCGGCCTGGGGCTCGGAGCCCAAGAGGCCCCGGGTCCAAAAGACCCCCGCCCCGACGACGACGCCGGCGACGACGCCGGTGAGGGCCCGGGACGCGGCTCCCGGAGCCGAACATGACCGGGCGGCGCCCCGGGCAGAGGCGACGCCTCCGCCCCCGGAGGCCCCCGTCGAGGCCCGGGGGAAGGAGGTTGTTACCGGTGGGGCGGGGTCCGATTCCGCGGACTACGCCCCGTCGCCCGTTCGAGTGGCGCTCCTCTCGCCTCTCCCGGCGACATTGGCGCCGGAGAGGCTGGAGGTGAGGTTCTCGGAGGCGGCGCCTTCGTGCCTCTGGCCGGTGGATGACGAGGGTGGGAGCCCCTCAGTCTTCGAGGTCCCCCCGGAGCAGGAGGCTCCGAGGGCCCTCCGGCCTGGGGCGGGGAAAGGCCCGATGATCCCCCCTCGGGCGGAGAACCCCGCCCAATCTTCGTCTTCGTCTTCGGAGGAAACTTCGTCGACAAAGACGCCGGCGACGCCGGTCGTGCTCCCGGATCCCGAGGTCCGGGGGCCCTCTCCCGGCCGCGACAGGAGGACCGGGCAAGATACCTCCCTACTTCCCGCGGGGGAGGTGGCCCGCTACGCGGAGGGCCTGCACAACCGGAAGGTGCAGGCCTTCGTAGCAGGAGGAACGCTCCATGAGCGTTTTGAGGGGCTCGAGTCCCTCGGAGCCCAGGTAACCCGAGCTCTCAACACCTCGGCTTTTTTCCTGCACTTGAGAATTTTCCAACTCTTTATGTATTTTGTAGGTAGCGACTGTTACTTGGGGACTTGAGCAGCGGGTCACCCGGCTGCTCAAGGAGGCGGAGAGCCGGGCCGCGGCTTGCGTGGAGCAGCGGGAGGCGGCCCTCCGGGAGCGGGACAAAGCTCTTGATGAGCTGTCCCGGGCCCGGGCGCAGGTGCACCTTTCGGAGGGCGCCTACATCCGCCTCCGAGAGGAGGCCAAGGTGCGGGAGAAGGCGCTCCGGGAGCTCGAGAGCTCCAGCGTCCAGGCTCTGTCGGACGCGGGCCGCTCCGTCCGCTCGGCCTTGGAAGGCCTAGGCGTTAGCCTGGGCTCCGGAAGCGGCCCGGAGGTGCCCCCGGCGACCCTCGCGGAGGCTGTGCGTTTTCTTAACGCACAAGTCTCCGCCATCCCGGAGGCTGCGGACGTCCGGGCACGGGGCCGGGCGATCCCCGTCATAGCGGCCGCCGCGGGGCTCGTTGACTACCGGGGTGTTGGCGCCCGGGCGATCGGGGGGCGCATCCCCCGGAGCTTCCCGGAGGCCTTCGAGCCAACGCGCCGGGAGGTGGAGCTGCTGGCGGAGGGGTTCTACGACCGGATCATCCGGACGAGGTTCCCGACACCGGCGCCTCCGGCCGCGGATGCCCCTGCCCTGGCCACGAAGGAAGCTCCCCGGGGGGAGGACCCCAATGCTAAAGTATGAGCCTCCCCCGGGGTCTTTAGCTAGGACCCCTTTTTATTTTGTTAGACATTTTGATTCCGGTAGCTTCTTAGGAGAAGCCCCGGGCACTTGTACAAAAACGTTTTGCAATGAAATATATTTGAAATTTTTCTAAGTCTTTGCAATGAAATGTTACCAGGGTTCCCGGGGGGTTACTCCCGGGCAACGGTCCGGGAGAGGCTCTCCGGGGGACGCCCAAGCGGCTTTGATTTTGCTGAGCCTTGTCTCCAGGGAGCGCGACGGGGGTACTGCCCAGGAGCCTGTCCGGTTGAGATGGCGCCCGGAGTGGCACTTGGATAATTTTGACAACAGCCGTGCCGAATTAACTCCCCCGCGCCCGAAGGCCCAGATGATACCTCCTCTCTGGATACTTCCGCCGGCTGGGTACGAGTTTTGGCCCGAAGACGTACTTCGGGACTCTCAGCGTCGCGTCCGGGCGCTGTACCGAGACTTGGCCCGGGAGCTGAGGGAGCGCCTCCGGGAGCTTTAGGCGTAGGGGCCTTAGGCTCGTAGAAAATCCCCCGGGTTAGGACCCGGGTTGTATCATTTCCAAAACCCACCGGAGGGGGAAGATGTCCTCCGGGTTTACTGATCAATAAAGCACGTTGTTGTTGTTTCCTTTTATTGCGCCTCTTTATTTTCTTCTTGGATGGTCTGGACGACTCATCTTAACAAGGATGAGCTAAGTTTCTTCGTGGGTGACCCGGGGGCCCCTTGTCCCCCCCCGCCCACAGCGGGCCGGAGGAGGCCTCCGCGCGCTGTGGGGGTAACAGGGTCCCCGGAGGGAGCGTAACCTGTAGGAGAAATATTTCCTAAGTTAGAAAATTTTAAAGCGAGGTTTTCAAGGAGAAGACCTTCCGGGAGATAATCATCCGGTCGCCGTGAGAACGGGGAGCCGGGAATAAGGCCTTAAGCGGAAGGAATGTCCAAGAGAACCCGATGGGATTTCCAGAGGCGAGCTTCCTGGGAGACACTCGTCCGGTCGCCGTAAGAACGGGGAGCCGGGAATAGGGTCTTCGGGGAAGGAAATGCCCGAGAAATCCGGCTTCTCCGAGAGACAATCGTCCGGTCGCCGTGAGAACGGGGAGCCGGGAATAAGCTCTTAGGGAGGCATTCATCCGGTCGCCGTGAGAACGAGGAGCCGGGAATAAGGTCGCTGGGGACCAATCATCCGGTCGCCGTGAAGACGGGGAGCCGAAAATAACGTCGACTCCCGGAGGAGGAAGATAGATCCAATCAAGCCGCAAGGGGCTGATCTTCCGGTCGCCGTGGGAATGGGGAGCCGGGAATAACGTCGACTCCCGGAGGAGGAAGATAATCCAGAAAGACATTAGACGTCCCGCTGAGGAGAGCGTCTACTCCCGGAGGAGGAAGTGCCCGAAGACGGGTCTTGAGTGTTTGGGCAGGGGACTAGTCTCCCAAAGTGACTCGTTACCACGGCCACTGTGACCGGGTTGCCGCTTACACCCTCAGTCCACGAGGGCTGGTCGTAAGCCGCCCTACGGGAGTGCAGGCTCCGTTGTAGGGACTTGTTGGGGCTGGCCCACTTCCTCGTGGGGAGGGCATCCTCACAAGGAGGGCTTCCTCGCGGGGAGGGCATACTCGCGGGGAGGGCATCGCCGCTAGGGGCGGTAACGAGAAAGACCTGCAACGAGACAGTTGAAGAACAAAGGCTATGCATTGATTAACAAAATATACAAAGCCCCCCCCTGCGAAACCGCGAAGGGGGGGGAAAGGAAGCTACAGTGTCCCTCCTCCCCCTCCGGCGTGATCGCTCCGGGGGAGGGGGCAGGCCCGTAAGGCTAGACGTGGAACTTGCGAAGTAAACGCAAGTTCCAGGTGTGCTTCAGCTCCTGCTCTTGAAGGTTGGAGAGCTTGTAGGCTCCCGAGCCTAGGACAGCGGAGATCCTGTAGGGGCCCTCCCACTTGGGGGAGAGTTTTCCCTGGGCTTGGGGGTCCGTGACGCGCTTGAGGACAAGGTCCCCAAGGCGAAAAGCTCTCTCGCGCACGCGCTGGTTGTATGCGCGCGACATCTCGCACTCGTAGATGGCGTGGCGGAGGAGCGCTCGGTCGCGTTCCTCCTCCACGAGGTCGATTTCCAGCCGCCGGTTGTCTTCGTTGGCCCGGTAGGCTGCGGTCGAGGCTCCGTTCAGGAGCTCGACCCGCAGCGACCGGAAGCCGATCTCCGGGGGGAGGACTGCCTCCGCCCCGTAGACCAGAGAGAAGGGAGCACGCCCTGTGGCCCGGGACGGGGTCGTGCGCATCGAGCAGAGGATGCTAGGGAGCTCCTCTGCCCACGCGCCCCGCTTGGAAGCGGTTTGCTCGAGTCTCCGGCGTAACCCCTGTAGGATTACGCCATTGACTCTCTCGACGGCCCCGTTGCTTTGAGGATGGGCCACTGAGGCGAAGTGGATGACGACCCCCAGGCCTTCGCAGAATTCCCGGAAATAAGCCGAGTCGAATTGGGTCCCGTTGTCCACGGTGATTTCCCGGGGGACACCAAAACGACAAACGACGTTTTTCCAGAAAAACCGCTGAACGGCCCGGGAGGTGATGCTAGCCAAGGGCTCCGCCTCGACCCACTTTGTAAAGTAGTCGACCGCAACTACCGCATACTTGTATCCTCCGGGCGCTGGGGGGAAGGGCCCTAAGAGGTCCATCCCCCAGCGCACGAAGGGCCAAGTGATGGGGATAGTCTGCAGCGCCACCGGGGGGAGATTCGAGCCCTTGGCCATCTTCTGGCATGCTTCGCACGCGGAGACAAGGTCTCGCGCGTCGCGCATGACCGTAGGCCAGTAGAAGCCCTGCCGGAGGGCCTTGGCGGCGATGGCACGCGGGGCTAGGTGAGAACCACAGCTCCCCGCGTGAATGTCTTCCAAGAGTTGAAGTCCCTCTGACCGGGGGAGGCAGCGCAGGAGGGCTGAAGCCCCCCGCTTGTAGAGCGTTCCCTCCAGCAGGAGATATGCCCGGGGTTTGGCCCGGAGGCGCTTAGCCTCGGTCTCGTGGGGAGGGTCCCCCTCTCCCTTGATGAAGGACATGAGGGGGTCCATCCAAGATGAAGGCCGGACGATCTCGGCGACCTCCGGGATCGGAGGCTCGGGGCCTGCATCCGGGGAGGCCACCGAGGGCTTCATGATGATTTCCAAGAAGGCCCCCCTGGGGAGCGTTTCCCGGGCGCTTACCGCCCGTGCCAAGGCATCGGCCCGGTCATTCTCCCTCCTCGGGATATGCCGGTCCTCAAGGCCGTCAAAGTGCTTCTCCATCTTCCGTACTTCCTGCAAGTAAAGACTTAGATTTGCGTCATGGCACAGGTAAGACTAGTCCATTTGGCAGACAACAAGCTGAGAGTCTCCCTTCACTAGGAGGCGCCGGATCCCCAGGGAGCGCGTGAGGCGCATCCCGAGGAGCAGAGCCTCGTATTCGGCGACGTTGTTGGTTGCGGGGAACTCGAGCCACGCGGCGTACTCGAGCTCCTTCCCCTCGGGGCGGCGTTTGGATCCGAAGAGGGGGCCCCTGCGGCAACGACCGGGACCGGAAAGGGGGAAGCCCCTGCGACATCCGGAACCGGTGGGGGGTGAGCCCCCTCGGTGACATCCGGGGTTGGGGAGCCAATGCGGGGGGAAATTCGCTGAGGCACGGGAGCTGCTCTGTCGACCGGCCCCGGTGCGGTAAACGCAACGCGAGGGGCGGGACTGGCTCCCGGCGTAGGAATAACCCCCGGCATGAAATGACCCCCCAGCCCTGGAAGCGGGCCGGGGACGGGGTACCCCCCTGGTGCCACGAAGGGCCCGGGCATGAAATAGCCTCCCGGCATCGGGACAGGCCCGGGTGCCGAGAAGTGTCCGGAAGTATATCCCGCGGGGGGAGGGAACCCCCCGGCGGGATCATACGGGGTAGACAGCCCCCCGGAGACCGGAGGGGCCGCCGCGTATCCCATAAACGGGGGCATGATCCCCGGATATGCGTGCGACGAAAATGTGGGGGCCGGGGGCCGCGCCAACACACTGAGGAGCTCGTCCATAGAGCGCTGGGCGCGGAGCTGGCCCTCCACGAGAGCCTCCAGCAGGGCATCCCGGGGAGCCGGGGGAGCCGTCGGGGGGAAACTCGTCCCGGCCGAGGTCCCCGCGGCCGCCGGGAGCGACCCGGAGGTGGAGGCACCTAGATTGAGAGGAAAGGTGGGAGGCGGTACCTGGGAATGGTCGCCTCCGGACGGAAGCGCTGGAACAGCAGTGTCCCGGACGGGCGGCGCCAGGTCACCGGGACCGGCGTCACTGGGAAGGGCGCGGGCCCTCGTTCTCGGAGGAGCCATGGCGATTCGTCACGGGTCCCCACGGACGGCGCCAACTGTCGTGGTATTAAGAATAACCCGGCAGGTTTTGAAGACGATCCTAGCGGAGATTACGCAGCGCTGGTTGATCGGGTGACCGGTCCTCCCCCGCCGGACAAACACAAGAATTGACACGTGGATTTATACAGGTTCAGGTCCCGGTGGGGGCCCTAGTCCTGTCGACGCGCTCCCGACCGGAGTCGGCTGGGGAGGCTCTCTCCGGGGGAGAGGCTTCCGGAGCACGCCTGTGAGTTTAGCTATTCCAAATAATAATGAGTTGATCCTTTACAACAGAGGGGTACAAGGGCTATTTATAGCCCCAAAAAGAAGCAAGAAACTAAACTACCCCGGAAGCCACCGTCGGATTGAAGGTAAGACCGTCCTTCTCCCGGTCAAACGTCTTGGATGCTTGACAGGTGGTCGCTGATTCCCGAGGCGTCCCTCGCGTGACCTGCACGTGATAAACAAACAGGGATTTTACCTTTTAGGAGGGCGGTGACGTCCGGGATCCCTTCCGGAGAGCAGGGTCCCGGGAGCCTAAGAGGCGGCGCCCGAGGCAGGCACCGGGGGCCACTGTCCCCGGGCGAATGGCGGCGCCCGGGACTCGCCGGGGGGGCAAGGTCCCGGGAGCTAAAAGGCGGCGCCCGGGACATACCCCGGAGGCACGGTCCCGGGAGCCTAAAAGGCGGCGCCCGGGGCAGGCACCGGCGGCCACTGTCCCCGGGCAAATGGCGGAGCCCGGGACCCGCTCCGGGGGGCACGGTCCCGGGGGCCAAAAGGCGGCGCCCGGGGCAGGCACCGGCGGCCACTGTCCCCGGGCAATGGCGGCCCCTGGGACCCGCCCTGGGGGCATGGTCCCGGGGGCCAAATGGCGGCCCCCGGGGCAGGCACAGGAGGCCACTGTCCCCGTGCAAATGGCGGCGCCTGGGACCCGCCCCGGCGGGCACGGTCCCGCGGGCCAAAAGGCGGCGCCCGGGGCAGGCACCGGCGGCCACTGTCCCCGGGCAATGGCGGCGCCCGGGACCCGCCCGGGGGGCACGGTCCCGGGGGCCAAATGGCGGCGCCCGGGGCAGGCACCGGAGGCCACTGTCCCCGGGCGAATGGCGGCGCCCGGGACCCGCCCGGGGGGCACGGTCCCGGGAGCCTAAAAGGCGGTGCCCGGGGCAGGTACCGGCGGCCACTGTCCCTGGGCAATCATGAACTTACCTGGACTTGACCGCGTGGAGATTTCCCCCAACAACTCGGTACACGAAGATGCAGAAGATCTGCTACGCCCTTCTGATGGCGTCCCAGAAGCTTCACCACTACTTCTTGGGGCACTCCATCACTGTCCCGTCGTCGCTCCCTTTGGGGGAGGTGCTCCGGAACAAGGAATCCACCGGCCGGATAGGAAAGTGGGGGGCCGAGCTCGCCCCCTTTTCCCTTTCCATCACGGGGCGCACCGCCATCAAATCACAAGTCCTCGCCGACTTTGTGGGTGAGAGGACCCACGTCTCTGGGCCCGGGGACGAAAACCTTCCCGCGCCGCCCCGACGCAGCGACCATTGGACACTTATGTTCGATGGCTCCCTGTGTCTCGCCGAGGCTGGCGCGGGGGTAGTACTCCGGGGCCCCGAGGGGAAGGAATTGGAGTACATGGCAAGGCTCGAGTTCCTCACCATGAACAACGTCGCTGAATACGAGGCCTTGCTCCTTGGGTTGCACCAGGCGCGCTCCCTGGGAATTCGACGCCTCCTAGTCAAAGGAGACTCCCAGCTTGTAGTTTGCCAAATGGACAAGTCCTACTTGTGCCATGACGCAAACTTGAGCCTCTACTTGCAGGAGGTGCGCAAGATGGAAAATTACTTCGACGGCCCAGAGGCCCAACACATCCCGCGGAGGGACAACGACTGGGCCGATGCCCAGGCTCGGGCAGCCAGCGCCCGGGAACCACTCCCAAAAGGGGCTTTCTTGGAGATCATCGCTAAGCCCTCGGTGACCTCCCCGGACGCGGGTGATGAACCCTGCGTCCTGAAAGTTGCCAAAATCACCCGGATATCATCTTGGATGGATCCCCTCATCTCCTTCATCAAGGGGGAGGGAGACCCTCCCAGCAAGACCGAGGCAAAGCGCCTCCGGGCCAAGGCTCGGGCATTCCTCTTGTTGGAGGGGAAGCATTACAAGCAAGGGGCTCCCACCGTGCTCCGCTGCCTTCCACGACCGGAAGGGCTCCGGCTTCTCGAGGATATTCACTCGGGAAGTTGCGGGTCTCATCTGGCCCCGCGCACCATCGCGGCCAAGGCCCTTCTCCTGGGTTTTTATTGGCCCATGATGATTCGCGACACGCGAGACCTTGTCTGTGCGTGCGAGGCCTGCCAGAAGATGGCCAAGGGTTTGAACCTCCCCCCTGTAGCATTGCATACTATCCCCATCACTTGGTCCTTCGCGCGCTGGGGGATGGACCTCCTTGGTCCCTTCCCCCCCATCGCCTGGGGGCAACAAGTATGCGGTGGTCGCGGTCGACTACTTTACAAAGTGAGTAGAGGCGGAACCTCTGGCCGGCATCACGTCCCGAGCGGTACAGCAGTTTTTCTGGAAGAATATCGTGTGTCGTTTCGGGGTCCCCCGAGAAATCACTACCGATAAGGGGACCCAATTCGACACGGTATATTTCCAGGAATTCTGCGAAGGCTTGGGGCTCACCATCCACTTCGACTTGGTAGCTCATTCCCAGAGCAACGGGGCCATTAAAAGGGTCAACAGCGTAATCTTACAAGGGTTACGTCGACGCCTCGAACAAGCCGCCTCCAAATGGGGTGCGTGGGCGGAGGAGCTCCCTAGCATCCTTTGTTCCATGCGTACGACCTTGAGCCGGGCGACGGGACGCACCCCCTTCTCCCTGGTATATGGGGCTGAGGCATTCCTTCCCCCAGAGATTGGCTTCCGGTCACTACGGTTGGAGCTCCTAGACAGAGCCACGACCGCAATGTACCAAGCCAACGAGGCAAATCAACGACTGGAGGTCGACCTCGTGGAGGAGGAATGCGATCGAGCGCTCCATCGCCATGCCATCTACGAGCACGAAATGGCGCACGCATACAACCAGCGCGTCCGCGAGAAGGCTTTCCGCCTCGGGGATCTCGTCCTCAAGCACGTCACAGACCCCCAAGCCCAGGGCAAGCTCTCCCCCAAGTGGGAGGGCCCCTACAGGATCTCGGCAGTCCTGGGCTCGGGAGCTTAAAAGCTCTCCAACCTTCAAGAGCAGGAGCTGAAGCACACGTGGAACGTACGCTTGCTTCGCAAGTTCTACGTCTAGTCTACAGGCTCGTCCCCTCCCCCGGAGTGATTACTCCGCAGGGGAGGGGGACATTGTACTCACCATTCCCTCCGCCGTCGCGATCTTGCGAGGGGAGGTGTTGTATCTTAACTTTATCAATACAACTGGTTTTTTCCTCAGCTCTGGCTCACTCTAGGTTTTTACAGTACCGTCTCTCATGGCAATGCCATCCCCGTGAGGAAGTCGGCTATCACGACCCAACAAGTCCCTACAACGTGAGTCCCACTCCCGTAGGGTGGCTTACGATCATCCCTCGTGGACTGAGGGTGTAAGCGGCAACCCGGTCCTCAAGGACCGCTGTAACGAGTCAATTTGAGAGACTAGTCCCCTCCTCAAATACTCAGACCCGTCATCGGGCGCATCCTCCTCCGGGAGTCGATTGTCTCCTTAGTGAGACAGAATCCTCGGATATTCTTTCTTGGAGATATCGTTCCCGGTTCCCCGTTTTCACGGCGACCGGAGGGTTTTCTCCCAGAAAAATTATCCCCGGGAATTTCACTGTCTCGGATATTTTTTCTCGGAGATCTCGTTCCCAGCTCCCCGTTTTCACAACGACCGGAGGGTTTTCTCCCGGAAAGATTATTCATGGGAATTTCAAATTTCCTCGGATGTTCCTCCCCGGAGACCTCATTCCCGGCTCCCCGTTTTCACGGCGACCGGAGAGTCCTCTCCCGGAAGAATTCCCGAAAATCTCGGGCACTGTCTTCCGGACAGCTCCTTTCCGACCCCCCGTTCTCACGGCGACCGGGAAAATTTCCTCACCGGAACCTTTGGGGAACCAAGTATGCGCTTTGTCACCTCCACAGCGTGCGGAGTTACCCTCTAGCCAGCTGTGGAGGGGGGGAAGTAAATTGCACCCGGGGATCACTGGGGACCACCCTATCCCAGATGATTGAAGAATTCACAAAGTACACAACCAAACTTAGCTTTATTAACAACATTTAACCAGAGGACATCTTCCACCTCTAGTGGGCATCATTACATTCAACCCGGAGTATAACCCGGAACACTTCTACACCTTATAATCCCGGAGGCCCTCCGATAGCTCCCGAGCCAGGTCTCGATACAAGCTTCGTACACGACGCTGGGCCTCCCGGAGTAAATCTTCGTGCCAATACTCATAGCCCGCCGGTGGGAGTATTCGAAGTGGAGGAACCCTCCGGGACCCCGGTCGGGAGGGGAAAGTTTAGCGCGGTGGTTCTCGAAGTTGTCCAGGTGCCATTCCTGATCCGTTTGAGATCTAGTCTTGGTTTTTGCACTAGACTCGCCGAGATTCTAATATGTGGAATAACGGGATCTTATACCCGAAACCCAAAGTAATTGCACAACTCTTTATTTCAAAGAGGCCTTTACACGTCGAAGGAATTATAAGTGTCTAAAACTCAAATAAGTTCTATGACTCTTCGATTGAGTTCGATGGTCTAAACTAGACCTATTATGAGGTATTTATAGTCCAATCGTATGAGTATGTATCAGACTTAGTAACCTAAACGTATTAGAATCATATAACTAATTCTAAACAGATAAACTTAGTTATACACATTCGGATCGGATTACAATTCCGAATAGCGAATGAATTCCTTTTCCTGCTCGCGGACCAATCCATGGTCGCGGATCCTTTCTGAACTCGGTTAAGGTCGCGAAGCCGTTATGCGATCAGGACATGGTCGCAAATCCGTATGCGGTCAGGACTTGGTCGCGAAGCCGCATGCGATCAGGACTTGGAGATCCTCCCGGATCATGACTCCCTTGTTGAGAAGGAGCCAACCCCTGTTGCGACCTCTCGATCAAACTGGAGATGTGGAAATCGGGATTGTCCATGTTCTTTGGTGTACCACTTTGCCGCACGTGCTCGTTGATCTTTTCGATCGATTCGAAAAGTCTCCTTGGTGCCACTGCGGGTGGTAGTCACCTTCTTCTCCAGAATCACATCTTCACGTAGAGGTTCGTCTCGTTGATAGACCAAGTCTTCAACAGATGGTACGATAGTATATGGCTCATCATCCAGCATTGAAGGCTCAAAGAGTTTGAGGTGCTCAACATTAACAACCGAGTAAATATCCATGTATGGAGGTAACTCGAGCTGATAAGCATTATTACCCACTTTCCGCGAAATCCGAAAAGGACCATAACGAATGGGTTTGAGCTTCTTACCTTCACCTTTAAGTCTCTCCTTACTCAGATGTAACCATACCATATCACCTTCTTGAAATTGCGCTTCAACTCGGTGCCGATCATGTCGCGCCATGTACTTGAGTTGAGCTTTCAGCAAGTTCTGTTCAACCTCACGATGGAGTCGTTGAATACATTCCAGGAACTTTTGTGCTCGATCCTGATCAGATGCTTCCTTGCTGTTCTGTGCTGACGTAGGGATCACAAACTCCATGTCGAATGGACTCTGTGGTAGAAATCCTAAACAGACCTCAAACGGCGACTTTCCAGTCGAACCATACACTGCTCGATTAAAAGCAAATTACAGGTACGGTATGCTTTCATCCCAGGTCTTCGGGTGCTTCGAGTTATAACCTCTCAAGAGATGAACAACTGTGCGATTAACCACCTCGGTTTGACCATCAGTTTGGGGATGAAAAGCAGTACTCCTCTTCAGCTTGGTGTCCATCATCGTCCAGAGCGATCGCCAGAAGTTACTAAGGAACCGGGTACGCGATCAGACACAATAGAAGTCGGCAGTCCGAAGTATGTCCAAACGTGTTGAAAGAATACCCTACCCGAGCTGCTTCTTCTCCCGTGATAGTCTTTCGACACGGTATAAGAATAATCATTTTGGAGAACCGATCAACGACCATGAATAGATAGTCGTTGCCACGTCGGGTCTTAGGCAATCCTCCCAAGAAATCCATGGATATGCTCTCCCATGGTCGTGATGGAACTGGCAAAGGAATGTATAGACCTAGTTTTTGGTTTGCCAGTTTTGAGATACTGCAGAGACCACAGCCTCGAACAAAACTAGCCACATCTTGCTACATACGCGGCCCGAACACATGTCGGTGAAGATTTTGCAACGTCTTTGTAACCCCAAAGCGACCAGCTACCTTCGATGTGTGCGCTTCTCTCATCCATTGAATTCTAGGTGCTCCATGAGGTATGAAAAGTAAATTGCCCTTGTACAAGAGTCCTTCTCAACGAACGAACTCCGTAGGTTTCCCTATTTCGAGCTCAGTCAGTACTGTTTGAAAATCCGGGTCTTCACTATACATAGTGGCATAGTCATCATGACATGAGGGCTCGATCTGCATGAACGCTGATAAGCAGAAGGTCGTAACTGGTGGTCGCGACAACATGTCCGCCAATTTGTTGTGTACGCCCTTTTTGTACTTAATCACCAGATTGAACTGCTGCAGATACGACATCCACTTTATGTGCCGAGCTTGCTGTAGCTTGGATTGAGTTTGCAAATATTGCAATGGTTGATGGTCGGTGTGGACAACCATCTCCTTACCCAAGAGGTAACACCACCAATGTTTAACGGCCTGATGCAGTGCGCATAACTCCTTATCATAAGTCGGGTAGTTCTTCTGAGCTCCCTGGAATAACTCAGAGTAATATGCCACTGGTCGACCTTCTTGCATGAGCACTGCGCCCATCGCATAACCTGAGGCATCGGTTTCTAGGTCGAACGGTTTCTGGAGATTTGGCAAAGCTAACACAGGTGCCTCGCTGATCTTCCTTTTCAGCAAGAGAAACGTGTCCTCATGTTTCCCTGTCCACTCGAACTTCTGATCGATCCTGGTTAATGCATGTAATGGAGAAGCCACAATCGAGAAGTGTCGGATGAACTTCCGAAGATATTGGCATGCTCCCACAAAACTACGCACATCCGTAACTGTTCGTGGTCACGGCCACTCGCGAATCACTTTTACCTTATCTGGGTCGATTTGCAACGTACCGTTGCCGACCAGGAATCCAAGGTAAAGTAGAGTTTGCTGGCCGAACTCGCACTTCTTACCGTTGAGGCGAAGTCGATGTTGCCGAAGCTGATCAAACACCTTTTCGACATGAATGAGGTGCTCATCCCACGATCGACTATAAACTAGTATGTCGTCGAGGTAAACGATCACAAAGTCGTCGATGAACTGTCTCAAAACGTCATTCATAAGACGCATGAAAGTTGCAGGGGCGTTGCAGAGACCAAACGGCATGACTAGCCATTCGAACAGACCTTGTCGTGTTTTGAACGTGGTCTTCCACGTATCCTCCTCTCGGATGCTGACTTGATGATATCCTGACTTAAGATCCAATCTGGAGAAGACAACAGCATGCTTCAATTGGTCGAGCAGGTCATCAATACGAGGAAGGGGGTACCGGTTCTTGATGGTGATCTTGTTTAGTGCTCGGTAGTCGATGCACATACGCCAAGTACCATCTTTCTTTGGCACTAACACCACAGGAGATCCACAAGGTGAACTACTTGGTTGAATGACACCATCATTCAGCAACTCACCAAGTTGTCTTTTGATCTCTTCATTCTCCAATACTGAGTTGCGATACGTACTCAGATTGCGCAGTGTCGCATCGGACACAAGCTGAATTTCGTGCTCGACTGGACATTTCGGCGGACGACCCTAGGTAGTCTCGAACAGATCATTGTATTCCTCCAGCAGTCCCGACAAACGACCAGAATCCTCTCGGCATGCCAACGACAATGCTGGTCGAGTACCCTCACTTTGTTCAATGGGTGGAATCATGACAAGCACATACTTGTGACATGCATTACCAATCCGTTTGGCTTGACTTGCGGTAATCAAGTTCGAAATGTTGACGTGGACGTCTCTAACGATCACGAACTTAACTCCGTCTTTGGTGAGGTCGTACTCTAGCGCTCGCCGATGGAAGTGAGCGTCTCGATCATACAGATATGGACTCCCAAAGATAACCTGACAGATATCGATAGGGACAACATCGCATTGCACTTCATCGATATACCGTGCAGAGATCGCAAACTTCAACACACACTGACTCGTAATCTGTTGGTTCACGTAGGATGTAAACCAACCCAGCAGATATGGTCGCGGATCCTTTCCGAACAGAACAGCGGGTGTGTGGTTGTCTTCAAACCTAGTCGTCGAACCAATCCAACGGAGACCAGATTCTTCTGACTTCCGGGATCGAATATCGCTGTGACCACTTCGTGCTTCACCTGGATGTTGATGGTGAACAAATCCTCTGTTGGGTGATGGTCGTTCGGTGGATCCGAACCCTTCTCCTTCGGCATTTCCATCAGAGATAAGGTCGTATCCGCCTCATTAACCGAGTTCACTCGAACAACTTCTTCATCGGGTGAAGTCGCAGTAGCCGTGGCTGTTCTTTTCCCTGGTCCATTTTTCTTTTGTCGAAGTTCAGGATGAAGCTTGTAGCATTTGTCCATGGTATGTCCCGCGACTTGACAATGTTCGCAGAAAGCACCCCTGCCCGATTTGGAAGCGTTCTTCTTCGGACTCGGCTTTTTCTTTGTCGAGGTCGCACTTTCCTTCGTGCTTTTGTCGCTGCGGGATTTATTCTTCTTCTCGATCGCCATAGCAGTTGTGCTTGCGGTCGTGATGTCTTGGACGCCGAACAGACTTAGCTCAGTACTGATCAATTTTTGAAGTCCAGATGTGTACTTCTGAAATACCTGAGGGTCGGATAGTGAGATGCCAATGACCATTGCTTGTCGTCGAAACTCTGTTGTATAGTCTTGGACGGTCTGGTCACGCCGTTGGTACAATTGGTGCCAACGCTCCCATCTCTCCTCAAGGTAACCCATCGGATAGAATTCTTGTCACAGAAGTCGTTTGAATTGACCCCACGCAAGTTCGTCAGCTTCACCACTGGCGACAAGGGCCTTCCACCATGTCTTGGCGTGGTCCTTCATCTTCAAAGGTGCAAATTTGACCTTTTGAGCACTACTGAACCCTTTCAGGTCAAAGTAGGTCTCAAGTTGATCGATCCAAGAATCCAGTTTCTCGGCATCGATCACCCCATCATATATGGGTATATCAATCTTAGCGTCGACCTTAAAAGATCCGACAGCTATGGAGGTGTTGGCGAGGTCGTCGGTCTAGTGGTTGCCTTCGTCTCCATCTTTGTCCGCCCTGCGCAAGTCTTCACCAGTCTTCGCACCCATACCCTTCCCTACTTCAGGAGGTACAATCATGGCCTGCTGCTTAATCCAAGCAAGCACGGTTTCCATGTCGGTGGAGAGCTTAGCCACTTGTTTGGCTAGGTTAGCTTGAATGGAGGTATCATCAGACATTGCCGGAGACGCGGTTGTAGGAACCGTCAATTGATCGCCTGGAGTTTCACCGGAGGTTTGGTAACCCTGGCGAGTCTTTACCATCCATAGGATAGGAAAGTTGCTCTGATACCAACTTGATCCGTTTGAGATCTAGTCTTGGTTTTCGCACTAGACTCACCCAGATTCTAATATGCGGAATAACGGGATCTTATACCCGAAACCTAAAGTAATTGCACAACTCTTTATTTCAAAGAGGGCTTTACACGTCAAACGAATTATAAGTGTCTAAAACTCAAATAAGTTCTATGACTCTTCGATTGACTTCGATGGTCTAAACTAGACCTATTACAAGGTATTTATAGTCCAATCGTATGAGTACGTATCAGACTTAGTAACCTAAACGTATTAGACTCATATAACTAATTCTAAACAGATAAGCTTAGTTATACACATTCGGGTCAGATTACAATTCGGAACAGGGAATGAATTCCTTTTCCTGGTCGCGGACCAATCCATGGTCGCGGATCCTTTCCGAACTCGGTTAAGGTCACGAAGCCGTTATGCGATCAGGACATGGTCGCGAATCCGTATGCGGTCAGGACTTGGTCGCGAAGCCACATGCGATCAGGACTTGGAGATCCTCCCGGATCAACTCCAGACGCCACCGTAACCGGATTGGCTTCCAGGAAACACCCCTGCTGTCGGGGGAAATCTCCGCGGGACTAAGTCCAGGTAAGTTGCGTCACGATTGCCCGGGGATCTGGCCTCCGGGGCCTCCCCGGGCGCCGCCATTTGCCCGGGAACGTGGCCTCCGGCCCCTCCCCGGGTGCCGCCTTTTGGCCCCCGGGACGTGGCCTGCGGTGCCCCTCCCGGGCGCCGACATTTGGCTCCCGGGACGTGGCCTCCGGTGACCTCCCGGGCGCCGCCATTTGCCCGGGGACGTGGCCTCTGGCCCCTCCCCGAGCGCCGCCATTTGGCTCCCGGGACGTGGCCTCCGGTGCCGTCCCGGGCGCCGCCATTTGCCCGGGGACGTGGCCTCCGGCCCCTCCCCGGGCGCCGCCATTTGGCTCCCGGGACGTGGCCTCCGGTGCCCTCCGGGCGCTGCCATTTGCCTGGGGACGTGGCCTCCGGTGCCCTCCCGGGCGCCGCCATTTGGCACCCGGGACGTGGCCTCCGGTGCCGTCCCGGGCGCCGCCATTTGCCCGGGGACGTGGCCTCCGGCACCTCCCCTGGCGCCGCCTTTTGGCCCCCGGGACGTGGCCTTTGGTGCCCTCCCGGGCGCCGCCATTTGGCTTCCGGGACGTGGCCTACGGTGCCGTCCCGGGCGCCGCCATTTGCCCGGGGACGTGGCCTCCGGCCCCTCCCCGGGCGCCGCCTTTTGGCTCCCGGGACGTGGCCTCCGGCGCCGTCCCGGGCACCGCCATCGTCCCGGGGACGTGGCCTCCGGGGCCTCCCCGGGCGCCGCCCTTTTGGCCCCCGGGACGTGTCGCGCCCCGAGACTGGGACAACGACTACTCCTGTAGAGACCTAGC
The DNA here is from genome assembly GCA_019359835.1 of Pharus latifolius. Taxonomy (NCBI): domain Eukaryota; kingdom Viridiplantae; phylum Streptophyta; class Magnoliopsida; order Poales; family Poaceae; genus Pharus; species Pharus latifolius. The sequence goes on from CM033321.1 coordinate 72,584,023, forward strand.
TCGCTGCAGCTAGTCCCAAACCACAAACCTTTGACTTCCCAGGATGAGTCAAACACAGGAGTTTATTACATTGCAACAGAGTACTCACAAAATATTAAGCAGTGTGGCTTGCTGGCCTTAATATTACATAAAGAGGATTACAATGCCTACAAGGCATTCAGTGTTTAGCAAAATATTTAACTACGCAGCAGAAGATAGGTGACCCTCCCACAAAAGAAGTTGACGGCAGAACAACACACTTCAGGGTTCTGGCGGAACTGATTCTCCTCCTTCTGGATCCACGTAGTACTCCGTGCCATCATCTTGATCAAAGTAGGCTTCATCTATTGAGTTGAATGTTGCAAGGGTGAGCACTTACGTACTCAGCAAGTCATAGGTAAGAGTAGATACATATAGTAGTGATGATATGAACCTAGACTAGTCAAGAATTATGGATATTTGTAAAATAATCTTTTCCTTTCTCATCTCATCTTATTTCAGCTCATGGCAGCACTTTTCATAATATACATCATCATTCATGTTCACTAGATTATAGCACTACCGCGACACGTCGACACACGACAGCCCACGGCAGCACTCCTTATCATGACAACACATGTCATTTGGGTAATCTTGATTAAACATATTTTATTTAGAAAATAGTACTTGTGTCACACCCCGTGGATTTAATCCACCGCAGCAGACTCCTATAAACCCGGGAGCTCGGAGTATTCGAATACGTTTTTAACTCTACAGAGAGGTACCAATTTACCCACAAGATATTCCACTTTCAAGCCTTTCCTATCATAACAAAATGATTGGACCCCTGACTCACTTCATACTGTGAGCGGCAAGGTGGAAATAACAAGAACTTTTGTTATGTTTTACTCACAATTCACCCCCGACCCTGTGGCTCTCAGCGAGGCACAGTTGTGGTAGGTTGTACCTAAACCTCCACCCCTCTGCTTATTCCCATTACTGGGTCAGCGTGCTTGATCACCTTCAGTGATATGTGTGGGAGCCGCGCTCCGTGTTTATCGTGCATCACTACACATCTCATGCAGGGGTTTCATGTGCGATCCACATAATTACTTGTTCAGGCCTGTCCCATACCAGGCTTGCGGTTAGCACGTTGTTCATGCCATTAGACGCACAACACAAGGTTCTAGTCCTTATATGCCAGTGACCAGACCATCCACAACCCTGCACCTTCAGTGCCTGCATTCCTTTGCAGTCTAGCACCTCCAGTGCTACAGTCATCCACACCATTTTTCTGGTCACGGCTAGGGGTTTTATTTCATGAATATAAGTATATACATATAATAGTTCATGGCTCAAAACTTGTTTATTTCACATTTCACAGATAACCAGTCTAGTATTGCCAATTCATAAATCAACCATTCTCAATCTTTCACATGCAATATTGCCTATATTCAAGGTTATATTATAGCAACATTTAAAATATAGGTTCAAAATGACCAAGGATATGACTTGTCCTTCCGCGTCGTAAAATACAGCAGTCGATGACGGGTCAACAGCAAAATCTTCAAGGTCAACTTCTGAATCTGCTCGACGACAAACAAACACACAATGATTACTTATAATGTTAGAATGTTTTAAGACTTATATGCAGAAATGCTTAACAAGAATGATTGAACTAAACTGGCGATAAGTTGAACTGCAAACTGAACTGAGTCGAGATTCTAGGGTTTCAAGGAATTTGGGCTAAGGATGGTGATTAGATAATCTTAGGGTTTCAGGATTGCAATAGGGATAACCATTTTGTGGCTGGTTTAATCAAAATAGCGAATGTCAACAGATCGACATTCGGATCAAAGCTTGAACATAGCTTTAAGAAAAACTAGGATGCTTATCTCAAGTTGTGGTAGTAGAAGAAAATGTAGATCACAACTCTACAAATTCAGTGGACAAAGTGGATTTCAAATTACACAACCAGAAGTGGGTAAACAAGGTCAATGCCACTGGCTGACAAGCTCTGGCATAGAGCTGACAATGCCAAAAACTAGGGCTTAGCATAACTTTTGATCTGGAGCTCCAAATAATGCACCACTTTGTCTGGGAGGTAGGCATTGATAACAGGAATAAATCATTCAATAGGATCTAGGGCTGAAAATGGCTGGAAAGCAAGAAATTTGATGATGAACTGAGATGAACTGGTTGCACAGGAACAGTTCTGGACAAAATCTTGGCATGGCTATATCTTTCAATCTAGGCCGATCTAGGTGTCGGGCTAGAAGACAAAAGTGTTCAGAAGATCAAAGCACACACACTAGACAAAGTTTCGAGGGCTGAAATGGCTGGAACAAGCTTTCCGGTCATCGGCGCCGGAGAAGAAACTCTGGATTTGGGGGTTTTTGCTGTAGGAGGTTTGAACTTAATTCCAAGCTCAAGGAGTATCTGTGGAGTATAAGGAAGCTACTAGTATAGTCAATTTGGTCAGAGGATGGCTGGAGAAGCCTGGCGACGATCGCCGGCGACTGATGGAGCATGAATTTGGGGATACCTTCGATTCGAGCTCAACCTGGGGATCTGGATGCTTAGGCTTGCTAAATAGAGCTCACAGATCAATTTGCTTCACAGGTTCGAGGGCTAATTCGAAGTGATTTGGCCTGCATTGCCGGAACAGGGCAATCGGGAATTCCGGCGATCACCGGCGACTGGATGCAAGATAACTCAATTAGATGGTACAGCACAATCAGGGAGATTAGGGAAACTTACTGATGCGGTTAATTTGACAGGAGGTGCTGCGTAGTGTGCTGGCACCGTGAAGCTCTTCGACAGCTCGCCGGAGAAGACGACGACAGTGAAGAAGTTTGAGAATTTAGTTAAGTCCTGGGGAAGGGGAGATGACACAGGGTACTGGTGGCTTAAATAGAGCAGTGGGCGAAGCTTGCAAAGATTAAACAGCATTGAATTGATGTCAGTTGAAATGAGTTGCCGGGCGCAGATGCAACAACGGCGAGCGGTGACACGACTGTGCACTGGCGAGACAAAGCTGTGCTACATTGGGACTCAACCATGTCGGGCGGTGCAAGGTGGTGGCGACAACGGCTGGCAAGGCAAGCTACGTGGCAAGAAGATGCTGACAACATCACTGCTGGTCGCGCGCGGGAGCAAGCACTGGTCGTCGACGTAGCAGCGGCCTTGCCACGGCATCAGCTGGAGCGAGGACACGTGCGCACTGGCATGCACGGTCACAAGTGCGGCAAAGCTTCACCGGCGGCGAGCGTGCACGGCGCAAGGAACACGGCGAGGCTCCTGGTCGTGTACAGCAGTTGGCCTGGTCGAAAATGGACTGAACTGCAGTTTTAATTCTTTGAGTTTTGGACTGATCTGTAAATCTGGAGATTTGGTAGGTTTAAACTGAAATTGATTTCACTAATCTGGTAGATTATATTCAACAAGGTATTTGGCAAGGATAATTGATAAAATTTGACACATTTGGATAGCTTTTGATACAAACTGAAAATAGGGTAATTTAGGGTAAAATAAGAATTAAGTTTTGTCGATTTCGAATTCTGGCATTAAGGGTTCGATTTTGATATCTGCACAGAAGAGAGACTTGTGGCAAATAGCATTTAGAAAAGATCTGCTGAAGAAGTTCTGAATTTAGAGTTAATCTGGAGATTTTAGTCTTTTTAGGTTTTCGGATGACAGATAAGGACTAATTTGCGATAAGGCTTGGACTGATTTGTGAAAAGAGTCTAGATGATAAAATCTGGCTGTCAACTTTTTAGATTAAGGTATTGACATACCCATGATCATATTCCAGGAATAATCTGGTCTGAACTTGGTCAAGATTTTGATTAAATCTGTATTTCTAAACTTAGGGTATTTGGGTAATATAAGGTATTTCTGTTTTCGAAAACAGAATGGAGTTGATAAATCTGGAATTTAGAGATAGAATTGGATCTAGGTTCTGAAGACTTTTAAGTTCAGAGTAACTGATAGATCACATCTGAACAATCTGATCTTAATTTGAGGTCATAGGATAGATTTTGGAGATTTTAGGGCTTGAGATAGAAACTGATCTGGCTATTACTACAGATACATGCATGCATGCTATTGATGAAAAAGGAAATTTTCACCCCTAACTCAGGGTGTTACAGGACGTGGCCTCCGGCGCCGTCCCGGGCCTCATCGCCCTCCTGAAGGTAAAGTCTCGAACTGTTTGTCACGTGTAGGTCACGCGAGGAGCGCCTCGTGAACTAGCGACCACCTGTCAAGAATCCAAGGCGTTTGACCGGGAGAAGGACGGTCCTACCCTTCAATCCGACGGTGGCTTCCGGGGTAGTTTAGGTTTTTTGCTTCTTTTTGGGGCGATAAATAGCCCTTTTACCCCTCTGTTGTAAGGGATCGGTTCTCTTTTATTGGAATAGCTAAACTCACAGACGTGCTCCGGAAGCCTCTCCCCCGGAGAGAGCCAGCCCAGCCAACTCCGGTCGGGAGCGCGTCAACAGGACTAGGGCCCCCACCGGGACCCGAACCTGTATAAACCCGTGTGTCATTTCTTGTGCTTGTCCGGCGGGGGAGGACCGGTCATCCGGTCAACCCGCGCCGCGTAATCTTAGCTAGGATCATTCACAAAACCTGCCGGGGTATTCGCAATACCACGACAGTTGGCGCCGTCCGTGGGGACTCGTGACAAGACGCCATGGCTCCCCCAAGAACAAGGGCTCGCACCCTTCCCGGTGACCTGGGTCTCAGAGACCCGGCGCCGTCCGCCCGGGACACTACGGTCCCGGCGGTCCCTTCCGGAGGCAACCTGGCCCAGGTACCGCCTCCCTACTTCCCTCTTAACTTAGGTGCTTCCACCTCCAGGTCGTTCCCGGTGACCGCGGGGACCTCGGCCGGGACCAGTCTCCCCCCGATGGCTCCCCCGGCTCCCCGGGACGCCCTGCTAGAAGCTCTCGTGGAAGGCCAGCTCCGCGCTCAGCGCTCTTTGCACGAGCTCCTTAGCGTGTTGGTGCGGCCTCCGGCCCCCACATTTGCGTCACACCCGTATCCGGGGAACATGCCCCCGTTTATGGGTTACCCGGTGGCCCCTCCGGCCTCCGGGGGGTTGTCCACCCCGTATGATCCTGCCGGGGGGTTCCCTCCACCTGCGGGATATACGTCTGGACCCTTCCCGACACCCGGGCCCGTCCCGGTGCCGGGAGGTTACTTCATGCCAGGGCCCTTCGTGGCACCAGGGGGGTACCCTGTCCCTGGCCTATTCCCGGGGCCGGGAGCCCACTTCATGCTGGGGGTTTTCCCTACGCCGGGAGCCAGTCCCGCCCCCCGCGTCGCGTTTACCGCACCGAGGGCGGTTGACAGAGCAGCTCCCTTGCCTCAGCGAACTTCCCCCCGCATGGGCTCCCCGGTTCCGGACGTCGCCGCGGGGACTCCCCCCTCGAAGGTTCCGGGTGTTACAGGGGCTCCCCCCTTCCCAGTTCCGGTCGTGGCCACTGGGGCCCCCTCCATTTCGATTCCAGGCGTCGTCGTGGGCGCCCCCTCCCCGGTTCCGGATAATACAGGGGCTTCGCCCTTTCTGGTCCCGGGGGTCGTCGCAGGGGGCTCCCCCCAACCGGCTCCGAAAGACTCCGGGCCAGGAGCTACAGCGCATGAGCTCCCTCCCTCGGCTGGACAGGTCCGTTTCGCCCGGGGGAAGGTCGAGCGAATGCGCTCACCAGAGCGCGGGGAAGAACTTCCCCCCGGCCGCGGGCGCGGGGAGCCTCGCTCTCGCACCGGCCGGGGGAAGAGACCCGCTGAAGAGCCAACCTCTCCGGCGGAGAGCCCGGACGTCCGGGAACTTAGTCCTGGCCCAGAGCAAAAGCGTCGCCACCGCCATTCTGGCGGACCTCTTGGACCGCTTCCAGACTCAGACAACGAAGGTCCCGTGAAAGAAGACAGCGACCGGGGCTCTCCCCGGGAAGTGCAGGGGGCCAACCAGCCCCTGTGCTGAAGACTTCGCAGCATCAGGTGGCCGCGGCCCTACCGCCCTCCGCACATCGAGCACTATAACGGTGAGGCAGACCCTTACGAGTTTGTGTAGGTCTACTCCACAGCCATCTCCGCGGCCGGGGGAGACGAGACGGTACAGTGCAACGTCTTCCCCCTCTACCTCTCCGGCGTTGCTCGCTCCTGGTTCTACAACCTGAAGGCGGGCTCCATCAAGTCTTTCTCGCAGCTCAAGCGGGAGTTCTGTGCCAACTTCCAAGGGAACTACGTGCATCCCCTGGACTCCTCGCAGCTGTACACTGTCCGGCAGAGGACTGGGGAAACCATCAGAGGCTTCTTCAAGCGCTTTGCTCAGGTGAAAAGCAAAGTGGCCCATGTCCCCGACTCTACGATCATCGAAGCCTGTAAAAGCGGCATCCTCCCTAGGGAGCTCCACCGAAGGCTCTCCCGGAGCTGCCCCTCTTCCGCCGACGAGCTCTTCAACGTGCTCGAAAAGTACGCTCGGGCGGAGGAAGACGACATCTGGAAGAAGACCCAGGGGGCTCCCGCCCCCGTCGACCGGGGGGCCAGGGATCCCCCGAAACGCGCCAGGCAGGGGGGGCGTAGCGAGCCACGGCCTTGGGACACCTTTGTCCTCGAGGGCGGAGGAGGTTCGCGCGACCCCCTGAGGGCCAACCGCCCCTTCCCCAAACCGAAAGGCCATGGGGGAGGACAGTCTTCGCGCGGCCGGGAAGGCCCCGCGAGGAGAAGGCGGGAAGGACCGTGGTGCAGCTTCCACAGGTCCAGTACCCACGCTACCCGAGATTGTAGCCAGCTGCTGCAGCACTTCGCGGACTTCCTCGACCAGCGCGGGCAGGGGGGGGACTCCGGCCTCCTTGCCCCCTCGGCCAGCTGTTCCGGCCCTTCCCGCTCCCGCGGGGGGGTCAGCAGACGCAGGAGGGGGAGCCTTCAGAAGCTCCCCCCTTTCAAACTTCGCAGCGGCACATCAACGTCATTGTGGGAGGATCTGCCTCCGGGCGGGACTCTAAGCGCCAGCGTAAGGAGTACGCGCGCGAGGTCAAGGTTGTGGGGGTGCTACACACGTCCCCGCCACTGAAGTGGTCGGACATCCCCCTCACCTTCACGGCAGAAGACGCGCGGGGGGTTCACTTCCCCCACGACGACGTGCTCATTGTCTCCGCGACCACCTACAACTGCCATCTGGCCCGGATCCTGGTGGACGGCGGGAGCTCCGCCGATGTCCTATTCCTGAAGGCCTTCAAAGAAATGCAGGTGGATGAGAAGCTCCTGTAGCCTACTGCCGGGCCCCTGCAAGGTTTTGTCCCGGGGAAGGCGATCCACCCCGTGGGCAAAGTAGATCTTCCAATGACCTTCGGCACCCCGGAGAACTACCGGACCGAGCTGGTCCGCTTCGATGTAGTGGACCTCCCCTCCTCCTACAACGCGATTATGGGGAGGACGACAATCAACCGGCTGGGGGCTGCCACCCATCAAAACTATCTCTGCATGAAGATCCCCGGGTCACATGGTGTGATCAACGTCCGGGGAGACCAAGACATGGCCGGTGCTCTATACGAGCGCGCTGCGGCCACAATCGGAAGCGTCAACCTCATAAAGACGCCTGGGGGGGAGGCTTCTCCCCCGGAACTAGATGCTGCTGCGCCACCGCCCGGGAGGCCCCTCCTCAAGCCGCGTCCGGAAGGGGGCCTCCAGAAGGTCCTGCTGTCCCCGGGCAACGAAGACAAAACCGTCCGGATCGGGGCGGAGCTCCCCGAGGAGCACGCAGCGCAACTTGCGGCTTTTCTGCATGAAAACTCCGATGTTTTTGCGTGGAAGCCTTCGGACATGCGGGGCGTCGCCCGGGAGGTCATTGATCACAAGCTCGCAGTGGCCCCCGGTCACCCCCCGGTCAAACAGAAGCTGCGGAAACTCTCCCTCGAGGGCCAAGAGGCAATCAAGGCGGAAATCGCCCGGCTCTGAGAGGCGGGGTTCATTCGGGAGGTCCTGCACCCCGAGTGGCTCGCGAACCCCGTCCTCGTCAAGAAATCAACAGGCAGGTGGCGGATGTGCGTGGACTTCACCGACCTTAACCGCGCCTGCCCCAAAGACAACTTCCCGCTCCCGCGGATTGATCAGCTCGTCGACTCCACTGTGGGGTGCGAGCTCATGAGCTTCCTAGACGCCTACTCGGGCTACCATCAAGTCCGGATGGCGGAGGGGGACGAGGAAAAGACGAGTTTTATTACTCCCCTCGGAACCTTCTGCTACGTCCATATGCCCTTCCGGCTCAAGAACGCAGGGGCAACCTTCCAGCGCCTCATGACATTGGTTTTCATAGAGCAAGTTGGCCGCAATGTTGAAGTCTACATAGACGACGCGGTTGTCAAGAGTCCCCGCGCAGCCTCCCACATCGACGACCTGGCTGAAACCTTCCGCAACCTCCGCGCGTTTGCGGCCAAGGCCCTCCGGCGTGCCAGGCATGCCAGAAGATGGCCAAGGGCTCGAACCTCCCCCCTATAGCGCTGCAGACGATCCCCATCACTTGGCCCTTTGTGCGCTGGGGGATGGACCTCTTAGGGGCCTTCCCCCCAGCGCCCGGGGGATACAAGTATGCGGTAGTCGCAGTCGACTATTTTACAAAGTGGGTTGAGGCGGATCCTTTGGCCAGCATCACGTCCACGGCCGTTCAGCGGTTTTTGTGGAAAAACGTCGTATGTCATTTTGGTGTCCCCTGGGAAATCACCATGGACAATGGGACCCAATTCGACTCGGCTTATTTCCGGGAACTCTGCGAAGGCCTGGGGCTCGTCATCCACTTCACCTCCGTGGCCCATCCCCGGACCAATGGGGCTGTCGAGAGGGTCAACGGCGTGATCCTACAGGGGTTGCGCCGGAGACTCGAGCAAACCGCTTCTAAGCGGGGTGCATGGGCGGAGGAGCTCCCTAGCATCCTCTGCTCCATGCGCACGACCCCGTCCCGGGCGACGGGGCGTACTCCCTTCTCTTTAGTCTACGGGGCGGAGGCAGTCCTCCCCCCGGAGATCGGCTTCCGGTCACTGCGGGTCGAGCTCCTGGAGGGAGCCACGCCAGCAGCGTACCAGGCCAACGAGGCCAATCAGCGCCTGGAGATCGACCTCGTGGAGGAGGAACGCGACCGAGCGCTCCTCCGCCACGCCATCTACGAGCAGGAGATGGCGCGCGCGTACAATCAGTGCATGCGCGAGAGAGCTTTCCGCCTTGGGGACCTTGTCCTCAAGCGCGTGACGGACCCCCAGGCCCAGGGTAAGCTCTCCCCCAAGTGGGAGGGCCCCTACAGAATCTCCGCGGTCCTGGGCTCGGGGGCCTACAAGCTCTCCAACCTTCAAGAGCAGGAGCTGAAGCACACGTGGAACTTGCGTTTACTTCGCAAGTTCTATGTTTAGCCTTACGGGCCTGTCCCCTCCCCCAGAGCATTCACGCCGGAGGGGGAGGAGGGACACTGTATTTTCGTCCCCTTTCGCGGCTTCGCAGGGGGAGGCCCTGTACTTCATTTTATTAGCAATACATAGGTCTTGCTTTTCAAACTGTCTCATTGCAGGTCTCTCTTATTACCGCCCCTAGCGGCGATGCCCTCCCCGCGAGGAAGCCCTCCCCGCGAGGAAGTGGGCCAGGCCCAACAAGTCCCTACAACGGGAGTCTCACTCCCGTAGGGCGGCTTACGATCAGCCCTCGTGGACTGAGGGTGTAAGCGGCAACCCGGTCACAGTGGCCGCGGTAACGAGTCACTTTGGGAGACTAGTCCCCTGCCCAAACACTCAAGACCCGTCTTCGGGTACTTCCTCCTCTGGGAGTAGACGCTCTCCCCAGTGGGACGTCTAATGGCCTTCTCGGATCTATCTTCCTCCTCCGGGAGTCGACGTTATTCCCGGCTCCCCGTTTTCACGGCGACCGGATGATTGGTCCCCGGCGACCTTATTCCCGGCTCCCCGTTCTCACGGCGACCGGATGAATGCCTCCCGGAGACCTTATTCCCGGCTCCCCGTCTTCACGGCGACCGGACGATTGTCTCCCGGAGAAGTCACCGATTTCTCGGACATTTTCTTCCCCGAAGACCCTATTCCCGGCTCCCCGTTCTCACGGCGACCGGACGATTGTCTCCTAGGGAGCTCGCCTCCGGAAATCTCATCGGGCTTTCTTGGACGTTTCTTCCATATGAGGCCTTATTCCCGGCTCCCCGTTCTCATGGTGACCGGACGATTGTCTCCCGGAAGGTCTTCTCCTTGAAAACCTCGTTTTAAAATTTTCTAACTTAGAAAATTTCCTATGCTACAGGTGACTTCCATCCCGGGGGCCTTGTTACCCCCACAGCGCGCGGAGCTATTCTCCGGCCCGCTGTGGGCGGGGGGGATAAGGAACCCCCGGGTGTCGACCGCACCTCCCACGAGGAAACTTAGCTCATCCTTGTTAAGATGAGTCGTCCGGACCATCCAAGAAGGAAATAGAGGCAATGAAAGGAAACAACAACAGCTTTATTGATTGTCAAACCCGGAGGACATCTTCCCCCTCCGGTGGGCTTTGGAAACGATACAACCCGGGTTCTAACCCGGGGGATTCTCAAGCCCTAAGGTTCCTACGCCTAATACTCCCAGAGGCTCTCCGCTAGCTCCCGGGTCAAGTCCCGGTACAATGCCCGTACGCGGCGCCGAGCGTCCCGGAGCACATCTTCAGGCCAGAACTCGTATCCCGCCGGTGGAAGTATCCGGAGGGGAGAGATCATCCGGAGCCCCGGTCGCGGAGGGGACAATTCGGCACGATGATTATCAAAGTTGTCCAAGTGCCACTCCGGACGGCACCTCAACCGGATCGGCTCCCGGACACTATCCTCGCCGGGATTCCCGGAGACAAGGCTTAGCAAGATCAAAGCCGCTTGGGCGTCCCCCGGGGAGCCCCTCCCGGACCTTCGCCCGGGAGCAACCTCCCGGGAACCCTGGTAACAGTAAATTCAATTCAAAGACTTAGAAAAAATTCTAACTTCATTGCATTCAAAATGTTTTTGTACAAGTGTCCGGGGCTTCTTCCAAGAAGCTACCGGGATCAAAATCCTAAGAAAACAAAAGAGGGCCCTAGCTAAGACCTGGGGGGAGGCTCATACATGTTTGTTGGCGTCCTCCCCCCGGGGGGCTTCTTCCAAGGCCGGGGCTGGGACGTCTCCCGCCGGAGGCGCCGGAGCCGGGAACCACTCCAGGATGATCCGGTCGTAGAACCCTCCGGCAAGCTGCTCGACCTCCCGGCGCGAAGGCTCGAAGCACTCCGGGATGCTTCGGGGGATGCGGCCCCCGATCGCCCAGGCGCCGACCCCCCGGAACTCGACGAGCCCCGCAGCCGCCGCGACGACGGGGATCGCACGGCCCCGCGCCCGAACGTCGGCAGCCTCCGGGATGGCGGAGACCTGTGCGTTGAGAAAACACACAGCCTCCGCGAGGGTCGCTGGCGCCACCTCCCTGCTCCCGGAGCCTAGGCTTACGGCAAGGCCCTCGAGGGCCGATCGGACGGAGCGGCCCGCGTCCGCCACCGCCCGGACGCTCGAGCTCTCGAGCTCCCGGAGCGCCTCCTCCCTCGCCTTGGCCTCCTCCCGGAGGCGGCCGTTGACGGCCTCGGAAATATGGACCTGGGCCCCGACTCGGGTCAATTCCGCGAGGGCTTCGTCGCGTTCTCGGAGGGCCTCCTCGTGCTGCCCTACGGAGGCCGCGGCCCGGCCCTCCGCCTCCTTAAGCAACCGGGCGACCCGCTGCTCAAGGCCCCAGGTAACAGCTGCCACCCACAAAATATATAGTTAGAAAAATTTCAGAGTGCAGGGGATGAAAGAAGACGTAATCGACTCGGGTTACCTGGGCCCCGAGGGACTGAAGCCCCTCGAAACGCTCATGGAGCGTCCCTTCCACTACGAAGGCCTGCACCTTCCGGGTATGCAGGCCCTCCGAGTAGCAGGCGACCTCCCTCGCGGGAAGCAGAGGGGTCTCCCGCCCTGCGCCGCCAGCGTGGCCGGTGGGGGTTCCCCGGACCTCAAGGTCCAGTAACGCGGCCGGCGTCACTGGCGTCTTCGTTGACGAGGAAGTGCCCCCCGAAGACGTTGCCGACGAGCTCTCGGCGGGAGCCCCCGACCGGGGGGGAACCATCAGGCCTTTCCATGCCCCGGGCCAGAAGGTCCTCGGGGCCTCCTCCTCCGGAGGTACCTCATAGACCGAGGGGCTGCCCCCCTCATCCACCGGCCAAACCCGCGGAGGCGAGGCCTCCGCGAATCTCACCTCCATCCTCTCCGGCTCCAACGAGGCCGGAAGGGGCAGTAGGGGCTCCACCAAGAGCGGCGACGGGGCGTAGTTCGCCGAGTCGGACGCCTCCCCGCGCGCGGTCGCCTCCTTCCCCCGGGCCTCGACAGGGCCCTTCGGGGGAGGAGGTGTTGCTTCCTTCCGGGCCGGTGCCCGAGCACGCTCGCTCCCGGGAGTCTCGCCCCGGGGCTTCGCCGGTGTCGCCGCCGGCGCCGTCGACGGTCCGGGGGTCTTTTGGACCCGGGCCTTCTTGGGCTCCGAGCCCCTGGCCGCCTCCTTCCCCCGTTGTGCGACCCGGGGGTGGGGAGAGGCTTCCTCTTCGGCAGCTTTAGCCCGTAGGCCGCCGCTACCAAGTTCTTGGGAGGGCCCTCCCCCACGGCGCGCACGACGCGCTCGTGCTCATCGGCGAAGTACCTCCCCAGGAGGTTCTCCGCCTTCTCCCGCGCCGCCGGGTACGGCCGAACTGCAAGAGGTAAAGAGTTAGTTAAAATTTTGAAAATTTATAAATACAATGCAGCAGGTTCCCGGAGCTTACGTCGCGTCACCGGCTTCACCGGGGGCCGCTGTTCGGGGCCCATGCCGATCCCCCTCTTCCCGCTGGTGCAGGGGAGATCCGGAGGAGAGCCATCTCCTCGGTGGCGTCCCGCATCGAGCGGGTCTTCTTGGAGAGGATCACCATGCCGAGGAGCTCGAGCTCCTCGTCCGTCCACACTGGAGGCTTCAACGCGGACGACCGGCTGTAGGTGGGGGGCTCCGGGGCGTACACCACCACCTTGTCCCGGACCCGGAGGTAAAACCACCTCCGGACCCAGTCCCCCCAGTGGTCCCGGGAGGCCACCGCCGGGTAGTCGATCACCCGGGACGGCAACATCTGGACCATCACCGAACCGAAGGGGGACTTGGGGCCCCCCTTCACCAGGTGGGAGGTCCGCGCCGCCGGTTCGTAGAAGTACCGGAAGGCGCAAAGGGTGGGCTCCCGCCCGGTCGTTATCTCGTAGAGCCAGATGAAGAGGCCCATCCGGACGAGCGCGTTCGGGGTGAGGTGGTTGAGTGCCACCCCATACTCCTTCAAAAACTCCCGGAGCATGGGATGCACCGGGAGCCGGAGCCCCACCTCCAGGAAGGCCTCGAAGGCCACGACCTCTCCGGGCCTGGGGCGGGGGGCTCCGTCCTTCTTCACGGGGACTCGGATGTCCCCGTCCGCGATGACGCATCTTTCGAACAAGGACTCCGCGTCCACGGCCGTGAACTCCGACGCCCAGAGGAAATCCGGAGGGATTTCCTTCGGGGGCACCTCCGTGGTCTTTGCTCGACCCTTGGGTGCCATGAGGTTAGTCTTCTTTTTCGTTCGGTGGCTAACCTTTCAGGAGGCTACTACTAAAACTCCCGAACGTCGGCTACTGGAAAGAGCTACCGGGAGAGGGCTACCGGGACAGCAAAAATCGCTGAGGCTGAAAATTTGGAATGAGCTTCCGGGCCCCCCAAGGTCCTATTTATAGGAGCGGGACGTGGTCTAGATGCACCCCACGTGGCACCCGTGGATCAATCTGGACCATAGAAGTTCAAACCGTGCGCGGGAAACGAAGGGACGGGCGCGTAAATCAAGCCACCGGTTCGAACCGCGCGCGCATTTATGGCGAAACGGCGCGGCCTTAAGCGTGGGGCACGGAACCCGAAGCACCGCAGCTCCGGTGACATGGCCCGGAGATTTTCCCGGGGACGTGTACCATACCCACAGGGACTCGAGCGTCGCCCCCGGCGTGCATGGGGGGCTGCTGTCAGGGGAAATCTCCGCGGGACTAAGTCCAGGTAAGTTGCGTCACGATTGACCGGGAATCTGGCCTCCGGGGCCTCCCCGGGCGCCGCCATTTCCCCAGACACGTGGCCTCCAGCCCCCGGGACGTGGCCTCCGTTGCCCTCCCGGGCACCGCCATTTGGCTCCCGGGACGTGGCCTCCGGTGCCCTCCCGGGCGCCGCCATTTGGCTCCCGGAACATGGCCTCAGGTGCCCTCTCGGGCGCCGCCATTTGCCCGGGGACGTGGCCTCCGGCCCCTCCCCGAGCACCGCCATTTGCCCGGGGACGTGGCCTCCGGCCCCTCCCCGGGCGTGCGGTGCCCTCCCGGGCGCCGCCATTTGGCTCCTGGGACAGGGCCTCCGGTGCCGTCCCGGGCGCCGCCATTTGCCCGGGGACGTGGCCTCCGGCCCCTCCCCGGGCGCCACCATTTGGCTGCCGGGACGTGGCCTGCGGTACCCTCCCGGGCGCCGCCATTTGGCTCCCGGGACGTGGCCTCCGGTGCCCTCCCGGGCGCCGCCATTTGCCCGGGGACGTGGCCTCCGGTGCCCTCCCGGGCGCTGCCATTTGGCTCCCGGGACGTGGCCTTCGGTGCCCTCCCGCGCACCGCCATTTGGCTCCCGGGACGTGGCCTTCGGTACCCTCCCGGGCACTGCCATTTGACTCCCGGGATGTGGCCTCCGGTGCCGTCCCGAGCGCCGCCATTTGCCCGGGGACGTGGCCTCCGGCCCCTCCCCGGGCGCCGTCATTTGGCTCCCGGGACGTGACCTGCGGTGCCCTCCCGGGCGCCGCCATTTGGCTCCCGGGACGTGGCCTCCAGTGCCGTCCCGGGCGCCGCCATTTGCCCGGGGACGTGGCCTCTGGCCCCTCCCCGGGTGCCGCCATGTAGCTCCCGGGACGTGGCCTGCGGTGCCCTCCCGGGCACCGCCATTTGGCGCCCGGGACGTGGCCTCCGGTGCCCTCCCGGGCGCCGCCATTTGCCCGGGGACGTGGCCTCCGGACCCTCCCCGAGCGCCGCCATTTGCCCGGGGACGTGGCCTCCGGCCCCTTCCCGGGCGCCGCCATTTGGCTCCCGGGACGTGGCCTCCGGTGCCATCCCGGGCGCCGCCATTTGGCTCCCGGGACGTGGCCTGCGGTGCCGTCTCGGGCGCCGCCATTTGCCCGGGGACGTGGCCTCCGGCCCCTCCCCGAGCGCCGCCATTTGCCCGGGGACGTGGCCTGCGGTGCCCTCTCGGGCGCCGCCATTTGGCTCCCGGGACGTGGCCTGCGGTGCCCTCCCGGGCGCCGCCATTTGGCTCCTGGGACTGGGCCTCCGGTGCCCTCCCGGGCGCCGCCATTTGCCCGGGGACGTGGCCTCCGGCCCCTCCCCGGGCGCCGCCATTTGGCTGCCGGGACGTGGCCTGCGGTACCCTCCCGGGCGCCGCCATTTGGCTCCCGTGACGTGGCCTCCGGTGCCCTCCCGGGCGCCGCCATTTGCCCGGGGACGTGGCCTTCGGTGCCGTCCCGGGCGCCACCATTTGCCCGGGGACGTGGCCTCCGGCCCCGCCCCGGGCGCCGCCATTTGGCTCCCGGGACGTGGCCTTCGGTGCCCTCCCGCGCACCGCCATTTGGCTCCCGGGACGTGGCCTTCGGTACTGTAACACCCTGAGTTAGGGGTGAAAACTTCCTTTTTCATCAATAGCATGCATGCATGTATCAGTAGTAATAGCCAGATCAGTATCAATCCTAAGCCCTAAAATCCCCAAAATCTATCCTGTGACCTCAAATCAAGATCAGATTGTTCAGATGTGATCTATTAGTTATCCTGAATCTAAAAGTCTTCAGAACCTAGATCCAATGCTATCTCTAATTTCCAGATTTATTAACTTCTTCTGTTTTCGAAAACAGAAATACCTTATATTACCCAAATACCCTAAGTTTCAGAAATACAGATTTAATCAAAATCTCGACCAAGTTCAGACCAGATTATTTCTGGAATATGATCATGGGTATGTCAATACTTTAATCTAAAAAGTTGACAGCCATATTTCACCATCTAGACTCTTTTCACAAATCAGTCCAAAAGTTATCGCAAATTAGTCCTTATCTGTTATTTGAAAACTCAAAAAGGCTAAAATCTCCAGATTAACTCCAAATTCAGAATTTCTTCGGCAAATCTTCTCAAAACGCTATTTGCCACAAGTGTCTCTTCTGTGCAGATATCAAAATCGAACCCTAAATGCCAGAATTCAAAATCGACAAAACTCAAATCCTAATTTACCCTAAATTACCCTATTTTCAGTTTGTATCAAAAACTATTCAAATGTACCAGATTTTATCAATTATCATTGCCAATTAACCTGTTGAATATAATCTGCCAGATTAGTGAAAGCAAATTCAGTTTAAACCTTCCAGAATTCCAGATTTACAATTCAGTCCAAAACTCAAAGAATTGAAACTGCAGTTCAGTCCAAATTTCGACCAGGCCAATTACTGTGCGCACGACCAGAAACCGCCGTGCTTGTGCGCCGTGGTTGCTCATCGCCGGTGAGGCTTCGCCCACGCTCGTGACCGTGCATGCCAGTACGCACGTGTCCTCGCTCCAGCTGATGCCGTGGCAAGGCCGCTGCTACGTCGACGACCAGCGCTTGCTCCCGCGCGCGATCACCGGCTTTTTGTCAGCAACTCCTCGCCACGTCGCTTTGCCGCGCCAGTGTTGTCGCCACCGCTTGCTACAACTTTGCCAGGTCCCGATGAGGCGACACTGTGATCAATTGCAAGCTTGTCGCCGTCGCATCACCGTTCTTCGCTGTGTCTTCGCTGCTGTTGCTCTAGCACGCAACCAGTCAAGTCACCGGCTGCCAATTACTTCGTTGTCTCCTCCTTGCAAGCTTCGCCTGGTCTATGTAAACCCCACTGTGCTCAGTAGCTCCCTCTATACTTCACCAGAAACCAGCCAAGTTCCAGAATTTGCTCTTTTCGTTTTCTTCTCCGGCGAGCCGTCGAGGAGGCTCACGGTGCCAGCGCTCTACACTTAATTTCCTGCCAAATTAATGACATCAGTGAGTTCCCCTACTCATCCTCTCTGTGTGATATCATTTAATTGTTCTCCGGTGGACTCTAACGCCGATGATCGCCGGAAATGGCTGAAAATCGAAGAATGCCCTGTTCCGGCAATGCTGGCCAATCTACCTCGAATTAGCCCTCGATCCTGTAAACAAAATTGATCAGTGGGTTATTTCAAGCAAGCCTGTAAGCTTAGAATCCCTAATTAAACATCATTCGAAGCCTTTCCCTAAACCGAGCTTCACTAGAAACCGGCGATCGTCGCCAGGCTTCTCCGGTGATCCTCCGGTCAATTTGATGTTATCAGAAGCTTCCCTATACCTCCTAGATGCTCTCCAAGCAAGGAATTTAGTTCTCTCGGCCTGTAGCAGAAACCCCCAACTGGCAGTGTCTCTTCTCCGGCGCCGATGATCGGAAAAGTGTTTCCGGCCATTTCAGCCCAAATCACCTTGTCACTTAGATGTGCCCTAGTCTCCTGAGCATTTTTGTCTTCTAGCCCGACACCTAGATCGGCCTAGATTGGAAGTTACAGCCATGCCAAGATCTTGTCCAGAACTGCTCCAGTGCAGCCAGTTCATCTCTGTTCATCATCAAATTTCTTGCTTTCCAGTCATTTCTTGCCCTAGATCCTGTTGACTTAATTGTTCCTGTTACTCAAGCCTACCTCCCAGACAAAGTGGTGCATCATTTGGAGCTCCAGATCAAAAGTTATGCTAAGCCCTAGTTTTTGGCATTGTCGGCTCTATGCCAGAGCTTGCCAGCCAATGGCATTGACCTTGTTTACCCACTTCTGGTTGTGTAAATTGAAAACCACTTTGTCCACTAAATTTGTAGAGTTGTGATCTACATTTTATTCTACTACCACAAGTTAAGATAACCCCTCTATCATTCATCGACCCTATGTCGATGCTTTGAACCCAATGTCGACCTAAAGACGTTCGCTGTTTTTGAGCAAACCAGTCGCAACCTTGATATCATTCTGATATTTTGAGACATTTGGAACCTTGTAAACCTTTGACAGCTAATCTTAACATTGGTTTCCTTAACTTAACCCTAATCAGCCTCTAAACCCAATCATTTCAGACTCATCAAGACTTCATCTTTGCATCATTGCATATAGTATAATAATGCATGGAAAAGATTATGATTATTGGTTGTTTGTTTGATTGGAGAACAGATCAAGAGCCCGAGTTCGAGGACTTCACTGCGGATCCGACGTCAACTGCTGTATCTTACGACGCGGAAGGCAAGTCATATCCTTGGTCATCTTGAACCTATATTTTAAATGTCGCTAAAACATAACCTTGAATATAGGCAATATTGCATGTGAAAGATTGAGAATGGTTGATTTATGAATTGGCAGTACTAGACAGGTTATCTGTGAAATGTGAAATAATCAAGTTTTGAGCCATGAACTATGATATGTATCTATATACTTATATTCATGAAATAAAACCCCTAGCCGTGACCAGAAAAATGGTGTGGATGGCTGTAGCACTGGAGGTGCTAGACTGCAAAGGAATGCAGGCACTGAAGGTGCAGGACTGTGGATGGTCTGGTCATTGGCATATAAGGACTAGAACCTTGTGTTGTGCGTCTAGTGGCATGAACAACGTGCTAACCGCAAGCCTGGTATGGGACAGGCCTGAACAAGTAATTATGTGGATCGCACATGAAACCCCTGCATGAGATGTGTAGTGATGCACGATAAACACGGAGCGCGGCTCCCACACATATCACTGAAGGTGATCAAGCATGCTGACCCAGTAATGGGAATAAGCAAAGGGGTGGAGGTTTGGATACAACCTGCCACAACTGTGCCTCGCTGAGAGCCACAGGGTCGGGGGTGAATTGTGAGTAAAACATAACAAAAGTTCTTGTTATTTCCACCTTGCCGCTCACAGTATGAAGTGAGTCAGGGGTCCAATCATTTTGATAGGAAAGGTTTGAAAGTGGAATATCTTGCGGGTAAATTGGTACCTCTCTGCAGAGTTAAAAATGTATTCGAATACTCCGAGCTCCCGGGTTTTATAGGAGTCTGCTGCGGTGGATTAAATCCACGGGGTGTGACACAAGTACTATTTTCTAAATAAAATATGTTTAAATCAAGATTACCCAAATGACATGTGTTGTCATGATAAGGAGTGCTGCCGTGGGCTATCGTGTGTCGACGTGTCGCGGTAGTGCTATAATCCAGTGAACATGAATGATGATGTTACTTTATGAAAAGTGCTGCCATAAGATGAGATGAGAAAGGAAAAGATTATTTTACAAATATTCATAATTCTTGATTAGTCTAGGTTCATATCATCACTACTATATGTACTTACTCTTACCTATGACTTGCTGAGTACGTAAGTGCTCACCCTTGCAACGTTCAACTCAATAGATGGAGTTTACTTTGATCAAGATGATGGAACGGAGTACTACGTGGATGCAGAAGGAGGAGAATCAGTTCCGCCAGAACCCTGAAGTGTGTTGTTCTGCCGTCAACTTCTTTTGTGGGAGGGTCACCTATCTTCTGCTGCGTAGTTAAATATTTTGCTAAACCCTGAATGCCTTGTAGGCATTGTAATCCTCTTTATGTAATATTAAGGCCAGCAGGCCACACTGCTTAATATTTTGTAAGTACTCTGTTGCAATGTAATATACTCCTGTGTTTGACTCATCCTGGGAAGTCAAAGGGTTGTGGTTTGAGACTAGCTGCAGCGAGCTAGGTCTCTACAGGAGTAGTCGTTGTCCCAGTCTCGGGGCGCGACAGGTACCCTCCCGGGCACTGCCATTTGGCTCCCGGGACGTGGCCTCCGGTGCCGTCCCGAGCGCCGCCATTTGCCCGGGGACGTGGCCTCCGGCCCCTCCCCGGGCGCCGTCATTTGGCTCCCGGGACGTGACCTGCGGTGCCCTCCCGGGCGCCGCCATTTGGCTCCCGGGACGTGGCCTCCGGTGCCGTCCCGGGCGCCGCCATTTGCCCGGGGACGTGGCCTCTGGCCCCTCCCCGGGCGCCGCCATGTAGCTCCCGGGACGTGGCCTGCGGTGCCCTCCCGGGCGCCGCCATTTGGCGCCCGGGACGTGGCCTCCGGTGCCCTCCCGGGCGCCGCTATTTGCCCGGGGACGTGGCCTCCGGACCCTCCCCGAGCGCCGCCATTTGCCCGGGGACGTGGCCTCTGGCCCCTCCCCGGGCGCCGCCATTTGGCTCCCGGGACGTGGCCTCCGGTGCCATCCCGGGCGCCGCCATTTGGCTCCCGGGACGTGGCCTCCGGTGCCGTCTCGGGCGCCGCCATTTGCCAGGGGACGTGGCCTCCGGTGCCGTCCCGGGCACAGCCATTTGCCCGGGGACGTGGCCTCCGGCCCCTCGCCGGGCGCCGCCATTTGGCTCCCGGGACGTGGCCTCCGGTGCCCTCCCGGGCGCCGCCATTTGGCTCCCGGGACGTGGCCTCCGGTGCAGTCCCGGGCGCCGCCATTTGGCCGGGGACGTGGCCTCCGGCCCCTCCCATTTGCCCGAGGACGTGGCCTCCGGCCCCTCCCCGAGTGCCGCCAGTTGGCTCCCGGGACGTGGCCTCCGGTGCCGTCCCGGGCGCCGCCATTTGCCCGGGGACGTACCCTCCAGCCCCTCCCCGGGCGCCGCCATTTGGCTCCCGGGACGTGGCCTCCGGCCCCTCCCCTGGGCGACGCCATTTCGCTCCCGGGACGTGGCCTCCGGTGCCGTCCCGGGCGCCGCTATTTGCCTGGGGACGTGGCCTCCGGTACCCTCCTGGGGACCGCCATTTGGCTCCCGGGACGTGGCCTCCGGTGTTGTCCCGGGCGCCGCCATTTGCCAGGGGACGTGGCCTCCGGCCCCTCCCCGGGCGCCGCCATTTGGCTCCCGGGACATGGCCTCCGGTGCCATACCGGGCGCCGCCATTTGGCTCCCGGGACGTGGCCTCCGATGCCGTCCCGGGCGCCGCCATTTGGCTCCCGGGACGTCGCCTCTGGTGCCCTCTCGGGCGCCGCCATTTGGCTCCCGGGACGTGGCCTCCGGTGCCCTCCCGGGCGCCGCCATTTGCCCGGGGACGTGGCCTCCGGCCCCTCCCCGGCGCCGCCATTTGGCTCCCGGGACATGGCCTCCGGTGCCGTACCGGGCGCCGCTATTTGCCTGGGGACGTGGCCTCCGGTACCCTCCCGGGGACCGCCGGTTGGCTCCCGGGACGTGGCCTCCGGTGTTGTCCCGGGCGCCGCCATTTGCCAGGGGACGTGGCCTCCGGCCCCTCCCCGGGCGCCGCCATTTGGCTCCCGGGACGTGGCCTTCCGTGCTCTCCCGGGCAGCGCCATTTGGCTCCCGGGACGTGGCCTCCGGCCCCTCGCCGGGCGCCGCAATTTGGCTCCCGGGACGTGGCCTCCGGTGCCCTCCCGGCCGCCGCCATTTGGCTCCCGGGACGTGTCCTCCGGTGCCGTCCCGGGCGCCGCCATTTGCCCGGGGACGTGGCCTCCGGCCCCTCCCCGGGCGCCGCCATTTGGCTCCCGGGACGTGGCCTCCGGCCCCTCCCCGAGTTAGGGGTGAAAACTTCCTTTTTCATCAATAGCATGCATGCTTGTATCTGTAGTATGAGCCACATCAGTATCTATTCTAAGCCCGAAAATCTCCAAAATCTATCCTGTGACCTCAAATCAAGATCAGTTTGTTCAGATGTGATCTATTAGTTATCCTGAATCTAAAAGCCTTCAGAACGAAGATCCAATTCTATCTCTAAATTCCAGATTTATCAACTTCTTCTGTTTTCGAAAACAGAAATGCCTTATATTACCCAAATACCCTAAGTTTCAGAAATACAGATTTAATCAAAATCTTGACCAAGTTTAGACCAGATTATTCCTGGAATATGATCATGGGTATGTCAATACCTTAATATAAAAAGTTGACAGCCAGATTCTATCATCTAGACTCTTTTCACAAATCAGTCGAAGGGTTATCGCAAATTAGTCCTTATCTGATATCTGAAAACCCAAAAAGGCTAAAATCTCAAGATTAACTCCAAATTCAGAATTTCTTCGGCAAATCTTCTCAAAATGCTATTTACCACAAGTCTCTCTTCTGTGCAGATATCAAAATCGAACCCTAAATGCCAGAATTCGAAATTGACAAAACTTAAATCTTGTTTTACCCTAAATTACCCTATTTTCAGTTTGTATAAAAAACTATTCAAATGTATCAAATCTTATCAATTACCTTTGCCAAATACCTTGTTGAATATAATCTACCAGATTAGTGAAATCAATTTCAGTTTAAACCTCCCAAAATTCCAGATTTACATTTCAGTCCAAAACTCAAAGAATTGAAACTGCAGTTCAGTCCATTTTCGACCAGGCTAGCTACTGTGCGCACGACCAGAGATTGTCGTGGTTGCCATGCGCCGTGCACGCTCGCCGCCGGCCAAGTTCCGCTTGCATTTGTGCTCGTGCATGCTTGCCCTTCCTGTTGCGCACGCATCAGTGTCTCAGCCATCGCCGTGGCAACACCGTGGCGGCGTCGACGACTAAAGCTTGCCTTGTGCGCGACCAGCAGTGACTGTTATCAGCATCTTCTTGCCACGTAGCTTGCCTTGCCAGCCGTTGTCGCCACCACCTTGCACCGCCCGACATGGTTGAGTCCCAATGTAGCACAGCTTTGTCTCGCTCGTGCACAGTCGTGTCACCGCTCGCCGTTGTTGCATCTGCGCCCGGCAACTCATGTCAACTAACACCAATTCAATGCTGTTTAATCCTTGCAAGCTTCGCCCACTGCTCTATCTAAGCCACCAGTACCCTGTGTCATCTCCTCTTCCCCAAGACTTAACCAAATTCTCAAACTTCTTCACTGTCGTCGTCTTCTCCAGCGAGCTGTCGATGAGCTTCACGGTGCCAGCACACTACGCAGCACCTTCTGTCAAATTAACCGCATCAGTAAGTTTCCCTAATCTCCCTCATTGTGCTGTACCATCTAATTGAGTTATATTGCATCCAGTCGCCGGTGATCGCCGGAATTCCCGATTGCCCTGTTCCGGCAATGCAGACCAAATCACTTCGAATTAGCCCTCGAACCTGTGAAGCAAATTGATCTGTGAGCTCTAATTAGCCAGCCTAAGCATCCAGATCCTCAGGTTGAGCTCGAATCGAAGGTATCCCCAAATTCAAGCTCTACCAGTCGCCGGCGATCGTCGTCAGGCTTCTCCAGCCATCCTCTGACCAAATTGACTATCCTAGTAGCTTCCTTATACTCCACAGATACTCCTTGAGCTTGGAATTAAGTTCAAACCTCCTACAGCAAAAACCCCCAAATCCAGAGTTTCTTCTCCGGCGCCGATGACCGGAAAGCTTGTTCCAGCCATTTCAGCCCTCGAAACTTTGTCTAGTATGTGTGCTTTGATCTCCTGAACACTTTTGTCTTCTAGCCCGACACCTAGATCGGCCTAGATTGGAAGTTATAGCCATGCCAAGTTTGTGTCCAGAACTGCTCCAGTGCAGCCAATTCATCTCTGTTCATCATCAAATTTCTTGCTTTCCAGCCAATTCTTGCCCTAGATCCTGTTGACTTAATTGTTCCTATTACTCAAGCCTACCTCCCAGACAAAGTGGTGCATCATTTGGAGCTCCATATCAAAAGTTATGCTAAGCCCTAGTTTTTGGCATTGTCAGCTCTATGCCAGAGCTTGCCAGCCAGTGGCATTGACCTTGTTTACCCACTTCTGGTTGTGCAATTTGAAAACCACTTTGTCCACTGAATTTGTAGAGTTGTGATCTACATTTTCTTCTACTACCACAACTTGAGATAAGCACTATAGCTTTTCTTAAAGCTATGTCCAAGCCTTGATCCGAATGTCGATGTGTTGACATTCGCTGTTTTGATTAAACCAGCCACAAAATTGTTATCCCTATTGTAATCTTGAAACCCTAAGATTATCTAATCACCATCCTTAGCCCAAATTCCTTGAAACCCTAGAATCTCGACTCAGTTCAGTTTGCAGTTCAAATTATCTCCAGTATAGTTCAATCATTCTGGTTAAGCATTTCTGCATATAAGTCATAAAACATTTTAAATATTATAAGTAATTATTGTGTGATTGTTTGTCGTCGAGCAGATTCAGAAGCTGACTTTGAAGATTTTGCTGTTGACCCGTCATCGACTGCTGTATTTTACGACGCGGAAGGGAAGTCATATCCTTGGTCATCTTGAACCTATATTTTAAATGTTGCTAAAACATAACCTTGAATATAGGCAATATTGCATGTGAAAGATTGAGAATGGTTGATTTATGAATTGGCAGTACTAGACTGGCTATCTGTGAAATGTGAAATAAACAAGTTTTGAGCCATGAACTATTATATGTATTTATATACTTATATTCATGAAATAAAACTCCTAGCCGTGACCAGAAAAATGGTATGGATGGCTGTAGCACTGGAGGTGCTAGACTGCACAGGATATGCAGGCACTGAAGGTGCAGGGTTGTGCATGGTCTGGTCACTGGCATATAAGGACTAGAACCTTGTGTTGTGCGTCTAGTGGCATGAACAACGTGCTAACCGCAAGCCTGGTATGGGACAGGCCTGAACAAGTAATTATGTGGATCGCACATGAAACCCCTGCATGAGATGTGTAGTGATGCACGATAAACACGGAGCGCGGCTCCCACACATATCACAGAAGGTGATCAAGCACGCTGACCCAGTAATGGGAATAAGCAAAGGGGTGGAGGTTTGGATACAACCTGCCACAACTGTGTCTCGCTGAGAGCCACAGGGTCGGGGGTGAATTGTAAGTGATACATAACAAAAGTTCTTGTCATTTCCACCTTGCCGCTCACAATATGAAGTGAGTCAGGGGTCCAATCATTTTGCTATGATAGGAAAGGTTTGAAAGTGGAATATCTTGCGGGTAAATTGGTACCTCTCTGCAGAGTTAAAAATGTATTCGAATACTCCGAGCTCCTGGGTTTTATAGGAGTCTGCTACGGTGGATTAAATCCACGGGGTGTGACACAAGTACTATTTTCTAAATAAAATATGTTTAATCAAGATTACCCAAATGACATGTGTTGTCATGATAAGGAGTGCTGCCGTGGGCTGTCGTGTGTCGACGTGTCGCGGTAGTGCTATAATCTAGTGAACATGATTGATGATGTTATATTATAAAAAGTGCTGCCATAAGATGAGATAAGAAAGGAAAAGATTATTTTACAAAGATCCATAATTCTTGACTAGTCTAGGTTCATATCATCACTACTATATGTATCTACTCTTACCTATGACTTGCTGAGTACGTAAGTGCTCACCCTTGCAACATTCAACTCAATAGATGGAGCCTACTTTGATCAAGATGATGGCACGGAGTACTACGTGGATCCAGAAGGAGGAGAATCAGTTCCGCCAGAGCCCTGAAGTGTGTTGTTCTGCCGTCAACTTCTTTTGTGGGAGGGTCACCTATTTTCTGCTGCGTAGTTAAATATTTTGCTAAACCCTGAATGCCTTGTAGGCATTGTAATCCTCTTTATGTAATATTAAGGCCAGCACGCCACACTGCTTAATATTTTGTGAGTATTCTGTTGCAATGTAATATACTCCTGTGTTTGACTTATCCTGGGAAGTCAAAGGTTTGTGAGAATGGGACTAGCTGCAGCGAGCTAGGTCTCTACAGGAGTAGTCGTTGTCCCAGTTTCGGGGCGCGACAAGAAAAGTTGGTATCAGAGCAACATGAGAACTTGACTGTAGGACGACACCTTTAGGAAATTGGCCGTGCCAGGAAGACGTAATTTATTCAAGAAAAAAAAAACTATTTGTTGGAAACTTTATTTTGGTAAAAATAATGAGCTTTGTAGCTCTTGAAAAACCTTCATTTCAAAATTCTATTTGGATTTTCTAAAATTCGGTAAGATTGTGAGAGTGCGTTCTGTTGTTTCAGAGTGTCTTAGAGGTTGGTGTAGACAGAGCTAGTGGATGCTCTTAATAGCTTTGTGAATCGCTGTTGCTTTTGCAATGGTTAATTTGTGTATTATGGCTAATAGCCTAAGTAATTTTATGCATTAAAGTAGTTGCATTAATTTCTGCATTGCTGTCTTAGTTGGCCTTAGTTAGTTAGATCTGTCTAAACCTTTTTCAGAGCCACCATGGTTGACACCAGAAGGAGATCTCGAAGTGGAAGAGAAGATATAGGTCAGACTCCGCAGGAAGAAGAAACTATGACAAGAGACCCTTTGTTTCAGCAAGGATCTCAGAGTTCCAATCCACCTCAGAATGAACAACCCAGTCTTCAGGAAATTTTGTTGTCAATGGAGAAAAGCCGACAGGAAGCTCAGATAGCTCATACCCAGTTGTTAGCTCAGATAGTTCAGAAATTGCCTACTGGAACAACAGAAGGAACTACTTCTGCTGTAGGAGCAAGATTAACAGATTTCCAAAAGACCCGTCCACCAACATTCTCTAGTGCGACCGATCCCATGGTTGCCGATGATTGGTTACGGGATATCGAGAGGAAACTGGACACGGTCCGATGCAGCGAACGAGAGAAAGTTTTGTTTGGATCTCATCAGTTATCAGGAGCTGCAGCTGCATGGTGGATGAATTACCAGGAAGCCCATCTTGATAAAGATAATATTTCTTGGAGGGAATTTAAGGATCAATTTCGGAAATTTCATATACCTACTGGTGTTATGGCAGCTAAGCGTCGGGAATTTCGGAATTTAACTCAAGGAAGTAAGTCAGTTACTGAGTATCTACACCAATTTACTCATTTGGCTCGATACGCACCTGGAGATGTGGATACTGAAGAGAAGAAGATAGAGCGCTTTACAGAAGGACTTCAACACTATTTACAGTATCAAATTGCTTCTCATGAACTTATGGAATTTCAAACCCTAGTGAACAGAGCTTTAAAGGTGGAAGAAAAGAAGAATATGGGAGAAGAAAGCCGAAAGAGGAGGATGTTCCAGCAAACACGACCACAGCCAAATCCAATCAGAGGAAGAGTTCCTATCACTCCCAATTTCCGACCATCTTATCAGAATCCCAGACCAGCAACGACATTGTGCCCCAACTGCCGAGGAAATCATTCTCAGAAGGATTGCCCTCATCCTCGTGTTGAGTGTTATCATTGTGGACAGCGTGGGCACCGTAAAGAATTCTGTCCTTGGATACAACTTCCGATGTCCATTGCCAGATCTCAAGCAGGAACACAGCCAGTAGTAACCAGAGCATCACCATCGCAGAATTTTAGAGGAAATTCAGCAGGAAGAGGAGGAAACATGGCTAACCGAGGAAGAGCAAGAGGCAGAGCACCAACTGCAACCCAAGGAGGAAGGTTAAACTATACTTCAATTCAAGAAGCGGGCAACGCCACCGACATTCTTCTAGGTAGATTTATGATTAAATCTGCATCTGCCTTAATATTGTTTGATCCTGGTGCTACAAATTCATTCATGTCAAGAGCATTTGCATCTGAAGTTGAAATGCATATAGACCAAGTACCACTAGAGTACTCTATGGTTATACAAACTCCAGGGGCTAGATTATCTGTTTACTCGATCTGCCCAAATGTAACTTTCATTATAGAAGGGGTAGAATTTGAGGCAAATCTACTAGTTCTAGAACTGCAAGGACTAGACATTATTTTGGGAATGGATTGGTTGTCCCAACATAAAGGTCTAGTAGATTGTGAAGAGAAAACCCTTAGTCTTGTCAGTAGCCAAGGGGAGAGAGTTCTATTTCATGCAGAAAGATCATCAGTCAAGAAACCGCTAAGATCTATTCAAGCATTGCAAAAGTTATGCCTGGAACAAGTGCCTGTAGTGCAACGATATTCTGATGTATTTCCAGAAGAACTTCCAGGAATGCCACCTGACAGAGAAATAGAATTCAGTATTGAGCTTAAACCAGGAGCAGCACCTATAGCAAAACGTCCCTATAGGATGCCAGTTACAGATTTGGAGGAGCTCAAGAATCAACTCGAAGACTTGGAAAACAAAGGATTTATCAAACCCAGTGCTTCGCCATGGGGAGCCCCAGTTTTGTTTGTGAGGAAAAAAGACGGAACTCTACGAATGTGTGTAGATTACCGAGCTTTGAATGAAGTCACTATTAAAAACAAGTATCCATTACCAATAATTGATGACTTGTTCGATCAGCTTCGAGGAGCCAAAGTATTTTCCAAGATAGATTTGAAATCTGGATATCATCAGCTGAAGATCAAGAAAGAAGATATACCGAAGACTGCTTTCACTACCAGATACGGTTTATATGAGTTTACAGTAGTACCTTTTGGCTTGACCAATGCTCCGGCAGCATTCATGAATGTCATGAACAGTACATTTATGGATTTTCTTGACAGGTTTGTCATAGTATTCATAGATGACATTCTGATATATTCCAAGAGTACGGAAGAACATGAGCAACATTTACACTACGGGAGAGGCAATTTTATGCCAAGTTTGACAAATGTGAATTTTGGATGTCAAGAATTTCATTTCTTGGACATGTGTTGACAGCAGAAGGAATTTCAGTGGATTCAGCTAAAATCTCTGCAATCAAGGAGTGGAAGCAACCTACCTCAGTTTCAGAGATTAGAAGTTTCTTGGGATTAGCAGGGTATTATAGGAGATTCATTGAAGGATTTTCCCAGATTGCCAAACCACTTACAAATCTGCTAAAGAAGGATGTTGTATTTGAATGGACCACCAAGTGCGAGGAGAGTTTTCAGAAGCTAAAGCAGAAATTGACAACAACACCAGTCCTCACCTTACCAGACAGCAAAGAAGATTTTGTAGTTTACTGTGATGCTTCAAAGCAAGGAATAGGCTGTGTGTTAATGCAGCAAGGTCGAGTAGTGGCTTATGCTTCACGTCAATGGAGACCACATGAGGTAATTATCCGACCCATGATTTGGAGTTAGCAGCAGTAGTACATGCTTTAAAGATATGGCGGCATTATCTCATTGGACATAAGTGTGAGATCTTTACAGATCATAAGAGCCTCAAGTATATTTTCACACAGACAGAGCTCAACATTCGTCAACGCCGATGGCTGGAATTGATCAAAGATTATGATCTTAGTATTCAGTACCATCCAGGGAAAGCTAATGTAGTAGCCGATGCCTTAAGCAGAAAAGTTTACAACCTACAAGGAATGGTTATGTTGAAGAACCCTTACCTACAACAAGAGTTGCAGAATCATCAAGTGGAAATAGTACCACAGGGAACGGTAGCTACTTTAACAATAAAATCTCAACTTGAAGAACAGATAGGAAATGCCCAGAAGAAAGATGAAGAAATTTGTAAAATCAAGAGTCGAATCAAGTTAGGAAAGGCTCAAGGCTTTACTGAAGATAACCAAGGGATTGTATGGTATCGAGAAAGAATCTGTGTACCTCAAAACGCAGATCTTAAGGAAATAATTCTCCATGAAGCACATAAAACTCCATACTCAATACACCCTGGTAACACAAAGATGTATCAAGATTTGAAGACCAGATTCTGGTGGGATAATATGAAGAGGGAAATTGCAGAGTATATTGCAAGCTGTGATACATGTCGACGAGTTAAAGCAGAACACCAGAAAATAGCAGGAAAGCTACAACCTCTACCAATACCATTATGGAAATGGGAAGAAATTGGTATGGATTTCATTACAGGATTACCTAAAACTCAAGGAGGATATGATTCCATATGGGTTATTGTCGACAGACTTACTAAAGTAGCTCATTTCATACCAGTCAAAAAGATTTATGATGGCAGTAAATTAGCAGAGTTATACATGCAAAGAATAGTGGCATTACATGGTATTACTAAGAACATAGTCTCAGATCGTGGAACACAGTTTACCTCCAAATTTTGGAATAGACTGCATGAAACCCTAGGAACCTAGTTGGACTTCAGTACTGCATATCATCCGCAGACGGGAGGACAGACAGAAAGAGTCAACCAAATCCTAGAGGATCTTCTAAGAGCTTGTATACTAGATTATGGAACATCATGGGACAAATGTTTACCGTTTGCAGAATTTACATATAATAACAGTTACCAAGCTAGTATACAGATGGCACCATTTGAAGCTTTATATGGACGTAAGTGCAGAACTCCATTGCATTGTGATGAGCCAGGAGAACGAAAGCTCATAGGACCAGAGATAGTAGAAGAAGCAGAAGCTCATGTCAGACTCATCAGAGAAAGGTTGAAAACAGCACAATCACGACAAAAGAGTTATGTAGATAAACGACGAAGAGAATTATCATTTGAACCAGGAGATTTTGTGTATCTCAAGGTCACACCATTCAAGGGATTACAAAGATTCCAAGTGAAAGGAAAGTTATCTCCAAGATACATTGGACCATTTAAGATAATCAAGAGAAAGGGAGAAGTATCATATAAATTGGAATTACCTGAGGGATTAGCAGGAGTGCATAATGTGTTTCATGTCTCTCAGCTCCGGAAATGTTTGAAGGAACCTACTGACCAGATAGATGTACAAGATGTGCCTTTACAGAAGAACCTCACTTATCTTGTGCACCCAATCAGAATCCTAGCCACTGATGAACGTCAGCTCCGAAAGAAGAAAATCAGATTGTGTAAAGTTCAATGGGAGAACCATTCAGAGCAAGAGGCTACTTGGGAGAAGGAAGAAGATTTTAAGCAAACCTATCCTTATCTTTTCCTGTCTTAGGTAAACTCGGGGCGAGATTTCTTTAAGGAGGGTAGATCTGTAACACCCTGAGTTAGGGGTGAAAACTTCCTTTTTCATCAATAGCATGCATGCTTGTATCTGTAGTATGAGCCAGATCAGTATCTATTCTAAGCCCTAAAATCTCCAAAATCTATCCAGTGACCTCAAATCAAGATCAGATTGTTCAGATGTGATCTATTAGTTATCCTGAATCTAAAAGCCTTCAGAACCTAGATCCAATTCTATCTCTAAATTCCAGATTTATCAACTTCTTCTGTTTTCGAAAACAGAAATACCTTATATTACCCAAATACCCTAAGTTTCAGAAATACAGATTTAATCAAAATCTTGACCAAGTTTAGACCAGATTATTCCTGGAATATGATCATGGGTATGTCAATACCTTAATATAAAAAGTTGACAGCCAGATTCTATCATCTAGACGCTTTTCACAAATCAGTCGAAGGGTTATCGCAAATTAGTCCTTATCTGATATCTGAAAACCCAAAAAGGCTAAAATCTCCAGATTAACTCCAAATTCAGAATTTCTTCGGCAAATCTTCTCAAAATGCTATTTACCACAAGTCTCTCTTCTGTGCAGATATCAAAATCGAACCCTAAATGCCAGAATTCGAAATCGACAAAACTTAAATCTTGTTTTACCCTAAATTACCCTATTTTCAGTTTGTATCAAAAACTATTCAAATGTATCAAATTTTATCAATTACCTTTGCCAAATACCTTGTTGAATATAATCTACCAGATTAGTGAAATCAATTTCAGTTTAAACCTCCCAAAATTCCAGATTTACATTTCAGTCCAAAACTCAAAGAATTGAAACTGCAGTTCAGTCCATTTTTGACCAGGCTAGCTACTGTGCGCACGACCAGAGACTGCCGTGGTTGCCATGCGCCGTGCACGCTCGCCGCCGGCCAAGTTCCGCTTGCATTTGTGCTCGTGCATGCTTGCACTTCCTGTTGCGCACGCGTCAGTGTCTCAGCCATCACCGTGGCAACACCGTGGCGACGTCGACGACTAAAGCTTGCCCTGTGCGCGACCAGCAGTGACTGTTGTCAGCATCTTCTTGCCACTTAGCTTGCCTTGCCAGCCGTTGTCGCCACCACCTTGCACCGCCCGACATGGTTGAGTCCCAATGTAGCACAGCTTTGTCTCGCCCGTGCACAGTCGTGTCGCCGCTCGCCGTTGTTGCATCTGCGCCCGGCAACTCATGTCAACTGACACCAATTCGATGCTGTTTAATCCTTGCAAGCTTCGCCCACTGCTCTATCTAAGCCACCAGTACCCTGTGTCATCTCCTCTTCCCCAAGACTTAACCAAATTCTCAAACTTCTTCACTGTCGTCGTCTTCTCCGGCGAGCTGTCGAAGAGCTTCACGGTGCCAGCACACTACGCAGCACCTTCTGTCAAATTAATCGCATCAGTAAGTTTCCCTAATCTCCCTCATTGTGCTGTACCATCTAATTGAGTTATATTGCATCCAGTCGCCGGTGATCGCCGGAATTTCCGATTGCCCTATTCCGGCAATGCAGACCAAATCACTTCGAATTAGCCCTCGAACCTGTGAAGCAAATTGATCTGTGAGCTCTAATTAGCCAGCCTAAGCATCCAGATCCTCAGGTTGAGCTCGAATCGAAGGTATCCCCAAATTCAAGCTCTACCAGTAGCCGGCGATCGTCGCCAGACTTCTCCAGCCATCCTCTGACCAAATTGACTATCCTAGTAGCTTCCTTATACTCCACAGATACTCCTTGAGCTTGGAATTAAGTTCAAACCTCCTACAGCAAAAACCCACAAATCCAGAGTTTCTTCTCCGGCACCGATGACCGGAAAGCTTGTTCTAGCCATTTCAGCCCTCGAAACTTTGTCTAGTATGTGTGCTTTGATCTCCTGAACACTTTTGTCTTCTAGCCCGACACCTAGATCGGCCTAGATTGGAAGTTATAGCCATGCCAAGTTTGTGTCCAGAACTGCTCCAGTGCAGCCAGTTCATCTCTGTTCATCATCAAATTTTTGCTTTCCAGCCATTTCTTGCCCTAGATCCTGTTGACTTAATTGTTCCTATTACTCAAGCCTACCTCCCAGACAAAGTGGTGCATCATTTGGAGCTCCATATCAAAAGTTATGCTAAGCCCTAGTTTTTGGCATTGTCAGCTCTATGCCAGAGCTTGCCAGCCAGTGGCATTGACCTTGTTTACCCACTTCTGGTTGTGCAATTTGAAAACCACTTTGTCCACTGAATTTGTAGAGTTGTGATCTACATTTTCTTCTACTACCACAACTTGAGATAAGCACTATAGCTTTTCTTAAAGCTATGTCCAAGCCTTGATCCGAATGTCGATGTGTTGACATTCGCTGTTTTGATTAAACCAGCCACAAAATTGTTATCCCTATTGTAATCTTGAAACCCTAAGATTATCTAATCACCATCCTTAGCCCAAATTCCTTGAAACCCTAGAATCTCGACTCAGTTCAGTTTGCAGTTCAAATTATCTCCAGTATAGTTCAATCATTCTGGTTAAGCATTTATGCATATAAGTCATAAAATATTTTAAATATTATAAGTAATTATTGTGTGATTGTTTGTCGTCGAGCAGATTCAGAAGCTAACTTTGAAGATTTTGCTGTTGACCCGTCATCGACTGCTGTATTTTACGACGCGGAAGGCAAGTCATATCCTTGGTCATCTTGAACCTATATTTTAAATGTTGCTAAAACATAACCTTGAATATAGGCAATATTGCATGTGAAAGATTGAGAATGGTTGATTTATGAATTGGCAGTACTAGACTGGCTATCTGTGAAATGTGAAATAAACAAGTTTTGAGCCATGAACTATTATATGTATTTATATACTTATATTCATGAAATAAAACTCCTAGCCGTGACCAGAAAAATGGTATGGATGGCTGTAGCACTGGAGGTGCTAGACTGCACAGGATATACAGGCACTGAAGGTGCAGGGTTGTGGATGGTTTGGTCACTGGCATATAAGGACTAGAACCTTGTGTTGTGCGTCTAGTGGCATGAACAACGTGCTAACCGCAAGCCTGGTATGGGACAGGCCTGAACAAGTAATTATGTGGATCACACATGAAACCCCTGCATGAGATGTGTAGTGATGCACGATAAACACGGAGCATGGCTCCCACACATATCACTGAAGGTGATCAAGCACGCTGACCCAGTAATGGGAATAAGCAAAGGGGTGGAGGTTTGGATACAACCTGCCACAACTGTGTCTCGCTGAGAGCCACAGGGTCGGGGGTGAATTGTAAGTGATACATAACAAAAGTTCTTGTTATTTCCACCTTGCCGCTCACAATATGAAGTGAGTCAGGGGTCCAATCATTTTGTTATGATAGGAAAGGTTTGAAAGTGGAATATCTTGCGGGTAAATTGGTACCTCTCTGCAGAGTTAAAAATGTATTCGAATACTCCGAGCTCCCGGGTTTTATAGGAGTCTGTTGCGGTGGATTAAATCCACGGGGTGTGACACAAGTACTATTTTCTAAATAAAATATGTTTAATCAAGATTACCCAAATGACATGTGTTGTCATGATAAGGAGTGCTGCCGTGGGCTGTCGTGTGTCGATGTGTCGCAGTAGTGCTATAATCTAGTGAACATGATTGATGATGTTATATTATAAAAAGTGCTGCCATAAGATGAGATAAGAAAGGAAAAGATTATTTTACAAAGATCCATAATTCTTGACTAGTCTAGGTTCATATCATCACTACTATATGTATCTACTCTTACCTATGACTTGCTGAGTACGTAAGTGCTCACCCTTGCAACATTCAACTCAATAGATGGAGCCTACTTTGATCAAGATGATGGCACGGAGTACTACGTGGATCCAGAAGGAGGAGAATCAGTTCCGCCAGAGCCCTGAAGTGTGTTGTTCTGCCGTCAACTTCTTTTGTGGGAGGGTCACCTATTTTCTGCTGCGTAGTTAAATATTTTGCTAAACCCTGAATGCCTTGTAGGCATTGTAATCCTCTTTATGTAATATTAAGGCCAGCACGCCACACTGCTTAATATTTTGTGAGTACTCTGTTGCAATGTAATATACTCCTGTGTTTGACTTATCCTGGGAAGTCAATGGTTTGTGAGAATGGGACTAGCTGCAGCGAGCTAGGTCTCTACAGGAGTAGTCGTTGTCCCAGTTTCGGGGCGCGACAGGACGTGGCCTCCGGTGTTGTCCCGGGCGCCGCCATTTGCCAGGGGACGTGGCCTCCGGCCCCTCCCCGGGCGCCACCATTTGGCTCCCGGGACGTGGCCTCCGGTGCCCTCCCGGGCGCCGCCATTTGGCTCCCGGGACGTGACCTCCGGTGCCCTCCCGGGCACCGCCATTTGGCTCCTGGGACGTGGCCTCCGGCCCCTCGCCGGGCGCCGCAATTTGGCTCCTGGGACGTGGCCTCCGGTGCCCTCCCGGGCGCCGCCAATTGGCTCCCGGGACGTGTCCTCCGGTGCCGTCCCGGGCGCCGCTATTTGCCCGGGGACGTGGCCTCCGGCCCCTCCCCGGGCGCCGCCACTTGGCTCCCGGGACGTGGCCTCCGGTGCCCTCCCGGGCGCCGCCATTTGGCTCCCGGGAAGTGGCCTCCGGTGCCCTCCCGGGCGCCGCCATTTGGCTCCCGGGACGTGGCCTCCGGTGTAACACCCCAGTTTTTGACTATCTTTTCTGCTTACGAGTCAGCATATATTCTTTGGAATCCCTGTTGTCTCAACCCTATCTTGATCTTTGGTATGCCACTACCTTAACCTCAAAAGTTGGCTGCTAAACTTCATCTCCCAGATCATTTTCACATTTCAGTCCAAAAGTGTTTCAATTTTGTCCTTTTCAGAAGTTTCAGAAAACCCAAAAAGGCTAAAAGTCCCAGATCATCTCCAAATCCAAATCTGATCAAGTGATAACCTTTCTTTCATTTTTCTGATCATTTTTCCCTTTTGGAAGAATTCCAGAATCTCAACCGAAACCCTAGTTTCAGCTTCGACAAAAGTTCAAACCCTAATCACCCTGTTTACCCTAAATACCCTGTTTTCGATTTTTGTCAAAACCACCAAATCTTATCGGATTTTACCATTTTTCCTGCTAGATGAGTCCCAGACATTTAGTAGCACTCATCTGCAAAACCAGAACTCAGATCAGCCCTTTGGATCTCCATATTTGCAAATAGGCCCAAGTACCCGAGTTAAAATCCTTACAGATCAGTCCAAATCGTCGCAATTCAGTCCAAAGTTCGCAACCAGGTCCCTGTGAAGTTTTCAACCAGCGCCCGCCTTTTTGCCGCGCCGTTGAACTCGCCGCCGGCGAAGTCCCTCGCGCTGCCACCTTCACGGCCACGTAGCCACCAACCATGCACAGCTGTACCGCCACCGTGGAACGCTTCAACCGTACCGTGCCATGTTCTTCCCCGCGCGCGCGTGCCTGCTGCTGCTGCCAGAAGCCTCACGCCACATGGCCGCCATCCCGGAGATCGTCGCCACACCCCTGACGGATTCCTGATTTCCCGCGATTCATTGCCTCTGGCAGAGCCCCGCCGTGTCCCGAAATACCTCGATGACCGCCCAGCGCCAGAAGAAAATCCCTCCGGCGATTGCTGCTGCTCCCGAGAGCTTCACCCCGCGGCTATATAAAGCCCCTCCATTGCCCTGCATCTCTTCACACCACCGCAGTTGTAAGCCTTAGCTTCCACCACTAGAGAGCAACCGAGTTCTCCAGCGCCGCCGCGAAGATCTTCTTCTCCGGCGAGCAATTCCTGAAGCTTACGGTGCCAGCTTCGCCCGAAGCTTTCCCCTCCAAACCAACGTCACCAGTAAGCTCCTTTCTTCCCCGTGTGTGTTTCATAGCCATTGATTGGTCCCCGGCGCACCTCAACGCCGGCAATCACCGGAAAACCAAAATCCCCTGTTCCCGTAATGCTGAATGATTTAGTCCGAATTAATCCTCGTGCCAGTGATAAGAATTGACCAGTGCACCCAATTGAGCAAGCCTGTAAACATAGATTTCAAAATTGAGCAGCGATCATAGCCTTTCCGAAGTTTGCGCGCCACCAGTGAGCTGGTCCTCGTCGCCAAGCTTCTCCGGCCATTTTCCGGCCGAATTAACCTTGGAATTAGACCCCTCACCTCACCCTCTCACTCCCTGAGCAGTGAATCGACCTCAAACCTTTTAAATCAGAAACGCCCAATTCAGGAGTCGTCTTCTCCAGCGCCGGTCGCCGGAATTTTTCCCCGGCCGATCTAGCCCCGCACACCTTGTCCCTTAGATAGATCTCAACCCCCTGAGCAATTTACTCTACTGGCCTGAACCCTGAATCGACCTGGATCAAAAGTTATGGGCATGCCAATGTTGCTGTCCAGTGGCTGAGTTCATGTCCAGGCCACCGTATTTGCTCACCGGATTTGGCCACCCTCCGGCCACTTTCAGCCTTTGAGCCTGTTGAGAATTTTGTAGCTGTTATCAATGCCTAAACCCCAGACAAAATTGTGCATCAATTGGAGTCCTGAGTCAAAAGTTATGCAATGCCCTAGTTTCTGGCCATGTCTAGCACTATGTCAGTGCATGACCACCAGTGGCATTGGATGATTTAGACTTGTTTCATTTGAGCAATTGAAATGCCACTTTGTCCAGTAAGTCCTTTGAGCCATGATCTACAACATTCCCTACTACCATATCTCCAGAAAACAGACCTAGAACCGATTTAGAGCAATGTCAAGCCATGAGTCGAATGTCAACCCTTCGACATTCAAGCCCTTTGAGCCCATCTCTTCAACCTATGTCAAGTGACCTTGTCCAAACCCTTACCCCTGCATGCATGATGTATTTACGTATTATTTTCTAGTGCTTGTATGCTTATATAGTGTGTATGTGTTGTTTGTACCCGTCGTGGAATTAGACGGTGAAGGAGCAGAGGAGATCCCCGAAGATTCATTTGAGCAGCTAGACCCGTTACTGCAAGGCAAGTCTCAAACCCTTGATCATGTCTAGCCTATTATTTTGAAATGGAGTATGTTATCTGTTTTTAAGTATATGCATGCCTTAGATTCAAATAAGAATTATGTTTCAATAAAGTGATTAGATATGACCTAAATGATTGTAAAGCCCCTTTTGACATCGAATATCCCTGCACCCATGTTACCCTAGATTATCATGCTTAGGCTATGCTATGCTTAAAGATTATATGATAAATGTTGAATGGTCACATATGAGAAAAGTATGTTCAAAACCCTTTTGTGAAAGAAAATATGATTGGAATCGATAGTGAGGATGGTTTGATAGGATGGTGCTGTGTGCGCACTGGGAATGTGAAAGACTCCTCACTAGAGATTCATAAGGACTAGAACCTTGTGCTGTGCTTCTATGCGGCATGAAAAACGTACCAACCACTTGCCTGTTTATGGGACGGGCGCAACTTAGTAGCTTTCTTTAGTATTAGCTTTTCCCTGCAATGGTTGTCGATCCAGTGTCTTGCGAGAACTGGTGGGCCGCAGAAGGCCATGAGTGATGTGAGTTCAGAAAAATCATGAGAGGAAAAGGTGGAAAGAAGGAAGACGCCCTATGCCAGATTAAGTCGTGCGCGACTGTAATCAAGAGAGGCTATGTGTCTTGCGAGAACATAGACCCAGGCTAGGAAGTAAGGCAGTGGGGAGGACCCACAACGGTACTTGAGACTTGACTGTCTATTTACCGTGCAGGGAATAGTTAATGCTAGGACTGTAAACTGTTGTGTCACTTCGGCCTTGTCACATGCGTAAAAGTCGCGTGGAGTTGGCCTGACTTGAAAGCTGAGTGATCGGTGGATTAAGGTGGTACACCTTTGCAAAGTTTAAAAAGTATCGGATACTCTGAGCTCCCAGGTTATGGGTTCTGCGCGCTGTGGATTCTATTCACGTCGATGCAGCACAAGTAGCTTTTGAAAGTTTTCACAAAATCAGGATAAAGTGGTGACTCATGAAAGACCGCCACACACAACATTTTCTGAGAATTTAGCTTAGGGTTTTAAAAGCACTGCTTTTGAAAATGAAAGTCCTTTCTCCAAAGACTAAGTGTGAAAATCTATTCTATATACATATATGAAGCCAAGGAGCTATTCTTTGAGAAATTCCCCCTCATCTATATATACATGCATTGTTACTTGGGACTTGTTGAGCACCATGTGGACAATGTGCTCACCCTTGCTTTTACAAACAAATTTAGAAGAAGGATTCGTCGACCCCGAATCTTATGGTCTTGAACCCAATGTGGAACAAGAAGAAGAAACTGAAGACCCATCTGGTTAAAGGGTTATGCACCAAGGTGGAGTTCGGTGTGGAGAAGGCCCGTGCAACACCGCTGCTGCTGAAAAAGAAGACCAATGAAGTCCCTTTGTTTACTATTATTGTTTTA
This sequence comes from Pharus latifolius, assembly GCA_019359835.1. Taxonomy (NCBI): domain Eukaryota; kingdom Viridiplantae; phylum Streptophyta; class Magnoliopsida; order Poales; family Poaceae; genus Pharus; species Pharus latifolius. Next base: position 72,623,176 of record CM033321.1, read on the forward strand.
TTTTGTGACGACCTTTGTGTCGAAAACTCCTTAATTTGTATCAACATTTAAATGCGTCATTTTGGCGCCAAGTTATTGTAATGTTGGTCCTTGTGATCAGCACTTGTTTTTAATTACTCGCATTTTTATATAATACATCTTGTAATAGTGAGCTGCAATGTACCTTTTCTGAGTGCAATCCACCTGGGCGATTGCCACTGGAATCCTCAAATGAGGGTCCCACATCCGGTGCCGTCCCAGGTGGCGCCATTTGCCCGGGGACGTGGTCTCCGGCCCCTCCCCGGGCGCCGCCATTTGCCCGGGGACGTGGCCTCCGGCCCCTCCCCGAGCGCCGCCATGTGGCTCCCGGGACGTGGCCTCCGGTGCCCTCTCGGGCGCCGCCATTTGCCCGGGGACGTGGAATCCGGCCCCTCCCCGAGCGCCGCCATTTGGCTCCCGGGACGTGGCCTCCGGAGCCATCCCGGGCGCCGCCATTTGGCTCCCAGGATGTGGCCTCCGGTGCCCTCCCGGGCGCCGCCATTTCCCCGGGGACGTGGCCTCCGGCCCCTCCCCGGGCGCCGCCATTTGGCTCCCGGGACGTGGCCTCCGGTGCCGTCCCGGGCGCCGCCATTTGCCCAGGGACGTGGCCTCCGGTGCCCTCCCGGGGACCGCCATTTGGCTCCCGGGACATGGCCTCCGGTGCCGTCCCGGGGGCCGCCATTTGCCCGGGGACGTGGCCTCCGGCCCCTCCCCGGGCGCCGCCATTTGGCTCCCGGGACGTGGCCTCCGGTGCCGTCCCGGGCGCCGCCATTTGCCCGGGGACGTGGCCTCCGGTGCCCTCCCGGGGACCGCCATTTGGCTCCCGGGACGTGGCCTCCGGTGCCGTCCCGAGGGCGGCCATTTGCCCGGGGACGTGGCCTCCGGCCCCTCCCCGGGCGCCGCCATTTGGCTCCCGGGACGTGGCCTCCGGTGCCCTCCCGGGCGCCGCCATTTGGCTCCCGGGACGTGGCCTCCGGTGCCGTCCCGGGCGCCGCCATTTGCCCGGGGACGTGGCCTCCGGCCCCTCCCCGAGCGCCGCCATGTGGCTCCCGGGACGTGGCCTGCGGTGCCCTCCCGGGCGACGCCATTTGGCTCCCGGGACGTGGCCTCCGGCGCCCTCCCGGGCGCCGCCATTTGGCTCCCGGGACGTGGCCTCCGATGCCCTCCCGGGCGCCGCCATTTGCCCGGGGACGTGGCCTCCGGCCCCTCCCCGGGCGCCGCCATTTGGCTCCCGGGACGTGGCCTCCGGTGCCATCCCGGGCGCCGCCATTTGGCTCCCGGGACATGGCCTCCGGTGCCCTCCCGGGCGCCGCCATTTCCCCGGGGACGTGGCCTCCGGCCCCTCCCCGGGCGCCGCCATTTGGCTCCCGGGACGTGGCCTCCGGTGCCGTCCCGGGCGCCGCCATTTCCCTGGGGACGTGGCCTCTGGTGCCCTCCCGGGGACCGCCATTTGGCTCCCGGGACGTGGCCTCCGGTGCCGTCCCGGGGGCCGCCATTTGCCCGGGGACGTGGCCTCCGGCCCGTCCCCGGGCGCCGCCATTTGGCTCCCGGGACGTGGCCTCCGGTGCCCTCCCGGGCGCCGCCATTTGGCTCCCGGGACGTGGCCTCTGGTGCCGTCCCAGGCGGCGCCATTTGCCCGGGGACGTGGCCTCTGGTCCCTCCCCGGGCGCCGCCATTTGGCTCCTGGGACGTGGCCTCCGGTGCCCTCCCGGGCGCCGCCATTTGGCTCTCGGGACGTTGTAACACCCTGGTTTTGGGGGTGAAAAGTTTTTGCATAAAATCCTGCATGCATGTATCCCTGTAGTTGTAGCCAGATCAGCTGAACCCTAATCTCTCCCAAACCTTAAAAATCTCCAAATCTATTCTCTAGATCCAGATCAAGATCGGACCATCCAGAGTTAACCTACCAGTTATTCTGAAGATAAAAGTCTTCAGGAACCAAGTTGAATTCTAACCCTAACTCCCAGTATCTAAGTCTCTTCCTGTTTTCGAAAACAGGAAATTCAGATTTACCCTAAGTACCCCAGATTCCAGATAACTGAGTTATCATGATCTAACCCTATCCAGACTCAAGTAACTTTTGGAATATGTTCCTAGGTATACCCTCAACTTACTCCAAAAAGTTGGGAACCAGATTGTTTCATCTAAACACTTTTCGTAGTTTAGTCCAAATTTTACTGCGAATAAGTCCTTTTCTGTTTACCTGGAAGCCTGAAAAGGCTAAAATTCACAAATCAACTCCAACCTCAGAATTTCTTCAGGGAACACCTCCCAAATGCTATTTGATACATATTTCCCTTCTGTTTAAACTTAAAAATCTCTCCCCAATTACCAGAATTCGAGATCGACAAAATCCAAATCTATTTTACCCAAATTTTACCCTATTTTCGAAAATAGGTGAAATCCCTCAAACCTCATCAAATTTTCTCCAGATTTGAGCTAAATGAGTATTAATAGAAATATTATACTCATCCATTAAATCAAATTCCAGATTAAACCTCTCTAAGACCAGAATTACAAATTAGTCCATCTTTCAACCGAAATCATCACAATTTAGCCCCTGGTTCGACCAGCACCTCAGTTCTCGACCGGAACCAGTGCAACCGACCAGCTGCTACTTCGACCAGTGCTTGGGACTTCGACCACGACCTGGTTACAGCCCACGATCACAGCCCCAGCTTGCATGCGACCACGTGCACCACTGCAGCTCCCATCGACTTCGACCTCGCCACTGCTGTGCTGTGTTTGCCTCGACCTCGAGCACGCACTGCTGCTTCAAGCTTCGATCACTTCACCTGCTGCCACGTGTGTGCTCGGCGTTGGCTACTGTGGATCTTCCCCGGCGCAACTCACAGCCTGTTGTTTTCTCCCGTTTGCACGCCACCAGCAACGGTCGACGCAGGAGCCTTGCGCCACGTGGAGAACTCGCCGCGGCCAGCCATCAACTTGCCTTCACATCACCTGTAAAGCCTTCACGGCCGCTGAACCAAGTCACCTCGACGCCAGCTCGCCGTGAAGTCGCGATCCTGTCATTTCTTGCCGGCTTCAACTCCCCGTGCACATCTAGCCGTTGCAACACCCCCAGCCTTACCTATTTATACCCCCTGGGACTTAGCCAGCTTCACCACACAACGAAACACCAGAAAAACCAGCAGCAACACTGTGCCTTCTTCTTCTCCGGTGAGCAGCAAAGGGAGCTTCGGTGCGAAGCTTCTCCACTGCTTCCTTCTTCGATCCAGCACCCCCAGTGAGCTTCTCTCATCTCCCTCATGCTTCTCGAGCCTGGAATTTAGTCTAAATACCCTCAATCGCCGGCACTTTCAGTTTTACTCCGGTAGCTCCGGCGAGCAATTAAATTCATTCCAAAATGAATTGATCTTCGAGCCAGTAGTGAAAGATGCTTAGAATAGCTCACTTAAGACCCCTGAGCTACTGGTTTGAACAAATTTGTTGTAAATCAAAAACCCCCAATTTCCAGCCATGAACATGAACTTGTACTTACTGATTTAGCTTCTCTGTTGAGCAATCTGTTAATCTAACTTCACCAATGCATTTCTAGTACCCTGAGGACCATACTCAAGCAAGGAATTGAGTTCAATCACTTTAAATCAGAAATGCCCAAATCAGATTTGAGTTCATCTTTTCTCCAGCCAGTATCTTCCAAATCCAGCCACTCCAGCTCAAACCACTTTGCCATTTAGATGTTTTGGACCATTTTGAGCAACTTTGTCTTCTATCACGACTTCCAATTCGGCCTAGATTGTGAGATATAGCCATGCCCTAGTTACTGCACTGTTTATGTTGCATGTGCTCCAGGCCAGTCAACTTCTTTGCCGGTTTTCATCACTTTCCTGCCATCTCCTGCCCTAGATCCTATTGAGACATTTGTTCCTGTTAAAAATGTCTAACTACCAGAGAAAGTGGTGCATCATTCGGAGCCCTAGATCAAAAGTTATGGCAAACCCTAGTTTCTGGCCATGTCAACTCTATGTCAAACTATGCCAGTCAGTGGCATTAGCCCTGTTCACCCACCTCTGTTCATGAAAAACAGAAAATACTTTGTCAAATAGTTGCTTCACTACCTTGTGCATCATATGCTTGAATCAAAACTCATTTTGGCCACTGGGAACTATTCAAACCATGTCAATGCCATTCTTCGGCATTGTCAGCCCTTGTCAGCCTATGTCAGCCAATGGCATTGGGCCATTTTGACCCCTTCTGGGTATGCAAACTGAACATAACCTTGTCCCTTAGACTCCTGATGTTGTGATCTACATTTTATTCTACTGCCACAACTTGAGTTGAGCCGTCTACCATCCATCGACCCTATGTCGATGCCTTGAACCGAATGTCGACCTAAAGACATTCGCTGTTTTTGAGCGAACCAGCAGCAGCCTTGATATCATTCTGATATTTTGGAACATTTGGAACCTTGTAAACCCTTGACAACTAATCTTAACCTTGGTTTCCATAGTTTAACCCTAATCGTTTCCCAGAACTCGCAAATCTTGTATCGCCTAAGTGTTTCTCCTTGCATTATCGCATATAGTGGAATAGTAAGAGTAGGATTGATTGTAATGCCTGTTTGCTTGTTTGATCCTTGTTCAGAGCAAGAGTCCGAGTTCGAAGACTTCGTCGCAGACCCGACATCAACTGCTGTTTCTTACGACGCGGAAGGCAAGTCATATTCTTGAACATCTTGAACCTATATTTTATGAATTGCTAGAATATACCTTGATTATAAAATAATAATATTGCATGAGAAAGATTGAGAATAGTTGAATTATGAAATGGCAGCATCAGGCTGATGCCTGTGAAATGTGAATTGATCAAATAATGAGCCATGAACTAATATATTATGTATATTTATATTCATGAAATAAAACCCCTAGCCGTGACCAGTATTTTGGTATGGAATGGTGGTAGCACTGGAGGTGCTTGGCTGCACTGGTTGTGCGGGCACTAAAGGTGCATGGATTGTGGTATGATCTGGTCACTGGCATATAAGGACCTAGAACCTTGTGTTGTGCGTCTAGTGGCATGATTAACGTGCCGACCGCAAGCCTGGTATGGGACAGGCCTGAACAAGTAGTATGTGGATCACACATGAAACCCCTATATGACAAACTCACGATTAACACGGGGTGCGCTCCAACACATATCACAGGATGTGATCATGCACGCTGACCCTGAGGGGAAGACGCCAATTAGTGGGGGTTGTGAAACCCTGCCACAACTGTGGTTTGCGTGAAGAAAACCACGGGGTCTGGGGTGAATTGTGTGTGAAACATGGCAAAAGTTCTTGTTATTTCCACCTTGCCACTCACAGTATGAAGTGAGTTAGGGGTCCAATCCTTGTGATAGAAAGGGCATGAAAGTGGATATATCTTGCGGGTAAATTGGTACCCCTCTGCAGAGTTAGAAATGTATTCGAATACTTCGTGCTCCCGAGTTTTAGGAGTATGCCGCGGTGGATTGAATCCACGGGGTGTGACACAAGTATTGTTTTTATAAATTAAAATTTGTTAGTTCAAGATTACCCAAATGACATGCGTTGTCATGATAAGGGGTGCTGCCGTGGGCTGTCATGTGTTGACGTGTCGCGGTAGTACCATAATTTAGTGATCATGTGATATCTAAGAGGCATGTGGATTGTGCCCTAAGTATATGAAATGCTGCCATGAGCATGAGATTTGAAAAGCTTGGAAGAAAAGTATTTATGGAAAAACCCTCTCACCTCTTTCCCTCAATAGCATAGGATCATGTCATCTCTACTATACGTATCTCTACTCTTACCTATGACTTGCTGAGTACGTAAGTGCTCACCCTTGCAACTTATCAACAATAGATGGAGTGCTACAATACCAAGACGAAGGCTTGGAAGATTTCGTGGATCCAGAAGGAAGAGAGCCAGTTCTGCCAGAACCCTGAAGTGTGCTGTTCTGCTGTCAACTTCTTACGACTGTGGGGGTTTCGCCTAGCTTCCGCCGAGTAGTTGTCTTTGTTTTAATTAGACCATTTGTGCCGTGAAGGCATTGTATTACTCTTGTTGTATCAGGCCAGCAGGCCATACTGTTTATCAATGATATTTTGTAAGTTACTCTGCTGCAATGAACTCCTGTGCTTGACTTATCCTGGGAAGTCAGTGGTATGTATGTATGAGGCCAGCTGCAGCGAGCTAGGTCTCCACGGGAGTAATCGTGGTACCCTGTGCGGGGCGCGACAGACGTGGCCTCCGGTGCCGTCCCAGGCGGCGCCATTTGCCCGGGGACGTGGCCTCTGGTCCCTCCCCGGGCGCCGCCATTTGGCTCCCGGGACGTGGCCTCCGGTGCCCTCCCGGGCGCCGCCATTTGCCCAGGGACGTGGCCTCCGGCCCCTCCCCGGGCGCCGCCATGTGGCTCCCGGGACGTGGCCTGCGGTGCCCTCCCAGGCGCCGCCATTTGGCTCCCGGGACGTGGCCTCCGGTGCCCTCCCGGGAGCCGCCATTTTCCCGGGGATGTCACCTCCGGCCCCTCCCCGAGCGCCGCCATTTGGCTCCTGGGACGTGGCCTCCGGTGCCCTCCCGGGCGCCGCCATTTGGCTCCCGGGACGTGGCCTCCGGTGCCCTCCCGAGAGCTGCCATTTGCTTCCCGGGACGTGGCCACCGGTGCCGTCCCGGTCGCCGCCATTTGCCCGGGGACATGGCCTCCGGCCCCTCCCCGGGCGCTGCCTTTTGGCCCCCGGGACGTGGCCTTCGGTGCCCTCCCGGGCGCCGCCATTTGGCTCCCGGGACGTGGCCTTCGGTGCCCTCCCGCGCGCCGCCATTTGGCTCCCGGGACGTGGCCTTCGGTGCCCTCCCGGGCGCCGCCATTTGCCCGGGGACGTGGCCTCCGGCCCCTCCCCGGGCGCCGCCTTTTGGCTCCCGGGACGTGGCCTCCGGCGCCGTCCCGGGCGCCGCCATTAGCCAGGGGACGTGGCCTCCGGGGCCTCCCCGGGCGCCGCCCTTTTGGCCCCCCGGGACGTGGCCTCCGGCGCCGTCCCGGTCCTCATCGCCCTCCTGAAGGTAAAGTCTCGAACAGTTTGTCACGTGCAGGTCACGCGAGGAGCGCCTCGGGAACTAGCGACCACCTGTCAAGCATCCAAGGCGTTTGACCGGGAGAAGGACGGTCCTACCCTTCAATCCGACGGTGGCTTCCGGGGTAGTTTAGGTTTTTTGCTTCTTTTTGGGGCTATAAATAGCCCTTGTACCCCTCTGTTGTAAGGGATCGGTTCTCTTTTATTGGAATAGCTAAACTCACAGACGTGCTCTGGAAGCCGACTCCGGTCGGGAGCGCGTCGACAAGACTAGGCCCCCACCGGGACCCGAACCTGTATAAACCCGTGTGTCATTTCTTGTGCTTGTCCGGCGGGGGAGGACCGGTCATCCGGTCAACCCGCGCCACGTAATCTTTGCTAGGATCATTCATAAAACCTGCCGGGGTATTCGCAATACCACGACACCTGCCGTGTCCCCTGGAGAAGGGACTGAATAAGATGAAGGCGGCCTGGGCATCCCCCGGGTGACACCGACCAGAGCTCGGAGGCTCCACCTTCGGAGAGGCTCCCCTCAACCTCAGAGGCCTTTGCCCGGAAGTAACCTCCTATGGCCCGGGAGTAACCCCCCAGGAAACCTGGTAAATTTAATTCGAAGACTTATCAAAAAATTCCATTTCTATTGCATCAAAATATTTTTGTACAAGTGTCCAGGGCTTCTTCTAAGAAGCTACCGGGAGCAAAAACCCTAAAACAAAAAAGGGTCCTATCTAAAGGCCCAGGGGGGAGGTTCATACTTGTTCATTGGTGTCGTCCCCCCGGGAGGCTCCCGCCAGAACCGTAGCGTCCGCCCCTGGAGTCGCCGGCACCGGGAATCGCACCAGGACTATCCGGTCGTAGAAGCTGCCGGCGAGCTGCTCCACTTCTCGCCGAGATGGCTTGAGGAACTCCAGAAAGCTCCGGGGGATCCGGCCCCTGATTGCCCGGGCACCAAACCCCCGATGCTCCACGAGCCCAGCCGCAGCGGCCACCACCGGGATCGCACGGCCCCGTGCCCGGGCATTGGCAGCCTCCGGGATCACGGAGACTTGTGCGTTGAGAAAACGCATAGCCTCTGTGAGCGTCACCGGTGCCGCCTCAACGCTCCCTCCCGGGCCAAGGCTTACTCCGAGCCCCTCGAGGGCCGAACAGACGGAGCGGCCCGCGTCCGTCACTGCCCGGACGCTGGAGCCCTCGATCTCCCGGAGGGCATCCTCCTTAGCCTTCGCCTCCCTCCGGAGCCAGTCGTTGGCGTTCTCAGAGGCGTGGAGCTGGGCCCGAACTCGGGCCAACTCTCAGAGCGCACCGTAGCGCTCCTCCAGGTAGGCGATGGCCGCCCCCTGCGAGCGCGAGAGTTAGTCGAAATTTGAGTTGGAATCCCCAAGATAATAAGCCACCGGTTCAAGGATGAACCTGGATATGGAGAGATTGAAGCTCCCCGCAGCGTTCGCGGAGTGTCCCTTGCGAGACGTAATCCTGGACCTTTTGGGTCTGGAGCCCCTCCGTGAACCGGAAGACCTCCCCGGCGGATAGCAGGGGGGTATCCCTCCCGATGACCCCGGACCCATCGGGCCCGGTAGCGGGTCCCCTCGCGAAGGTTGCGGGGGTGAAGAGGACCGGAGTTGCTGTTGCCGGCGTCCTTGCCACTGAAGAAGTGTCCGAGGAGGAGGCCGATGAGCTCTCTGAGGGGGTACCTCCCCGGGGGGAATAAGGAGCCCTTTCCCCTTTCCGGGCCGCGGGGCCCGTGGGACCTTCATTGCCAGGGGGACCTCGTAGACTGAGGGGCTCCCGCCCTCGTCCACCGGCCATTCGACGCACGGAGGAGATGCCTCCACGAACCGAACCTCCAGCCTCTCCGGCTCCAGTGGCGCTGAGGCCGCTGGGAGAGCAATCGCGGAAGGGGGCGAGGGGGCATAATCCGCCGAGTCGGATGCCCCCCGTCATCGGCTGCCTTCTTTCTATGTGCCCCTCCCGAGGCCTCAGGGAGGCGCGCCAGCTCGACCAGGGGGCTGCGTCTCGGGCCTTCACGGGAATAGAGCCCAGCGTCATTGATGGACCAGGGGCCTTCTGAACCTTGGCCCACTTTGGCTCAGAACCCCTGGTGACCTCTTTCCCCCTTTTGTGGGAACTGGGGGTGGGCAGAGGTGTCCTCGCCGGTAGCCTCAGCAGGAAGGCCTCGGCCACCAAGTTCTGGGGATGACCCTCCCCGATGACGCGCACGATCCTCTCGTGCTCGTCAGTGTAATCCCTCTCGAGGAGGTTTTCCGCCTTCTCCCGGGCTGCCGAATACGGCCGGACTGCAAAAGGTAAGAGTTAGAGAAATTAACGAGAAAGTGAACAACGTTACAGGGGACTTACGTCGGGTCACCAGTTTTTGCGGGGGCCGCTGTGCTGGGCACATCCCGATCCCCCTCCTCCCGTGCAAGAGGGGGGAGATCTTCAGCAGTGTCAGGTCCTCGGCGGCGTCCCTCATGGAACGGACACCTCGGGAGCCCACCACTATGCTGAGGAGCTTCAACTCCTCTTCGGTCCACACCGGGGGCTTGGGGGTGGACGACCGGCTATAGGAGGGGGGCTCTGATGAGTACGTCATCTCATCATCCCAGACCCGGAGGTAGAACCACCTCCGGAGCCAATCCCCCCAGTGGTCCCGGGAGGCTGCCACCGGGTACTCCGCTACCCGACATGGCACGAGATGGATCATCACGGAGCCGAACGGGGACTTCGCCCTCCCTTCACCAGGTGGGAGCTCCTCGCCGTCGGCTCGTAAAAGTACCGGAACAACCAGAGCGTCGGCTCCCGTCCGGTGGCTGTCTGAAACAGCCATATGAAGAGGCCTATCCGAATGAAGGCGTTCGGCGTCAGGTGGTTCAGTGCCACCCCATACTCCTGGAGGAACTCCTGGAGCAACGGGTGCATCGGGAGGCGGAGTCCAGCCTCGAGGAAAGCCTCGAATACCACCACTTCCCCAGGCCTAGGACGGGGGGCACCATCCTTCTTCGTGGGGATCCAGACGCCCCTGTTTGTGACCACCCACCGGTCCACGAGGGACTCCAAGTCCCCCGATGTAAACTCGGAGGCCTAGAGGAAGTCCGCGGTGACTTCCTCTGGAGTCACCTCAGCAACCTTAGTGCGGCCCTTGGGTCCCATGGTTCTCTCCGATGGCATAGCCTCTAAAGAAAGGGGGGCTTGGGTTTCTGGTGACTAAGCTTCCGGGAGGGTGCTATCGAGAGAGCTGAGCGCCAGTGGTGCTTAAGGATTGAGGGTTGGAGTGACTTCCACGGGTCCCTCAAGGCCCAATTTATAGGGCTCGAGCATGGCCCCGATGGGCGCCATGTGGCTTCTTGTGGTGCATCCGTGCGGCCCAATTCAAACAGCGCGCGGGAAACGAAGGGACGGTCGCGCGTAACGAGGCGTCGCCGGTTCGAACCGCGAGCGTCCATTATGGTCGAACGGCGAGCTCCCATTGAGACGAGGCCTTAATGAACAACGGCGTGGCCATAAACGCTTGGCACGAGGATCGAAGCGTCAAGACTCCAAAGATCCTTCCCAGGGGAGATGTTCTCGGTAACATGAACCATCCCCTCCAGGAACTCGAGCAACGTTCCCGGAGGACATGGGGGGCTGCTGTTGAGGGAAATATCCACGGGATCAAGTCTAGGTAAGAGTCCGTCCAAGCCATTTGCCCGGGGACAAGGCCCCTCGGTGGCTTGTCCCGGGTGCCGCCTTTTGCCCGGGGACAAGGCCCCCCGGTCGCTTGCTCGAGGTGCCGCCATTTGTGTGGGACCCTCATTTGAGGAATCCGGTGGCAACTGCCCAGGTGGGTTGCACTCAGAAATGGCACATTGCAAGCTCACAACAACAAGATGCATAATATAACAATGCAAGTAAATAAAAGAAGTGCTGATCACAAGGACCAACATTTCAATAACATAGCGCCAAAATGACGCAATTTAGTGTTGATACAAAATTAAGGAGTTTTCTTCGACACAAAGGTCGGCACTGAATAAAACAACAACAACAAGCAAAAGGACTTCAACGATCTTCATCTTGAACTGCAGCGGCGTCGCATGGTCTTTCTCCACATCGGACTCAACTTGGTAAGTGACCCTCTAGTAAGCTGGAACTTCTAGAGTGGTTTCTTCTTCTTCCATATTTGGTTCAAGACCGTAGGACTCGGGATCAATGAATCCGTCCTCTAGATTTTTGTTTGCAAAAGCAAGAGTGAGCACATTGTCCACATAGTGCTCAACAAGTCTCAAATAAGAATGCAGGTATATAGATGAGGGGGAAATTTCCAAAGGATGGCTCTTTGGTTCATAGAATAGATTTTCACTCTTAATTCTGAAGAAAAGGTTTTTGTTTTCAAAAGTGCGGCTTTTAAAATCCTAAACTAAATTTTCAAAAGATGTTATGCGTGGCAGTCTTCCATGAGTCACCACTTTAATTAATATTGTGAAAAACATTTCCAAAAGCTACTTGTGGTGCATCGACGTCGATAGAATCCACCGCACGCAGACTCCATGATGTGGGAGCTTAGCGTATCCGATACTTTTTTATAAGTTTTCAAAGGTGTACCACCTTAATCCTCCGGTCATTCAGCTTTCAAGTCGGTACCTCTCCGTGCGACTTTTAAGCATGCGACAAGGCTGAGATCACACAACAGTTTACAATCCTAGTATTAACAATTCCCTGCCCGGTAAATAGACATTCCAGTCCTCATTACCGTTGTGGGTACTCCCCACAACCAATTCTTCCTGGCCTTGGCCTATTGTCCCGCAAGACACATAGCCTGTGGATTCAGTCGCGCACGACTCAAAATCCAGGCGTAGGGTGTCTTCCTTCTTACACCTTATCCTCTCTTTATTTTTCTGATCTCACGTCACTCATGGTCCTTTGTGGCCCACCAGTTTCCTCTCGAGAAACCGGACCGACAACCATTGCAGGGCGAAGGTAATACTGAGAAGGCTACTATGTTGCGCCCGTCCCATACCGAGCAAGTGGTTGGTACGTTTTTCATGCCGCATAGAAGTGCAACAAAAGGTTCTTGTCCTTATGAATCTTTAGTGAGGAGTATTCCACATTCCCAGTGTGCACACAGCACCAACCAACCAAACCATCCTCACTATCGATTCCAATCACATTTTCTTTCACAAAAAGGGGTTTTGAACAAACTTTTCTCACATGTGACCATTAGCATTTAACATACAATCTTGAGCATAAGCATAGCCTAAGCATGATGTCCTAGGGTGACAAGGGTGCATGAATATTCAATCACAAAAAGGCCTTCACAATTATTTAGGCCATATCTAACCATTTTATTTGAACATAATTCTCATTTGAATGCAAGGCATGCATATACTTGAAAACAACCAACATACTTCATTTCAAAATATTAGGTGAGACATGATCAAGGGATTGAGACTTGTCTTGCAGTGAGGGGTGTAGTTGCTCAGACGATTCTTCGAAGTCTTCTGTTGAGTCTTCTGCTCCTTGCTCTATTCCCGCACACAACAACGAGGCAAATCAACACATCGCACCACAGAAACATACAGAAAATAGTTTCTATAGGAAATAATAAGTAAAATATAACATGCATGCAGGGGAGATAATTTGGACAAGGTTACTCGAGCTCTGCTCGTAGAGATAGGTTCAAAGAGGTCAAACATCGAAGGGTCGACATTTGGTTCACGGCTAGGCATAGCCTTAGGTTGGCTCTAGGTGGGTTTTCTGGAGATGTGATAGTAGAGAAAATTGTAGAACATGGCTCCAGGAACTTAGTGGACAAAGTGGCATTTCAATTGCTCAAACAGAGGGGGTCAAACAAGGTTCATGCCTGTGGCTGATAAGCACTGACACTGCACTGACACTGTCAAAAACTGGGGCAGAGAGGAAAATCTGGTTTTTGGCTTCAAATATTTCACCACCTATGTCTAGGAGGTAGGCGTGGATGCCAGGGACACAATGGCGGTGGTTTCAGGGGTTGAGGTGGCCGGACGACGATGAACGGCGGCGACACGGTACAGGCACAATTCTGGACAAGAACTTGGCAAAAGCATATCTCACGATCTGTGCAGATTTAGAAGTCGGGCTAGTGGAACAAAATGCTCAGGGGGCTAAGGCCTAGCTAAGTGACAAGGTGGCATTGGCTGGATCGGCCGGGAAAAAATCCGGCAACCGGCGCTGAGGAAGAAGACTCTGGATTTGGGGGTTTTGGCTACGGCGCAATTGAACATGATTCCTTGCTAAGAGGGTGAGAGGCGTACAAGGGGAAGCTACAGACACGGCCAATTTGACCGGAGGGCCGCCGGTGTGGCCTGGTGACGTGAACCCGGTCGCTGGTGGCGCACAAAAAAGGGGAAAGCTACAAAGGTTGCTACAATTTGAAATCCAGGCTAACAGGCTTGCTAAGGGTGATATGCTGATCAATTTATCCTACTAGTACAAAGGCCAATTTGGGCAAAATCAATTTGCATCAGAGGAACAGGGGTTTTAGGCATTTCCGGCGATCGCCGGCGCTAGGGTTCGCCGTGCTCCAATTAAGTGCTATGATACAGGAGAGGGTGATAAGGGAAGCTTACTGGTAAGTTTGGATGGAAGAGAGAAGCGACGGGTGAAGCTGGCACATGAGCTCCAGAAGTAGCTCGCGGTAGAGGAAGAAGAAACGCGAGAGCTGAAGCTTTGTGGCTGCTGGAGTGGTGTGAAGAACTCTGGGCGAGAGGGAGGGCTTAAATAGGCAGTGGATGGGGCTCTCAAGAGTTGAAGCAGATCAAAATGGGATACGCGTGACTGGCACCGGAGCAGGATCGAGACGGCGTGCACGGCGTTGGGACGCGGCAGCGACTCTGCCAGAGGAGAAGATTGCACCAAATCTGGCTGAAGCAGAGCGACGGAGTGGGTGGCTTCGGCATGGCGGCGAAGTGGAAAAAAGTTCTTGACAGCAGCAGGCACGCGCGCGCACAAAACGAACGGTGCTGCTGGCGGTCACTGGTCGTCGGCATGGTGGAGGGTTATGGCGCAATGTGAGCACCACACGCGGACATGTCGGACACGACCAAAGGTGGAGACAGATGCTGGCCAGCGGTGAAGATCGCGGGGGCGAGTCACGGCGAGTGACACCGGTCGTGATCGAAACGACTGATGGCCTAGTCGTGGTTGAAGCGCTTTGGTCGAAACAGCAGCAGCTGGTCGAAGGAAGGGGCTGAAAAAGAAGTCTTGGGCCGATCTGTAATTTCTGGAACTCGTTTCTTGGACTGAATTGTAAATCTGGAGATACACTTGGTTTTAGCTGAAACTGATTTTGCCAAATAGGTTTACTAAATTCAGTAAGCAGGTATACAAGGACAAAAGACATAATTAGGTGTCTTTGATCAGGTTTAGAGAAAAATGAAAACAGGAAGATTATGGTAATTGGGGTAATTAGGGTCTGAATTTTGGTGAGGCTGAAAACTGAGGTTTGGGATGAGATTATGAGATTTTTTCTGAAGAGGATTCTATTCAGAATAGCAATTGGGAAACATTCCCTGAATTAGATGAAGGTTTGGAGATGATTTGTAGCTTTTAGCCTTTTCAGGCTTTTGACACAATCAGAAAAGGGTCAATTTGAAATACTTTTGGACTAAAATGCGAAAATGGTCTAAAGGGTGGAGTTTAGCGGCCAACTTTTTAAATTAAGGTAGTGGCATACCTAAGATCATGATTCTTAGATAAGAGGTCAAAAATGGGGTTGAGATATCCGAGAATCCAATGAAGATATGCTGACTGGCAAGCTAAAGCGGTAGAAAAATTTGGGATGTTACAACCTACCCTCCTTAAGAATAATCTCGTCCTCGAGATTTTGATTAATCTGAGAATAGGTAGGGCAAATTCTGACGCAACTCTTCCTCTCTTTCCCAAGTTGATTCCTCCTCTGTGTGGTTATTCCATTGAACTTTGCAGAATCTGATGGTTCTTGACTCCAATTTCCTTTCACTGACCTCTAACACTTTGAGTGGGTATTCCTCATATGTCAAATCCGGTTGAACCTCAGCTTCTGTAGGAGACACGTGCTTTGTTGGTTTCCTCAGACATTTCCTTAGTTGAGATACGTGAAAAACATCATGAACTCCTGCTAGTTCAGGCGGTAGCTCGAATTTGTAGGCTACTTCCCCTCGTTTTTCCAAAATCTCATATGGTCCAACATATCTTGGGCTTAACTTTCCCTTCATCTAAAATCGTCGGACTCCTTTGTAGGGTGTTACTTTGAGGTACACATAGTCGCCTATCTCAAAAGATAGTTCTCTCCTTCTGCTATCGGTGTAGCTCTTTTGTCGGGATTGGGCTGTCTTCAACCTTTCTTGTATAATTTTCACATGAGCAGTGGCATCTTCCACTAGTCGTGGTCCCAAAAATTGTTTCTGACCCACTTCGGTCCAATATAGTGGCGTGCGGCACTTCCTTCCATAGAGTGCTTCATAAGGAGCCATTTGCAGACTCGTTTGATAACTATTGTTTTAAGTAAACTCTGCGTACGGCAGAAATTGTTCCCAAGAATTTCCATAGGCTAAGGTACACGTTCTCAACATGTCTTCTAGAATCTGAGTCACTATCTCTGTTTGGCCTCCAGTCTGTGGGTGGTAAGCGGTACTAAACTTCAATCTCGTTCCCAAGGATTTCTGTAACTCTTTCCAAAACTTTGATACGAATTGTGCTCCTCTATCTGAGACAATTATTTTTGGTACTCCACGCAGAATGACAATCCTGGTAAGATATAGCTCTGCTAGCTTACTTGTCGTGTACTGAGTTTTCACATGTAGAAAGTGAGCCACTTTCATCAATCTGTCGATTATAACCCATATAGAATCATAGCCTTGTTGGGTTCTTGGTAAACCTATTACGAAATCCATGCCAATTTCATCCCATTTCCACTCAGGGGTTGCCAGGGGTTGCAGTGGTCCTGCAGGTTTCTGATGTTCCGCTTTCACTCTTTGACAGGTGTCACAAGAAGCTACAAACTCAGCAACTTCTTTCTTCATTCCTTTCCACCAAAATCGATCCTTCAGATCTTGGTATATCTTTGTACTGCCTGGGTGGATAGAGTAAGGGGTACAATGGGCTTCTTGTAGTATCATGTCCTTGATTTCTTTGGTATTTGCAAAACAAATTCGATTGTGATACCACAGAATTCCTTGCTCGTCCTCACGGAAGTCAATTGCGTCTTCATACTTCATATCCACTTTGAACTTCTGAATATTCTGATCTGCTTCTTGAGCCTTCCGAATTTGATCCTTCAACTCGCAATCTACTTTTAATGCAGCGACGGTCCCTTGTTCAACAAACTCTAAACTCAACTTTTCAAAATCCTTAAGTAATTGGGGTGGTACTTCTAGGGTCTTTGCTTGATTGCAGTAGGACTTTCTGCTCAAAGCATCTGCTACCAAGTTTGTTTTACCAGGGTGGGAATGTATTCCAAGGTCATAATCCTTAATCAATTCTAACCACCTTCGCTGTCTCATGTTCAAGTCTTGATGGGTGAAGATATACTTCAGACTCTTGTGGTCCGTGTAGATTTCACATCTATTCCCTAGCAGATAGTGTCGCCCAATTTTTAGCGCATGAACAACAGCAGCCAATTCCAAATCATGCGTTGGGTAGTTCTCCTCATGCGGTCGCAACTGTCTTGATGCATAAGCTACTACTCTCCCTTCTTGCATAAGGACACATCTCAGTCCTTTCTTTGATGCATCACAATAGACCTCAAAGTCCTTCTTGTTGTCTGGCAACGTGAGAACAGGTGCGGTTGTTAATATCTTTTTCAGCTCTTCAATGCTCTTTTCACATCCCTCAGTCCAGTTGAATGGAACATCCTTCTTTAGCAATCTGGTGAGCAGCTTAGTGATCTTGGAACATCCTTTGACAAATCTTCAGTAATAACCAGCTAATCCTAGGAAACTTCTCACTTCGGTTACTGTTTAAGGTTGTTTCCACTCCATCATAGCTTGAGTCTTTCACGGATCCATAGATATTCCTTTGCCAAAGATGATGTGGCCTAGAAATGAGATTTCTTTCAACCAAAAGGCACATTTATCAAATTTGGCATACAACTGATGTTCTGCCAACTTTTCTAGCACCATTCTGAGATGTTGTGCGTGCTTTTCCTCTGACTCGGAAAAGATGAGAATGTCATCGACGAACACAATGACAAACTTTTCTAAGAATCCCATAAGGACTTTGTTCATCAAATTCATGAACACTGCTGGTTCATTCGTTAAACCAAACGGCACCATGGTAAACTCATGCAATCCATATCTTGTTATGAATGCAGTCTTTGGGATGTCTTGTTCTCGGATTTTCAATTGATGGTATCTGGACCTTAGGTCAATTCTTGAAAATATCTTAGCTCCTCTGAGTTGATCAAAGAGATCATCGATCCTTGGTAGAGGGTACTTATTCTTGATGGTCATGTCGTTCAGCTTTTGGTAGTCGACACACAGTCGTAGACTGCCATCTTTCTTCTCGGCGAAGAGTACAGTTGCTCCCCAAGGTGAGGAACTTGTTCTGACAAACCCTTTTCTTTCCAATTCTTCCACTTGCTTCATTAACTCTTCTTGCTCTTCACTCGTCATACGTGCAAGCTTTCTCGCATATGGAGCAGATCTAGGCTTTAATTCGATTGAGAACTCAATGTCCCGATCTGGTGGCATTCCAAGAAGTTCTTCGGGGAAAACTTCTGGATATTCGTTCACTATTGGAACTCTTTCAAACTCAATTCCTTCCAAACTGTTCAAACTGCATACTTGGTCGTTCACTATTGACCTTCCGCGTAGAATGTAACTTGCTTTCCTTCAGCGTTCGTCAGGGTTATTGCTTTCTTCTCACAGTCCATCTGACCTTTAAGCTTTGCTAACCAGTCCATTCCAAGGATAACATCGAATCCTTGAAGGTCCAAAACTAGCAAGTTTGCTAGGAATCCTATGTTGCCAATACTAAAGGCGATATTTCTACAGATAGAGTTGACAGGCATTCTAGCCCCAGGGGATTGGATTAAAATAGGGGACTCTAATGCAGATACTGGTAACTCATTTTTGAGCACAAAAGATCTTGACACAAAAGAATGAGTAGCACCAGGGTTAAATAATGCAACTGAAAGTTCAGAATGGATGAAGATCCTACCGATCACAACATCAGATGCTTCTCCTGCTTCAATGGTGGATGCGCAGTTAAGTCTACCATGACCTGCAGTAGGCATTCCTCTTCCTCGGCCATTCTGGATTCTTCCTCCTCTAGAGGGTGGAACACTTCTGGCAAAGCCTTGAGTTGGAATAGGAGGTCTTGTGGCTTGAGCTCGGGCAACGTTGAATGGCAAGTGTTGAAGTGGACAGGTGTCCTTGTGATGTCCCTTTCTTCCACAGTGAAAGCATTCTACATTCTTCATGGGGCAATCCTTGAAGAAATGGTTTCCCTTACATCTGGTACACTGTGGTATCATAGCAGACGCGGGTCTCTGGGGTCTCTGTGGCGGTCTGAAGGCTGGCCGATAAGCAGGCATCGGTCTTCCTTGACTAGCATTTCCCTGATAAGAGTTGGGCAAAGCCTTCCTCTTCTGGTCTTCTTTGATCACTCCCCTCTTTTCCTCCATCTTGAGTAATCAATTTATCAGGACATGGAAATCCGTAAACTCATGGGATGACAGCTGGTATTGCAAGGAGTTTTGCAGACCTTCGCAAAATCTATCAATCTTTCTCTCCTCCGTTGCGATATCTTCAGGGGCGTACCTTGCCAGTTGAATTAATTCATGCAGGTACTGTTTGATGGTCTTGTTTCCTTGTCTTAGATTCATGAACTCTCGGTGCTTTGCTTGAACAACGCCTTTCGGAACGTGGTACTTGCGAAATTCCTCCTTAAACTCATTCCATGTGATTGATTCCTTGTTGGAGTGCACAGTCTGGTAATTTTCTCACCAGGTGGCAGCGGGTCCAGCTAGTTGATGTGATTCATACAGAAGTTTCTCCTCATCGTTGCACCTAACGGTGTTCAACTTTCTTTCCACATCCCTTAGCCAATCATCGGCCATGATGGGGTCCTCGGTACTTGAAAAGGTCGGGGGATGTGTTTTCTGAAAGTCAGTCAAGTTCGGACCAGTCGCTTGTCCTTCAGCTTGTCCAGACACTAAGTGTTGCATCAACTGTCCTAAGATCTGATTCTGCACAGTTGCTGACTCTTGTCTGTTTCGCTCCATCCATAATAGCACATCGTTAATGTTGCCTCCTTGTGGCATCGTTGATGATGATCCTGGTCGGTCTGGGTTAGCACGGTCTCTTGTTCCTGGTGTACCCCTTGCATTGCTGGGGTTTCCCTCAAGTTCTTCTTCTTGGGGTCTCCCACGCGTATTAACCATCGTATTCAAACAAGAGGTTAAGGATAGAGACGTTGATTCGGAAAGAATCACACATAGGGATGCAAGCAGAATGCTGGCATTAACTCAAGAGGTATGGATAAGATCATGCAAAATGCCTTTTTCATAAATCAGCATTTCAAAAGATACAAAGCTTTCTGCCTCATCGGCTTACAGGGTTCATCTAACAACCAGCACACAACCATACATCAACCAAACTAAGAACAACTGCTACAACAAAAGAAAGATCTAACATCTGCTGGGTCAGGCACAAAAGGTTGAACCAAAGGAAGTCTGGGGTCACTCATCGGCATCGGAAGAACCACAAGGCTCTACCTCCTTGGGATCCTCCTCCTGATCGTCATTTGCATCCATCGGCTCTAGATCCAAATCCTCATCATCATCCCTGTCGCTATCAACATTGACAACCTCCTTCCCTTTTCCGTTGGGGCTCTTCTTCTCTTCTGCAGTGCTGGGAAGCTCGAGCGCACGATCATTGATGACAATGCCGCGTGATGAAGGTGTGAAACCACTGAGGTACTACTTTAGGTTTCCCACTCTCTTGCGAGTGGTAATCCTTAGTTTTGGGCAACTTTTCTTGACAACTGACTCTGAAGCATCAGGGTCCTTCTCTCCACTTGATTCGGTTAACTCTTGAATTTACTTCTCCTTCTCTTGGAGACTTGCACGGGCCCTCATAAGCATGCCCTCAAGATAGTGGCGGTCGTCGTGAACACGCTCGTACTCACGAAGTAGGCCGGTATATCCAATCTCTGAAGCATGAATGATGCCTTGGGTCTTCGTAAAGATAGCATCCTCTCAATCGCTAGATGGAAGAACGACTCGGTACTCCGATCTAGGAACCTAATAAGGCATGAAGCGATAGGGGGAATCTGAAAGGTAGTCACTGTATAACTGCCGGATGGTACCTACGGCACGACGGGTAGCATCTAAGATGGCATCATCTTCTTCTTTTCTGCAGGCCTGACGTCTCACTGAGCCTCTCCCATGCTCGGGAATCTCATAGACAATCACTGAAGCTCGACAACCGATGGGTCGTCCATTGACCTCATCTTGCCAAACGCAATACACCGGCCTCTGACTATCTCGCGCTCCAAGGAACTTCAGCATCATCCACAGGAGTAGCGCCCACGATCCAAGCTCGTTGCCATGAACATATCTCCTGCCAGAAGCCATCTAGAAGACAGAACGAAAGACACCTATGAGTTTAAAATGAAGTCCAAAACCTTTTTCAAATAATCAAAAAAATAACATTTTTCCCTTAAACAAAATAGGTTTTCACAAACTTTGTCAAAGAACTAGCGATCCTTTATTTTCTAGGGATGCCAAGGTCTATTTAAGGGTCACGACCTACAGTCGGGCCTTTACGATGATACCAGCTTCTGTGGGACCCTCATTTGAGGAATCCGGTGGCAACCGCCCAGGTGGGTTGCACTCAGAAATGGCACATTGCAAGCTCACAACAACAAGATGCATAATATAACAATGCAAGTAAATAAACCAAGTGCTGATCACAAGGACTAACATTTTAATAACATAGCGCCAAAATGACACAATTTAGTGTTGATACAAAATTAAGGAGTTTTCTTCGACACAAAGGTCAGCACTGAATAAAACAACAACAAGCAGAAGGACTTCAACGATCTTCATCTTCAACTGCAACGGCGTCGCATGGGCTTTCTCCACATCGGACTCAACTTGGTAAGTGACCCTCTAGTAAGTTGGATCTTCTGGAGCGGTTTCTTCTTCTTCCATATTGGGTTCAAGACCGTAGGACTCGGGATTAATTAAAGTGGTGAGCACATTGTCCACATAGTGGTCAAGAAGTCTCAAATAAGAATGCAGGTATATAGATGAGGGGGAAATTTCCAAAGGATGGCTCTTTGGTTCATAGAATAGATTTTCACTCTTAATTCTGAAGAAAAGGTTTTTGTTTTCAACAGCGCGGCTTTTAAAATCTTAAACTAAATTTTCAGAAGATGTTATGCGTGGCGGTCTTCCATGAGTCACCACTTCAATTAATATTGTGAAAACTTTCCCAAAAGCTACTTGTGCTGCATCGACGTGGATAGAATCCACCGCGCGCAGACTCCATGACCTGGGAGCTCAGAGTATCCGATACTTTTTTATAACTTTGCAAAGGTGTACCACCTTAATCCACCGATCACTCAGCTTTCAAGTCGGTACCTCTCCATGCGACTTTTACGCATGTGACAAGGCTGAGAGCACACAATAGTTTACAATCCTAGCATTAACAATTCCCTGCCCGGTAAATAGATATTCCAGCCCTCCTTACCGTTGTGGGTACTCCCCACAGCCAATTCTTCCTAGCCTTGGCCTATTGTCCCGCAAGACACATAGTGTGTGGATTCAGTCGCGTACAACTCAAAATCCAGGCGTAGGGCGTCTTCCTTCTTACACCTTATCCTCTCTTTATTTTTCTGATCTCACATCACTCATGGCCCTCTGTGGCCCACCAGTTTCCTCTCGAGAAACCAGACCGACAACCATTGCAGGGAGAAGGTAATACTGAGAAGGCTACTATGTTGCGCCCGTCCCATACCGGGCAAGTGGTTGGTACGTTTTTCATGCCGCATAGAAGTACAACACAAGGTTCTTGTTCTTATGAATCTTCAGTGAGGAGTCTTCCACATTCCCAGTGCGCACACACCACCAACCAACCAAACCATCCTCACTATCGATTCCAATCACATTTTCTTTCACAAAAAGGGGTTTTGAACATACTTTTCTCACATGTGACCATTAGCATTTAACACATAATCTTGAGCATAAGCATAGCCTGAGCATGATGTCCAAGGGTGACATGGGTGCATGGATATTCAATCACAAAAAGGGCTTCAGAATTATTTAGGCCATATCTAACCATTTTATTTGAGCATAATTCTCATTTGAATGTAAGGCATGCATATACCTGAAAACAACCAACATACTCTATTTCAAAATATTAGATGAGACATGATCAAGGGATTGAGACTTGCCTTGCAGTGAGGGGTCTAGTTGCTCAGACGATTCTTTGAAGTCTTCTGTTGACTCTTCTGCTCCTTGCTCTATTCCCGCACACAACAATGAGGCAAATCAACACATCGCACCACAGAAACATACAGAAAATAGTTTCTATAGGAAATAATAAGTAACATATAACATGCATGCAGGGGAGATCCTTTGGACAAGGTTACTCGAGCGCTGCTCGATGAGATAGGTTCAAAGAGGTCAAATGTCAAAGGGTCGACATTTGGTTCACGGCTAGGCATAGCCTTAGGTTGGCTCTAGGTCGGTTTTCTGGAGATGTGATAGTAGAGAAAATTGTAGAACATGGCTCCCGGAACTTAGTGGACAAAGTGGCATTTCAATTGCTCAAATAGAGGGGGTCAAACAAGGTTCATGCCTGTGGCTGATAAGCACTGACACTGCACTGACACTGTCAAAAAGTAGGGCAGAGAGGAAAATCTGGTTCTGGGCTTCAAACATTTCGCCAACTAGCCCCCTGAGCATCGGCCGGGAATAAAATCCGGCGGCTGGCTCTGAGGAAGAAGGCTCTGGATTTGAGTGTTTTGGCTACAGCGCAATTGAACTCGACTCCTTGCTAAGAGAGTGAGAGGGGGACAAGGGGAAGCTACAGACAAGGCCAATTTGATCGGAGGGTCGCCGGTGTGGCCTGGCGACATGAGCCCAGTCACTGGTGGCGCACAAAAAAGGGGAAAGCTACAAAAATTGTTGCATTTTGAAATCCAGGCTAACAGGCTTGCTAAGGGTGATGTGCTAATCAATTTATCCTACTAGCACGAAGGCCAATTTGTTCTAAATCAATTTGCATCGGAGGAACAGGGGTTTTAGGCATTTATGGCGATTGCCGGCGCTAGGGTTCGCCGGGGTCCAATTAAGTGCAATGATACAGAGAGGGTGATAAGGGAAGCTTACTAGTAAGTTTCGATTGAAGAGAGAAGCGATGGGTGAAGCTGGCGCCGTGAGCTCCAGAAGTAGCTCGTCGGAGATGAAGAAGAAACGCGAGAGCTGAAGCTTTGTGGCTACTCGAGTGGTGTGAAGAACTCTGGGCGAGGAGGAGGGCTTAAATACACAGTGGCTGGGGCTCTCGAGAGTTGAAGCGGATCAAAATGGGATATGCGTGACTGGCACCGGAGCAGGATCGAGACGGCATGCACCGCGTTGGGACGCAGCAGCGACTCTGCCAGAGGAGAAGATTGCGCCAAATCTGGCTGGAGCAGAGCGACGGGGTGGCTGGCTTCGGCATGGCGGCGAAGGGGCAAAAAGTTCCTGACAGCAGCAGGCACGCGCGCACAAAACAGACGGCACTGCAGGCGGTCTCCGGTCGTTGCCACAGTGGAGGATTTTGGCGCGATGTGAGCACCACGCGCAGACACGTCGGACACGACCAAAGGTGGAGACAGATGCTAGCCGGTGGTGAAGATCACGGCGGCGAATCACGGCGAGCGGCACCGGTCGCGGTCGAAACGGCTGCTAGCCTGGTGGTGGTCGAAGCGACTTGGTCAAAACAGCAGCAGCTGGTCGAAGGAAGGGGCTGAAAAGGAAGTCTTGGGCTGATCTGTAATTTCTGGAACTCGTTTCTTGGACCGAATTGTAAATCTGGAGATACACATGGTTTTGGCTGAAACTGATTTTGCCAAATAGGTTTACTAAATTCAATAAGCAGGTATACAAGGACAAAAGACATAATTAAGTGTCTTTGATCAGGTTTAGAGCAAAATGAAAACAGGAAGATTAGGATAATTAGGGTCTGAATTTTGGCGAGGCTGAAAACTGAGGTTTAGGATGAGATTATGAGATTTTTCCTGAAGCGGATTCTGTTCAGAATATCGATTGGGAAACATTCCCTGAATTAGATCAAGGTTTGGAGCTGATTTGTGGCTTTTAGCCTTTTCAGGCTTCTGAGAAAATCAGAAAAGGGTCAATTTGAAAAACTTTTTGACTAAAATGCGAAAATGGTCTGAAGGGTGGAGTTTAGCTGCCAACTTTTTAAATTAAGGTAGTGGTATACCTAAGATGATGATTCTGAGATAAGAGGTCAAAAATGGGGTTGAGATATCCGAGAATCCAATGAAGATATGCTGACTGGCAAGCTAAAGCGGTAGCAACATTTGGGATGTTACAACTTTCCCGGGGACAAGGCCCGCAGTGGCTTGTCCCGGGCGCCGCCGTTCTTCCGAAGACAAGGGTCCCCGGTTCCGGGTCACGTGAGGGTCACGCGAGAAGCACCTCGGGAACTGGTGGACACCTGTCAAGCATCCAAGGCTCCTGACCGGAAGAAGGATGGTAGTGCCCCTCGATCCTATGGTGGCAAGCGGGGTAGTTTAGTCTGTGTGCATCTTCTGAGCCTATATAAGCCCTTGTAACCCCTCATGTTTTGTGAATACCCCGACAGGTTTTGTGAATGATCCTAGTGAAGAGAACGCGACGCGGGCTGACCAGGTGATCGGTCCTCCCCCGCCGGACAAACACAAGAATTGACACGAGGATTTATACAGGTTCGGGTCCCGGTGGGGGCCCTAGTCCTGTCGGCGTGCTCCCGACCGGAGTCGGCTGGGGAGGCTCTCTCCGAGGGAGAGGCTTCCGGAGCACACCTGTGAGTTTTGGCTATTCCAATAAAATGAATCACCAGCTTACAACTGAGGGGTACAAGGGCTATTTATAGCCCCAAAAAGAAGCAAAAAGACCTATCTACCCCGGAAGCCACCGTCGGATTGAGGGGTAGCAACGTCCTTCTCCCGGTCAAACGCCTTGGATGCTTGACAGGTGGTCGCTGATTCCCGAGGCGCTCCTCGCGTGACCTGCACGTGATCAACAACCAGAGACTTTACCTTTAGAAGGACGACGAGGCCCGGGACACGCACCGGAGGCCAGGTCCCCGGGCCAAAGGCGGCTCCTGGGACCGGTGTTGGAGGCCAGGTCCCGGGAGCCAAAAGGCGGCGCCCAGGGCAGGCCCCGGAGGCCACGTCCACGGGCAAATGGCGGCGCCTGGGACCGGCGCCGGAGACCGGTTCCCGGGAGCCAAAATGCGGTTCCCGGGGCAGGCACCGGAGGCCACGTCCCCGGGCGAATGGCGGCGCCCGGGACCGGCGCAGGAGGCCGTGTCCCGGGATGCCAAAACGCGGCGCCCGGGGCAGGCACCGGAGGCCACGTCCCCGGGCAAATGGCGGCTCCCGGGACTGGCGCCGGAGGCCGGGTCCCGGGTGCCAAAAGGTGACGCCCGGGGCAGGCGCCGGAGGCCACGTCCCCGGGCAAACGTGACGCAACTTACCTGGACTTAGTCTCGCGGAGATTTCCCCCAACAGCAGGCCCCCATGCCCCCCGGGGACGATGCTCGAGTCCCCGGTGGGAATGGTACATGTCACCGGGAAAATCTCCGGACCAAGCCACCGGAGCCGTGACGCTTCGATTCCCGTGACGTGCGCTTATGACCGCCGCTTCGCCATAAATGCGGTCGAGATTCGAACCGCCGCCTCGGTTTGCGAGCCAGTCCCTTCGTTTCCAGCGCACAGTTTGAACTACAAGGGCCCAGATTGCTCCGCGGAATACTACGTGGCGCTCATCTGGATCACTGCTCGCCCCTATAAATAGGGCCTTGGGGGGCCCGGGAAGTTCATTCCAAACTTCTCAACCTTAGCGCGTTTAGCTCTCCTGGTAGTTCTCTCTCGGTAGCTTTAGGCATCTGGAACATTTAGGCGTTGCCTCCTGAAACGTTAGGCACCGGAAAAAACAAACCTGATGGCACCGAAGGGTCGAGCGAAGATGACCGAGGTTCCCCCGGAGGAGGTCGCTTCGGACTTCCTCTGGGCGTCCGAGTTCACGGCCGAGGACGCGGAGTCCATGGTCGAACGCTGCGTCGTTGAGGACGGGGACATCCAGGTCCCCGTGAAGAAGGACGGAGCCCCCCACCCCAGGCCCGAAGAGATCGTGGCCTTCGAGGCCTTCCTGGAGGCGGGGCTCCGGCTCCCGGTGCATCCCTTGCTCCGGGAGTTTTTGAAGGAGTATGGGGTGGCCCTCAACCACCTCACCCCGAACGCGATCGTCCGGATGGGCCTCTTCATTTGGCTCTACGAGACGGCGACCGGGCGGGAGCCCACCCTACGCGCCTTCCGATACTTCTACGAACCGGCGCCGAGGAGCTCCCACCTAGTGAAGGGGGACCCAAGTCCCCCTTTGGCTCGGTGATGGTGCAAATTCTGCCGTCTCGGGTGGCCAATTACCCGGCGGTGGCCTCCCGGGACCACTGGGGCGACTGGATCTGGAGGTGGTTCTACCTCCGGGTCCGGGACGACGAGGTAGCGTACGCCCCGAAGCCCCCGTCTTACCGCAAATCGTCCGCGCCGAAGCCTCCGGTGTGGACGGACGAGGAGCTCGAGCTCCTCGGCAAGGTAATCATCTCCCGGCGCACCCGCTCTATGCGGGACGCCACCGAGGAGATGATGCTCTTGAGGATCTCCCCCTTCTCACACGGGAGAAGGGGGATCGGCATGGGCCCGGAGCAGCGGCCCCCGGTCAAGCCGGTGACCCGATGTAAGTCCGTTACCTGCTTCATTGCATTTACAAATTTTTGGAAATTTGACTAACTCTTTACCTCTTGTAGTCCGGCCGTACCCGGCGGCGCTGGAGAAGGATGAGAACCTCCTGGGGAGGTATTTTGCCGACGAGCACGAGCGCGTTGTGCGCCTCGTGGGGGAGGGCCCTCCCCGGAACTTGGTAGCTGAGGCCTACGGGCTGACGCTGCCGGAGAGGTAGCCCCTCCCCACCCACGGGTCGCACAAGCGGGGGAAAGACGTCGCCGCTGGGCTCTGAGCCTAAGAAGGCCAGAGTTCAAAGAGCCCCCAGCCCATCGACGACGCCGGCTTCAACATCGGCGAAGCCCCGGGAAGAAGTGACACCCCCTCCCCCGAAGAACCCCGTTGCGGCCCGGGGGAAGGAGCCGGCCGCGGGCGGGGCGGTGTCCGATTCGGCGGACTACGCCCCGTCGCCGCCTTCGGTAGCGGCCCTCCCGGCGCCCCCGGCACCCTTGGAGCCGGAGAAACTGGAGGTGAGGTTCGCGGAGGCCTCGCCTCCGCGGGTGGAGTGGCCCGTGGACGTGAGGGGGAGCCCCTCGGTCTATGAGGTCCTCCTGGAAGTGGAGCTTCCGGGGGCCCTCCCGCCCGGGAAGGGGAAAGGTCTGATGATCCCCCCTGGAAAGGGGCCTCCTCAGAAACGTCCTCAGCCACTTCCTCGGGGGGCACTTCGGCGACGAAGATGACGACGACCGCCACCCCGACCGAGGTCATGTCTGGCGCCCAGGTCCGGGAGCCCGTTACCGGCCGCGGCGGGACTAGCGCCGGGCGGGAGACCCCCCTGCTTTCCGCAGGGGAGGTCGAGCGTTACGCGGAAGGCCTATAGACCCCAAAGGTCTAGGCCTTCGTCGCGGAGGGGACGCTCCACGAGCGCTTTGCGGAGCTCCGGTCCCTTCAAGTCCAGGTAATCACCCGAGGCGGTTGTCGCTTCGTTTTGGCTCCCGGCATCCAAAATTTTTCTAACTATGGAATTTGTAGGGGGCGGCAATTACCTGGGGCACTGAGCAGTGCGTCATCCGGCTGCTCAAGGACACAGAGGACAGGGCCGCCTCCTTCTTGGGTCAGCGGGACGAAGCTCTCTAGGAGCTGGCCCGGGTTCGAGCACAGGTCCACGTCCCGGAGGCCGTCAACGGCCGCCTCCGGGAGGAGGCGAAGGCGAGGGAGGAGGCCTTCCGGGAGCTCGAGGGGTCGAGCGTCTGGGAGGTGGTGGACGCGGGCCGCTCCGTCCAGCTATGCCCTCGAGAGCCTTGGCGTAAGCCTAGGCTCCGGGGGAGGCTCGGAGATACCCCCATCCACGCTCGCGGAGGCTGTGCGTGTTCTTAACGCACAAGTCTCCGTGATCCTGGAGGCGGCGGACGCCCGGGCGCGAGGCCGGGCGATTCCCGTCGTCGCAGCCGCGGCCAGACTAGTCGAGCACCGGGGGGTGGGCGCCCGGGCGATCTGGGGCCGCATCCCCCGGAGCTTCCCCGAGTTCTTCGAGCCCTCGCGCTGGGAGGTGGAGCAGCTCGCCGGGGGCTTCTACGACCGGATCATCCGGGTGAGGTTCCCGGCATCAACACCTCCGGCAGCAGATGGCTCGGCCCCGGCCCCAGCGGAAGCCCCCCGGGGGGAGGACGCAAATGAGAAAGTATGAGCCTCCCCCCGAGTCTTAGTTAGGACCCTTTTTGCTTTTCTTAGGATTTTGATCCCGATAGCTTCTTAGAAGAAGCCCCGGACACTTGTAGAAAGACATTTTGAATGCAATAGAGTTAGAAATTTCTCTAAGTCTTGAATTGAATGCAATGTTACCAGGTATCCCGGGAGGTTACAACCGGGCGAAGGTCCAGGAGGGGCTCCCCGGGGGATGCCCAAGCGGCTTTAATCTTGCTAAGCCTCATCTCCGGGGAGCGCAGCGGGGATGCCGTCCGGGAGCCGATCCGGTTCAGGTGGCTCCAGAGTGGCACTTGGACAATTTTGACAATCATCGCGCCGAATTGTCCCCTCCGCGTCCGGGGTTCCGGATGGTCCCCCCACTTCGCATTCTTCCACCGGCGGGCTACGAGTTCTGGCCTGAGGATGTGCTCCGGGAAGCTCGGCGTCGCGTGCGCGCATTGTACCGGGACTTGGCCCGGGAGCTAGCGGAGGGCCTCCGGGACTATTAGGTGTAGGAGCCTTAGGATGTAGAGAATCCCACGGGTTAGAGCCCGGGTTGTACTGTTCCGCTGCCCACCAGAGGGGGAAGATGTCCTCCGGGTCGTGATCAATAAAGCTGTGTTGTCGCTTTCTTTGAGTCCTTTTTATTTTCTTCTTGGATGGTCTAGACGACTCCTTTTGACAAGAATGAGCTAAGTTTGCTCGTGGCCGGTGTGATTGACACCCGGGGGTTCCTTATCCCCCCGTCCACAGCGGGCAGGAGGGTAGCTCCGCGCGTTGTGGGGGTAGCAAGGCCCTCGGGGTGAAGATAACCTGTAGCATAAGAATTTTTTCAAGATAGAAAATTCTAAAACGAGGTTTCCAGGGGAAAGACCTTCCAGGAGACAATCATCCGGTCGCCGTGAGGAGGGGGAGCCGAGAATAAGGCCTCATGTGGAAGAAACCCAAGAAAACCTGATGAGATTTCCGGAGGCGAGTTTCCTAGGAGACGATCGTCCGGTCGCCGTGAAAATGGGGAGGCGGGAATAGGGTCTCCGGGAAAGAAATGTCCGAGAAATCCGTAACTTCTCCGGGAGACAATCATCCGGTCGCCGTGGGAACGGGGAGCCGGGAATAAGGCCAGAAATTCTGAGGAAGATTCCAGAGAAAATCCTTCCGGGAGACAATCGTCTGGTCACCGTGAGAACGGGGAGCTGGGAATAAAGTCTCTGGGGAAAAGATATCAAAGAAAGCCATTAGACGTCCCGCTGGGGAGAGCGTCTACTCCCGGAGGAGGAAGTGCCCGATGACGGGTTTGAGTGTTAGGGTAGGGGACTAGTCTCCCAAAGTGACTCGTTACCACGGCCACTGGGGACCGGGTTGCCGCTTACACCCTCAGTCCACGACGGCTGATCGTAAGCCTCCCTACAGGAGGGACTTGCTGGGTCTCGGCCCACTTCCTCACGGAGAGGGCATCCTCACAGGGAGGGCGTCCTCGCGGGGAGGGCATCGCCATTAGGGGCGGTAATGATAAGAAGGACCTGCAATGAGACAGTTGAAGAGCAAGATCTATGTATTGATAACAAAATGAAATACAGCGCATCCCCCTGCGAAGCTGCGAAGGGGGAGGGAAAAGCAAATACAGTGTCCCTCCTCCCCCTCTAGCGTGATCGCTCCGGGGGAGGGGACATGCCCGTAAGGCTAAACATAGAACTTGCGAAGTAAACGGAAATTCCACCTGTGCTTCAGCTCCTGCTCTTCAAGGTTGGAGAGCTTGTAGGCCCCCGAGCCCAGGACCGCGGAGATCCTGTAGGGGCCCTCCCACTTGGGGGAGAGTTTACCCTGGGCTTGGGGGTCCGTCACGCGCTTGAGGACAAGGTCCCCAAGGTGAAAAGCTCTCTCGCGCACGCGCTGGTTGTATGCGTGCGCCATCTCGCACTCGTAGATGGCGTGGCGGAGGAGCGCTCGGTCGCGTTCCTCCTCCACAAGGTCGATTTCCAGTTGCTGGTTGGCCTCATTGGCCTGGTACGCTGCGGTCGTGGCCCCATCTAGGAGCTCGACCCGCAGCGACCGGAAGCTTATCTCTGGGGGAGGACTGCCTCCGCCCCATAGACCAGGGAGAAGGGAGTACGCCCCGTCGCCCGGGACGGGGTCATGCGCATGGAGCAGAGGACGCTAGGGAGCTCCTCTGCCCATGCACCCCGCTTAGAAGCGGTTTGCTCGAGTCTCCGGCGCAATCCCTGTAGGATCACACCGTTGACTCTCTCGACGGCCCCATTGCTCCAGGGATGGGCCACTGAGGCGAAGTGGATGACGAGCCCCAGGCCTTCGCAGAATTCCCGGAAATAAGCCGAGTCGAATTGGGTCCCATTGTTCACGGTGATTTGCCGGGGCACACCAAAATGACAAACGACGTTTTTCCAGAAAAACCGCTGAACGGCCCGGGACGTGATGCTGGCCAAGGGTTCCGCCTCTACCCACTTTGTAAAGTAGTCGACCGCGACCACCGCATACTTGTATCCTCTGGGCGTTGGGGGAAGGGCCCTAAGAGGTCCATCCCCCAGCGCACGAAGGGCCAAGTGATGGGGATAGTCTGTAGCGCTACAGGGGGGAGGTTCGAGCCCTTGGCCATCTTCTGGCATGCTTCACACGCGGAGACAAGGTCTCGCGTGTCGCGCATGCCGTGGGCCAGTAGAAGCCCTGTCGGAGAGCCTTAGCCGTGATGGCACGCGGGGCTAGGTGAGAACCACAACTCCCCGCGTGGATGTCTTCGAGGAGTTGGAGTCACTGCGGCCGGGTGAGGCAGCGCAGGAGGGCGGAAGCCCCCCGCTTGTAAAGCCTCCCCTCCGGCAGGAGATATGCCCAGGCTTTGGCCCGGAGGCGCTTAGCCTCGGTCTCATTAGGAGGGTCCCCCTCCCCCTTGATGAAGGAGATGAGGGGGTCCGTCCATGACGGAGTCCGGGTGATCTCGGTGACCTCCGGGACGTGAGGCTCATCTCCCGTGTCCGGGAAGGCCACCGAGGGCTTCGTGATGATTTCGAAGAAGGCCCCCTTGGGGAGCGATTCGCGGGCACTGGCCGCCTGGGCCAGGGCGTCGGCCCGGTCATTGTCCCTTCGCGGGATATGCCGGGCCTCGAGGCCATCGAAGTGCCTCTCCATCTTCCGCACCTCCTACAAATAAAGACTCAAGTTTGCGTCATGGCACAGGTAAGACTTGTCCATTTGGCAAACTACGAGCTGACAATCTCCCTTCACTAGGAGGCACTGGATCCCCAGGGAGCGCGCAAGGCGCATCCCGAGGAGCAAAGCCTCGTACTCGGCGACGTTGTTGGTTGCTGGGAACTCGAGCCGCGCGGTGTACTCGAGTTCCTTCCCGTCGGGGCTCCGGAGGACAAGTCCCGCCCCAGCCCCGGCGAGACACAGTGACCCATCGAACATGAGGGTCCAGTGGTCACTGCGTCGGGGCGGCATAGGGAGGTCTTCGTCCCCGGACCCAGAGGCAGGAGTCCACTCTGCGACGAAGTCGGCGAGGACCTGTGACTTGATGGCGGAGCGGCCTGTAAGGGACAGGGAGAAGGGGGCGAGCTCGGCCCGCCACTTCCCAATCCGGCCGGTGGCTTCTTTGTTCCGCAGTACCTCCCCTAGAGGGAGGGACGAAGGGACGGTGATGAGGTGTCCCAAGAAGTAATGGCGAAGCTTCCGAGACGCCATTAGGAGGGCGTAGCAGATCTTCTCCATCTCCGTGTATCGAGTTTTGGCCCCTTGGAGGGCCTCACTCACGTAATACATGGGACGCTGCTGCCCCCCTGCTCCTTCACCAAGACCGCGCTGACGGCGAAGGGGGTCGCGGCAAGGTAGAGGAGCAAGGGCTCTTCTGGAGACGGGCTCACGAGCTTTGGAGGGCTCGTGAGGTACTTCTTGAGGTCGTTGAAGGATTCCTGGGCCTCAGGGGTTCAGCGGAACCCCTCGAACCCTCGGAGGATCTTGAAGAACTGAAGTCCTCGCTCCCCCGACCCGGAGAGCCACTGGATGACCTTGACGAAGCGCGGCGGGGGCATGTCGAGGAATGCCCAGATCTTCTCAGGGTTTGCCTCAATGCCCCGCTGGGACACGAGGAAACCTAGGAGCTTCCCCCCGCGCACCCCGAAGGCGCACTTCTTCGGGTTGAGTTTGAGCCCAAACGCGCGGAGGTTGCGGAAGGTCTCCGCCAGGTCGTCGATGTGGAAGGCTGCGCGGGGGCTTTTGATGACCGCGTCGTCTACGTAGACTTCGACGTTGCGGTGGACTTGATCTTTGAAAGCCAGCATCATGAGGCGCTGGAAGGTCGCTCCCGCGTTCTTGAGCCCGAAGGGCATATGGACGTAGCAGAAGGTTCCGAGGGGAGCTATGTGCGTCTAGGAAGCTCATGAGCTCGCACCCCGCGGTGGAGTCGACGAGCTGGTCAATCCGCGGGAGCGGGAAGTTGTCTTTGGGGTAGGCGCGGTTAAGGTCGGTGAAGTCCACGCACATCCGCCACCTGCCGGTTGACTTCTTCACGAGGACGGGGTTCGCGAGCCACTCCGGGTGCAAGACGTCCCGAATGAACCCCGCCTCTCGGAGCCGGGTAATCTCCACCTTGATTGCCTCTTGGCGCTCGAGGGAGAGTTTCCGCAGCTTTTGTTTGATCGGGGGGTGACCGGGGGCCACTGCGAGCTTGTGCTCAATGACCTCCTGGGCGACGCACCGCATGTCCGAAGGCTTGCACGCAATAACATCATAGTTTTCGCGCAGAAAAGCTGCAAGTTGCGCTGCATGGTCCTCGGGGAGCTCTACCCCGATCCGGACGGTTTTGTCTTCGTCTCCCGGGGACAGCAGGACCTTCCGGAGGCCCCCTTCCGGACGTGGCTTGAGTAGGGGCCTCTCAGGCAGTGGCGCAGCGACGTCTGGATCCGAGGGAGAGGCCTCCCCCCCGGGCGTCTTTATGAGGTTGACGCTTCTGATTGTGGCGGCAGCGCACTCGTACAGAGCACGAGCCATGTCTTGGTCTCCCCGGACGCTGATCACACCATGCGGCCCGGGATCTTCATGCAGAGGTAGTTTTGATGGGTGGCAGCCCCCAGCCGGTTGATTGTGGTCCTCCCCATTATCGCGTTGTAGGAGGAGGGGAGGTCCACTACGTCGAAGTGGACCAGCTCGGTCCGGTAGTTCTCCGGGGTGCCGAACGTCATAGGAAGATCTACCTTGCCCACGGGTGGATCGCCTTCCCCGGGACAAAACATTGCAGGGGCCCGGCTGCGGGCTGCAGGAGCTTCTCGTCCACCTGCATCTCTTTGAAGGCCTTCAGGAATAGGACGTCGGCGGAGCTCCCGCCATCCACAACGATGCGGGCCAGGTGGCAGTTGTAGATGGTCGTGGAGACGATGAGCGCTTCGTCGTGGGGGAAGCGAACCCCTCGCGCGTCTTCCGCTGTGAAGGTGAGGGGGACGTCCGACCACTTGGGTGGCGGGGCCGTGTGTAGCACCCCCACAACCATAACCTCGCGCGCGTACTCCTTACACCGGTGCTTAGAGTCCCGCCCGGAGGCGGACCCTCCCACGATGACGTTAATGCAGCGCTGAGAAGATTGAAAGGGGAGAGCTTCTGAAGGCTCCCCCTCCTGCGTCCGCGTCTGCTGACCCCCGGCGGGAGCGGGAAGGGCCGGAACAGCTGGCCGAGGAAGCAAGGAGGCCGGAGTCCCCCCCTACCCGCGCTGATCGACGAACGCCGCGAAGTGTTGCAGCAGCTGGTGGCAATCTCAGGTAGCGTGGGTACTGGACCCGTGGAAGCTGCACCACGGTCCTTCCCAGCTTCTCCCCGCGAGGCCTTCCCGGCCGTGCAAGGACTGTCCTCCCCCATGGCCTTCCGGCTTCGGGAAGGGGTGGTTGCCCCTCGGGGGGTCGCGCGAGCCGCCTCCGCCCTCGAGGACAAAGGTGTCCCGAGGCCGTGGCTCATTACACCCCCCCTGTCTGGGGCGTTTGAGGGGATCCCTGGCCCCCCGGTCGACGGGGGCGGGAGGCCCCTGGTCTTCTTCCAGATGTCGTCTTCCTCCGCCCGAGCGTACTTTTGAGTACATTGAAGAGCTCGTCGACAGAGGAGGGGCAGCTCCGGGAGAGCCTTCGGTGGAGCTCCCCCGGGAGGATCCCGCTTTTGCAGGCTTCGATGACCGTAGAGTCGGGGACGTGGGCCACTTTGCTCTTCACTTGAGCAAAGCGCTTGAAGAAGCTTCTGATGGTTTCCCCAGTCCTCTGCCGGACGGTGTATAGCTGCGAGGAGTTCAGGGGACGCACGTAGTTCCCCTGGAAGTTCACGCAGAACTCCTGCTTGAGCTGCGTGAAAGACTTGATGGAGCCAACCTTCAGGTTATAGAACCAGGAACGGGCGATGCCGGTGAGGCAGAGGGGGAAGACATTGCATTGTACCGTCTCGTCCCCACCGATCGCGGAGATGGCGGTGGAGTATACCTGCACAAATTCGTAAGGGTCTGCCTCACCGTTATAGTGCTCGATGTGCGGAGGGCGGTAGGGCCGCGGCCACCGGATGCTGCGAAGTCTCCGGACGTATATCCCGCCGGGGGAGGGAACCCCCCGGCGGGATCATATGGGGCGGCCAGACCTCCGGAGGCCGGAGGGGCCGCCGGGTAACCCATAAACGAGGGCATAGTCCCCGGGTATGGATGCAATGCAAATGTGGGGGCCGGAGGCCGCGCCAACACGCTGAGCAGCTCATCCATAGAGCGCTGCGCGCGGAGCTGGCCCTCCACGAGAGCCTCAAGTAGGGCGTCCCGGGGGGCCAGGGGAGCCGTCGGGGGGAGACTGGTCCCGGCCGAGGTCCCCGAGGTCACCGGGAGCGACCTGGAGGTAGAACCTAAGTTAAGAGGAAAGGCGGGAGGTGGTACCTGGGCCTGACCGCCTCCGGGCGGAAGCGCTGGGACAGCCGTGTCTCGAACGGGCAGCGCCGGGTCTCCGAGACCGGCGTCACCGAGAAGGGTGCGAGCCCTTGTTCTTGGGGGAGCCATGGCGTCTTGTCACGGGTCCCCACGGACGGCGCCAACTGTCGTGGTATTGCGAATACTCCGGCAGGTTTTGTGAACGATCCTAGCGAAGAGAACGCGATGCGGGCTGACCGGGTGACTGGTCCTCCCCCGTCGGACAAAAACAAGAATTGACACGAGGATTTATACAGGTTCGGTTCCCGGTGGGGGCCCTAGTCCTATCGGCGTGCTCCCGACCGGAGTCGGCTGGGGAGGCTCTCTCCGGGGGAGAGGCTCCCGGAGCACACCTGTGAGTTTTAGCTATTCCAATAAAATGAATCACCTGCTTACAACTGAGGGGTACAAGGGCTATTTATAGCCCCAAAAAGAATCAAAAGACCTATCTACCCCGGAAGCCACCGTCGGATTGAGGGGTAGCAACGTCCTTCTCCCAGTCAAACGCCTTGGATGCTTGATAGGTGGTCGCTGATTCCCGAGGCGCTCCTCGCGTGACCTACACGTGATCAACAACCAGCGACTTTACCTTTAGAAGGACGACGAGGCCCAGGACACGCACCGGAGGCCAGGTCCCCGGGCAAATGGCGGCGCCCGGGACCGGCGCCAGAGGCCGGGTGCCGGGAGCCGAAAGGCGGTGCCCGGGGCAGGCATCGGAGGCGACGTCCCCGGGCAAATGGCGGTGCCCGGGACCGGCGCCGGTGGCCGGGTCCCGGGCGCCAAAAGGCGGCGCCCGGGGCAGGCACCGGAGGCCACCTTCCCTTGGAATTGGCGGCACCCGGGGCAGGCGCCGGAGGCCACGTCCCCGGGCAAATGGCGGCGCCCGGGACCGGCGCCGGAGGCCGGGTGCCGGGAGCCAAAAGGCGGCACCCGGGGCAGGCACCGGAGGCCACGTCCTCGGGCAAATGGCGGCGCCCGGGACCGGCGCCGGTGGCCGGGTCCCGGGCGCCAAAAGGCGGCGCCCGGGGCAGGCACCGGAGGCAACGTCCCCGGGCAAATGGCGGGGCTCGGGACCGGCGCCGAAGGCCGGGTCCCGGGAGCCAAAAGGCGGCGCTCGGGGCAGGCGCCGGAGTCCACGTCCCCGGGCAAATGGCGGCGCCCGGGGCAGGCACCGGAGGCCATGTCCCCGGGCAAATGGCGGCGCCCGGGGCAGGCATCGGAGGCCATGTCCCCGGGCAAACATTACGCAACTTACCTGGACTTAGTCTCGCGGAGATTTCCCCCAACATTTACTCAAATAGACAATCAAATAGGTGTGCTCCGGAGCCATCTCTCCCCCGAGAGAGCTCCCCGAGCCAACTCCGGTTGGTAGCACGCCGACAGGACTTGGGCCTCCACTGAGGCCCAAACCTGTATAAAACTTCGTGTCACTTGCTGTGTTTGCCCGACGGGAGAGGACCGATCGCACAGTCAGCTCGCATCGTCTTTTCTTCACTAGGAACCTCCACAAAACCTTCCGGGGTATTCGTAATACCACAACACATTTGGTATAGACGTGCCTTCCGTATTAACTGATAACTTTAGGTTTCGTCGTCAGGCAACGTCCCATGTTCGAGATAGATCTGCAATGGTCGGGTCCAATCTTTGATAATTGGTCTAGAAATGTAATCGTGGGATATTTCAAGTGTTCGATGAACACTCCTGCTGGAGCGGATGCACGTGAGGACCCAATTTTTAATAATTGGTCTACGAGAACATTGTTTCTTCGTGGAACAAATTGGACTTCAAAATGACTGAAGTGTTTTTCCAATTTCGTCACCTCATCCAGGGAATGAGCCATTGTCTCATCGGAGGTGCTGTACTCCTCGTTTACCTGGTTTACAACTAGCTGTGAGTCTACGCTCACCACTAATCGACGGACTCCAAAGAATTTAGCTGCTCGAAGCCCAGTAAGAAGACCTTCATACTCTATTGCATTGTTGGTCGCAATAATGTGTAATTGTATAACATACTAGAGTTGGTCGCCGTGAGGTGTGATTAAGACCACTCCAGCCCCCGAGTGTTGAAAACTACGAGAGCCATCAAAGTACATTTTCCAATGGTCGGTGTGTTCTAAATCCACAGATTCTTGCGTAGGTGGATCGGGATTAGTCCATTCAACCAGAAAATCTGCAAGAATTTGAGATTTAACTGCTACACAAGGAGTGAAATAGATGTCAAATGCTCCAAGTTCCACAGCCCATTTCGCCATGCGACCAGACACTTCCGGATTAAAGAGGATGTCCCCTAAGGGAAAGGACGATAGCACAGTAATCTTATGTGCTTGAAAGTAATGTTGTAGCTTTCGTGAAGCCATCAGAAGAGCGTAAAGTAGTTTCTGGACTTCAGGGTAACGCTCCTTTGGTCCGTGAAGTACTTCACATACATAATAAACTGGTTATTACATACCTTCCCTTTCTGCGACAAGAACTACACTGATCGCGTGAGGGGTAGCCACCAAGTAAAGAAGTAATGATTCCCCCGGAATCAAAGAAACCAATACAGGGGGACTAGACAAATAGGCTTTGACCTCTTGAAAGGCTTTCTCGGCTTCATCTGACCAGGTAAAATCATTGTGCCTAATCGCGATATAAAACAGCTTAAGGCCGCCATGCGACCTATTAGGGTTTGGATATCCTTCATGGTCGAAGGAGATTGCATTTGCTGAATGACGAGGATTGACACCCGGGTCATTTCTAATATACTTTTGGTTCAAGACAAGTTCGAACCAGACATGTACCTGGTGATGCGAACTCAAGCTATTCTGAGGGGCATCACCATGAGGTCACAAGCTTTACGCGATCAGGTCGCAGCTTTACGCGGTCAGACCGTAAGCCTTGCGCGGTCAGAAGTCCGTAAGCCTTCCGCGGTCAGAAGTTCGTAAGCTATACGCGAACTACACATTCAGGATATTGCGCGGTCAGCCAATATCCCGCGGTCAGAACATCTGTCGATCAGGATACTTGGGATCTATCTATTTCAGTTGCCCGTACAACAGGATATTCTAAGTATCCCGAAGATTCCTACACGTGGAGAATCAACCGTCAGAAGGTTAACACATACAGTTATCCATGAATAACACGTGTTTAACCTGCGTGGAGGTTAAGAGCAGTTCCAAAAAACCGCATCCAACCGTCCATGCAACCGTTTGATGCAGTTTCCTCTACATGGCACCCTTTCAAACAGTACAAAAGGATGGCATGGAACATCAATATGGGAGGAAGAAAATCATCTAAGTTAGCCAAGTCTACGGTACACCTCATATAGCATTTTAATAAGCCTTCTTTGGCTTATCTTTGTACACTCTTACAGGAAAAATCCTCGTATGTGAGGATTTTTTCCTTCATTTGTAAACCTTTTACCACACTTAGTGAAATCTCAACAGGACGTAGGGCTTTTACTCCCACCATCGAGGGCCCGAACCTGTCTAAACTCTCTGTGCTCCTGTTCACTATTGTTCAGCATACCTTCCCGAAGGGTCATCTTGAAAGGTCTCACAGTTATAAATTCTGCATAAGTTTGGCTGAGGACTCCGAGTCCGAATCGTCGACAGCTGGCGCCCACCGTGGGGCCTTTCTCAAGGCGTCCTAATTGAAATTCGGAGGTTCGCCGAAACATGGCTGGAGCATATGATTCCGAGAACGATTTCGATCTCGAGGATTATGCCCATATACCCATGCCTTCTCCAAGCTATCCTGTTCCGATGGAAGAGGTCGAAGGCCAGAATCTTCCACAGGTTGAATCAACTCCCCAAGTCATGTTAATCGACCAGGAGGTAACTGGCACAAGGTCAGAACCCGTAGAGGTTCTTAATGTGCTAGGCGATGAATCCGGCCCGTCATACGATCCCGCTGAGGGAAAATATGATGGTGACCCTGAAGTTAGCCGAGGAAGGTTCGACCCTGATAACCTCCACCGTCTCTTTGATTTCGAGTCTGACTCGGAACAAACCGAGATGTTCTCCCCATCGACGACCTCTCTCCCTAGGCAGTTTGCTGCGTTGTCGGAGGAAACTCCCGATCAACAGGCTGCCAGGGAAGAACAAGATCGCAAACAGAAGGAAGAACAAGATCGCAAACAGAAGGAGGAGCAAGATCTCGAGCAACAGAACAACGAACTACGCAGAACTGCCCTAGAGGCTCTTCAAGATGCGCAGGCTCGTTACGATGCTGCCCCGAGTTCCTCTCGACGGTCGCGTGGTCGTAGACGTGACCAGACTCCTTCCTTACCACCGGAGCATTTCCCAGTGGACGAAGAAACAGTAACACCTGGTGCCCCTAGGAGAAGTACCCATGGTCGACTGCGATCTATCGCGGAGGTCATGCGTAATTTTCCTCCTACAGTCACGGATGCGCAGAGACCGGCCTTTTTCAGGATCCTGGAGGAAAGACTGGACGAGGTCGCATCCGAGGCGACCCCAACAGCTTCTTCCCGCTCAGTGACACACCCCCGTGAACGAGATGGTCCTCATTTTGGCTCTGGCCGACGAAGTTACCCGCCACCTTTACCGTCCCGACAGGACAAATATCGGCGAATGCAGGACTCTCGTAGTAGGGATCGAGTTCCCGTTCACTCTCGTTTGGGACCCCGAGTAACCTCGCCATTAAGTGAGTTTGCTCGAAACCCGACCGAAAGTCGCAGGACGGTTCACGGTCCTTACGTTGGTTGCAAAGCTTTCTCGCCTGGCCTACGAGCAGTCGTTTGTCCCGATAAGTTTCGACCAGGGGCCATTGAGAGTTTTGATGGAACTCAAAACCCATCTGAGTTCCTTCAGATCTATATTACTGCCATCCAAGCAGCAGGAGGCGATGACAAGGTCATGGCCAACTACCTGCCAACAGTCCTCGTAGGACCGACTAGAACCTGGTTGTTCAATCAGCCTGAGGGTTCTATCTATAATTGGGAAATGCTATGCGATGCCATCCTCAGCAATTTCCAAAACTGTTACCAAAAGCCGGGTAAGGAGGATGACTTGCATAGACTGCGGCAAACTTCGACCGAAACGCTTCGGCAGTTTGTCAAGAGGTTTGTCGGGGTAAGAAATACCATCCCGAACATATCTGATGGCTCCGTAATCAGGGCATTTAAGCATGCCGTTCGATACCGGAGATTCACTGAAGACTTGCTCATCCACCCTCCTCGATCAGTGGCCGATTTGTTCGATATGGCTGATCGATACTCCGATGCAGCCGAGGCAGTCGAATGGAACCGAATGGTTGACAAGGGGGACCTACCGCCCCAACCAGGCTTCAAGGACGCCAAGAAAGAAGATTCAAGCAAAAAGCCGGAGTCTTCACCGGGTGGGAAGTCAAAAAAGTCGAAGAGGAACCGCTCTGGACAGTACCGTGAGGTCGCGGTCGCGGAGAAACCACCTTCGACCAAAGGTAATAAGTCTTCTTTTAAAAGTAAAACTAATTCTGGTGGCCGGGATTCCGACCAGCCGGAAAAATCAACTAATCCGCAGGAAGGCAAAAGGTGGTGTCCACTCCACAAGTCCGCAGGCCACGATCTCAAAAACTGCAGGAGTTGGTTGAAACAGCTGGATGATTTCTACCAAGGAGCTGGGCCAATGCCAACCTTACCGCCTAAAGAGCAGGCGTGCGGGGTTAGAGACGTCGATGGAGACGAAGAAATGGCTTACCAGGTACCTCAAAATCATGTTAATGTCATTTTCGGAGGTTCCTCCTCTTTTGTTTCCAAAAGGCAGTTTAAAACCTTTTGCCGAGAGGTTAACCAAATGGAGACATCCCTTGGTGAACCTCAATATCCCCGTTGGTCGGATATACCTTTGACGTTCGATCGCGCTGACTGTCCTGTGGGGCTAACTCGACCATTGAGGCTACCTCTGGTTATTACCCCAATCATCAGTAACGCCAGAGTCGAAAGGGTCCTGATTGACGGGGGAAGTTCCCTTGATCCTTTATTGGTCAAGACACTCGACGAGATGCAAATTCCTCGTTCGAAGATCAAGGCCATAATCCATCCGATTTATGGGATAATCCCAGGCCCCTCGATGATGCCATTGGGACAAGTGGTCCTCCCGGTTACTCTGGGAGAACCAGATAATTTTCGAACAGAATTGGTTACTTTCGATGTAATCGATTGTGATTCAGCTTATAATGCAA